>CM040423.1:25004932-26204932 GCA_022702705.1 Papilionanthe hookeriana x Papilionanthe teres
AATAGCTAGAAACAAAAGAAAAATAAAAAGAAACTTGCCGAAAAAATAGAGCAAAAATAAAAAATAAATCACCCGGATCGATTGGCATGCGATCGTAGGACCGCTGTATCGCGTCGCGCATCAGAGAGGCTTCAGCCTCATCTTCAGAGACAACTAGGTCCCCACAATACGACAACAAATCGATAATACTAAATGTAGCAAAAAAATAATACAGTCTCCATGTACATTAATCTTGTAGGCATTATCATTAATCACCTTAAAAATTTTGAATGAACCATTGGCTCTGAGTTTGAGCTTTCCAAATGAACCTGCAAGGAATTGCTCCTTTTGCCTGATCCATACCATGCTGCCTTCTCTAAAAATCATAGCTTTCCTACGTTTTTTTGCTTGTTTCCAATACTTAGTTTCCTGTTTAGTAATTTACTTGACCTGCTCATGTAGGGATTGAATATCGTTGACTCAAACCTCGGCATTGGCTCTAGGCCCCGCAGCTAGAGTAGCAGGACTAACTCAAAGTATAAGTGGGTCTGCCTGTACACAATCTCAAAGGGATTGTCGACTGACTAATAGAGCGATTGTAGGAAAACTTCACCTAAGAAAGAACCAAATCCCATTGCTAGATTTTTCCCCACAAAGCATCTAAGAAGGTTTCCCAAACAGCAGTTTATAACCTTGGTCTGCCTATCTGTCTAAGGATGAGCTGCTAAATTAAACTGAAGCTTCGTACCTAACCCCATAAAGTCATTAAAACATGACTAAAAAATTTCACATCTTTGTCTAAGTAATGCTTTTGTGTATGTCATGAAGACGAACTACCTCCCTGAAATATAAGTATGCAATGTGTGATGCATCCATCATCCATTGACAAGGAACAAAATGAGCCATCATGGAAAAATGTTCTACCACAACCATAACATAATATTATGTCCGAGGTAAGTGATACGCCTTAAAATTACATATTTTATATGTACATTTTATGCTCATTTTTAAAAATATTGCTCTTTAATGAAAAATATTGTATTTTTTATTTCAGGTACAAGAAATGAAGTTTAAGTGAAAAAGAAGCAAAAACGCAGCAAAAAGAAGCCAAATGGAGCAAAAAATGTGATCTAGGCACCATATTTAATGCCTAAGCACCAGGTAGTTACGATGGCTTCTAGAAGGTAGTTACGATGGCTTCTAGAAGGTTGGTGCTTAGGTGCCATCGTTGGGCAGTGAAGCGCCAAAGACGATTAGCCCTTTTATGCATTGAATTTGGACGAATTTTTAAAAGGTGTTTGAAGTTTCTTGGTGATTTTTAGAGCTTTATTTATAGAGAAGAATTTCAAACGAAAAGGAAGTCTTAGAGAGTTGTTCTTGTGTTTTTGAGAGTTATTGAGTCTTGTATAAGGGGGCGGCTAAACCACTTGGGGATGCCGACCACCATAGTGTTTGTGAGTTTGTTGAGAGTTTATTGGACTCAAGAACAGTCAGAGAACTTCAGAGGATTGTTTGGAGAAGTGTTTGTGATAAGTATTTTTACTTTTGTTTGTATGTTCAAGTTTTAATAAAAATCATGTTTTGTTTTATTATCCCCATGAATTCCGAATAGTTTTCATTTTCATTCTTTTTGCAAATAAAAGTAATTATGTGAAGGATTTGATTTGTTTAGAACTTCTTTTATTTCTAAAACTTGTGATGGTATTTTCATCGGTTCTTTATTTATTTTGCAAACTGGTCACTTGTAATGTTAAAATCCATTGCGAACATAATGACCCAGGAGGGCTATGATATCATCAACGAGCAGAATACCACATTAACCTAACGATGGAGAGCGACCGAGATCTAAGAGAAGTGCAAATAGATAGGGAAATAAGTTTTGATGGGCATAAAATTGGTGTTTCTAGGGTGACGGCTAAATCCTTTACCAATTTGGCCTAGAGTTGGAACTTGAGTCTCTGGTTAATCCTATAGAGAGGGCAAAGTGAGTAATTTAGAAGTGAGGCTGAAATCTACTCAGCATAACCATACAATCAGGAACTGACTTTAGATTAGTTGATGTTCTTTATGCGCTCGGGAGAGTGTAAAGAACATGCATGCTCATATTTTTCACAGAACATCATTTAAACCTTTAAACATTTGAAATTCTACACTGATTATTAATTAATTATAAGGGGAAAGACACTTTACATAATTTAAACTTTTCTACATTTAAATAGTCTAGAATTTCTACATTTAACTTTAGCTTTAGAATTGAACTTGCAGGAATTTAGTAACTTTATTTTACATCTGAATTTGCTATCCTAAAATTTAAAGCTTTAATAAGTCACTATAAAGAGTTACAGCTTCCCTGTGAGTTCGATATCGAGGTTTTTATAGAAACTAACTTTATATTACTTGAAATGATACGTATACTTGCGAAACACTTATAGTGTGATACATTAAATCAAATTTTAAATTTTTAGAACATAACATTTGTTTACACTAGTCGCTGAATATAAGTTGAGTCAAGCTTTCAACCATCTTTTGGAATAAAAATATCTGCATAATTGCGGGTCGGGTCAGTAAGCGCACCATGAAATCCGTGTTCACGTCCTACTAAGGTGCCTCTAGAATAGAAAGAGGAGTGTATAGCCCAATATGTTTTCCTGGATTATTAGCAAATGACACACCCGACACTATCGAACGTATCTCTCCACTGCTCATACCAATTAGAGCCAATAAAAGTATTCTTTTACCAAGGTGAGAATCTTGTCAGTAAGCGCACCATGAAGTCCGTGCTCACGTCCAACTAAGGTGCCTCTAGAATAGAAAGAGGACTATATAGCCCAATATGTTCTCCTGGATTATTAGCAAATGACACACCCGATACTATCGAACGTATCTCTCCAACGCTCATACCAATTAGAGCCAATAAAAGTATTCTTTTACCAAGGTGAGAATCATGTCTCTGACAAAATGTCATGTCAATCCCCCACTATGATACTCCTTCAAAAAACACTCACTAAGGGAACTCTAAAAAATGCACAATCCGTTCTGGCAGAATAGACATCCATCGGATCAGTTATATTGCTCATACGACCTACTCTGACACTGGATCCAAATATCCTAAACAAATTCATATGTCACATAAAAATCCTTTAACGCCTTGAAAAACAAAGACCATAGATTGCATCGTAGTAAGTAACAAGTGACGAAGGCTCAGTGCATTGACTACATTATTCTAACGCCTCATTTTATGTTCGAGTAAAAAGTGAAATGAAGAAAGAAATCTCATCTATGAGACATGTTTGACCTTTTAACTTAATCTGACTATTCAATAATCTTAAAGCCTCGTGATCATTGTAGAGAGTAAATTCATTTGCCAGCAGATAATAACTTCAACGACTGGGGGCTCTCACCATAACAAAACTCTTTGTCGTAAGAAAAATATTTTCTCCTAGAATTGTTCAAATTTCATTGAAGAAGGCAATAAGGTGTCCTCCTTAACTTAACATAGTTCAAATTCCTAGGCATCAAATTCTAACTCAAACAACTGAATGAAATCTGAAAGTGATAGAACTAGTGTTTGAGTCACCTATTTCTTCGAAGCATCAAAACTAGCCCGAGCATCATCTACCAAGCAAATTTATCAATCTTGAGAAGCACCATCGAAGATGTCACAATCGAGCTGAAATTCTTGCTAACTTCTGCAAAAAGAAATCAGACAAAGCAACTAGCATACTTGAGTAGATGGCTAAGGTCTAACCAAGATACAATAACCTCGATCTTCGTAGGGTCCATCTCAATGTTAGTAACTGAAATGACATCCAAGAAACATGACTAAGGTGCAAGAAAATGACACTTCTTTAGATAACTATATAGCTGCTCTATCTGAAACACTTCAAAAAACTTGGTGTAAATGTTGTAAATGCTCATCCACCAAATTGCTCTACCCCAATATATCATCAATGTACACAGCCACAAGTTTCCTCGTAAAGACTCGAATGCTTGGTTCATCAACCACATGAAAGTACTCGGAGCGTTGTATAGACTAAAAAGCATGACCATCTACTCATATAATCGAACTTGTGTCATGAAGGTTATGTTTCACTCATCCCCTCGTCTCATCCTGATCTGGTGGTAGCAACTGCACAAATCAATCTTGGACAAGACACTAGCTCCATGCAACTGTTCAAGCAAATCATCCAACCCAAAAATAATAAACCTATGCTTGAATGTGATTTTGCTCATAATAATGTTATCTATGCATATATGCAACGATTAATCCTTTTTTTGGCACGAACAAAGCTGACACAACACATGAACCGGTGCTCTTACGAACTAATCTTCGAGTCATCAAATCCTCAACTTGCTTCACTAGCTTCTCATGTAACGCCCAAAAATTAAAAAATCAAGTAAATTCGATAAATTTTAAGAGCACCCTAAATTTTGCACCCTTTAAAAATTCAGTCAAAGAAATTTTATTAAACTTTACGAATGAAATCGATTAATTCGATATAAAATACCATGCAATAATTGTTAACGGATTGAGAGAAATAAAATTTTGAAGTTATAAATTTAATTAATTTAATTAAACTTGAATTAATTCTAATCCTTCTTTTATCTTACGCATCAACATTGTTCACAATAGACCTTTCTTCGCAATATTAGTGATGATTTAGATAGAACGGCATTCAGTTCTTCAAAATCCTTTCCTCTCTCCTGATTTCCTTCCCTCGCCCTCTCCGCGTTCGATTTCGCCCGTCTGGAACTCCCACAAGAAGAATTGTGATCCTGCACTGTAGCAGGCGGGTCGAGCGGCATCAAGGAGGCTGCAGGCTGCATTTGAGGGCTCCAAAGCCTTATGTTTCCCCTTCTCTCTTCTAATTCTCCCTCTCAATAGTGGCTAGGTAGCAACTCGACAAGCATTCAAAACCCTTGCTACAGTGCAAGGGGTGCAAGCGGGTCGGGCGACCACAGAAAGGTCGCAACTTGTTGTAAGAAGCTTCGAGGACAAAATCAACGGTATGAATCCCTCTCTTACATCATTTGAGACTTTTATTTCCATCCCCACACATCCATATTGAAGTTTGCCCATTTTTCATGCATTTATTTCTTTTGAATGTCGTCTGAGGTGCTAAAATTATATAGGAAGTGTCAAAAGTAATTTGAAAGCTTTCATATGAGTTTTAGCACAAAATCAGCAAGGGGAGAGTGAATATTAAGGTGTCAGGAAAAGTTGTAGAGACAATAGGTGATTTCGAAAAAGCAAATTATGTCGAGAAGTCCATTTGAGGTATGTTTTGCGTGAATAAGTTTTATTTTGGGTTAATGCATATTATGATCCCAATTTTTAAGAATTCCTACGATGCTTACGAATTCCCAGGTCGTTTATACGAGGCGGTGAGCTCAAGACGAGCGTGCGGGCACTCGTTGTAAGCCTGTTCCGTCAAGTCAAGTGAAATAATCTTGTGTTAATTTTAAAAAAATAATATTCTATATATTTTCATATGATTTTTAGTTTGACACATGCATTTAGAAATTCCTGCATATTGTAAATGGATACATGCAATTAAATCTATAAATGAATGTTTATTTCTCTTACAATGCATGTAATGCTAGAATCACGCTATGATACATATGACTATGCTTATGATATTAATGGCTAGCAGATATTGATTTGTTTTGCTTCATGCCTATGATACATGCAATATCTGATAAATGTTTGATGTAGGAATAATGATTTAACTTTCACGAGTAATTGTATGAATAGACTAATGCATGAGTGCTTGCAAGTACACTGTGTAGATATATAGTATTCCCGACTCGCGATATTTATACGATGATGAGACTTTGGGAACCGTTGGTATTAAGCGGTGGTTAGGAAATATTGGGTATCAAGAGGTTATTGATAAATACTGTGTTGGGGATGTCCAACCTTTATCAATAGTTTATAAGCCCTTTGAGACAGGGTGACGATCCATGATGAAAGAACATGAAAATAGTTGAGTTTTATATATTTACAAGTGACATTAATATGAAATGACATCTATAAAATTATATTCCTATGATTATATGTGACAAATAGCTCGTGAATATGCCTATGAACATGTTTTTTATTATACTTATGATTTTATGCTCATTGCATATATGTTACACTACAGTCTTAATTTTTATACTATCTGCTCCTTTTTCATGTTATCTACTATGTTAGCATGTTATAACTTGTGTGTAGACGTACAATTTTATATGAGCATGCAGTATGTTTCTTTTTTATGTATAAAATCTTATGTTAGCCCTGATTATTTCTCTGAGCTCGTTGTTCATTGTTCGTTGTTGTCTTCCAGATAGACAATGAGCACCGAGGCATGTAACTAGATATATTTTGTACAATTTTTGTACGATAGTTTTGGGAGTTTGTACAAATGCTATGGGTAATTATATTGAATATAGCAGCTCTGTATAATTTTCATGTTTTGGATGATATGATTTTCATATTTCCGAGTATGTATATGAATGAATTGTGAAATGCAACGTATCATGAATATTATTGGATCTAGACTATATAAGTTAGGACGAGTGCTGGTGAGAGTTGGTCAAACTGAATTACCAGTCTCCGTCCCACCTCAACCGACTCTTAAAGAGGGGTCAGTTGAGGTGTGATATCTCATACTATGTTGATCCCATTCAATATGTTGGTCGATTGGGAAGCATTGATCTTGAGATGAAGTATCTAGCATGTTGGATCTTGCAGAGGTGGCAATCCACGTGGCATGATATCCAAAAAGAGGTCCGCAACTCTGCTAGCAAGGGTCGTACTGCTTCACGTATTGGTTTCTCTGTATCAATGCCTTCAAGCATCACCAAGTCTATTCCCACTGGTGCCTCATTGCTTGTAATCTCCGGTTGAGAGCTCATCACTGTTGACACCATTAATGCCAGAAATACAATACGCTTCCCATCCTTGTTAAATATGCAAGTATTTTTGTCGCCATCATGAAGCATATATTTTTCGTACTGCAACGGATGGCCCAACACAATATGAGATACATCCATAGGAACGACATCACACCATATCTGATCCTGCAACTTATCTCCACTTAAAAATTCCACCATGCATCTCTTGTCAATACAAATCTAGATTCCCTTCTTCAAATAAGTTAGAGAGTATGATTGAGAATGTTTATGTGTAATGAGGCTCAATTTGTTCATCAACTGCGTAGATACCACATTTTCACAACTATCTCCATCTATAAGGAGATTGTACGCCTTCCCTTTACGGTAAAATGTGTACATAAGATATTGATTATGCCACTGTTGATCCCTCTTAGGCTCAGCTTGAAGAACTTACCAAACCACAAGCATTTCACCACCATCTGAAGGTAGTCGGTACTCCTTTCTATTCCTCCTCATTTAGGTCTTCACTTTGCTTTGTAAAGAAAATCACCCTTATATTTGGATAGTTGAATGCAACGTACCCGTATCTATGGAATTTAAAACACATCCGAGTTTTGGATTGCAGGTCTGCTCAGTCCACTTTTCCTCTTGTGATGGTTTCTCTTCACGAGGATGGCCTAGTCACTCTGGTCGGTGTGTTCTTGCTACCTGATCTAAAAGCTAACTTGTAAGGTGGTGCGGACCCGATGTTGCAGTGTTGTCTCCCCACCTTTAGAGCTAAAGTATGGATATCTTGTAATATCCAATATGATTGCAACTATAATACGTTGCAAATAAATGGTCTCAATCCCCCCAGATATCTGTCAATCGTACTCCACAAGTTCGCACTTCAGCATAAGTTGCTTTTCTACTCGTAAGTATTGAAGCCTCAAGAAAACATCTTGTTTGTAATGCGTTGATAGATACTTGCACTGTATTTTCCTTTTCACCTTGGACCAGGTAATTTTTTTTTCCCTCATACTAAAGTAGGCGCTTCCAATTTTCACACCGCGGAGACACGCTCTTCTTTAGCTAGATGATGGCTAGTTTTACCCTTATGTCGTTCGGAACATCCTTGCACTCAAATACTCGTTCCACCGTCTGTAGCCATTCAATAAAATCATCGTGATTCATGCGGCCATTGAAATATTGTAGATCCACTTTGACAACAAAATCACCCTCTCCAATGGGCGCAACATCGGCTCTTTGTCATTTGAAGCTTCTTCTTGGAAAAGATTTTCTTCATCTCCTTCACTTGGGTGGTCATCGTTGTTACTGTGGGTGACTTCCACATCTTGTCTTCTTTCAAAAATCAACGAACCTCTGCTGCAATTGGAGGATTTCCCATTGCATGTCTTCCATCGTAATTTTTTTAGCACCTTGATGGGGTTTTCTCCATGGTAGCATGGCGTTTCATTCTTCCAATTGAAATTCAGCCCAGATCTGGCTAGCTCTAAGACCAAATGACACACAAATCTAAGGTTCCTATAGGGTGTGATAAATCACAAAAGCTGTTTGGAAAACTGGAGGATTGATTACGTTAGTGGTAATGAAAGATGACAGCAGAAAACGGCATGAATGGCGGCGTGACAGTGAACTAGAAGCAATAAAGGTGATTTCCTACGGTGAACAACAGGTTGTAGCGGCGTCGAAGCTTATTGGCTGAAAACAGTGAATACATGGTGTGTGGGAAGGAAAAGAAGATGAGACTACTGCTGGGACAACAAACTGGAGGTGCTTGGCGGCTGTCCCTGCTGAAAATAGAGGTCGAACAGCAAATGGACAAGCTACAAATAACGGAGGGGATCCACCACCTGTTCCTGAGCAAGCTACATGTACACCACTTGCAAAAGGAATTGGGTACAGCACTCCGAAGAGAAAAAATCGATGAACTCTCCTCCAAAATGCATAAACTCAAAAATCGAAAACTCCAAAAAAAAAAAATAAAAAACTATTACAAGCTATATAAAAGTCCCTTGATAGCGAATACCTAATTAGAAACTAGAGAAATAGGAAAGAGCGAGAAATGAAAGAAGATAAAAAGAAATTTGTCGAAAAATAGAAAGAAAATTAAAAAAAAAAATTCATCTGAGTTGGTATTCCCATGATCACGGGAACCGCAGCGGTATCGCGTCCCACATCACATTGTTTGGTTTGGGGATGAGATTTGTGCTATAAAATTATTCATGTTCTTATATCTTAATGAAAAACTATAAAAGGTTTATCATATAAAGTTGAATGGTTCTTTTAACTTTCTATATGTATTTTATTAAGTTATATAGCATATATCTTGCATTTTATTTAATATAGCTCAAAATTTATATTCTAGCTATCAAAAGGATAAATCATAAAGGCTTTTTATTTATAATTCATATGAATTGGCACTAAGAAGAAAAGTTAAAGCCTCACCTCAAAACTGTTGTTTCGCTCATCTAACGCCTAAATAGTAATTGCAGCTAACTTTAATTAGCTTTTCAGGACTCATCTATAATAAAAAGCTGTCAGGGCGAACCCTTTTTTAAATGGCTTGCGATGATGTTAGTGTGAGGCTCACACTAATTTATTAAGGGCTGACAGTGAAGGTCTGTAGATAAAAGGCAAAACGAAATGTCCACTCTCTGTAAGAAACAATAGGATTTTTCTTATGAATTGATAAAGCTAAAAGAAGGCCATTCTAATTTCTCAACGCAAGTAGAGTTGCTTCTTGATTAGCTGGTCTAAATCTTACAAGGCATTTCTTAGCTACGCATGAATATTGTTGTACAAATGAATGCATTTATTTAAAAAAAAAAAGTAATATATTTACAATAACACAATATCTTAATGGAATCTATGGAGTTGCGTCCAAGAACAAGAGGGTAGAACTTCACCAGAACAACTTTTTGTACCGTATGATATTATGAAAAAACACCAGCATATCGTTGCACTCATAGAATTGATACATTCAATTTGTTAGCATCTTGAAGATTGAGATTTTGCTTGTAAATAACCATATCTTTTCTCTAATGCTGTCTTATATGACATATCCCAATTGGTTATAAAAAATGCTATTCTTTATAAACTAAGAAAAAATAGGGTTTGAAAAACTGGTACCTACTTATATCGTAAGCTATAATTTAGATATTGACAGAAATCAAGTGAGTCAAATATATCACATAGTAAAGACAAAATTTAGAAATAGAACACTATTGTCAACAGCAACCTACATAAGTTTATCACACAAGAAGTGCAGTTTTTATCCAGAATTAGTCAAAGCAATCAATGGATCAGATGAGGAACATTTTTTCCATGTTGTAGGAATGATAAAATACAACATGATAGAGTAGCAAGTAATGATTGATTCCATAAGAAGATTTAAACAAGAAAAAAAAGTAAATATCAAGAACTGATTGCATCACTATAACAGTGAATTTATCTTTATGGATACAATTGAATATGTTATCATTTTAACCATTTTAACTAGATTTTTACATCCCTACAGTTTGTAGGTCAAAATAGGGCAAAAGACACACACACACAGATATATATATATATATATATATATATATATATATATATATATATATATATATATATATATATATATATATATATATACATAGATAAAGATTACATGTGCCTATTCTATTGGAGAAGTGTACCGTAAATTTAGGAAGTCTGATTTTGTAAACATCAACGAGCTCCATCATGAGATTATACAGGTTTGAGAAAGCACTATCCAATACCATGCCAGCAATTGATGGGTCCTCTGCTCCATATAACAAGCTGCATAAGATTGATAATATACAGAGGAAGCCTTAGGTAAGGCCAAAAGAAACGTCTCCCAAAAATCAAAACTTGAGAATCATTAAGGAATAAAAATGCAAGAAATTATACAGAAACATTATAAAGAAACTTTGGTGGTCAGGTTGCTAAATCCACTCTGACATTTATCAAATCATGTTTCTATTTTGGCTGCTAATAAAGTGTACATGGAATAAATGTATTTAAAAATAAATAAATATAATAATAACAAATTTTTGCTAGAGTTGTTTTGAAGGAAAGCATCTGTCTCCGACAGTTCTCTCTCCTAAGAACCGAGCATCTCTTTCGAATCTAACCAAATGAAACAAAGAGCGAGAGAAGGAGAAGAAGAAGCAGCGACGGAAGGAAGGAGCGGCAGAAGCATAGGTGCGATGTCATTCTGCAAGGAGCCAATGAAGTCAAAGTTAAAGCCAAAGGCTTACTTGCATCATCATTTGCGTGCGGGAGATGAGATGAATCCAGCAGGTTTGAGTAGGGGAAGGAAGCTCATTCCCTAGCCAAAGAAGAAGGGGAAAAGGAAAGAGGAGGAGACAATGGCTCACTTGCGTGCATCGTTTCCTTCCATATGATTGAACGAGGGTGCCAAAGGCTCATACAGTTTGCAAGAAAGTTCCTTCGTGCGTAAGATGCTCTTTCAGGCGCGTGTGTCATTCTACAGCAAAGAGAAAAGGAGTAATCGAACCCCTTTATGCTCGAATGTCTCCATGGATCTCTTTTGCATGCAGAGACGCACAATCTCAAGTTTTATTCGAGCTAAGGGAGCAAGAGACGGGTTGTAAAGCTTATCTGTGTGAGTGAAGTTGTCAACCGAGCCTTATGAACTTTCCAACGTAGGAAATAGCTCAAGTAAAGATCTTCCCGCAAGTTTAAGAGCTCAAACAAGCTCTCTTGACTTCGTGTGCAGAAATTATGGTAAGGCATAAAAGAGAAAATTAGGATTTTTTTCTTTGGCTTAGGTATGAAATCTCATACCAAATATTAGTGATTTCTATTTAATTCTTAATTTGAATGAAATCTCAAAATTCCTATATTTAGATTTACTAAATTCAATATTTATATTATAAGTGCTAACTTTAAGGAGAGCGACATAAGTCGAGAGAAAGAAAATTGTTCAGAATCAAAGTTAGTAATTATATTTTTATTATTTTTAAATGTATGCTTAATTTCATTTATACTATCTTCTAGTGAGAATTAGATTATAACAAATTCTTCATATTGTTAGAAAGGGAAAATATGCATATTAAATAGTTGCATTATAGGCTTCCTAAGTAAAATTTTTATGACTATATGATATGTAGATTTTAGTATAGGTGCATATATATTTTATTTCACGACCTATAAATTTAATAATATTATATTTATTCATCGGTAGATAGAGGTAAAGAATTTCATAAAATACAAATATATGCATGAAGAATAAAATAGTATAATATGAATGCTTATACGTGCATGGAAGGAGTTCATCCCCTTATGGTACAAGCAGGGGACACAAGTATACCCGCGCACATAGATGTTATCCTACTACCGCAAACAATTGTGATAATTTAGATCACTAACCGTTGTGTCGATGAAAGAATATCAGTCTGGGACAAATAGACACTTTTTCACCTTAGACAATCATGTAAATTAGGTTATGAGCCACTGTACTGATGGAATAATATCGGTCAAGGGTGTGTGTTAGACTATATTTTGATGGTGTTTATAAGACAAATGCGAATGTTAATAGTATAAAGTAAAAGTAAAGCTTAAAATTTAACCATAAAAGAGTACACAGTTATGGTTAATGCACATCAAAGTTTAAGTTATTTCTATTCAATAAATGTCAATAAATGTCATGGATATGTACATTAGATTAATATAAAATCTGCAATAGTGATATAAAGCAAAACAATCATGCATGTTGTTTCATTTTCCTTGAGTTATTGTAATTTAAAAGTATGATTGCTCCTAAACTATTTTTAGATAATTTATTATATTGCTTTAATATTTTTTCAAGTTTTAAGCTTTTGAATAAGATGAATAAAAAAATAAACCAATATGAATAGAAGGCGAGGTCCGCAACCGAAATGATAACTTTTATTTGTTATAAGGGTGTTTCCTTTAGTGGTTCTCTTAGAATTAGAAATATAGATAATTTAATTCCATCATCTAATCGTTTGTTCTTGTTTTAGCTAATTCCAATATCCAGACTGGGTTGTGATAGTACAGCAATAAAACGGTTCACAAATGATAGGTAAGAACAAATAAAAGAGTACACCTCAAGTGAAATTCAAATGTTTTTTTTATTGAGTAGGTGTGGCAATCCAATCTTTACAAAAACCAAAAATGAATTATTTAGCTTCATAAACAAAAACTTTTCACACGTTTCTATTTTGGCATCAAATAAACACTTCACAAGTTTAGAGATGAAAAAAGATAAAGCAATAGTACCTTAACTAATTCAGACATTTTATCTTCGATGCTTGCAGCAGTGTCTTAGGGTAAACTTCTCATCATACTGAAAGCATAACCCCTTGGGTCACTTCTTCCGAAGCTCTGTCTTAGTACGGTACTTGATTGTTGCTCTCGATCGTGGTACATTATTCGTGTCTCGTGCAGCCTCCCCCTAGACTTCCACTGTCTGAACTTTTGGCATCGTCGTGGTTGCAGCAGCTCCGTACGAAGCTCTATTGTGTTGCTCCCGTTGGCTTTTTCCATCTGGTTCTTGTCTTCCATCATCTAAGCTAACTCCATTATCTCCCCCAATCCCCGCGGTCTTAGTAGTCATAGTACTACCCGCATGTCGGGCTTTAAGCCCTACATGAAATTCCCCTACAGTCCTGCTTCAGAAATCCCTGACAGTCGACCGGTCGATAGTTCAAATCTCTTCCAATATTCCATGATCATCCCCACCTAAGTCAAGGCATAGAATCGCTCGTCGGTTTCCCTCCCGAATGGCTTGGTGGCTCGGAAACATACCAACAAACAATCATTAAATTCATCCCAATAACAAATCAAGTATCTAGCCTCCCTCCATTTAAACCAGGCTAAGGATTTTTCCTCCAAACACAAGCCTGCCACTATCAGTTTATCCTCTCTATCTAACCAATTCACCGTGAAGTATCACTCCGCTTGATACACCCACCCATATGTGTCTCCCCCCTCGAAGATCGACATCTTCAACTTCCTAACAATAACATCTCCACCCCAACTCCCTCTTCCTCCATGATTTCCCCGCATATGTCGAGGATAAAACTCCTTCCTTCGATCGTATCCAATCCTCAAACTGTTCCTCAACTATCTCCTCGTCGCTAACCTTCTCCACTACGCCCTGTTCGGTGAAAGACAAAGACTCATCTGATATCTAGAGGTGATGTGCCCAAATCCATGACATCTAAAGCATTTTCTGGTAGGGTTGTGCAATTCTTCTTTGGCTGCTTCTCGCTCGATGTGGCTCTATCCTTATCTGAACCAGTTTTCTCAACTCCTTGAAGCGTGCTCTTGTTCATGTCTCTAACTTCAAGTGGCTACCTGACTGGCGATGGTTGATTGTTGTATGTCGTCTCTCCACCTTCAGAGCTAAGGTCTGGACATCTCCTAGTGACCAATAGGGCTACAGTTGTACCATTTTGCTGATAAAGGGGTTCAGTCCCCCAAATAACGGGCTATGGTGTGTTCCTCTGGCTTGACCAAATCACACTTCATCTGCAACGTGAACTCCATTGATAGGTCTCTCAGCAACAGGTGGTGGAGTCTCAGAAAAATATCCTAGTGGTAGTGAGGAGGTAGGTATTTTCTTTGCATTGTCTTCCGTATTTTCTCCCACTTGATAATCTTGTCATTACCTTCTCCATTCCTCTTTCTCTCCAAGTTTTCTCACTACAAGGAGACCCTCTTATCTACTGTTACCTCTTTGTAATCAAAGAACCTCTCAATTGATTGTAGTCATTC
This sequence comes from Papilionanthe hookeriana x Papilionanthe teres, assembly GCA_022702705.1. Lineage (NCBI taxonomy): Eukaryota > Viridiplantae > Streptophyta > Magnoliopsida > Asparagales > Orchidaceae > Papilionanthe > Papilionanthe hookeriana x Papilionanthe teres. The sequence goes on from CM040423.1 coordinate 25,019,564, forward strand.
GATAAATTCATATGGATCCATACCTCCATCAAACTCTGACGGAACCATCTTTATTCCGAAGTCCCTATGTTCTCCATATGTGGATTCCTCTGGGACTAAATTTCAAAGCGTTGTGCCGTGTCTCCCTCATCACTGAAATCTCTCGTATGGAAGGGGTTCTTTCACCCCTTTGACTTTAACTATCACGATGGGAGTAGTTTCTCTATAGGTTTCATCCCCACTCTCTGCAAGCCTCCGCTAAAGTAGACGTTTATATCATTATATCTCTTCCCATATAGGCTTGTGCATGAATATCTTTGGAGGCATGATTTGCGCTTACAGTTGGGAGGTGAAAGAAGATGAAAAGAATGATTTATGGTTGCTGATTTCAAGAAAAATTAGGGTTAGGTTAAAGTATATCTATGGATTGGGAATGGGAAAAAATTATTTTGGTGGACGTGGCTTGGGTAGGGGTGGATGCTAGAAAAATCCTAGGATAGAACAAGAGTTAGGCTAGCTCTAATATCAAATGATACCGGAAGTAACTAAAATCACAATATACATGCAAGTCATATTGTTGAAATTCAAATGGTTACAACAAAGACTCTTCAAAACGGGAAATAAAGGATAACATGCGTAACACCCTGAAGGACAGTGAAGGGGATAGGGAGTGGCTAGCTGGCAGGTAGATAGGTCAGGTTGCGGTTGGGACAGTAGCGGAAAGGTAAGCAAAGGGTGGTTGCAGGATTAGGCGGTCTGAACATGGGTCTATGGTAGTAGGTTTGATAGTAGTAAAGGAATTAAGGCAGCAAATGGGAAGGCAAAAGGGATTGCGGCTAGCAGGGGGTTGAGTGAATGAGGTTGGCATGGTTTGCGGTAACAGCACGGGGTGGGGATGGCTGAGGAAACAAGTGGCTGCTTAGGAGAGTAGAGCGGTTGGCGGCAGTTCTCAGTGGGTTGGAGTGAACTACGACAACAGCAGGGGGTAGGGTCCTGGATTGGTGGCTGAGAGAAATGACGTCGGAAGGGTGGGGATGGGCTGGCGGCGAGCTTGGAAGGGCGGCAGCAAGGAAGAGACTGAAGGATAAATACCCCTGCAGAGTCAAGCTACAGTCGGAGCACCTCTCGAACCTTCGGAGAAGATTACCACCTCAGACGAGTTACAGCCGGAGCACATTCTCGCCGTCAGATACAACAATAGAAGAGGAAATGGTATGTCGGCACCTTTCCAGACAAAAAACTTAATAAAAACTGAACCTAATCAGTAAAAAAAATATTTATATTCGATAGGTAGTAGGAGGACCGAGTGGGGTGGGGTGGGGTGGGGTGGGGTGGGGTGGGGCGGGGCGGGGCTTTGTTCTCGCCCAATAGTTAGCTGACCGATCCAGCCTCCCTGCTGGACCGGCACCCTGCTAAGCAAGACTTAAGGCTAGATCCTAGACTCTAAAAGAGTAGAAATAGATCTCACCAAAAGTGAGGTCAATAGTGCACAACAAAAAACTCCTTGTCACTTGAATTTGACCTACCAAAAAATTCCAAATCATTTTAATCACGGCACTGATTTTTGATGTGATGATACAGAGATGGCTCTATATGGAAATAGCACAGCAATGGAAGCTTTTAAAGGTAATGAGATCATGCCTATCAGTTTAACTGTATGCAATACTAAATATGTTCATGAACAAACACCAATCTGCAAGGCCTCGCACTAAATTCTTAGAAAGAACATAAAAGACGTTCAAAAATATAAAATTAGAAACAACATCATAAAACTAAGAAAAAAAAAATCATAAATTTAACGAAAAGTGCAATGCAAATTTAAGAACTATGTCAACAACGAAGAAATACCCATGTACCTTGTGACAGCACCCATGGATCTTCCCCATAATCCTATGCAGGAAATTTGTTTGTTCTCCCGAAGAAAAGAGACCACTGTCTTAAGATCATCTTTCTAGAAAGATTACCAGATGTATCAAAGATCAAACTTTAAATTAAAGAAAAAACAAAAATGCAAGAGAAGAGAATGAGAAATTACCTCGTGCCAACCAAGGCTGACATAATCGCCATCGGAAAGTCCTGAGCCAGAAAAGTCGAGGGTGAAGACGGTTATATTGGATGGAAGAAGAATGACAACGGCCTCATTTGCATCAGCCCTGCATCCACTGCATAACAAGCAGATTAAATACACTTTTTTAATTATTTAACTAAATCAAAGGCGATATGAGGGAAAGTTGAAAGCTATAATTAACTACAAAACAACAATGACCCAATTAAATTCTCTCATCTTATAGGATGGGAAGTTTACACTTTAAAAAGCTAGCAACTAAAAAACACAACTTCAAAATGCACATCTCATCTTTTAAAAAGAAAAAGAAAAAGAAACGAGGAAAAAATCTGCACAAAAACTTATACTTCAACAATAATTAAGTTAAAATTTATGTCATTTTCATAATCTGATAATCGATTTTGGATGTTTGGCTGCAAGCTTGTAAATCAAAATATAGTAGATCTTTGAGGCGATAAAATTCTAGAAAATTGTTAGGAAAGTTGTATCAAATATTACTAAGATGCAGGTCTTAAATGAAAAATAAGAAGATTCATACCAAGGAGAAGTCGTGCAAATCTCTTAAATTTTACATTCCCAAGGAGTTGCTGAAATGAGGATTCAAGATAAAAAGGTAGAAATTTGAGATATAAGAATGTAGTAGGGTTTACATGCCTCAAAAACTGTATGGCAAGATTTAGCCTAAAACTTAGTCAAATTTTGCAACTAAATAGCCACTTTAAGTTAAAAGGTCGAGCGATTTACTTATCCAAAAATGTCATCTGCATATAGAAGACAAATGCTATAATGAACACCAGTTTAACAAACAAGTTCTAAGAAGCTTAACAAAAAACAACAAACCTATTTCCATGGCAGTAAATCACACAGGGTAGAGCAGTATTTTCCGGTAGGGATGCCGGAACATATTGGCTGCACTTCAATACGTGACCCCTTCTGTTTGTGAGCTGATAGGTTTCAGAAACAGCATTCTAGTTGTCAGAAATTTACATTAACATAAATCATATAATTTTCAGAAAATTTTGCAGAAAGACAGAAGAAACCTCTGTAACAGATCTCCGTACTTGCCTCCAAATCTTGGCGTTTGTATTTCCTTCCAGCAAGAGTGAATTCGGATTCCCATAGATAATGGTCTGGATTGTAGTCCGCCCTGTACATCACCACATCAGATAGAAGCATTTCACCAATAGCTAAATAATTGAAAATATGTTGAAAATTCGAAGGCAAGAAACAATGTTAAAATAGCTTATAAAATAATATACGCTGTAAATACAAGTCCATCATTGAGATTCGGTCACAACTGGCAGTATCATAAGATAATAAATAAGTAGACATCACCCTAATTCAACACTAACAAGCACATGCTTAACAAACCATTATACATCTGATGCAGCAAGTACACAAAGACACAAGAGTAGAAGCCAAATCAGACGTACTGAAAAAGTATAGGACCATTTTTTTTTAATTAGATTTGGTAGATTAATGACAATTTGAAGAAGATAAAAGTATAATCAGTACAACAGGAATAAAAAATTAGAATTTGTTGAAATATATCTACTAAAATTCATACTGATAATGTGTCAGAAGCTTAAAACAATATTCATTGGCATGGTTGGAAGAGCATAAAAATTAATGAAAAATAAAGAAGCAGACTACTTGCATAATCCCATCGCATTGTCATTGAACTTCTCAATCAGCTAGAGATAGACTATAATAACTACAACATTTTCCTCATTTCTGCATTCCATGTATATTTATAATAATGGAGTGTTTTTTCTAATAAGAAAAAAAGTAGGGTACAAATATAATACGATAGCACAAATTATACAAATAATGTGTTCGGTATCCATGAATATTTCTAATACATATATACATACAAAGTTAGACATACACCAGTCCACTTGAGTAAACAAAAGCAAATCAGGTTTAAGCTATTTTATTCATACCCAATCTTACCAATATTTTCCATGAGTCAGGCCTATTCAAGTATACCTCAACTATTTTATATATCCCTATCCAATCTTCCATTGAACAAACATAACAAGCATGTTTGTCAGGAGTAGTAATGATCATTATTACTAAGTGCCTATAGATCTTTGTTCTTTTAAATAGTATGAAAGATCAAGTTATAACACATTATCATTATTTGAATCATCCTAATAGAAATTCCGAGTTTTAAGAGCCATCAAAGATGACTAAAAAGGACCTAAAGTTACACATTTCTTTTGCATAATTGAGAGGAGTACAATATGTTGATATGCATGTATCATACCACCAAGCAAATAAAATAATAGTTAATGTTAAAAGTCTCATGTCATTGTGCTCAACCATATTTTGGGTGAGCTATGTTACTTATGAATGATATAATAACTTATAAGTTCATTAAATTGCAATTCTCTCTCATGCATTACACTAAGGCTACAAATGAATCAAGCTAAGCCGGGCAAGCTTTATCGAGGTCGATCTCATTTATTAAGAGCTTGTTCAAGCTCGATCCGAGCTTTTAAGACTCTGTTCGAGCTCAACCTTGAGCTCATTTATAGCTACCAAGTTTGAGTTTGGCTAGAGCTATATATTAGCTCGTTCATTTATGGTTTTTTCGAGCTTATTAACGAGCATCCTTTTAACAAAATAAATAAGCTATAAATGAGCCTGAATTAAGCTTTAATTTTATTCTAGTTTTATATGAGCAATTTATTTGAAAAAATAAACGAGTCATATCAAACAATACTCTTTGAACTTTAAAATAAATATGTAAATGATATTATTCATTAATGAGTTGTAATCAAGCCTTAATACAGCTTGTTCACGAGCTTTGAATGCTATTTTCTATAAACATAACTGAATCAAAAAACAAGTTCAAACTTGTTTATTAAGAAAGTATTCAAAACCATAATTAATCAAAAGATCATAAATGAGCTTTAATCGAGTTGAGTCACAACTAGCTTATTGAACTCTTCATTCATCTGCAACCATATAGTACATAAGTCAGCTAGCTAGGTAGAATGTTAACAGCAAAGGAAATACACATCACACAAAGCCAGATTTTTCAAGAGGAATCATTCCAAAAAAATAATAATAAGGATAGAAAAACAAAAAGAAATATATATATTTTTTTAAGTTATGAAGGTTATTTTGTTGAGGATAATTATATAATTATCTTATTGGGATATTAATCTAAAATAGGCCTAATTATAGAACCCAATGGATTATAGATCTACTATATGGCTATCTAGATGTGGTAAGATTGAGAAGATAGGAAGTATAGAAGTGGCATTATTTCTGAGGAAGGGATTATTTTGCTATAAAATATGTCTTCTTTTTATGATTTAGTCTAGTTATAATTTTAGATTTAGCATTCAGTCGACTTTGATGTAACTTAAAAACAAAATAGAATTGATAATGGATGGAGAAAGAAATTTGTTTAGTATAAGAAACAAGTTGCGTAAGATAGTGGGGATCACTCACTCAAAACTATGGTCACTCACTCACCCCTAAGAAGCATGTTCAACAATTACAAAGGGGACTCTCTTAGCCAAATAAGAGAAAACTCACACGTTTTTCTCATACTTCCCCTCAAAATCCCTTCCATATCGATGATTTTTATTACCTAGATAAAAAATTCTTATCTATTTACGAGAGATTGTTGGAGGGGGATAGTTGGTGATTAGTTAAATGAGATGTTTGGTGGGTGGCAGCTGCAATAACTAATTGAATGATATTTCATTCACCCTTTCATAAAAGAAAGGCTGCATCGACACCTATTAAAATACTCAAGCAAGACATTAACGAAATTTGCTCTAATACAAATTGTATGTAATAAAACAAAAGGAAAAAAAAAGAATTAAAAGTGGCTGGTAAGAAGGATTTAATATTTCAAAAACATTATTGAATGAGATAACCAGAGATCACTCATCCAAGTTGAAACTCACTCACCCAAACCAGCTTGGTTTCACTCACCGAAAGGGAAAAAGTGCTATTGTGGTATCGTGTACCAATGTTGGGCAGGCCATGATTCCAAGAAAAATGGTCGGCCGATTAGCACCCCGACGGTTCTGGCAGCTGCCACTCTCTCCTCGCTCATATGTTTGAAGGTTTCTTACATCACGGAGCAATGGTGTACCCCTCAGCCTGATAGGCTACCTTCTCCCTACTTATGGTACCCCCTTCCGGATTGGATAAAAGCTGATTTTGATTGTCGGTTTGGGGATGGTGATTCAGAACAAGACGGGGTGGCTCATTCTTGCCGCCGATTATACCATGCTACATTGCGACAGTTTAGTAGTGGAATTTCAGGAGGTTCTTTTTCTTGGCAAATGTTTTGAGCCATGGATGTACGAAACCGAAGGAATTATCATCAAAAACGCTAATGAGACGGTAATCAACCCTTTCCAAGAGAGTATGAAAGCCAGGGTATGGCAGCAACAACTGGCTGTGGTTTTTATAGCTTTTCTTACAGATTTCAAGCAAGTTCTTTTCTTTTTTACCCATAGAGAATGTAACAAATCTGTCCATTTTTGCGTTCGGCTCGATTTGAATAGTACTTTTGTTTGGAATGTTCACACCTATGACCCCGCCTTTTTGAGTGCGGTGGAGATTGGAGCCAACCAAACTGCCTCTTTTGTGTAGTTCTCCCTAACACAGAAGCCAAACTTGAGCGAGTTGAAGGCTTGTTCGTGTTTGGCTCGTTCATTTTTTTTGTGTTCAGCTCGTGCTCAAAACAGCACGTGAATAAACTGTTCGTGTTCGGCTCATTTCATACTTGTTGGTTCGATTTAAGCAGCTTAATTCAAGTTTCAAAAACTAATTTTTTATTTTAAATGAATAAAAAATATAATATATTTGTACTTCACAAATTCACAAACTCGTGAGTTATAAAAGAATGAAGTTGGAAACTTTTAAATGGCCGTCCTTCTGTGTTACTTTTATAATGGATTAATCCATTTATTTTTTTACCGACCACGATGCGGGACTAAACGAAAAGCTAAAAATACAATTGGGGAAGCAGGGCATAAGCGGGTTTAAATTTTGCAGCATTTACATACATACCACAAAATTCTTATGTATTTACATAAGCAACTCAATGCAGCAGGTGCCCAAGGAATGTAGGAAAAATATGAGGGACATTTACATGCATACAACCTAAATCTAATATTTACATGTCTAACATCTAATTTTATTTTTATTTTTAAATCTGAGGGACATTTACGTGCCGCCAAATCCTATGTATTTACATCCCTAATACCTAAATTAATATGAAGAAATGGGGCGAGATTTTTAGCCTTTTAAAGCAGCATTTACATACATACTAGTCAAATCTTATATATTTACATATTTAAGACCTAAAATAATATTTTTTATAATTATCTCACTTAAGAATTTTCTTAAGAGAATAAAATAAAGTATTTCTTAAATATAATACAAAAAATTATATATATAAATATATAATAATATTATTAAGATTTATATATTTAATTATTTCGAGCTAAAAAGCACCGAACCTGAACGAACATACATTTGTTCATGTTCAACTTGTTTATAAATCGAGGTCAAAATAATTGTTCGTGGACGAACAAATTGAATACGAGCTACATGACAAGCCAAACACGAGCTGTTCGCGAATGAAGAGCTTCTTTGACAGCCCTAGCCTTCATCATCAACCCTTGGCGAATTAAATCAGTTTACTGGTTTGGAGAGTTAGTTGGTGATTGGCTTTAAAGCTTGAGAGTCGTAAGTGCAACAACTGAGTTATAAACACCTTATGATATTTCTTTAATTTTAATCAATAAATAATAGTTATGGATTTTTATAACTTTTGTATATAGATCTTAGATTTTGATAATTTAAATTTCATTAGACTCTAGATTATAAATGTGATAATTTAGAAATGATTGTAAAAAAGATTTATAGAACTAATTATTTGATGATCAAGAGAATGTACATTTATAATATCAACACTCATAACTAGTGTCATTTGTGTATTGATATTTGAAGATGATCATAAATAAATCAAATGCGTATTGTTATTGCATGCTCGATGATAATCATATTAAGATCATGACCTTATGGTGGTAAGATCCGTAACGCCCAAAATTTGAGAACTAGGTAAAAGTTCGACAAATTTTAAATGTATCCCAAATTTCACACCCCTCAGAATTCAACTGAATTATTTTTATAAAATTCTACGCTTCAAATCGATTAATTCGATATATAACACTATCCATGAATTGTGAAAAAATTGAGAGACATAAAATTTTGAAGTTATAACTATAATTACCTTAATTAAATCTTAATTAATCCTTCCCTAATCACTCATGCGCACTATAGCCAACCAACACAGCCGCACTTAGCTGCACACGCGATGGCTTGATGTGATCATGCGACTGTGGACAAGGGAGGAATTGCTTTTTAAGTGTCATGTCCCACTCATCTCTCAATTTTGCTTAGCAAGAAGGATCCGCCATCCTTGCTACAGTGCAGAGGACGACCGCACGAATCGAGCGGCGCCATGGAATTTTGGCTTTGGGAGTGAAATCTTTAGGTATGAATCACATTTTGATGCTACTTGAGACTTTCATATCCTTCCTCACAATTGCCGCTTTGATGTTTGCCTCAATTTTTGTATATTTTTCGTTTCCAGTAGTTGTCGGAAGCGACAAACTTGTGTCGGAAGCATCAAAATTAATTGTGAGCTTCCGTAAGGGTTTTAACACGATTTCAGCAAGGGAATGGAAATTAATGTGTTAGAGGAGAGAAATAGGTTGTATTGGAAGGGTAGATTTACATCGAAAAGCCCGTATGAGGTAAGATTTTGTAAATATGTTATATTTTTGGTTGAATCACGATATGAGCTAGGATCTTATGAATTTCTAAAATATCTATGATTTTTAGATTGTTTAAATGAGACAGCGAGCTTAAGGTTATGGTGAGAAAACTCGTCTTAGGACTACTCCATCGACTTATGTTAAATAATCATGCGCTAATTTAAGAAAAATAATTTACTAAAGGTTTTCATATGATTTCTCGTTTGACATGAATGGATTTTGAATTTCTTGTATGCCGTGGAATAATACATGCACTGAATATATGAATGCAAACTGATTTTTAATAAGATATATGTGATGTTATTATAGTATAATAGAGATGAATAAGCTTACGAAACTAATTGTCTATAGGTATTCATATGTATGATTCATACATGCAATATATGAAATGTTTATGCATGTTTGATACGGATATTATGCTTTAAGAAATGTCACAATAAATGTTATGATTAGACTATTACATGAGTACTTTCAAGTACGCAATGCAAGGATATGGTATTCCCAACTCTTAGTGTTCAGACAGCGACGAAACTCTGAAAAATCGTTGTGATCAGAAGGTGACAGAGCATAAGGAATCGTTGGTGTCATGGAGAATATTGATAACTGCTATGTTGAGGGGGAGGGTAAACTTTATCAATAGTTTATATAGCCTTTGGGGTAGAGTAGCAACCTGTGATATGACATGAGATAGAAATAGTTAAGGCTTATACATTTACAAGTACCATTACTATGAAATGAAATGTCTGAAATAATATTACTATGGTTACATACGATAAATACATTATGAACATATTTTTTATTATACTTGTAACATTAATACATTCATATTTATACAATAGTCTTGATTTATAAATTATCTATTTTTCTTTCAATATCTTTATAATTCTAGTATATTGTGACTTGTGTATAGACATATATACTTACATATGAGCATACACGTTTTTTATCTGTGTATAAAATCTTATGTTATCCTTGATTATTTCTTTGATCTCGTTATTGCTTACTTTACATTCTTAACTTTCAAGAAGGGGCAAGGAGCACCAGGATAAGTAGCCAGGTGTGATTTATATAGTATTTTATATGTATAGTATTGGGAAGTTTGTACGGATTTTTAGCACGTATTTTATTTATATGTTGGATTTGGCAGCTCTGTATAATATTTTATGTTTTGAGGTTTATGATTTTTCATGTTTCCAAGTACAAATATGAATGATTTATTAAATATAATATATCAAGTATGTTGCAAAAATTCAGTTAGACTAGTTCATTACTCATTGTGTTCTGATTCTGCAAGATAGGACGAATGTTTGTGAAAATCTAATCTGGTCAAATTGTCCGCCTCTGACGCACATCAATCGATTCTTAAAAAGGAGTCAGTTGAGGTGTGATAGAAAATGAAATCAGAGCATAGTTATTGGATAAATGATTGAAGCGTGTTGAAATTAGAAAGAGCAAGAATGAAATCAAATATGAATTATTTATACAGAGCTATAAGTTGATAAATCAGATGTGCGGGTATCTCATATGACTTAAAATAACATGCATGCACAACATGATTATTATATGATAAATTACATTTGAATAATAATTGCTGCCAATACGAATAAATATGTAAGAAGGAGAATCAGAAAGTCCTGAGGGCTAGTCTCTTAGGTCAAGTGCAGAGCAAGAGTCAGATCTGAAAATGCATTGGGCAGAAATGATAGTCAGAATAAAACGACTGATGAAACCAGAGCAGCTGAGTTATAGAGCATCATTCAATTGATATCACAAGTTGTCAACAAAATAATTGCTATCAGAAGATCCTCTATTATTATAGGGCTCAGATCTGAAATTGAGGCAAAAGGGGATCAACACTTGAAGATATTTCAGACATTTGAGCCAACTGCATTCAATGGTATCAATGATCCCATGGTTGTTGAAGATTTGCTCCTTAATAATGGAAAAATTATGAATGGTGTGATTTGTCAGAAAAACATAAGAGTGGTGTTAGCCACACTCATGCTAGAAGGCGAGGCAAAAAGATGGTGGCAGGTGCAGCATAAAGAAAAATTCCAACTGAAACCTCTTTCACAGAATCAGTGGGTTGATTCTGTTAAAGTCCAGATCAATGATACAATATGAGGTAGAACTTTTTTTTCAGATATGCACCTCACTGTCAGTACCCGGAAGGAAAAAATTTACAGATTTCTACGTGATCTCAGAGATGAGTTAATGTTGGCTTTAGCACCATTTGAAATTACTGATTTCTCAGTGTTGGTTAAAAGAACTAAAAGAATCGAAAACAAGTTGAACTTTCCCAATCAGAATTGGCAATCTCGGTCAAGCAAGCGAAATGATTTTGGCAAAAGAGAATACATTCCAAGCAAGAAAATTAAATCAGAAGGTGAATATAAAATGTTACAAATGTAGATAGACAAGACATATTCAAATGAATTATCCACTCAAAAAGAAAAGAGACAATTGGCCACAGACAATTCAAAGACAGGGACAACCCAAGAAATTGTTGGAAGGCAGTCGGTCCAATAAAACTTAATTTTTTGGTAAGCCTTCAGTGCAAGCAAAATGTAAAATCTCAAAGCACAAAACTGAGCAATTAGTAAAATCTCAAATTTTTGCAATTACCCCTCAAGAAGCAATGAATATGAACAAGTGGTTACAATTACGCTTCTGAATCAAGATCAGCCTGATACTATTTTATTCAATTCAAGAGCATTGCATTTTTTTATTTCTGATGAATTTGTTGTCAATTTACAAGTTAACAATATGCATTTTACTCTTAGTGTTATTATGCCTTCGAGAAGTGATTTTACACAAATAGACAATGTATCATAAATGTTAAGATTCATGACAAGAAGTTGCAAGCATAACCGATTGTAATACTGATTCAGACATTTGATGTCATATTAGAAACGAATTGGTTGGCAAAATATTTTGCTACAATTGAATGCTGAAAAAATGAGCAAAACTCAAACCACCTGGTGAAAGTCATTATATATCTTATGTGATCAAAATGCACAATATTCTCAATAAAAGTTGAAAAATATTTGTGAAGTGATGAACTGGTGTTCTTAATCAAATTAGAAGTGTTGAATAAACTATACAAGAATTGAAAAATATTAAAGTTGTTGCTAAATTTTCTGATGTATTTCCTGATGAACTGTAAGTGCTACTAGAATGAGATATTGAATTCAGCTGATTTGTAGCCAGAATATCTGTAATTTTCAAATCTCCGTACAGGATAACTCCGATGGAATTGCAAGGATTAAAATATAAAATGCTTACTTATAGACAAGGGATTTATTAAGCAAAACAATTTACCTTAGGGTGCTCCAGTATTGCTCATGAAGAAGAAAGACAGATCGATGCAACTGTGCATCGACTAAAGAGAGTTGAGCAAAGTGACGATCAAGAAAAAATCTCACTTTCCCAAGATCGATAATCTATTTGATCCGTAAGAAGGTGCTACCGTATTTTCCCGAATTGATTTGAGATTGGAATATCATCAGATTAGAGTCAAGGAAATAAATATAACTAAGACACGCTTTGAGACTAAGTATGATTATTATGACTTCTTAGTTATGTCTTTTGGCTTAACCAATATTCTTGTTGTATTAATAAACTTGATAAATTGAATTTTCAAGCCTCATATAGATCAGTTTGTCCTTACTTTTATGGATGATAATATAATATATTCAAAAACTGACAACAATCATGCTAAGCAACTAAGGATTGTATTGGAGCTGATTAGACAAAATCACATTTTTGTAAAATTGTCGAAATTTGGATTTTGGCTGCGAAACATTATATTTTTGGGGCATATTATCAGCGATCAACAAATCTCAATATAACTTCAGACGGTGAAGGCATTTGTGGAATGGTCTACTCCAAAGAATATTAATGAGATACACAGTTTTCTTAGTTTGGCTAGCTGTTAAAGGAGGTTCGTCAAGGGTTTTTCACATAACTGATGAGGAAAAATGGTCAGCTTGAATGGAAAGAAGAATGCAAGCACAGTATTCAAGAATTGAAGAAATGTTTGACCACTGCTCTAGTGTTCGCTATTCTATCAAGTATGGAAGGATTACAAATTTTCAGTGACGCATCATTGTCAGGCTTGAGATGTATTTTAATGAAAATAAAAAGGTGATAGTCTATACATTCAGACAGTTGAAACCACAAGAGAGGAACTATATAGCACGTGATCTGGAGTTAGTTGTTGCAGTGTTTGCTCTCAAGATTTAGCGACATTAATTGTACATCATGAAATGTGAAATCTTTAATGATCATCAAAGTCTGAAGTATATTTTATACAAAAAAAACTAAATTTGATGGAGCGAAGATGGTTAAAATTGAACAAAGGCTACGATCTAGATATATAGTATTGTCTTGATTGAATAAATATAATTGTCGATGCATTGAGCCGTAAATTCACAGACAGTATAAGTTGGATTATCACTCATGAGCCGGAATTGATTAAAGAAATTGATGTCTTAGAGTTGGAAGTCAGAAGATAAGATGATATGTGGTATTTAAATCAACCGGTATGCAACCAACTTTGATGGATAGAATCAAGTCAGTTAAGAAAGATAATAGTGAATCTCCGAAACTCCTGAAGCAATATCAAACAGGAAAGAGTGATATGACTGTTGATGAAGATGGTGTTATCAGAAGAAAGCTGCACTTATGGGCACCTACTGATTCTGATTTGAGAAAAGAAATTCTGCATGAAGCTCATCATTGAGGCTACACAATTCATCAAGCAACACAAAAATGTACAAAGATTTGAAGTTGGCATTCTGGTGGCCAAGTATGAAAAAATATGTCGTTGAATATGAATATAAATTAGTCTTGTCATATTATAAATGCTGAGCATTAGAGACTCAATGAATTGCTTCATTCGTTGTTTATTGACTGAATGGAAATGGGAAAAAATTGTTATGAATTTTTTATGGGATTTATTAATTGCACGATTTTAGTAAGGGGAAGAGAAGATTAAGTTGTGGGGAGAAAATAGGCTATATCGGAAGGGCGGATTTATGAAAACAAACCTTGTTTGAAGTAAGATTTTGTAAATAGCTTATGTTTTCAGTTAAATCACGATATGAGCTAGGATTTTATGAATTTCTGTGATTCTATAATTTTTAGTTTGTTTAAACGAAATAGCGAGCTCAAGACGAGTGTGAGAAAACTCGAAGTAGGGCTACTTCGTCAAATCAAGTAAAATAAACTTCTATTAATTTAAGAAAAATTATCTTCTTTACATTTTCATATGATTTCTTATTTGACACGAATGCATTTAAAATTTCTTGCATATTATGAAAATATATTTACACTAAATGTATGAATGCATACGGGATTTTTCTTACGATACAAATGATATTATTATGCTATGATACAGATGAATATGTTTTCGAAACTAATTGTTTGCAGGTATTCATTTGATATGATTTGTACATACAATAAAAGAAATATTTATGAATGTTTGCTACTGATATTATATTTTAATAAATACCCCAGGAAATGTTATGGACAAACTATTACATGGGTGTTGGCAAGTACGCTATACAAGGATATGATATTCCTGACTCCTGATGTTTAGGCGACGACAAGACTTTGCAAACCATTGTAATTAGATGGTGACAGCATAGAGAACTGTTGGTATCAAAGAGACGATATATAGCTGCTATGTTGGGAGGTCAATCTTTATTGATAATTTATATGGAATTTGGTGCATGAAAATAATTAAGACATATACATTTATAAGTAATATTGCTATGAAATAACATTGTCATGATTACATATAATAAACATCCTATGAAGATGTTTATGAACATGCTTTTGATTATACTTACAATTTGATGTTTATAACATGCAAGTTTATACAAGTTTTGAGTTCTACACTATATATTTTTTCATGTTTATTTAATTATGGCATATTGTGACTTGTGTGTAAACATATACAGTAACGTATGAGCATACATATTTTTTTATGTATAAAATCTTATTCTAGCCTCGATTATCTCTCCGAGCTCGTTATTGCTGACTTTATGTCTTTGCCTTTCAGAAAGGGGCAAAGAGCATCAGGGCAAGTAATCAGGTGTGATTTATGTAATTTTTGATCTATATAGTTTTGGGAGCCTATACAGACTATTTGGGTACATATAATAGTTATGTTAAATTTAGCAGCTCCGTATAATTTTCATGTTTTGAGGTTATGATTTTTCACGATTTCGAGTATGCATATGAATGAATTATGAAATGCAATGTATTAGGTATGTTGTAGTAATTTAGTAAACTAATTCATCACCCACTATGCTTTGATACTACGAGTCATGACGAGTATTTGTGAGAATTTCGTCCAGCTGAATAGTTCGCATCTATTTGACCCCAGGCGACTCTTAAAGAAGAGGCCAGTTGGGTGTGATGATCAAAAGCATCACATGTGTGCATGTAGTTATACATGTGAAGTATTTTTATTTTTTATGTTTGATTTCAAAATTGGGTATTAATTTTATGATGAGACCTGTTTTAAGTTGGTGGATGAGAGTGCCAATCCACTAATGGGTAGAGAGTGTGCAAGGGATCAACTTCATCTATATGAGCTTGTGTGTTGTTAAGCGCCAAAATTTCCACTAAAAATTTCCTTTTTGATACATTGTAGGCTTCTTAAGATTATTTTAATTGTTGGCGTGTGAATGTTAAGGCTTATATTGATGGATGATTTATTGCTGATATTAAAATACAGACAAGTTGTCGTGGGTTTGTTATATGTTCACAATAGGGATGAGTTTCTCATCATGCATACGAAGCACTAATCAAGCAGGAAATGCATGAAAGTGTGAATCAAGACCTTCATGAGTAAGAATATAATTAGCATACCTAATTGGAAGGACATATTAACTACATAAAACCTTCTGCACTTCAATAATCCTATGGAATTCTAAGATCAAGGCTAAAAATCTTCATATTAAAACAGCCATTGACCCCCTCCATTATTGGATCAAAAGGAGGTTCACAAATATCATCCCTAAGCTAAAGATTATTATGAGTGGAAGCTAAGTGAATTATCAATTTAGGAAGTTGTCCATACAACCTGCATATACGTTGCTTGGCTCAATTGTGTAGGCTTTAAGATATTCCAAACCTAACCGTGGAACTGAAGAGAATTAGCCTTCACTTGGTAATCCACTTTGCCTTTTCAAAACCCAGAATGCTATAATTTTGCATTTTTAAGGAGGTTTGCAATAAAAATTCCAACATTGGGTGAGCCCTCTCGACAATAAAAAACACATCTTCAGAAAATCATGCCCATCCATAAAAGAAATTATTGGAAAGTGACAATCCGCATTAGGAAGAAATTTATTTTCTTTCCTTATAATATATTTCACTAAATGTAATTTCGCTATTAAATATGCCCTTTTCTATTTTTTTTATTTTCGAAGGATTCCATTTTGTTTCCATTTAGCATTATATATAGGCAGCAAAGTGTAATAAATGAACTGGAGCGAGAAATAAAATTCTTTTCTAGAATTCTACATGGTTTCAAAGCTTATCTCTTTCTCTTGTACGCACCCAATAAAACCCCAAGTCTCGGCTCCGTCTCTCGCATACGCATGAGCAGCAGCAGTAACCTCGCAATACAGTTGTGATAGCTGGGAAGGCAATGACTTGAACGTTGCGTAAATGACATCCTCTCTCCCCTTCCACTCGAAGACCCGTTCCACTTTTCCGTTCCTTTCAAAGAGTTCCTCCATCTCTCTCACCGCCGGCAATGGGGCTTCTTGACTCCCTCGGTCAAAAATGCAGACTTGTGGGTTGCCTTGATCACTAGCTCCTTCATTGGGCCTTATTGACGGTTACTTTATATGAGGTTTGTTTAGCCCGAGCCATTGCGGCCCGGCTTTGAGGAGCTTCTCACAAGCCAATCGTGACGATTGGGTTCCCTCGGCCGCATGCGGAGATATTCCTCTCCCACTTCTGGCTTTAAGCAGTGAATCTTGCTCAGAAGTTACGGAAACGGTCGACTTAGCCGGAATCTCCGCCTGTTCCTTTCACTGCAACTATCAATCAACGAAGAGAACAGTTCTCAATCTCTTCCAGTCACAGTCCATCTCACAAGTCTCCTGCTTACAAAAGGCCCGATCTCTCGCCAGGGTCCTCTTGTGAAAACCCAGAGCCGTGTAGCTCCCTCTAGTTCATGTTTGCTCGCCCAGTCGAGCAGTTGGACTAAGAGTCTTCTCGCTTTCATTCGTACAACTAATTTTCTCGATTCTAGCTTCACGATCTTATAATGGTCATACACGACATGACCTCACAATCTTCTTCATCGAAAGTCACATCCAGAACCTAGCCTACATGTTCAATCTCTATCATATCTTTCAACAACAATTCAAAATTCAGCTCTTTCATCAGAAAGCAAATTGAGGCACTACATAAAATGTTTAGTAATAGTTCTAGTTCTAGACAAACATCACAATCCTCTCTTGAGCAACCTATCTGACTGTTAACACAGTAAGGTATCTTATTCCATGCTATTAATGTTCAAGCAATAAATTAAAATTCATAGATAGTTGACTCGGAAGTCTCAAATCATATGATAGAAGACATCAATGTTTTTGAATTTTACAACCCATGTACCAGAAACTCTTCAATTCGAATAGTTGATGGTTCATTCTCACCAGTAACAAGAACTGGATCAGTCGAATTAACAAAGGATCTTCAACTCAACTCTGCGCTTATTTTTCAAAATTAAAGGGCAACATACTCTCAATCAGCAAAATTACACGTGACCTAAAATGTGTGACTAAATTTTATTGCAATTGTTGTGATTTAGTTGTGGATTCAGAGAAGGCGATTGGCAGTGTTGAGATGTATAGCTGCCTATATTATCTCGAAGAAAATAACTTCATTAGTGCGCAATGTCATTAATCAAGTTATATTTCTAAGTCCAGTTCAAATTATGTTTCAGTTGAAAGCCAAGTCATGTTGAGATATTGTAGTCTTGATCATGGCCATCCAAATTTTGTGTGCATGGAAAAGAAATTTTCACATTTATTTCTTATTGAAAAATCCAATCATTATCAATGTGAAACTTATCAACTTGCAAAACATACCAAACATGTATATCTCAAACTAAAATACAAGCATTCCCATCATGTTTCTATATTCACAGTGATATCTAGGGACCTCAAAAGTAAATAATATAAATGGGTTATGATCGATTATATTATTCATAGACAATTACACAAGAACAACACAGACAATTCTTATAAAAAAAATCTAAAACAGCTATCATATTTCAATAATTTTATTCCATGATTCTCACTCAATCTCAAAGCAAAATTCAAATTCTTAAAATTGACAATCCTGAGGAATATTTGAACTCTATCTTTAGTCTTTATTTTTCCAAGCATGATATCATCTATATAAGTTCTTGTGCAAATAGATCTAGTGTTGTTAAAACGGCTTGTTTGCGAACAGTTCGTGTTCAGCTCTTTAAACACCTTATATTCGATTAGTTCGCTAAGTTAACAAGCCGAACACGAACAAATTTTTTTGCGCTTGATATATAAACAAGCAAAACACGAAAAATAATTTGTTCGTTTGTGTTCGGCTCCTTTTGATTCAAAATAATTAAAGTATAGTATTTTAAAAAAATTAATTGACTATAAGACTACAAAGATTTATAATCAATTAAAATTATTAGTACAAAAAATAGAATAAAAATATATTAAATTATTTTTCAATGATGTTTTAATATAAATAATAAAATTTACATCTTGCTCCAACTCTTAAAAACCTACGGATGCGTGATTAGGGTTGTCAAAATGACTCTTTGTTTCGCGAATAGTTATTGCTCAGCTCGCTAAGCAAACGAGCCGAACACGAACATATTTTTTTCGTTTGAGATATAAACGAGTCGAACATAAACAGTGGTTATTTTTTAAAGAGCCGAAAAAGAGCTGAGCATGGGCTCGTTCGTGTTCGGCTCATTTACACCCCTGGATACTCCTCAAAAAATTTAGGTCTTGGAAAGAAAAAATAGACACTTGTGGTAGCCCGCGTCATTATATTGTTTAATCATATGCCTAAACATTTTCAGGGAGAAACCATTCTTACAACGACATATCTCACCAATAGGATGCCTAGGTGAATTCTAAATTTTACAAATTCTTTGTAATATTCTCATGGATCCCACCCATACATCCGCTCTTTTTCTTTTGATTTACCATTGAAAGTTCTTAGTTGTTTTGTCTTGGTTCACATCCATCAACAACACCACATCAAACATGATCACAAATCTCATATATGCATTTTCCTCAATTATTCATTCAATAAAAAATGTACAAATACTAATTCCAACCACAAAAAGAATGTACAATTTCAGTGCTATCACATTCTTTGAGAATTAATTTTATTTTCCTAAATATAAAAATCAAGGGAAAAACACAAAGAAGTATCATATTTGGAATTTTTTTTCCAAGATGCTCAACTATTTTTCCTTTAAATGAATTGAAGCATGCCCCTCAAACAACTCCACTTGAAGAACCAAACTTTGTCACAAAAATAGCCTAAATTTTTTACTCCACCTCAACATGAAACCAGTGATCAGGAATTTCGTGTCTATAACAGAGGAAGGATCACTGAGTATGTAGAGAATACTATGCAGATTCAGGACTACTAAGGGCCAAAACAAAGTCCAAATAATCATAATTGTATGAATTCATAAACTCATGACTCTCTTACAGTGATGGATAATGACTTTAATCAATTGATTGCACACAGAAAATGTATTTGAGGGTACACTGATCATCCAATCGAAAGATATATAGTTTATGGGAAGTTGCTACCATCATACAAGGCTTTTGTGATAAATCTTGATAGTGTGTAAGTTTCTAACTCTATCCAAAATGCTCTAAAGGTTCCAGCATGGAAACACACAATTGAGGAAGAAATTTAGGCTCTTGAAAAGAGTAACACATGGACACTTACAGAGTCACCTCATGAACAAAATCATGTAGGCTGCCAAATAGATATTCACAGTCATACAAAGGAGACGGAAGTTTAGAGAGATTCAAAGTTAGACTGGTTGTCATGGGCTTCACGCAGCCATATGAGATTGATTATCAAGTAATATTTTCACATGTCAAACTTAATATGGTCTAGGCTTTAGTCTCTCTTGCAGTAAATCAAATTTGATCTTTATACCAGCTTCATGTCAAAAATACCTTCTTGAATGAAAGCCTTGACGAAGAAGTATCCAAGATTATACCTCCGACCTTAAAAAATAGGAGGAATGACAGGTTGGTTTGCAAGTTGAAGAAGCCCTTGTATGGCTTGAAACAATCTCTTGATACTTGATTTGATGGGTTTGCTAAAATAGTGATTACAAATACATATCATCAGTGTCAAGTTAAGCATATACTATTTGTTAAATATGATTCTAGAGACAAAATTGTTATTCTCATAGTATAAGTAGATAATATCATCATGACAAGTGATGATTCAAAGAAAAGTATAAGACAAAAATTGATACTTGCAACAAATTAGAGATCAGGGTCTCGAAAATGTCCAATATTTTTTGAGAATTGAGGTGGCTCGGTCAAAGGAGATAATTGTCATATTCCAAATGAAGTACATCTTAGACCTTTTAAGTAAAACTAATATGCTTGGGTGTAAATATGCTAACACGCCTATGAATTCTAACAAAAGATTGAACATTAGTGAAGAAAGCAATCCAGCTACCAAAAGAAGATATCAAAGACTTGTGGGCAAACTATTTTACCTATCACACACAAGAGCTGATATTGAATACTCAGTTAGTATAATAAGCCAGCACATAAATAACTCAAATAAGGATCATTTGAAAGCTATGAACAAAATTCTCAAATACTTGAGAAAGACTCCTAAATATGGTTTATTTTTCAAAATATCTGAAAACTGTGATATTGAGATATACACAAATGCTTGCTAGGAAGGAAAGACAGTTGATAGAAAATTGACCAATAAATATTTGTTCATATGTCTAGGGCAATCTCATCATTTGGTGAAGCAAAAAGCAAATTGTTGTCCTCGAAGTGGTGCAAAATCTGAATATCATACTCTTGCAATAGAAATATGTGAGGGAATATGGATTCAAAGGCTATTAAAGGAAGTTAATGTTAAGATGAAAGACAAAATAAGATGTTCATTAATAGCCAAGCATCCATTAGTATAGCTAAAAATTAGGTGCATCGTGACAGAATAAAACAGATCGAGTGATTGACAAGGTTAACAATGAAACTATTCAGCTCAGTGATGTTCCTACGCGACATCAGACAGTTGATATTCTACTCTAAGCATTACCAGAGATCAATCATAACGAATTGAAGCCAAAACTTAGATTGTACAATATATACAACTCAGCTTGAGGGGGAGTATGGGAAAGTGTCAATCCATCTTAGGAAGAAATTTATATATTTTTCTCAAAATATATTCCACTAAATGCATTTCCTTTATTAGATTTTTTTCTTATTTTCAAAGGATTTCTATTTTATTTTCTTTCAGTATATATAGAGCAAAGTCTAATATACAAATTAGAGTGACGAATAAAAACCTTCTCCATAATTCCATAGAAATAATGGATTTTTTGTAACACAATTACAACGACACAACATGATCAAAATAAAGCCTTAGTTTGGAAGGTATTGCCTAGTTGTGCTAACTCATAGCCTTATTCTAACGAAAAGTATATCAAAATACTTCAAAAAAGAACTTATATCAAAGTTTAACCAAGGTTAAACTTTAAAGGTCCCATGCTTGTCCCTTTTAGCTTTAATTATAAAAGTAGGGAAAGAGAACTAAAAAAGGGTATGGAATTATGTGATGATACCACAACTAAAGTTTAGATGTAGGAATATTATAAGAAATATTGCCAAGGTTTTTTAGATATTTTACGAGTAACAAATTTTGCATTCCAAAAATGTTCATTCCTTTATTCTTTTACCTAAAAGTGTAAAAAAAGTTACATTGAGCTAAAAGAAAAGAAATGATTACAAATAAATTGAATTACTCTTTTTGCAAGAAAACATAAATGGCAGTATACCGAATCGCCTACAATCCATTCATTGTTCTATTATTGTAGTAGAGGCAGTTTGACTTTTATCAATAGTTGATGGTCAAATAAAGTGGCACGCATTATAAAAAGAAATGAAAAACTATTTACACAAAAAGTAAAGAGTCCCTCCATTATTTGCAAAGCAACAATTATAAAATAGATAACATCCATTTTCATAAAGTAATGATGAGGAGACAAAGATAGCTTACCTTAAAAATAAACAAAATAGCACTCGTAATGTTTTTCAAACCTTAGCTTAAAATGAATTAATGGTGTCCATTTGCTAATTTAGTTGCTTAAATTAATGACCTAATTCATTCACCTAACACGTAATATCACAGTTGATGGTTCAACTATGACTAAGCATGTCATGCAGGCTCTTTAATGTGATATTACAAATTCAAGCTACTAGGGACCTGAATGAATGAAATTGCACTTAATAATAGGATAAGTTCCTATCTATATGTAAAGCATCATTTGGTTGAATTGGTTGAGTTCCTTTAAGAATTTTAACAGTGTGCTTGTATGAGAGCACTCTTAGCAATGATGGTCTCTTAGATATAAGCACCAAGATGGATAAAACCATGAGATTTAACTTAGTATATGTTAGATTGGGTTAACGTAGAGAATAACTCATCTAGTAGAGGCAAGGTCATTATACTTTAGGTCTGCGTTGGCTGCTAATGGTCAAAGATGGTTCAAAAGAGTTTGTGATGATTCTCACACATGTTTGATGAGTTTTAATGACAATATTGAAAACCTTCCATTTGAGTGAGTGTCGACCAACGTGGAGGATTCTCATATAAAGAGTCGTTATTGGCATACACATGAGAGAGATATATAGTCCCACAGCAAAAATTGTAAAAGGGTAGAGTTCCTAATAATAATAATAATAATCATAATAATAATAGTCCTTACCAATTAACTTTAGTTGTTTAATTGATGAATACCCATCTACTAGAATATTAAGCTCAACTTGTGGCTTGATGATTCCTAACTAGTTAAAGAAGTTAATTAGATATGAAATGATGACTGAAGCCACCTCACAATGGACTGTCATATGCGAAGAAATTATAGAATATGGCTCATAACGGCAAAAAAATAATAATAATTAAATTGATGACAGAAGCCACCTCACAAAGGTGGTTACCTCGGAGGCCGGACAACAAAGTTAATAAATTGGTCGATCATCTTCATTCAGCACAGCCAGCCCACCTGGAGGTGTTGCCGGCTTATGTAGCCTCTTAAAGCATTAATATCACAAACCTCTGATGATTATAATAGCGCTCAAATGCAAACAACTTGCAACAAAAACTTCTTAACCACAGGAAATCAAAGTCCCGAAACAGGTCTCGCTCATTATATCTCCATCGTCCACCAAACTAGGAGGATCAAAAGTGTAATTTAATCCTCCAAATATGCAGGCCTAAGCCCCAAAAACATCCTGCAACTGTTAAAAAACCCAAGCTCGACCAGACATCGTTCAAATATAAAAAAGCTGCCAATAAAAGCCGGAACCTTAGCTCCAGAGGCTGTATTGCTTTAAACTTTAAGAATTCCAACCTTAAACATGATTCCAACTTCTAAAAGTAATGGCTGACTATGAAGAAACTCTGCATTCTCACCCTAAACCCTTAAAGAGGCAATGGACCCCAAATCCAGCTCCAAAAGTGCGATACGAAATAATTCACCCCAAAGTTTTCGAGCCACCCATCTCCGCATTCCGCGTCGACCAAATTAGAACGAATCCATCGTACTTGAGGTAGCTTAAAAGATGAATCCACCCTAACTTCCACCCAAAATAGTGAAACAACAAAACTGGCCAATCTCCAACAGCTGATCAAACATCTCAAAACACAAAGCAAATTGCTCGCCCCTGACCTGTACTAGCTTAAAATTACACCACTCTAGCAGATCCGAAGTTCAAAATGCTCCCCAAAGACAAAAGATGCTGAGAAGGCGCATTGAAGCCCTAAAAGGTAGCCAAAATGACAGGAATCTCAGTCCCTTAGCTACAAAGAAGAATAAAACAGCAGCAGAAAGGAGGAAACTGATTGCGCAAAACAAGACTAAGTTTTATAGAGGAAATTTGCCCTGTGAGAACGCAGTTGAGAGCGAGTGAGCGACGCCTAGTTTTATTTCGACACAAACTAGGCTGAATTTAATTGAACCATTGTAGCTTTTTTATTTTTTTTAGCAGGTGACGTTAAACATAAAAAAAAAAAATTAAGTTAAGACGGGGCAAATTTTCTGTATTTACAAAACTCACAACCAAACGTTCATATTTAAATACATGTTAGGGGTATAAGCGAATTAAACATGATTGAATTTAGATTTGATTTGTATTTGACTCGTTAAACATATTATTGTTTGTATTCGGCTCGTTTATATTTCGAGCATGAAAATTTATTCATGTTCGGCTCGTTTGCTTAAAGAGACGAAAATGAGCTATTCGCGAACAAATAGCTATTTTGACAACCCTTATCACACAATCATTATAGGTATAAATGAGCCGAGCTAGAGTGAGCCCTGGCTTGGCATGTGTTCGGCTCATTAAAAAAAAATCATTATTTTTGTTTGGCTCCTTTATATATCAAGCTCAAAAAATGTATTCGTCTTTAGCTTGTTTGCTTATGAGCCGAACAAGTGTTGTTCACGAATAATAAGCCACTTTGACAACTCTAGTTATACAGTCATAGGAATTAGGAAGTTAAGAGTAGGGTGAGATTTAAACCTTATTATTTTTATTAAAATATTCATTTAAAAAAAATAAATGTATTTTTATTCTATTTTGAATTATTAATTTTAATTGATTATAAATTTTTTGTAGCCTTATAGTCAATTAAATTATTTAAAAATACTAAACAAGCCGAACGTGAACAAACAAGTCTTTGTTCGTGTTCGACTCGTTTATATATCAGCGCAAAAAAAAATATTTGTGTTCTGCTCGTTTATTTAGCGAATGAATCCAACACAAGCTACTTAATTAGCCACGCACGAGCTGTATTGACAGTCATACATGCATAGCACTCAAACGTATGACTCATATATCAAAGAAGGGACAGATGCTGGAGCAGCAAGGAGCAAGCCAACGGAGCGGAGTGAGCGGAAGCATCTGTCAAATCGGGGTAATTTCGTTAAATGGGTTAGCGGTGTGTGGTCAACGCCCTCGTGGTACAGTACAAGGGAAATTTTTGTAATTACATATTGTACACAATGGTTATATATATATATATATATATATGTGTGTGTGTGTGTGTGTGTGTGTTGTATTTGTAACCCTAAGAGGTATGTACTGTTTTTAAGAAATCAGATAGCCACCACTCTGTTGGTCGTTTTATTTAAATTTTGTCGTTTCGTTGAAAAATATGTTTCTTAGGTGTTTTGTTCTTAAAAGGATTTTAATTTTATAAAATAGGAATTTGATTTAATTTAATATATATATATATATATATATGGATTTTTGAAATTAATATCTTTATTTTTGAATAATATGAAATCAAACCGATCTCATATAAATAATAGTTTAAATAATCAAGCATTTCGCCGCAAGATATGTATTTATCCCGAAGAATAAGTACATAGCTTGAGGTGAAGCTTGATCAAATAAACTAAAGAATTTATGACATCCGTTTGATCTGCGAACCATTTTGACCGACAAATTTCCCTACCTAATATGAAGTAATTAGATAGGGTTTATATTAATCTGGGGTCTTTAAGTTTCTTATAAGGGCGAGCCCCTATAGTTATTTACATCCTAGATGACCAAAGTTACCTAAGAAAACTCTTGATATAGATCAGAAAATATTTATATTCACTTCCAAAGGTAAGGTTTTCCAAGAAAATGTAATAGCCGAAAATTCAATAGGTGAATGACTCAAATTTTGGAACATTTTATTTTATCAGAATCCAAAGGAGAGAAGGCTAGCGGAAGAGCACAGATTCAAGGGAAATCTTGATGTCCTCCCAAACTATCATATGGTTTGGCTTTAAATCTTAGAAATGAAGTTATTTACGTTTCAATCCTGTCAATTAATTATATGGATTATTTGTCTAATATTCGATTATGCAAACAACCTGGAAAATGGGATGGTTTATGTCATATCGGACAACAACATCGGCATCCTAAAGCAAATTTGGGCTTATATTGTATAATAGAACTGCACAAAGGCCTACATAAAGGGTGAGAATTTATGAAAGTAACAGTTGGATGTTAATGTTAATGTTGTGTGTTAGTTTGCTAGTTTAATTTATGATAGTAACAGTTGGATGTTAATGTTGTGAGTTTATATTTCATGTTTTTTAAACTTCTTCTTTTATAAATTTCTAACTCATATTTGTGTATAGAAATGCTTCTAATTATTTCAGGCCTACTGTTCTACTTTATGGAGAAAAACCTGCTTAAACTCAAAGGTATGAAAAACCCAACATATCGAGGTATGAGTTAAATGTTTCTATTTTTCTTTCTTCCCATATAAATTGTATCAATATTAAAAAATCTAAGTTTGGGGAAGGGAAAGAATTAACTATTAATTGTTCTCATTTAAAAATATTTTCAAAATTATTAACATGATTTCCTGTAATATAACTCAATTTCAAGTAACTATATTTTGATTTTATTTAAGTATTTTGTAAAGTTGACTGGAAGTATTTGGTAACGAAAAGTAATTTTGTAGGATAAGATATTTGACTGAAGAGAATAAGACTATAGTCAACTATTCAAAGTAAGAAAAACTATATATTTGAAATATTAAGAATCTTAAAATTTTATGTGATAGGAAAGGATTGAGACTCTATGATGAATCATTAATAAGCTAAAGAAATGTCTATACGGTAAAGGAATGTGGTAAGTTTCAAATTTAGGGTGAAAAGGGTGAAGTTCAAAATCATTAAATGCTATCCAGATACAGTAATCTTCACTGAAAAGAAAAGAAAAGAAAAGAAAAGAAAAGAAAAGAAAAGAAAAGAAATGAAAAGAAAAGAAAAGAAAAGTGAAGAGAAGCTTGAGAAGATGACTAATAAAAAATTGGCTTCACTTAGACCTACCTAAAGGAAAAACTTAATTACTTTCCTGAACTTATATGTGTGGATTAGCATCCTTACTAGTGGTGTTCTCAAAAACTTCTTTTCAGTAATCCTTTTAAGTGCCTTAATAGGACAATCTACAGTCATTTTTGAAATAAATAGAAGGCTAGAACTCTCAGACTTGATTACTAGATAGTCTTACACCTGCAGAAGTCACTTGAATTATTCAAAGATCTTTCTAAAAATTTTACTATTGTACTTATCTAAATCAAAATTATAGTATTCTAGAAAGAAAAGTTCATTGCAGTGGATCATTACTTTATGTATTAACTAAAATTACTTGAGGACAAGTAATAGTTAAGTTTGGGGATCTTGATCCACTGAAAATTTGATAACTTTTTATTATTCATTTTATACCTATTTTTGATGATATTACACTTTAAAGGAATGCATTTTTCATGAATTCATGCAGGTACAATAATTTTAGGCCTTTGGAGCAAAATGAAGCGAAAAGGAGCAAATTTGGAGAAAAATGGGACAAAAGTGCATTTTATTAAACCAACGCCGAACGGCGCTGCCACCTGCACTGGACAGGGCCTTTTTATAGAGAGTTATGACGGTTTTGGTGGAATAATGCGCCGAACGGCGCCCTATCCAGCGCCGAACAGCACCCTATCCTGATTTTGAACTAGATTCAATGTATTTGGCCGGATTTTGAAGGGTTGCTTTAGGGAACTCTTGGGGAATTCAGTTTTGGTCGAATTTAAACACTTTTGGAGCCAAGTTTAGAGAGGGGAGAAGAAGAGAAGATAAGAGTTTAGAGTTTAGAGAGAGTTTCTTTCCATTTTGTGTAGGAAATTAGGTTTTTTGTTTTCACTTCTACGGAGTGTGAGAGGAGAGGGAAAGTGATAGATTTCTTCTTCCATACTATTCTAAAGAGATAATTGTGTTTTGATGTGAAGAAATAAGAGGAGTCAAAGGAATTCCTTGAGATTCGCTTGGGGAAGAGTTTGAGACAAGTTGTCTTTACTTTACTTTGTTTGTATGACGTTGTTTTATATATATAATCCATGTTTTGTCATCTTTTTCTCATGAGTCTTGAGTAGATTTCTATGTCTTTCTCCTTCCTTTTCATGCGATGTGTTGATGTTGTGATATGGAAATGATGTGTCGATTTATTATGGAGAATTTGTGATGACCTTTTTACTTCGAACTTCATTTATTTTTTGATCTGGCCAATTGAATTGTTAAAACTTGTTGAGAAACATATTTTTCGAAGGGATTATGAGTTCCACAACAAAAGTGAAGGTCTCATTCAATGTCTATAAATGAGAGACATGGTTCATGGGGATTGAGTGTAAATAAATAAGGAAATATACTTTGATGGGCGTAGAATTGGAGATTCAGAGGTACAGGCTGAAATCCTCAATTTGGACCTAATGTTTGGAAACTGAAGCGAGAGTTAGCCTTTAGGTGAAGGGAAGTGGGAGCTCTGGAGTCAGAGCCAGTATCCTCCCAGCCTAACCATGGATTTGGGGACTAAACTTAGGATTAGTCAATGTTCTTTATACGCTGAAATATGGGTAAAGAATAGGAATGCTCCTATTTGGCACAATACTATAGCATCACTGATTTATGTCACAATAATCTTCACATTATGAATGGAAAGGAGGAAGACTCTTTCTTGCAATTGAACTTTGTTATAAATTTAGTATTGCGATAGTTTAACTTACTAGAGTTTAGAATGTATTTTGGTAGAAATAGTAACTACAATTGTTGTCTTTATTTTAAGAATTAAACTTAATTGCAATTGTGTTGTGATTCGATAAGTGATTTCTGTGCTACACCATAAAAATTGAAGCCTCCCTGTGGGATTGCTATTCTAAGACTCCACTAGAGCCTTGTATTACTTGAGCGATACGTATACTTGCGTTTAATTGTGTGATTCATTATAAAACTAAATCAATATATATCTAAATCTGAGTTCATAAATTTTGACAAATTAAAGTCGCACCAAATACACTCGTCTTTCGAGAAGGTGTATCACTCGTAGTATAAGGCACATTTATCCAAACTATTGGGTAAATGAGATCCAGACGGTCTCATATTTTAAACTTAAAATACATTATTTACAAAACTATTTTTAAAAACTTATATACCTTTATATACTAAATTAAATCATTCATTACTTTTCAAGTAAAAAGCTGGCCGACATGGCTCCTATTAAGTTTTAGAGTTGGAGGATCCCGACATTCGATACCACATTGCTTTGCAATGATTCTTTTTAAGTTTTAGAGGTTGAGGAGTAAGCCCTTTGATTGAATCAAGGCATCCGATTCCACATTACTTTAAGATCATTTCCTATCGCAGTGGTTCCAATCAAGTTTTCTCGTTCGGTCCTTGAGTTGGATGTGAGTCCCTGTGCTTTCCATCTCAACCTGACTCCTTCACTTTTCTGAATTCAAAATTTCCACGATGTCAAAACCAAAATTGAAATTGAAAATCAAAATCTAAATCTAAGTCCAAATTGAGATCGAAGTCAAAACATAAATTGCAATAAAAATAAAACAAAAACAAGTTAAATCCAACTTGAAATTTGAAAATTGAATTCACAACTATAATCTGAAAGTTCACCTTTTATTTCCCCAATAAAAACTTTTTCACTCAATTATGCATTCTATTTTGAGTTTGTCAACTGAAATAGTTATGTTGGTTTTGTAGATCTTGTCAGTCAACACCAATACATGTGGTGTGCCTTGTCCGACACACCACACATATTGGGGGTCCATTTGTTGACCTCAATTTTGGTTGAGGTCCAGTCTCTCTTTAGATAGCCTATGGTCTAGTCATAGGACTCTCCTGGTGACTTTCTTAGAAGACTATCAATGGAACCCTACAACATAGAAATTCCACATGCTTCTTTGCTTCACTTCAGAATTTCATATGTTTAAGGCCTAGCCTCTAAAAGTTTAGGAGGAAGAGGCCAAGCATAAGGAAGTCCAGGAAGGGTTCCCTATAGGTGGTCAAGCCTTAGGATTAATCTCTGAAAAACTGGGGCTAGCACACACACACACTGACACATCACATTCACAGCCCTAAATCAGTTATACCTTATGTTGATCCCCTAATTACTTTGGACACATGTGTGTAATCCCACGCATATGGCTAAGGTGGTTGGAACCAACACATAGAGGACCAAAAAGGGTCACCCTTAGTCCATGACTCAAAAAAATTGACATCCCAAATTAAACTCCAAAACCTAACAAATTCTCCAATTTTGGACTCTTAACTCTAAACTCTAAACTCCACTAAATGATTAAAACACCCCTAAACCCTAAAAACTCCACAAAATTCCCAAAATCTCCATAAATTCCTCAAAATCGTTCTAAAATACCTCCCACCACTCAAATTGATCAAAATTACCCAAATCTACTAAAATTTCCAAAATTGTCCTAAATTAGCCAAAATTACCAAAATGCCCCTACTAGCTTAAAAATTCCATAAATTCCAAAAAATCATAAAAATTTCCAAAACCCTCCAAATATTTCCAATTTCAATTTGCAACCATCCCATTGACCCAATTTAACCCAATTTTACCAAAACCCCCCAATTTACACCTTTAAGCTTAAAATTCTTCAAATCAATCCCAATGTCAACCCAATTGACCCTAATTCTACTCAATTTCAATTCTAAACTTTATTTAACGATTCCCAAGTTTGATTCAAACCAAATTTGAGCCCAATTGGACCCAACTGCAAGCCCAATTTCAATCAAATTCCAAAAATCCCAATTTTGACCATGTGACCCAATCTCTCTAAATTGAACCCAATGTCAACCAATTTCCCCTCAATTTGAATTCTAAACTTTTCATAACATCCCCCCAAACTAATCACAACATTCAATTGCTACCAATTTGAACCAAAATCCCTAATTTTAACATATTTTAGATCTGATCGTCAATGAGGTTGCATAGACAACCCCAGATGGCAAAATGGACTGCGCTGGCTTATCCGGAACGTCAAATTTACTTAGGAAGGACATGCACTTTGTCACGGTTCCAAGCATGGGAAAAGGGCACGAAATGTGGCTCAACTTAATTAAACTAAAATAATAAAATAAGTTTTTTTCCCCTAAATCTCTAAATCCCTAGCCGACACCCATGCCCCTCTCCCTGCTCGAGACCTGATGTTGTGCCTTCCCCCCTCTTCCTCCCCCTCGGTTCGGCCCAACCGAAACCCTAGTCATCCTACTTGCTTCCTTATGAATTTTTGGCCAAGTCTTCTCCCCTTCACCTCATGTCTCCTCCATTTTCCCTATTTGGGTAGCTCTCTGGCCGAGACACTCGAGTGTCTGACTCTATGCAGCCGCCCTACCTCACTGCAATGTCCTCTCCTCCTTGGTTTTGACTCACCCTTAGGTGAGTTTTAGATACTCTTCTTCCCCTCTTCTTGCCATAAATGACCCCCATTTGGGGAGATCTTAGTGGTGGCTGAATTCTTGGAAGAGGGGAGGTGTTGCCGGATTAATTATTGGCTTTCCCGTTCTTCTTGTGTGCTCTACACTAGCTGTAGGCTTGGAATTGGGGTTTTCGGCGTCCTAATTGTGCCATGATTTCTAGAATGCTCGGGGAGGTATTGTTTGAAGTTATACAAAAATGAGAAGAAGTAGGGAGAGCTTGACATGTTGATTTGGGGCTCGATTTTTTCTTAGAGAGCAACCTCGTGCCTAGCTTCTAGGTGCTCTATTTTGGGCAGCTTTAAGCTGCAGTTTTGGCCTACTATAGGCTCAATTTTGAGTAGCTTTGAACTGCGGTTTGGGCCTTGTGTTTTGCTCGGCTTTCTAGTCTGTTATGGCTCGGTTTTAGCTTTTCTCGGAGCTTGTTTTGGTATAATGGGTGGCCGGGTTTTGGGCCCCTTTGTTGCACTATTTGAATTTCTTTGAGGTTGTCTGATGCTTTATATTCTGGAGTCACGTATAGTCATTTGAGTCATGTTTTAGACATGTTTATTTTTCTGGTTGGGGCTTTGCTTTTGATAGGTTTTAGCTGGGTCTATCAGGTCCGAGTCCGTCAAGGTTTTGGGATCGTTTGTTTTATGTAGTTTTGATGAATAACTTGCCTTCTTTTTGTCATTCTTTTAAGTGGGTCGTCGCTTCGTTTCTTGCTTCTTGGCCAAGTCTTTTTCACTTATGTGCGAGGCAAAATTGTGCACATATAGCCTTTTGCTACATGTGGGCCATCAAGCAAGGCTGTAAGTAGGATGGTTCGGGGTTAGGTACACAGGTGATGAAAGAACCACCTAGGCATGTGCTAGAGGTCCTAGCACGATACTGACTCAGTGAACTTACGAGGATGAGGGATCGACAAAACCACATGTCTAACACTTAGTAAAGGAGTACCCATCGCCTCTACAGGTAGTTGGAAGTCCCTACCTGCTAATATGACTGATCCATCCACTTTTAAAATATCAAAATCTCGTTTCAAAAAATATAAAATAAAATAAAAATGAAATGAAATCATTCTTAAACATCTTATAAAAAAAAGAAAATTCAAGAGTTAATAATATAAAACAGGTTAGGAGTTTCTTTCTCCTATAGCAGTTAGACTGGGAACTTTTTACTCAGTGTTGGATCACACAAGCGTGGTGATTCGTTAGGTTTCTAGAGTCTTAATTATGACAACAGGATCCTGATTTTGAGTCCTCTCCACCATCATGCTTACGGTCCTTTCGAGCTTTAGCCCATTCTTCGTGGCTTTCCTTAAGTTTTCCACGGTCTACTTTTGATTTTCTTTCTGATTCCTTTTGATCTTTTTACGGATTTCTCTCTAGATGTTCTCAATTTTTGGCTTTTCGCACGCTGTTTTGGGTTTTACCTTTCACAGGTAACTCGGGATACTAGACTTCTTTTCTTTACTTGCTACCATTTTGTTTATGTTGCTAATCCTTTCTTTATAGGAAATAATAAAAATAACAGGTAGCAATGCATTACAGGTAACCGTAATTTATGGTATTTTCACAGTACTACTTTCCTTTTTGCTACTCCTATTTGCCTGCTACTATTGTTTCACTTTTTACTGTAGCATACTCCTGTTTGCCTGCTATTACTTTTCTTTTACTGTATTATACTGTTGTTACCTGTTTTACACTGCAAATTAACACTTATGTTCCTATTTACTATAACATATTCCTGTCTCCTGCTACTGTTATTTTACTTTTCCTGTAGTATACTTCTGTTTATTGTAGTACACTTCTGTTTGTTGTGGTATCCACCCCTTTCTATTGTAAAGAACACATCTAAAAATAAAATAAAACACTAAATTGACAATTGCATGTCCACTTTAAACCTCAAACATACAATTCAACACTGCTACAATATGGAGTACGTAGCAAAACTTTGAGGGCGACACGATCATCTTCAACAACAAAACTTGTCTACATCAGCAAAACCATTCATTAGTTTAAATAACAAGTCATAGGACTTCGAGGTAGTCCGCCTAGTGCGACATAAATCCTCACCTGTTCTTTTAGGCCCTTGCACAGTCATGTTATCAAATATAAGCCCTAACTCACTTTAGGATTTCGAGGTCGTTGTCTGATATGATGTAAATCCCCCTATCTTCGAGGTTGTTTGCATAATCAGATATTATGCAAGTGTAATTCCTATAATTAAAATTGGCAGGATTGGAATTTAAATAAATTCATTTCTAAAATTTCAAGCCCAACAATAGGACAGTTTGGGAAGTCATCGAGGTTCTCCTCGAGATTCATGACGTCCCCTATTTCTTTTTCCTTTGATTCCGATAATAACTGTTCCAAATTTGAAACCATTCACTTATTGAATTTCCTGTTACCCTATAAAACCCTAACCTTTGGAATTCATGATGATAGATACCCCCGATCTAAATCAAGATTTCTCTTAAATGATTTTGGTCATTTAAGGGGTAATTAACTACAGGGGTTTGCGCCTATAGGAAGTTTTAACAACCTAGGTAATATAAACCCTATTTAATTTTTTGTATTAAATAAGGAAACTTGTTGATCAACATAAAATGTTTGTAGACCAGAATAGATGTCTCAAGTTTATTAGTTTATTTAATAGAACCATACCATTAAGTAATGTGTCTATTCTTCGGGGTAGATGCATAGCTCGTGGTATAACGCTCATTTATTTAAACTAATGAGAATGTAAGATCGGTTTGATTTCATATTTTCAAAATAAAAAATTATATTTTTTTCAAATTACGTATATACGTTAAATTAAATTAAATATTTTTAAAGTGGGCATCAGGATACCCATTCCGGCGACCGATAAATTCTAATTTTTAATGGCCGACAAGCCCATTCTAGTTTCTTTTTTTAGTGCTCTGGTTTTGGGAAGTGCATTTAATTTGATGGTTTTTGTCATTGTTATTATTTTTAAGTCAATAGGTTTTGTTATAGTGTCTCCTCCTAGACATATGTCCTACGCCCGCTACTCTAGGGCCTTTTTACGTGTCAAAATTGCAGTAAATAAAAAGAATCAACATATAAAAGGAAAATGATAATAAAGTGAGAGTCTCAGTATGTACATGCCGCCTCTGATGATATTGCAACTGTGATCATATAAAAACTAAATAAGTACTAAATCTTTTGAAGTTGGAATATGAAATATAAAAAAGGTGCATGTTTGTTTAAGGTTAGGTGTGGCATATATGAAAGATCAGAGCCGAGTATGAGAACTTTGAGTTAGGAGCGGGCTCAGACTCAGGACTTATGGCCATGAAAATTCTCGATGGACTTTCATAGGCAACCATCAACATTTGTGAACATAGGGTAAAAGCTTGTATGCAAGACAATCAAAGGAGACTAGCCCCTAGCCTGGTCTATGTGACTGACAAGTGAGCTTGCCAAAAAGTAACACTAAAAAAGTTCTTAATTTTTCATGCATGTAAATAATATAAACCCTTCATTTAACAAGCAAAGTATAGGTTTCACTAGAAAATATGTTATATTATATGTTCACATATTTTGTAAATCTGGCACTTCATGAGTCAGCTGCACCACTAGCTAGGGCCACCAGCAGCTAATGAGAGTAAGGATAACTTCTTAGCAAATATCGGAGGATAGCACTGCCAATTCTATACCCTCACAAAGTCATCGGGTTAGGTGATACAATATTATTCTGCTATCCCATCTTTAGCACTAGATGCCTTTTGCATCGTTGCCTATATCACCAACACCTCTAACTTATACACCAGCTCGATGATCCATATAAAACCACATTACTTTAGGTTCCCTTCAAAGTTTTATAATGTCTTGTTTTATGTGGTTCTTAAAAATGAGTTAAAATGACTTATATGGACATGCTCAATTGGAAGGGCTAATGAATTGTGCTTTAGTGTGTTTCTTTGTTTCTTTTTGTCTTTGGGGATTACCACTTTTAGGGATGATTTTTGTAGGCTCAAATGTCCTATAAAATACTCAAGATCTTGCAAAGGAGGTCTGGAATAGGTTCTGGACAATCATGGGATCGTCATTTCAAGTTCATTTAACCCTGCTAAACTGCATGAGTTTAATTAAAAATGTATTTAAAGGGTGTTGATGTTTAAAGTTATGTATTTTGTGTATCTTCACTTCTTATGTCTTATTTAGCTCATGGGTAAATGTCTTAATCAATTTCCAGCCTTATGGTGAGAGTCATACATGTCAAACTCTCAAGGGCATCTTTGTAAATATTAGAAACTTTTACAATTT
Organism: Papilionanthe hookeriana x Papilionanthe teres; assembly: GCA_022702705.1. Taxonomy (NCBI): domain Eukaryota; kingdom Viridiplantae; phylum Streptophyta; class Magnoliopsida; order Asparagales; family Orchidaceae; genus Papilionanthe; species Papilionanthe hookeriana x Papilionanthe teres. The sequence goes on from CM040423.1 coordinate 25,055,285, forward strand.
CACCCCTAGGTTGAGCTTAAGCTTGTAGTGCTTTATGATGTCTCATCACTAATTATGTTTTCGTAAAAAACTGTACTTTGAGTCTTCAATGATCTTGAGTTAAGCCTAGCTCACTAGAAAGCTCTTACGGATGAGGGGCAAACTTGTAATTTTAGAATGCTTTTGTAAAATGTATTTGATCTTCATCAAAAGGGTTAAGGAAATCTCTCCAACCAATGATTGGAGTTTAAATTAGTTAATTAGGAAGCTTCTAATCCGTACCCATCACTATCTATTCATCCAGACTTTTGCATCTTCCTTTAACCAACAATCCAAATATTTGCATTTTTACCCTTTTAGAAAATTACATGAGTTGGTTACTTATCCTTTAGTGTTTCAAACATTACAACAAACTTATCATCCTAATTTTACCATTTTTTCCCTGTTATTTACCCCAAAAATTACATAATGAAGGGTTACAGTGTGAATTCCATATTTACAAATATACCCTTAGGGTTAACACCTCATAATTCTCATATCATTTCCTCAATCATTATGAAAATTCCCTAACCACTTACCCATGGGTTAATCAACACATCAGAAGTGAACTTATATTTTTTTTATGTTTATTTAATTTTATGTAATTATATGAATATAAAATTATGGATTTCCAAAAAAAAAAAAATTAATTGCCAATAATATATTCTGTGTCTTTGAAAATTTTATGAGGGGCATCAATCAGAGAAAAATTTAGGACATTTTGAATTATATTTAAAGTTTTATAATTTTTAATTACTTTTAATAGAAAATTCCCTGAAAAATATATTTCTTAATTTGAAATTCCATTTTTATTTTTCTTTAGTGCCTCTCAACTCACCAAACATTATTTTGTACTTTTCTTATTTTTATCTTATTTTTTATAACTATTTTAATTAAAAAAAAGTAATTATCATGAAAAATTGGGGTATTTAGGGTTAGAGATGCTCTCTGACATGGTAAAAATTAAATAACATACCAAATTTCATGAGTAATAAGCACTTAAATTTTCATGGCAAAATGATTAATATTTAATTTTTAATGATTAAAATAATCTATGTGATTTTTAGTTAATTAAATGTTAACTTAAATTTTTTTTTTAATTTTTGGTTCATTAAATTCCCTTCTGTTCACTGAGCATAGAGGGATTTATATTTTGTTTTTTTTATTTTTATACACCAAGTTATGTTTTTTGAAGTTGAATTTCATTTTTTGTATTTACTTAATTCAAAGATGGCCTATTTTTCTACTTAACCATGTGTCCGCTCTATCATCCTCAGCACCTCCGAAGTATCGCACGAGGCTCTCTAATTTGATGCGGTTTCCATGTGCCGTCACGTAGCCCCGTGGTCCGCGGCTATTGATCATATTGATCTGTCGTCCGAACTGATCTGCACTGTCCAATTTAAATACGTGTAAACGGACGTCATCTAACCATCTCCCCCAAGGGACTATAACTAGAGAACTGTCCATGTTCTAGAGTTAAGATCTCACTTGATTCTCAGCCAAATTAGATACATTTTGTTCCTACACCTTCATCGAAGTGATAAGAACACATCTGTATGGCTAGGTGGATATGGATTGTTCATTTCTTTCATAAAAGTCCAAATCGAGGCAAAAAATAGTGATTTTGAGTTCATACCTTTGTCAAAGAGGTGAGACCTCAATTGGATTGGTTGAGAAGCTTCTTCTTGGTTCCATAAACCTCCTCCAAGATCCAGTTGTCATTGTGGTTGGGCTTATGTATGAGTTTGATCAAAGAGTGGCTCGGGTGTGGTCTAGGTCTATGTTAGAGGCTGCAGGAGAGTGGGATTTTGATTGGAGAAGTGATTTTGAAGTGTGGAGAAGCTTTAGGGACACGCAATTTGAAGTATTGATGAAGTTAATTTTGAGACAAAAAATGCCCTAGCTTTCAGTGGGGAAATTAAGTTTTTGTGGTCTATTTAAGGGTTTAGAAATGATGGAGATCAGCTTCTTATGAGTGTAAGAAGGTTTGAAATGACTTTGGTAGGGCTTCATCGGGTTTGTGCACTTCCTCCCTTTATATTGTTAAGGGATGGTGTAATTTTAATCTTGATCAGGGGCTTCAATTGGCCTATGCTTGGGGTGCAAGGTGTTGCTTAGGTGTAGAGATGACAGGGTCAAAGGCCGAATGGGAGTGAGCCATATTGAATGGGTTCAATTTTGAGTTTCCCCTTGAGCTGGCTCTCGGGTTTGGGCTTATCGTTGGCCATGGTGGGGTAGTGGAGCTCAAGTGGCTACTATCTGACTGTGGGATGTCAGTGGTGGAGGTTGGTGAAGCCAATTAGGATAAATAATTAGTAATTGTGTTGAATTAAAATGGAAAATGGGAGAATGTATTTTGGGTCAACATTGGGTCCAAGCCATGTATTTGGGCTTGGCTCAATCCCCATGGTGGCTAGGTCTGCTGGTCAGCAGTGGGCTTGGATTGACACATCCTAATCATGGAGATTAAAGCCTAATCATGGGTTTAGGTGAATCATGAGGATTTTTAAGTACTTTACGGGGGAATCTTGAAAGAGTCCCCTCCTTTAACCATAAGTGGTATGATGGCTCGCATGAGGCCATGCATGCTCCTTGGCTTCCCTATGTCTTGGATGAAGCCATATTGCTTGCCTAAGGCTTATGCATGGCCTATATGGCTTGCAAGAAAGGAGGAGGGGAGAATTTTAAGCTCTTGAAAAGTTTTTCATGAGATCAATGTTTAGCCAATTTAATCATGAAATTCTCCACCATAGGTTTGACTAAATTTGATGTGGGAGACTGATTTTGTCATTTGGGCTTTTGTTTTAAATTAATTTGGAATTTGGGCTTAGTTTGGTGGGTTTGGAAATGGATTATGAAGTGTTGGTTTTGCTTGAATGATTGATATTGGATTTGGGTTCGATGATGTTGAAATTGCTCATGACGGGTTCAGATATGTTTTGAACATGTCATGATGGAATTTTGGACTTGGGCTTTGTGGAATTGGGTATTGCTTGTGGTATTTAAATTTGGTGGATTTTGAATTTTGTGTGGACCTGAAGTGGATTTAAATATGTACTTGTATTTGGATTTCAATGGCTTTGGTCTCATATTTGAAATTTGGTGGATTTGGGGAATTTGGTTGTCTAAGTGAGGTGAGTGAGTGTGATGAAGTGAATGTGGTGTATAGAGAGTGATATGTAGTGATATAAGGCAAGTATGTGTATCATTGGTATGTGTGAAACTTCTAAGTCACAAGGGGTTTCCCTATAGCTTTATGATCTTTATAGGAGCCCATTTTGAGTTTCAACAAGTTGGTCCTAATCCTCACAATTAAGCCTTGAGGGTTTGCGACCACACATGTGAGAGCACAAAAAGAGCAAAGAAGTACTTTGAGTTTCTAAATGGGGTAGGATCCATTACTAATCTCCAAGATTCGTCAACAGGAATATCCTATGGCTAGATCCTATATTCTAGAGAAGGAATTTATACCTCACCTAAAATGAGGTCAACAGAGGATGAAAAAGATAGCTTGGTCAATCACTCTCTTTAGACGCCTCTTCACAATGAAGGTGTTTCAAGATGAACGTGTTATGTTCACTTCGACAACATGAAGATAATTTGCTTAGAGAGAAATATCATAAAAGGGAATACTTGTCACTAATTTTCAAAGATGAAGGGAGAGTAGCTGACCTCAACCATGTCCATGACATTCCCATGCAAGAAGGTCTAGCTATAACCATTGTGTGATGCTGCAGAGGTACTTCTATCAGCTAGAAAGTTCGAGTTCTACTTGAGATTTATCAATTATGGTCACTTGTAGAATGTGCTAGCCCATAAGTCATTTTTCTTAAAAAAAATAACTTCTCTCCCTTGTTTCCTTTATAGTCTCATAATGTCAAGTTCCCTGATAATGCAAATAATTTTTATTATGTTGTCTCTTTACACCTCACTTTGCGAAACCTCTCGAAAGAAATTGATGTGTTCTTGAAGGAGGAGAGCAAGAAGGGAGGAGGCTCATAAGATGAGACTCCTATGATGATTTCAATTGCTTATGATAACTTTTTAGCTAGCAGCAAGTCAGATTATGATTAGTTATATTTGATGCATTTGAATTTCAGGGCAATGAGGACTGAGTGGGGGAGAAAGAGGAGGACAAGAAGACTTCTTGAAACTTACCTTAGCCATCATTAGGACATATAAAAAGTTGCGAGCTACTAAACAATAAATTGGCAAGTTATGAGCGGGTGAGGAAGGTGTTAAAGGGAAAATGACCACCTAATTGGGTGTAACGTCTGGGAACCATAAGAAATAGATAGATAAACAAGTCATTCAAGCTGAGGTGGAATTAATACCCTGGTCCTTAGATCATCTTAGTCGGTTGAAATATGGATTGACTAAGAGACAGGGATGGGGTGGGATGAGGAGGCACAAAAACTAGTCGAGAGTGAAGCTATAGATGTTGCAGAAAAGCCTCTTTTGAAGAGAATGAGAACAATGCCATAGAAACTCAATATTGGAGTGAGTAAGCAAAATAAACAATCAAAAAGTTTAATATGCACACAATTTCTTTCAATTGTGAGGTCTCCTTAAGTTAAATTGAATAGTAATCTCAATCAGTATCTTAGCTCAACCATTTTAGATATAATTATAGATTGGAAAGCACATAGAAGTCTTATGTCTTCGCTTACATATGAGTTTAGGAACGCCATCAAGTCACATTCTTTAATTGAAGAGATGAAGTAGGTACTTGTTGAAGCATTCCACTTCGAGGTAATGAAGGTGAATTCTACAACATGGTTGTTGAACAATATGATATTTGTGGCTTACAATTAGTAGTCCAAGTAGGTTTTGTTGATGAAGTCGATGATGGCTACCCTTGAAATAGAAATGTCATGTTGGCAATGGTAAAGCTTAACTTGCAAGTTAGGTACAACACATTAAAATCCTTCAACCAAAAGCTACAGAAAAATGTCTTTAAGAAGGAATCCAGTATGTCAATGACAAGCTACGTGGATGAACAGTGGAAGAAAGAGTTGGAGTTTATCGAAAAGTTTATCGCTAAGCCTGAAAACAAAATTAAAAAACATATATAGAAGAGATAAAAGAGCTAACATTTTTTGACAAGTTATTTGGCACACTAAATTAGTGAAAATAGTACAAGATTGCATTTAAGTTCGAGTTTAAATGGCCTTCATTAGACATGTCGGTAAATTAAGAGCTTATAGCTATTTAGAACACAGACAGGTGCAAGTTCCAAGAGGTCATCTAGTAGTTGAGTCCGCGGTAAGATTGAGGTGATGGTGCGAAGCTAAGAACTACAAATAAAATGTTTACAGTTTTGCTTTCTAATTATATATTTTTATACATGCACAGTTCTATCAACCTTCTTCAATATTAGGTTGACAGGATTGATGATTCTCTTAAGGATGTGCAAGTTGTTGTATGTGGATACTTGCCTCTTCACTTCTTCTTGCTTCAAAACTTGCGCTCTTCCAATAAATCAAGTGGTGTCTGCATGCCTTCTGCATTGGTGGTTTTCCATTGGCCAATTTGCTTTCTTAAAAAGCATAGGTGATGACTACTCTTTAGCTACATATATTATAATTTAAAATCATCATTGCTTTAGCTCCATCGTTGAGAAAGTAAGGTGATATACTTGTATTGAGGTAGAGGACATGATACATAATACCAAAAGTATTGAAGGAAGCGATCTAGCCCATTTACCCTTGGGACTTCCTGAAAGGTTGAGGATGAATTTGTTTATTGCTTTGACAAGGTCATTAGTCTTAGAATGATGAACTGGAGTGAACTTAAGGTTAATCCCTTAAATTTAACAAAAAAGTTTAGACTTAATTTCAACAAATTGAGGCATGTTTTCTTATCATGGTCGCCACTATTATGCCATACCTATAAATGATATCAGCTCATATAGAATTATGGATCACAGTAGCAATTACCTTAGCTAGTGTCTTCTCGTCTATCCAAGTGGAAAAGTAATCAATCATAAATAGGATGAAGTTTTTTTGATCTTTTGTTGGATGAAAAGGACTAAGGAGTTCCATCAAGGCCATGACATAAACATTAGTTGTAGTTTGTATAAAGATTGAAGCTGCATAGGAGTAATCATTTGACATTATATGTAGTGTCTTAAGCATTTTTTGCATCCCTACTCAATGTAGACCAAAAATAGCCTTATTGTATGATTATATTGTTAAAATTTAACCTCTAACATGACTGCCACATTTTTCTAAGTGAAATATCTTAAGCATGTTAGCAATTTATTCTCCCCACATATCTTAAGTACAGTGAGGAGATTGACTTTCTACATAGCTCATCAAAATTTCTTTGGTGCACATTTCCCTTGATCTTAATTTTCCTTGGGATATTTTACATTAGACAAGATCACACCAACTTCAAGTATTTGACAAATTAGTAACCCATCTCAGCTTGTTATGTTACTCGACCTTCATGCATTATGCTTCCTCAATTATGAGACAAGCTAACTCTAAAGCAAGTCTCAAAGTTGAGTTTCCTATTTTGGAAGGGATGTTGACAAATTTGTTGTGCTCATTACAAAAGCGTTCAATCTTAAAGTATTCAAACACCTCTTAGATGTGGATTTGAATAGATAAATTTGTAGGATTTTTTGTCACACTTCATATTTTTAGTTAACTTGATTGACAACTAGTTGGGAGCTTGGGTAGACTCACCACACTCTAGAGGATGTTGAAGACTAGATTATCAGTGGAAAACACCACTTAGGCAGAAACATAGAGAGAATAGAAAGGAATAGAGAGAGAAAAAAGAAAGGGAGGAAAGGAAAAGGCTCTAAAGAGAGGCTTTGGATTATATAGCTCAAGTGGAGTCTAGGGAGTATAGTAGAAGACAAAACATGGAATTGAGAGGAATCAACTCTTGCCACAACAATTGCCATTAACTCTTAAAAACAATACCGAGAAAAAGGGATTCTTGAAGAAAAGACCTTAGAAGAAAGATCCAAGAACTAAATTCCATGCACTCTAAATTTGACTGCCTATTTAGAACATGACTGTGATATGACTCCACTACATATTAGATTATTAACCACAACACAAATTTCATTACTTGACGACATCAAACTACTCAATAAAAATAATCATCGATTTTTATGTCGTGTAGATTTATGTTAAAAGTTATTGATTAGCTTGAAGCAACTCAAAATATTATTCAATCACAAAACAAACTGCTTCATTGCATCTAGAATGTTGGAATTGCTCAAGAAAGTATCTTCTATGACTAATTCAAACAATCTTGGTGAAACATTACATGATGCATATGAGTCGAGCTTAAATCACCTTCACTTCCATCAAAATCACTCCAACAAGCTCTGATCATAAAATGAACTGCATGAGCTCATTTGAAGAGTTAAAATTAACTAAAATGGAAGTCTTCTATGATCAAAAGGAACAAACACATAAAAAATTATGGGCTATTGGCACAATGTGTGCGATTTGAACATAAGTTGTCTTGCTGCTCACCAAAATTGTTAAAACATTTCTCATGCATAAAATGGATCATGTGAGCACATCTGAAATATTAAAATTATCTGAAATTGGCACTCATATTGCACAGGTCTTGCACTCGAGTCGATGACACATAATTTGAGAAAAAAATGAGATAATTAAGTAAGTTGTAATCGAGTCGAATATAAAATGAGTTGGACTTAGCTTGGTTGAATAATAATCATGCATGTCAAGTTTGAGCTTGAGTTGAGCTTTAATATATATTTTCATACTTGGCTTGTCTAAATTTTTTAAATGATCATACTTGATTTGTATTTTGCTTGTTTATTTTACTTGAACAAACTAAAGATTTCAATGATTATCTAATTTTTCATATAAAATAAAGAATTTGATTTATACTTTGATTTTTCATATAAAACTGGTAGCCAAACTAAAAGTTTGAACAAGTGTTTAATGTTTTTATAAAAATTTATTTAAAAATTATTCTATAACTCTAAATAGAAAAGCAATTTAATTAATTTTTAATCAGCATTTAACTTTTCTAAATAAGGTAAATGAAAAAATATATAAATTATGAGTAACATTTGTGCAATCGAATGATATAATTATGTATTAACAAACAAATTAATTGAAATAAAAAAAAAGAAATTGTATTAAACTAATATACATATTGATATTAAATTATAATATGTTACTATTGAATATTCATTTAAATAAATTATAGTTAATTAAATTTTATTTAAATATTATATTATACAAGTATAGAGCATTTAAAAAAGTTACTCGTAGAATAACAAATGAGATTATTTGTTAACATTTATAAACGAGTTGGACTATGTTCGAATTTAATTCATTCAACTTCGGAGTATAAGAAAATGTTAAAACTTTTTTTTTTAATAATTTGATAAAAAAAGGATCAAGTAGTACTCGACTCGAGTTTAAGTTGTTCATTAAGTACATTTTTTTTTCATTTACAACTTTATAACTGATTCACTTTTTGATATTTATACTTACTATTATAAAAGTAAGCAACGACACCAAAAACTTGATCCGCACTAAATATATTCTTATGGTTCTGTTATGGATTTTAAGGTTTATATTGTGGATACTACGCAAGTATACGTATCGTTATCAAGTAATATAGGGCTATAATGGAGTCCTAGATATCGATCCCACATTGAGATTAACAAATTTCAAAGAACAACTTAAAGTAAATTTACTTATTAATCTAATATACAAAAATTTAGAACACTTAGACTAAAATAAACTAATGCTTAAAATGTTAATATAAGATTTCAGAAAAGTATATTTCTCCTTGTTTTAGAGTATTAAGTGAATGAAAATTTAAATTAGTTTTTAATTATATTGTGCCAGAATAGGAGCATACCTATTCTTTACCCTTTGGTCCGGTACAAATAATATCGACTAGTCTTATGTTTGATTATCGAATCTTCATGTAGCTTAGGAGGATACCGATTGCCACTTAAGAGCTCCCACGCTCCCCTCGCCTGAGGGCTAATATCTACACTTCAGCTCTCAAACCATAAGACCGAATTGAATATTTTAGTCTGTCACACTAAAATGTTCAATTCTACGCCCACTAGTTAATATTTCCCTATTTATTTGCACCCTCCTTCCAAGGCTTTTGATTTCCCTGAATCTTGGATGTAATCTTTACTATAGTTGATAATTCAACATATGTTAACAAATCAATTGGCCAGATTGAAAGTAAATTACGAATTAAGTAAAAAGATTAGCACAATTTCTATTTTCATATTTCAGGCACAACTATTTAAATTTGTCATTTACTAATCTCAAGAACAAGGAAAAACACTAAGGAAACTACTCATAATGCATGAGAAAAATAACACAAAGCATGGCTTTCATTAAAGTTAACAAACAAATAACAAATATACTTATCTCAATTCTTCTCCCCAAGTAGACTCTTGAAGTTCCTTTGACTCTTCCTTCCAGTACAACACTCCAAAATGATAAAAACTTAATCTACTCACTCAAAAGACTCTTAAATTAGACTTAACTTCCACACAAATGACTAAAACCGACTCTAGAATGACACACTAACTGACTAAAATTCGGCTCTATTTATAGAAGGGTCAAATCTCCAAAGGTTGCTTAAGCACCTCTTCAAAAAGCGTCCAGGTTCAATGTATCTGGCTCAATTCAACTATCTCGCCGTCGGAAGGCATCAGTCTCGCCGTCGACGGGCTTCTAGAAGATGGGCTAACCGCGCCGATCTCGTTGTCGGCGGGCTCGATCTCGCCGTCAGTGGGCTCCTTATAATATATTCTAAACTTTCTATTGACCTCATTTTTGATGAGGTCTTCCCTTCTCTCTTTAGTACTTCAGATCTAGCTTTTGGCTTTTCCTTTCGACTATCCTAGAGGACTAGAATCGGGACCCACCCTTTAGAATTTCAAACCACTTCTTAACTCCCCGCAAACTCTACAAACTTAACTCGTAGACCCCTAATCACCTAGAGGGTTGAAATCAAATGTGGAAGTTTAAAGGATGGGTTCCTATAACACTCTTTGGCACTTAGAGCGCCTACAGGTGGCACTGTGCGGTGAGGGTTGACTTACACACACCTTACACTCATACACTATACTTTCACACACTTTCTAAAACCACACCCATACCCAACTTGACCTCCTGACTCATGGAGGTGATTCACATGGATGGTCCTTAACCCCTAAGCCCTCGGCAAGAGGTTAGGAACAACATAGTGAATGCCTCAAATGAGTCCTTTCATGGCTCATGTGGTCTCGATATGGCTTCATGGCTCAACCAAAATGATTTCATTTCACTTACATTTACCCAATCTTCAATTTTCCAAATTTCCAATTTTTGACCCTGGGGACCCTACACCCGCCTAGCTTACCCAAAACTCTTGAAATTACCCAAATTTTTCAAAAATTTCCAAATCACCCAAAATTCCCCAAAATTAACCTTGAGAATTTCCTCACCACTCAAATTGATCATTCATAGCCTAAAATACCAAAAATTCCAAAAATACCCCCCAATACCCTCCAAATACCCAAAATGCCCTTCTTGACCCAAACATCCAGAAATTCAGAAAATTCTCAGAAAATTCCACAAAATTCCAAATATTCCCAATTTCATTTTGTTCAACTACACCATGGGTCAATTTTGTCAATTTACCCCACTTTTACCAAAATCCCCAATTTGACCCATTTTAACCTAAAATGAACCCAATGTCAAATCAAACCTACCCAATTGACCCAAATTCTGGTCCAATTCAATTCTAAACTTCCATTCAACATCCCCAACACCAATTTAGACCAAATCTAAATCCAATTTGATTAGCATTTGAATCCAATTTCACTTTTGACCTTAAAGCCCAATTTGGACCCATGACCCAAATTTAGCCCAAACTAACCCAATTCAAGCCGAAGCCACCTCAAACTTATTCCAAATCACTCATGAAACATCCCTAAACCAAACCTAATAATTATTTGGCCCAAAATTCTACAAAATTCCCATCCATGAATTCATTCTTAAACCTAAAGGCCCACTCCCTTTTAGCCTTCCTAAAAGCCCATCAAAAATGACTTCAAAAGGCCCAAAGCCCACATGACAATCCCTATCATCATCCATTTGATAAATCCATCTCCTAAGTTCTAAATCCATGATAAAATAAATCCAAATCAAGCCATATGTCAATTCCCATTAAAGTGCCAAAATTCACAAAACCCTTTTTCATGAAATTGACTTAACTTTTCCCAAGCCAAAGATGAGCCATGAAGCCACTCTTAAGCCACATGCAAGCCATGTGAGTTGCTCACATGTGACCTTACTACATTGCGCAAAAGGAGGAAATCCTTTCCACATTCCCTTAAGGTGATTAACCACTCCTATGATTCCCCTTAACCATGCTTATGCCTAATTGTGCTTGGATGGTGACTTCGACCCTACCGATTATGCCGAACCAAATCACTTTCCCCTCAGCCTAAACCAAGCATTGGGTGGTGCACCTAGCCCAAAAGGATGGGTTGACCCAAATCAAGCCAAAATGGCCTCTCCCCCATACCATTTTAATCCAAGCCCTTTACACATGTCCAAGCCCAATTGACTTCACCATTGCCAAGCCACGACCTCCCCGAGTCAAGATGGTGACCCTTGCGCCGCCGGCCGCCACACGGGCCGCCGGAAAACACCACACCCGAGAGCATCATGTGAGCCTAAGCTTGGAATTCTCACCTGTCCGAGTTGCCTCATGCCCAATGGCCACCATGGATGTTCTTCTCCTCACTCGCAGCGGTGATCCCGATCCCTAACTCCCCACAGGAGAGCCTCGACCAGCTCATTTAAACCCCACCTCTCTCGGCCAAGGAGGAGGTGTTGAACCAACCTTAAGGAAACTCGCCAAAATCATTCCGGACCACTCTCCACACATAGAGCACTTGATTCTCACCGGATTCCAGCCTTCGATTCCTCCGGTCGAGCTCGATTTTGAGTTCAAACTTCAGAGACAAAAACCGGGACACTTCTTCACGGTGGACCAATCCCCAAATTGATTGATCCTACACCTTCACCGGACCGAGGGAAGAAGTTTACCAACAAAAGCCCCCTCTCCGAGGCCACCCATCCGTTCCGGACTCCAAGCTTTGTAATCGAGCTGTGGTTGAAATCCTACCTAGACAATTCACTGAGCCGAGGGACTTCATCCGGAGCTTGCTTGGACCCGATCGAAGGTGACACAACTCTCGGATCGAAGCTTCACTTCTCCGAGCAAAGGTATGGACTCACTCTTCTTCCCGAGCTTACGAGAGATTCTCTATTTAGTTTGAGTCAATTTAAATACATGTTTACCGTATGGATGTGTTCGTCTCCTCAAGACGAATCCATAGAGCATAAGAACACGAAAATCCGTTGAGAATCGAGTGAGAAATTATGGTTAGAAGGTTGACGGTCACGGGTTCACACCAGTCGTAGACAATGACCAGGAGCCGTTGGATTGCGCGTGTATCAAGCAGACGGCCAGGATCGCGCCAGACGGAGAAACGAAACATGAACCGCGGGCCGCGTGGCATCCCAGTCAGATGTCAGCGCCGAATCAAGAGACGCCGCGTGGTCGTTCGGAGATGCCTAGGTTAAGTTGGCGCCGCGTGGATAAGTAGGAAATTAGGGTATTTTTTGATTTATTTAATTCCCTAAACTTCAAAAATGCATAACTTTGTGTAAGAAAATTAGAAAAATAAAATAAAAATACCCTCTTGCTCAGTGAACAGAGGAGAATAATGTGGAAAAGAAATCATTTAATTTCATCAAGTATTTTATTTTTAATAATTTATTTACACTATGCACATTTTCAATTCTCCATGCATGTATACAATTCACCATGGCATGAGACCATAGGGCTTGAAGCCTCGAATTTGGGAACATTCCACGAATTTTCCAAAGTCGAAGGCCACACCTATGGAGAGTTATTGATTTTTCAATTCTAGGTCACTATTCTGAATTTTTTAATTAAAATAATTAGTATGTTGTGAAATAAATTCTAGGAAAATTTAAGGATATTTCTTATGACCAGAGGACTCTAGGAAAAATAAGTTTTGAATTAATCCACTTGGAACAACCCTAATTGGCTTAAACACGCAAAATAGGTCCTTAATTAATTAGAGCTAATCATACATCAAATTGACTTGAAATCAATTCTCCACTGACCTTTAGGATCAGAGGAACCCACCATAAAAATTTGAAGTCAATTGGACTTGGTTAGCCTACTTAAATGGGTTGATTAAGCCGATTTAGCCAATTTAAACTTTAAAAATTCATAACTTTCAAAATACTTTTCAAAAATTCACCAAATTAGTTTTGGAGCCTCTCTGATATTAGGGGAATTTAAGAAAATTAAAATTGAAATTTTCTAAAAAAGTTGATTTTTTGCATTATTTTAATATTTTTAATAATTAAAAAATAATAAAAATCACAAAAATAATAAAATTCACCAAAATGTCACATTTTTAATTTTAATCACTTATGAACAAACCCCATATTTTTCTTAAGTCTATATGATGAGATATTAAATTTTAAAGCCCTAAGGTAATTTTAAAATTAAAAAAATGTATTTTTTAGCATTTCCACTAAAATAATTCTAATAAATCAAAAAAAAAATCAAAAAATTGTAAAAATTGATTCTTTGATTTCCTTGATATCAGAGAGATTTTTGAAAAATATAAAAATCATTTTTCAACCTTTATTTTATTTTTAAATTAATTAATACTCCAAAACTCAAAATAATTATAATAAAAAGAATATAATTCAAAAAATCACCAAAATTGGTCTAAGTGGTCCTCTGGTCATTAGGAATGTCCCATAATTCTCTTAAGGTCAGAAACTTTCCCTTGGTCATATTATTAAATTTTCCTTGAAAATCTTTATTTTCTACCAAAAATAATTACATAAATAAATTAAATACAAAAAATCACATTTTCTCCTCTAATGTCTTGATTGACATATGAGTGAAGTCAAATAAAAATTTCAAACTCATTTGAACTCAATTTAGTGAGTTATGGAATTAGTAAGTTTAAAGGGCAAAATAGTAATTAAAATTTTAACTTATAATTAAAAATTTTAGGTTTAATTAAAAGGGTGGGTAAAATATTTGATACTAAGTTGATTTTGGATGTTTGAAACTTAGGTAATTAAAGGGTAGAAATCTACCAAACAATTTGAAAGTAATTAAAATAAACCTTAATTAAATAATTATTTAAACTTGGAAGAATAAAAAAATTAGAATTATTAAAATAGGGATATTATTAGGAAGAAATTTATTCTTTAATCTAAGAATCCCTAAATTAATCACCTCAATAATATTTAATTCCTAATTAAAATGATAATCCAAATTCAAAATTTAAAATGCTAAAAGACTTAATCATTAAATTAAATTAAAATTAAAACATCTAAATTAAATCCTTTTAAAATCTCAATTAAATTAATACTTTAACAATTAAAATTAAATCATCCTTAAAGCATAAATTAATATAAATAAAATATTAAATTAAAATTTAAAAAAAATAAAATAAAATTAAATTAAAATTTAAATTTAAATTAAAATTAAAAAATAAAACCAAATTAAGATTTAAATTAAAATTAAAATGAAATTAAAATCAAATTAAATTAAGTTAAAAATTAAATCAAATTAAATTAAATTAAATTAAATCACATTAAATTAAATTAAATCAAAACATATTAAATTAAGTTAAATTAAATAAAAAAATAAATAAAATCAAGTTAAAATAAAATTAAAATTAAACTTAAATAAATAAAATTAAATTAAAACTAAATTAAACCAAATTAAATTAAATTAAAATTAAATTAAATTAAAATTAAATTAAATTAAATTAAATTAAATTAAATTAAATATAACATCACCAAAGACATAAAGAATTCAAAAGTAAATTTAAAACAATTTGAACACTATTGCAAACTTAAACCATTAATTGAATTAAATAAAAATCACATATCACTTGAACATCGGTTTGCCCTCAAAAGCTCTTATTGTCATAACTCCTATACAAAGTGTTAAGTGAAGTATTACTTCACTCATAGGACATTCAAACATCCTAGTTCACTGAACAAGATAAAAAAACTTGAACTTCTGGATGATTAATTCATTATATAATTAAATTCTCTTGGATTTAAAACAATCCTAAAAGTATTGAAAAGATGTTTAAGATTTGTCTTAAGCACTTCCTCAGTACGATAGGATGTTTATAAGAACAATTGAACTTAATTGTTCTTTGATGAAGAAAATCGTCCTCAAACCAAAACACGAGAACACTAGACGTCATAGGAGATGACTAGCTATAGGATTAGGAACTTGGTAGAAAACCATAACCCTTCCTTTAGCTTTACCTAGGAACTTGCTTTATATACTTAAATATTCTAAATTGTGTTTAAGTGCAGCCTGGGATGACGGGAAGACCCTCCAGGTACGCTTTTATTTGGTTGTAATTTACTTTCTTGCAATTTACTTTATTGTAAATGCACTTTACTTTTCTTGCATGATAAACAACTATTGCATGAAAACCCACACCTCTAGGATAGTCCCTAAAACTGAAACCAAAACTAAATTAAAAGTCATTACAAGATAAAATTCACCGTCACAACATTTCAAAATATAAAACAACTCAAAATTTAATCACAAACAGAATACAAAACTACAATTATAACTAAATTAAAACGTCTTGTTGGATGATCGAGAATACCTCGGATGATATAACCTACGTGTTGCTAACGAGATTTCACACGGTCTAAATGAAAGTGTGGAACTCATTTAGTTGAGTTTAGCAAATTCATCTGGACTAAGTGAATCCGATAAAAATAACGATGCCGGAAGGATGGAACCGTGGGATCTTAACCGGTGTTGTTATAATCAACTTTAAGATTTGTTTTAATTAAAACATAAAAAACACTTGGACTTTAAGATTTCTAAAACCAAACTCCTCTCTTCTCTCTTGGTTACAAACCTCTGCAATAAGGAGCTCGGAGCATGGTGGGCAGCACGACCATCGTCATCAGCAAAACCTGAGTCTACTTCAGCAAAACTTTCTTAGAATTAAATAACCAAGCCATAGGACTTTGAGGTAGTTTGCCTAGTGCAACATAAATCCTCAACCTGTTGTTAGGCATTTGCATTGTAAATTAAGCCCTAACCGGTCTTAAGATTTCCGAGGTAGTTGTCCGATACGACATAAACCCTCACATTTTCGAGGCTATTTGTATGATTTTATCATACAAATATAAGTCCTAACTAATTAAAATTGGCAAGATCAAAACATCAAATAAACATTAGGACTTTCCTAAATTCAAGCCAAACAATAGGATAGTCGGGAAATTACCGGAGTTCGCTTTGAATCTGTGATTTCTCCTACCTTTCTTCCTTTGGATTCTCAAAATAAAATGTTCCAAATTTAATCCATTCCCTATTGAAATTCCAAAATTCAATCCTTTGAAAACTTAAACTTTGAAATTCTTGAGAGCTGAACTACTGATTATTATCGAGAGTTTTCTTAGGTAAATCCCGTCACTTAAGATGTAATTAACTATAGGGGCTTGCCCTTATATGGAATTTTAAGAACCCAGGTAATATAAACCCTACTTAATTCATTTATATTAAGCAAGGAAACTTGTCAGCTTATAAAATTGGTTCGCAGACCAAACGGATTTCACAAACCTTTCTAGTTTATCTAATCGAGCCCCATTATCAAGTAGTGTGTCTATTCTTCGGGATAGATACACGGTTTGTGGTGCGGTGCTCGTTTATGTAAGTTATTCGGGATGTGAGATCAGTTTGATTTCATATCTTAAAATCTTCAAATTTAAAAATTATTTTCAAAATCAAATACTACTTTTCAAATTATTTATTTAAATTAAATCTAAAATTCGCCGACAATTTCTGTAGGCGACCCTTTCTTCAAAATTAAACACTCAACCTAAAAATATGCCGACAATTTCTGGCGACTCCGCTGGGGAACTGTTCCTCTCTCCATTTTTAATCAGATGGTTCTGCTTTCAAAAATCGGTAGTGTATCCATGTCCCTAGTGGATCAAACTACCCTTCTTTTCGTTGGAATACTATGTTCATTTCTACCTTGAACAAGTACGACTAACATTCTCTCGGATTTATGAGCCAGCTGTTTAGACACCCCTAAACGGAGAGGTTCCGAGATCCTTTTACCTCATTTCGAGGTGGGATGGACCCCGATAGGTATTAGTTTAGGAGCGATCTTGAGGGTCGAGAAGTCTCTACAAAACTTTCTCTTCCTTTTCCAGTTCCTAATCAATTCCTTTTATCCTTCCTACAACTCTCCTTCTTTTAATAACTCTCTGTCTTAATGAACAAATCTTTTTGAAAAACAATTTTCCTTTAATACCACAAATACACTAAGGTAAACGAAAATGTGTTCGAACTCTTTCTTTTTCGTCATAAGTTTTACGACAAGAAGAAGCACGATTCGGGGACTAACACTTGGAATCTGCCCTGCAGAAATGGAAGCCCCAAGCCGATCTCCTTCGTCAACGGACTTGGACTCGGTCGTGTTCAAGGAAGAACTGCTCGATAATGGAATCATTCGATTCGGACAAGGATTCGGGGACACCGACATCAAAATCCCCGACGTCACTCTCTTTTCACTCACAAGCAAAGTACTGGAAAGCGAGAAGCCGTCGATTGAGTTCAACCTCAAGTCGACTCATGAATTCCCTCCTCTGCAAAAGATTCCAGCCGATGAGAATCTTGTTGTTCGTAGAAGGATCTGTTGTTGCTACCCCACCTGGTCTAGTCGTCTCGCACCTACCCCGGCCCGCCGGACTAAAGGGAAGGAAATTCAGAACTGTGATGAACCTGTGGAGGGTACAGATCTTCCTGTGAGACCTTCCGTTTTCGAGATCGGGTCCAGCTCAAGAATTCCACCACTGACACGGGCTCGGAGGAGGAACAAAAGTAGAAGGATTGCTAGAGAAGCCAGAGCTGCTGAAGTTGCTTTTCTGGAGGAAATCCCAGAACTTCCTGAGTATACACCGCTGCCTGAATACATACTACTTTTGGGAGGAAGTAGGTTCCATCCCCTCTCCGCCGCAGAGGATGAGGAAAATGTCCGCAAGATTGCTTCGCATTGCCTCGGCCCGCATATTACAACGACGGCCGTAAGAAAAGGGCTAGAATTACGCCATTTGCTCGTACCGCAGACACGATAGAAAAGTTAGCAAAGAAAGAAAAATGCCTGTATCGAAATTTTAAGAAGGATAGGGCGGGTGCCGGCTAAGTCCCGTCTTGGGCCGCGAGTAGAACTCGCTATCGCTGCGGAAAAGCCGAATAAGAGAATGAAAGCTAGTCCACTTGTCGTTGTTTCGGGACTACAAATTAGGGAGGATACCACCTTCCGGCATTCGGTCGACGGACCATCCGGTCCCGGACACCTTGCTCGCTAGGAGGATGGTATGGCGTCCCACTACCGGACAATTAAGATTAAAACAACAACCTGAGAAGGAAAGTCTCGTCAGGAGACTTGAATCCGAAGAAAGCGCTACCGCAATGAAGGGGACTCATGAGAAGGAAACCCGACAGCTATCGCATGAAAACTGCAAGGATGTACAGAAAAGACCACTAGAAGATGCTATGGAAAAGCTAAGAACCGATATTCGGCGATTAGCAAGAGAAAGAGAAGAGAAATTCGGAGATGAAGTTGACTCGTCGAGTTCATGGATGATGAATATGCGGAAATTAACATGGTTGAAACGCGAGCTTCGTCGGCTTCACGAGGTGCCCTCGCGGCCGCAGAAGAGAGAAGCCGGAAGTAATGAGGAGGCGAGCTTTAAGAGAAAGATGATACGATCGCCCGAATGGCAAAAAGGATGGAAGAGATGGTCGTAGCCCTAGCCGCTCTTCGGAGTCGAGTTCGACCCCAAAGAGAAACACCCCGGAAGTTATTCACATTGTAGACGGAGGAAAGGAGATTACGTCCGTCAACGGGGATGATCAATTAAAGAAGGATGCAACACGAAAGCATGATTCCGAAAAAGGATATCAAGAGCATGGTGGAACGGCGAGTGCGAGAAGCCTTGG
The DNA here is from genome assembly GCA_022702705.1 of Papilionanthe hookeriana x Papilionanthe teres. Taxonomy (NCBI): domain Eukaryota; kingdom Viridiplantae; phylum Streptophyta; class Magnoliopsida; order Asparagales; family Orchidaceae; genus Papilionanthe; species Papilionanthe hookeriana x Papilionanthe teres. The sequence goes on from CM040423.1 coordinate 25,074,401, forward strand.
CACGATCGAAGAGCGGGACATCCATTCGGACGGGTAGACCTTACCACGAAGAATTCGACGCCATCCGATATCCGAAAGGCTTCGTACCACCTCCGTTCAAGACCTTTGATGGAACCGGAAACCCTCGACGGCATGTTGCACATTTTCGTGCCAGTTGTTGCAATGCCGGCGGAAGTGATGCTTTACTCTTCAGACAATTTGTCAGCAGCCTATCAGGGATCGCCTTTGATTGGTATGCGGAATTACCAAACAGTTCGGTGAAAACATTTTCAGAATTAGAGAACCTCTTCATCAAGAAATTTGCCGGAGCTCAGCACCACATCACTATAGGTGATTTAGTGGTAGAGAAGCAGAAGCCGAACGAAACTTTGGTGGATTACATACTTCGATGGAGGAATCTAAGTATGAAGTGTGAGCCACAGTTACAAGAACAGACATGCGATTGGCATTTTACTAAAGAGCATTCACGGCCCGATAGCACTTCTCCTCGAGGGATTTACTATTAAGACTTTCGAGAAGTTGTTAAGCAAGGCCGGAAGCTTGCAAGAGGAGGCGAATCAATTAAGTTTCACGGACAAAACGGACAAACGAAGCTCGTGAAAACTTTTGAAAAGAAGTCCGGGATCGTCTCGAGTGTCGATAAAGGCAAGCGACCAATACAAATACCGCCGGAACGGTCGCAACAAACTCAACGAGAATTACCGAGCAACCTCGACCCGGCTATCGATCATCTCGACAGTATGAACAACCGCCTCATCCACGACGTATGCTAAAGGAGCTTCGAGCGAGGGAATATCCGTTCAAGAATGAGGCGATGCCGAAAATGTTCCGCGATCGATGAAGACTCCGGATTTCCAACGCGCAGAACCTAAGAGACCTGAAGAAGTCGACAAGAAAGGTGATCCCAACTTTTGCCCTTACCACCGGATGCTTGGACACAAGATAGAAGATTGTATTACCTTCAAAAGTTGGTTCAACGACAATCTTCGAAATGGCAATATAACGATCCCGAAGGAGTACATGAAGGAACCCCAGAAAGGAGGTTCCGTCAATGTTAACTCGACGGATCTCATTGTTCCGATAGATCCTATGCGACCGATGATGGATGGACTACCGCTTGGACAAAGTCTTCGAAGAAGATTTTGGATCACATCCAAACCGCTTCGGTGCGAGCCTCAATTCAGAGTTCGAAACCTGTCAAGTCGGCACTATCACTTGCGATAGAAGAACCACCTCAACAAGAGACGATTAAAGAAAAGAAGAAAATTGACGAAGAAGAGAAGATCGAGGCTCGTAAGGCTAGACTAGGGGCTGCTTATCCTAGGATAGTTGTTTCCGATTCGGGGGAGAAATCCCTCGAACCTCTGACTCTGTATGATTATTTGCTCGCTCTGGCGGGATCTTATAATGATAAGGGTTATGGCGTTGGCTACGTTTTAGTCGTTTCTAACGATTACGTAACTAGCGACAACCAACCTAATCCGGACATCGATTCCGATACAAGTGACAATTCTCGAATCATACACAATCTCGACGATCACAATGACAAAGAAGACATCCACCAAGGAGGCTACGAGAGTTCAACAAGCAATGAATCTATTTGCGAGTTTCGAGGAGCTCCGGTCACAATAGAGCTAGAGCCTTCAGATTCTGAAGTTAATCCAGAAGAACCTGTCATTCCGATTCAAGAGGAAACACCGACAAACTCAATACTTGGATTCGGGAGAAATTACGAAGTCAACTTAAGAAGTGGAAGAGTTCTACCTCCGAGAATGGGTCCGAAGGACAAAGGAAAGCGGTGGTTGTTCGGGAAGAACCAACCCCGCGAGAAGAAATACCCATTCGGGAAGAAATCGAGACACATGGAAATAAAGTGGACTACAACGTGCTAGCCCATCTTAGGAAACTACCGACCGAACTAAGCATCTATGACGCTCTCATCTTATCAAAGGAGATGAGAGAAGCTCGATCGAGGCCTTACTTGATCCAGAAATTTGCTTAGCTCAAATGACTGGAGATTCCTTAGATGAGGTTTGCTCGTTAAAGGAACGACGGAGTGTTACCTTCACGGACAATGACCTACTACTTGGGACGACGGACCACAACCGACCGTTGTACATTTCGATTACTAATTGGGAAGTTTACACTCTCCAGAGTATTGGTGGATCCAGGAGCATCGATCAATATAATGAATCTTCGAACGCTAGCATATTTGGAAATTGATGCTCGCGAGCTCGAAGCAGACAAAATGTTATTAAGAGGATTCAACCAGAAAGGAGAAAGAGCCCTCGGATCGATAACACTGCTAATGAAGACCGGTGACTTGGCAAAGACAACCGCGAAATTTCACATAATTGATTCAGAAACGTCATTCAACGCTCTCTTGGGCCGACCATGGATACATGAAAACAGGATGGTACCATCATCCCTACACCGAGTGCATCAAATACTACGATGGAGGAGAACGGTGCATCAAAGGTGACTTACGACCATTCTCCGTACATGAAATTGGAATCCATGAAGATGCGACTTATTACGCACCTCCGAAGAAAACAATTTTCTCCGGAGATACCGTAACAAATGAAGCAAAAGAAGTTCGGGATGACGAAGAACACGAAGTTCTAGTCCAACGATCACTCACCACTCCCTTACGGCGAGATGGTGAAGGTTTCTCCACGACTCGCATCCGAGGTCGAGGCGGGGACGAGGTCGTGGCAGAGACGTTAGGACGGTTGGACGAGAGAAACCAGCCATCAATGTTGATTGAGAAGACGATTCGAAGAAGAAAAAGAGATCAAACAAGAAGCGACGATAATAAGTCGGAAGAAACCGCAATTCGGGATCTCTCTCGAAGATGAAAAGAACGAAGAATATAAATCGATGTACGAGAAGATTAGCCACTATGTACATACTATGACCACGACCCCGATCCATTCTAATAAGATCGATGGTATGGTGGTCGAAGAGGTACGTAGCGGCGGTGCAAAGCCCATCAAATTCTACCGTGGTACTCCTTCCTCCAAAGCCGAAAATAATGTACAATTTGAAGATGTCACTTCATCGGAATTAATGGAATTACCTTTTGAGTGGTACTCTCCCTGTGTTCGAAGTTTAATTCGGCGTGGTTTCTTACCTCGACAATGGACAAAGGTCGATCACAACATTTTGAAAAATTATGGAATAACTCCGGTCGTCCATCCAATTCAAAACATGGTCTCGGATTCGGCACGGTAGGATCGGTTGACGATGCGAATTTTGCTTGGTTGTCACTTGCGAGTCTAATGAAAGCTGCATGGAAACTACGAGAAGAATTTGAAGATTTACAAATTGGAAACGCTCACCGGAGTTCGAAGAAGAGATCAAATCTCTGATAGATGAGTTAACGGAAGTTAACTTAGATGCTAGCGAAGAGCACTAGACCTACCTTTGTTAGCTCATTACTCGATAAAGAAGACTCCGAAGAAATAATCAAGTTATTAATGGAATTTAAAGATCTGTTTTGCTTGGAGCTACGATGAGATGCCGGGATTAGCTCCAGAGGTCGCGGTCCATAAGCTGAGAGTGGATCCTACTTCTGTCCGGTCAGACGAGGTCCGAGAAGAATGCGTCCAGAAATTGAACAACAAGTCATAGGCGAAGTTAAAAAGCTAATAGACGCTAAATTTGTCCGTGAAGAACAATACCCGACTTGGTTAGCCAATGTGGTGCCGGTCGAGAAGAAGAATGGTCGAATCGGAATTTGTGTGGATTTCGGAGATTTAAACAAGGCATGTCGAAAAGATGAATTTCCTCTACCGATCCCGAATTAATGATCGACATTGCTTCGACACATGAAATATTCTCGTTCATGGATGGATCTTTAGGATACAACCGGATAAAAATGGCTCCGAGAAGATGAAAAACTTACGACATTCGGAACTCCGATCGGAGTATATTGCTTACACGGTGATGCTATTCGGATCCGAAGAACGCGGGAGCGACCTATCGGAGAATGATGACAAGAATTTTTGATGATCTCATCCACAATCGAGTCGAATGCTACGTGGACGATGTGGTCATCGAAAGCAAAGTAAGGAAAACCACCTGTATGACTTGAGAATTGTTTTCGAATGATTAAGACAATTTAACCTTCAGATGAATCCCTTAAAATGTGTCTTCGGCGTCACCTCCGGGAAATTCTTAGGATTCTTTGTCCGACATCGTGTAATTGAAATTGACCCGAAAAGATTAAAGCTATCTTAGAAATGCCGCCTCCCGAAACCTTAAAACAACTACGATCTTTTCGAGGAAAGTGGCATATCTTCGACGCTTTATCTCGAAGCTTGTCGAGTAGGTGTCGGCCTTTCTCGACATTAGTTAAAAAGGACGCCAAATTTATTTGGGAAGAGAAATGCCGAGAAGGCCTTCGAGGACATTAAACAATATTTAATGACACCTCCTGTCTTAGCGACCCCGATCTCGGAGTAGACCGTTGATACTTTATACCGCGGCTTTAGACGACTCACTCGGAGCCACTGTTGGCAGAGTCGATGATGAGGGTAAAGAAAATGCTCTTTACTACCTAAGCCGTCGTTTACTTCCGACGGAAGTAAGGTATCCCGCGATTGAAAAGCATTGTTTGGCCACGATCTTTGCCGCTCAAAGCTCGGGCATGACATGCTTTCTCATAAGGTCGACTTGATCTCGAAATTTAATCCATTGCGATACTTGATGACCCGTCCAACGCTTTACGGCGGACTTGCCGGATGGTCGATGATATTATTGCAATTTGATATAACTTTCGTGCCTCTTCGTTCCGTAAAGGGACAAGTCTAGCTGAGACTTCCTCGCGACACACCCTTTGCGGCGGAATCCCCTCTCGATGACGACTTTCCGGACGAACAAATAATGAGTTTAGAAGACCACGATGATCGACGTTGGGAATTATATTTTGACGGAGCATCTTCGACACACAAAGACGAAGAATCGCGAGTGATAATGCCGTAAGGCGGGAATCGAGGCTAATCTTTATAACACCGGAGCGGGGGATGTTAAGATACTCTACCACTTGACGAGCCGTGTACGAACAACGAAGCGGAATACGAAGACCTCATAACGGAATCTGGAATTAACTATTCGAATGGGGATAACAAACATCAACATCTATGGGGATTCGCGAGTTAATCATTCGACGGATCACTGGACAATACAAAATTTTAAAGCCGAGACTCGAGCAATACTTCCGGTATGCCATACGAGTTGTTGGAACGATTCGAATGTGACGATCTACAAAATTCCCGGGAAAGAAAACACTTTAGCGGATGCGTTAGCTCGCTTCGCAAAAGAATTTGCTGCTTGCAAGATGAATCGAGTGGAAGTGTCGGTTCACGGACGTCGGGTCCTATCACGGCTCGACATAGACACAATACACGAATCGAGAAAAGAAGAAGAATCGGTTGCAACGGTGACGAGAAGACACGGAAGATTGGCGACGGCCATTGATGAACTACCTGCAAACGGGAAAACTACCGGACGATAGGTCGTTAGCCCATCGGATCGAGAAAGAACTGCGTCCTACGCATTAATAAAGAACACGTTATACGGAAGGTCTTTCGATCAAATGTGGCTAAGGTGCTAAGCGGGTCCGAGGCCCGTGAAATTGTTAAAGAGGTGCATTCGGGACTGCGTGGCGCTCACCGATCGGGTCCGAAGATGAAAATGAAAATTAAAAGACTAGAGTACTACGGCCCTCCATGATGACCGATTGCATGAAAATCGCCGAAGGCGTCACCAATGCGAAGTGCACGGAGTGGTTCTACACCGACCTCCGAATGTGCTACATCCAGACAATTGCGTCATGGCCATTTGAATGTTGGGGCACGGATATAGTGGGTCCGATAGAACCACCATCTTCAAAGGACATCGCTTCATTCTTGCGAGCTACGGATTACTTTTCCAGTGGGCGAGGCGGTTTCACTCGGAGAAGTGAAAGCACACCACATGCTTCTGATTTTTAAAAACCGAGTTGTCTACAGTTTCGGAGTGCCGCGCGAGATCATCTTAGATAACGGGTCGGCATTCGAAGCACACAAATCAACAATTTTGTCGGGAGACACGGAATCGTCGGCGATATTCAACAATTTACTACCCGAGAGCAAACGGCTCAGTGAGTCTTTTAATAAAACTCTCGTTCAAATCTTAAAGAAAACCTTGGACGATAATAAGAGAAATTGGCACGAGAAGTTATTAGAAGCCTTATGGGCCTACCGGACAACTCGTCGGCATATTTTTAGGTTGTGTGTTTTATTTTGAAAGGGGGTCGCCTAACAGAAATTGTCGGCGAATTTAATTTTTAAATTTGATTTAAATATATATATAATTTAGAAAGTAGTATTTGGCTTTGAAAATAATTTTTAAATTTGAAAGTTTTAAGATATGAGATTAAACCGATCTCACATCCCAAATAGTTTATATAAACGAGCACCGCACCACAAATCGTGTATCTATCCCTGAGGATAGACACACTGCTTGATGGTGGGGCTCGATCAAATAAACTAGAAATTTTGTGACATCCGTTTGGTCCGCGAACCAATTTTATAAGCCGACAAATTCCACAGCTTAATATGAAAGTATTAAACGGGGTTTATATTACTCAGGTTCTTTAAAATTCCCTATAAGAGCGAGCCACTATAGTTAATTACATCTTAAGTGACGGGAATCACCTAAGAAAACTCTCGATAATAACCGATAATTCGCTCTCAAGAATTTGAAGTTTAAGGTTTTCAAAGATTGAATTTTGGAATTTCGATAGGGAATGGATCGAATTTTGGAACATTTTGTTTTGTGAATCCAAAGGAAGAGAGGTAGGAGAAATTGCGATTCGAAGTGAACTTCGGTAATTTCCGATTATCTATTGTTTGGCTTGAATTTAGGAAAGTCCTAATGTTTATTTAGTATTTCGATCTTGCAGATTTTAATTAATTAGGGCTTATATTTGTATGATAAAATCAAACAAATAGCACTAGAAAATGTGAGGGTTTAGTGTCGTATCGGACGATTACCTCGGAATCCTAAGACCGGTTAGGGCTTAATTTGCAATACGAAATGCACAACGAAGAGTTGAGGACTTATGTTGCACTAGGCGAAGCTACCTCGAAATCCTATGGCTTGGTTATTTAATTCTAGAAAAGTTTCTTGAAGTAGGTTCGAGTTTCTTGCGACGACGATGGCCGTGCTTGCCCACCATGCTCCCGAAGTTCCTTGTTGTTGCGGAGGTTTAGTTTTAGAAATCATAAATCGGGAGATGAGAAAAATGTTTTGGTTTAGAGAAAATCTTAATTTCCAAGTGTTTTTTACGTTTTAATTAAAACAAATCTTAAAGTTGATTATAACGACACCGGTTAAGATCCAGCGGTTCCATCCTTCAGGCATCATTATTTTTATCGGATTCACTTAGTCCGGATGAATTTGCTAAACTCAGTTGAATGAGTTCCACACTTTCATTTAGGCCAGTGGGAAATCCAGTTAGCGACACGTAGGTTACATCATCAGAGGTATTCACGATCATCCAACGGGACGTTTTAATTTAGTTGCGATTGTAGTTTTGTGTTACGTTTGTGATTAAATTTTGAGTTGTTTTATATTTTGAAATGTTGTGGCGGTGAATTTTATCTTGCGATGACTTTTAACTTAATTTGGTTTCGGTTTTAGGGATTATCCTAAAGGTGTGGGTTTTCATGCAGCAGTTGTTTTATCATGCGAGAAAAATAAACGCGATTACGATAAAGTAAATTGCGATAATGTAAATTCTTTGGAAAATAAATTGCGGGAAAGTAAATTACGATAATACGAATGCGTACACGGAGGGTCTTCCCGTCATCCCAGCTGCACTTAAAACACGATTAGCATACTTAAGCGAGTTCTAGGTAAAGGTTAAGGGAAAGGTTATGGTTTTCTACCGAATTCCTAATCATATAGTTAGTCATTTCCTATGACGTACTAGGTTCTTTGTGTTTTGGTTTAAGGACGATTTTCTTCATCGAAGAATAATCGAATTCGATTGTTCTTATAAATGTCACATCATATTGAGGAAGTGCTTAAGAAGGATCTTAAACATCTTTTCGATATTTCTAGGATTGTTTTAAGTCGAAATGAATTTAATTATATAAATGAATCGATCGTCCGAGGTTTTGAAGTTTTGTTAACTTGCTCGAGTGAACTAGGACATTTGAATATCACTATGGTGAAGTGACACTTCATTTAATGTTTTATTTAGGAGTTATAATAACTAAAGCTTTCGAGGGTAAATTAGTATTCGAATGATTTGGTTTAAGTTAAAGAGTTTAAATTTGGAATAGTGTTGAAGTTGCTTTAAATTTATTTTAACTTTTGTTTTAGGTGATGTTATATTTAATTCAATTTAATTTAATTTTAATTGAGTTTTAATTTAATTTAATTTGATTGAGTTTGATTTAATTTGATTTGATGTTTAATTAATTTGATTTGATTTAATTTTAATTTGATTATTTAATTTAATTTAATTTAATTATTTAATTTAATTTAATTTAATTTAATTTGATTTAATTCAATTTTATTTAATTAATTTAATTTATTTAATTTAATTTAATTTAATTTAATTTAATTTAATTTAATTTTTAATTTAATTTAATTGTTAATTTAATTTAATTTAACTTAATTTAATTTAATTTAATTTAATTGTTAAATTTAATTTAATTTTAATTTAATTTATCTTTAATTTACTTTATTTTTAATTTTAATTAAAATTTTAAAAGAGTTTAATAATTTAATTAAGTCTTTTAATATTTTAAATTTGAGTTATCATTTTAATTAAGAGTTGAATATTAATGAGATAATTAACTTAGGGACTTTTTAAATTAAAGAATAAATCTCTTCCTAATAAATATCCCTTATTTTAATAATTCGATTTATTATTCATCAAATTTAATCTATTATTTAATTAAAGTTTAATCATTTTAAAATTATTTAATGGGTTTCTACCCTTTAATTATTTAAATTTCAATCATCCAAATCAGATTAAGATCAAATATTTTACTTGTTGATTTTTTATTAAACCTAAAGTTTTAATTAAGGGTTAAAAGTTTAATTACCATTTTACCCTTTAAGCTTAATAATTTCATAACTCACTTAAATTGAACCCAAATGAACTTGAAATTTTTATGTGACTTCACTCATATGTCGATAAAGACATGAGAGGAGAAAATGTGATTTTTCTGTATTTAATTTATTTATATAATTATTTTTGGTGGAAAATAGAGATTTTCAAGGAAAATTTAATAACATGACCAAGGAAAGTTTCTGTCCTTAAGAAAATTAGGGGACATTCATAATGACCAGAGAAGCACTTGGACCGATTTTGGTGATTTTTTGAATTATATTATTTTTATTATAATTGTTTTGAGTTTTGGAGTGTTAATTAATTTAAAAATAAAATAAATGTTGAAAAATGGATTTTATATTTTTCAAAAATCTCTCTGATATCAAGGAAACCAGAGAAGCAAATTTTGCAATTTTCTGATTTTTCTATGATTTATTGTAATTATTTTAGTGAAAATGCTAGAAAATACATTTTTTTTAATTTTAAAATTACTCTAGGGCTTTAAAATTTAATATCTCACTAAATAGACTTAGGAAAAATATGGGGTTTATTCCTAAGTGATTAAAATTCAAAATATGACATTTTGGTGAATTTTATTATTTTTGTGATTTTTATTATTTTTTAATTATTAAAATATTAAAATATTATTAAAAATCGAACTTTTTTAGAAAATTGAAATTTTAATTTTCCTAGGTTTCCCTAATATCAGAGAGGCTCCAAAACCAATTTGGTGAATTTTTGAAAAGTATTTTAAAAGTTATGAATTTTTAAAATTTAAAATGGCTAAGTGGCTTAATCAACCCGATTAGTGGGGCTAACCAAGTCCAATTGACCTCGAATTTTTATGATGGATTCCTCTGATCCTAAAGGTCGGTGGAGAATTGATTTCAAGTCAATTTGATGCATGGTTAACTCTAATTAATTGAAGACCTATTTTGAGTGTTTAAGCCGATTAGAGTTGTTTTAAATGAACTAAGTCAAAACTTATTTTTCCTAGGGTTCTCTAGTCATAAGGAACATCACCAAATTTTCCTAGAATTTATTTCACAACATGCTTATTTCTTGGAATTAAAATACTCAAAACAGTGACTGAACTTGAAAAATCGAAGAACTCTTCGTAGGGATGGCCTCGACTTTGGAAAATTCGGGGAATGTTCCCGAGTTCGGAGGCTTAAAAGCCCTATGGTCTCATGCCATGGTGAATTGTATGCATGCATGGAGAATTAAAATAATGCGAGAGAGTAAATAAATTATAAAAAATAAAATACTTGATGAAATTAAATGATTTCTTTTCCACATTATTCTCCTACGTTCAGCTGAGCGAGAGGGTATTTTTATTTTATTTTTATGATTTTCCTACACGGAGATATGAATTTTTGAAGTTTAGGGAATTAAATAAATAAGAAAATACCACTAATTTTCTATTTATCCACGCGGCGCCAGCGCATCCTCGGCGACTCCGAAAGGCCGCGCGGCGCGCTCCGATTCGACGCCGCCACTCGAGTCGGCGGCCGGGCCCCGCGGTTCTCGCGCCGTTTCTGCAGTCGACGCCGTCCGAGCGCGTTCGTCCGCGCGTGTATCGAATGGACGGCATCCGTTCATCGTCCCGAGTGTTCTCGCCGAGAGCCGTCCACACTAAATCCACTAGATCTCGCTCGATTCTCGATGGATTTTTACGTTCTTATACTGCATGGATTCGTCTTGAAGAGACGAACGCATCTATACGGCTAACATGCATTGAAACTAAGGCATTTGAAATGGAGAATCTCCAGAAGCTCGGGATGGAGAGTTAGCTCATACCTTGGCTCGGAGAAGTGTGGCTTGATACGAGAGTTGTTGCACCTTCGATTGGGTCCGAGCAAGCTCCGGATGAAGTCTCTCGGTACGAGGGAATTGTCTGGATATGATTTCGACCAAGCCAGATCCATAAGCTTGGAGAGTTGGAGCAGCTGGGTGGCACTGGAGATGGGGCTTTCTTTGGTGGACACCTTCCGCTTGGTGCAGTGAAGGTGTAGAGCCGATCGATTTGAGAATTGGCTCAGCTGTGGAGAAGTGTCTGGTTTTGGGTGGAATTTCGACTACGAAATTGAGCTTACGGAGGAGAAATGGCGGGGGGATTTCAGCTGGGGATCAAGTGTTCTAAGAGTGGAGAAGGGTGCGGAACAATTTTGGCGAGTTTTGGCAAGGTTTGTGCTTAGCTCTTTTCATGGCCGAGAGGGGTGGAGTTTAAATAGGAGAGGGTGGAGGGCCTCCGGGGGGAGTTGAGGCATGGGATCGAGTGCTGCGGTGAGGAGAAGAACGACCATGGTGGCCGGTGGGCATGGGGCGACTCGGCGGGTGAGAATTCCGAGCTTGGGCTCACATGATGCTCTCGGGTGTGGTGTTTTCAGGCGATCCGGGCGGCGGCCGGCGAGGCATGGGTCACCATCTTGACCGGGGAGGTCGGGGCTTGGCAATGGTGAAGTCGGTTGGGCTTGGACATGTGTAAAGTGTTTGGATTAAAATGGAATGGGGGAGAGGCCATTTTGGCTTGAAATTGGTCGGCCCATTGGTTTGGGTTGGGTTCACCTCCCACATGGCTGGTCTTGGGTGAGAAGATCGGTTAGGCTAGGCTGAGTCGAAGGTGGTGATGTCCTTATCCAAGAATATTTGGATTAAATCTTGGTTAAGGGGAGACATGCTTAAAAGTTTAATGACTTTTAGGAGATGGTTAAAGGACCTCCTCCTTTTGCCATTAATGGCATGGTCGCATGCCAAACTTTCATGGCTTCATATGGCTTGTGAATGGCTCATCCTTGGCTCCATTTGGCTTGGGAAAAGGTTTGGTCGATTTCATGAAAATGGGTTTTAAGAATTTTGGATGTTTTGATGGAAATTTGTATGAAACTTGATTTGGAATAATTTGATGGTGAATTTAGGACTTAGGTAATGGATTTAATTAAGTGGATGACAAATGGAGATGTCATGTGGGCTTTAGGGTAGATTTGGGCTTTTGAATGTGGTGAAGTGGGCTTTTAGGAAAGTTTAAGGGAAATGGGCTTTTGATTTTAGGATGGGCATTTGGATAAAAATTTTGTGAAGAACTTTGTCAAATAAATGTCATAATTGGTTTAGGGATGTTCTATGAAGGGCTTGGAATCGGTTTGATGTGATTTGGAGTTGAATTGGTTTGAATTTGGGTTTATTTGGTAAGTGGGCCTATGTAGGTCCAAGTGGGCCAAATTGGGCTAATGTTGGGCTAGAGTTGAAATTGATGTAAAATAAATGTTGAGAAATGTTTATGGGGGTGTTAAGGAAGGTTTAGAAAAGATTTGGGGTTAATTGGAGTTGAATTGGGTTAGTTTGGGCTAAGTTTGGGTCATGGGTCCAAATTTGGGCTTTAAGGCCAAAGTGAAATTGGATCCAAATGTCAATCAAATTGGACTTGGATTTGGTCTAAATTGGTATTGGGAATGTTGAATTGAAGTTTAGAATTGAATTGGACCAGAATTTGGGTCAATTGGATAGGTTTGGTTTAACATTGGGTTCACTTTGGGTTAAAATGGGTCGATTTGGGGGTTTTGACAAAAGTAGGGTAAATTGACAAAATTGGCCCATGGTGTAGTTGGACAAAATGAAATTGGGAATATTTAGGATTTTCTGGAATTTTCTGGGAATTTTCTGAATTTTTTGGATTTTTAGGCGAAGAAGGGTATTTTGGGTATTTGGAGGGTATTGGGGGGTATTTTTGGAATCTTTGGTATTTTTGGGTATGGATGATCAATTTGAGTGATGTGGAGATGTTTGGGATTGATTTTGGAAAATTTTGGGTAATTTGGAAATTTTGCAAAAATTTAGGTAATTTGAGGTTTTGGGTAGGTTTAGTAGGTGTAGGGTCTCGGGGGTCGAAAAATTGAAAATTTGGGAAATTGAAGATTGGGTGAATGTAGGTGGAAAGAAGTCATTTTGGTTGAGCCATGAAACCATTTCAAGCCCATATGAGCCATGAAAGGACTCGTTTGAGGCATTCAGCTATGTTGTTCTAACCCTGCTTAGCGAGGGCTTAGGGGTTAAGGACCATCCATGTGAATCACCCACATGAGTCGGGGAGGTTAAGTTGGGTATGGGTGTGGTTTTAGGAAGTGTGTGGAAATGTAGTGTGTAAGTGTAGTGTAAGTCGGCCCCTCGCTGGACCGGGCCGCCGGGGGTAGTCTAAGGCCGAAGAGTCTATAGGAACTCATCCTTTAAACTTCCGCATTTGATTTCGACCCTGCAGGTGATTAGGGGTCTATAGTCGAGTTTGTGGAGTTTGCGGGGAGTTTAGAAGTGGTTTGAATTTCTAAAAGGCGGGTCCCGATTCTAGTCCTCTAAGATAGTCGAAAGAAAAGCTGAGGCTAGATCCTAAGCACTAAAAGAAGAAGGGAAGACCTCATCGAAAATGAGGTCAACACGACCTCTCGAACTCCTACTCGAAGCTACACCTTACGCTCGGGTGTATGGGTCAGAAGCGAGTGTTACCCTTAGAGGTTCGGCTTCCTTCACTCGGGAGTGCGGTTGCTGAACAAAATCACGACGGAAGAGAATGCCCAATTACGGCTCAGAGGAATTAGAAAGCACTGGAAGGGAAAAGACTTGCGTACGCGACGGGAATTTAGAACTATACAAGCTAAGATGGTTCGAAGCCTATGATAAGCTGGTCCGCCCAAGAACCTTTAAAGTTGGTAACTTAGTTCTCGTTCTCGAGAGACTGTTCTTGCACACCGCGAGATAGGAGAAAAATTGAACCCACTTGGGAAGGACCGTTTGTAGTTGAGCAGGTATACTCGGGAGGCTCTACCCGGCTAGTGAATTGCCGAGGAGAACGACATATGCTTCCGATCCGATGGACGATACTTGAAAAAGTATTACGGCTACTCGATGTTTCGAAAGAATGAATTTTTCATCCCTAGAAGCACGGGTGAAGTAATTACTTATAGCTGAGTCCGAACCCAAAAATAATAAAAAATGTCTTAAAATAAATAAAGTCATGATAATATGTTTTCCTTGTTTTCTCTTCCAAATCGAAATCTTTTTTCCGATATTTTCCCGCTTCATTCTGTTGAATTTGAAAATATAAAAGGAATAATAAAAAAAGCTGTCTTTAATAAACATTTTCTTAATGTTCTTGTTCTTAGTACGACCACGATCCTTTTCCTTGTCTTCTCGCGGGGAAATGTCGAAACGGTGCAGTTGGTCACGAACTTTAGAAATGACGTAAGCCTTGCACTCGACGAAAAGAGGGTGAAAGATGGAACGATAATAGAGATTGACTCGGACTTCGCACCGGCGGGTCTGCGATACGAGGAAGGTGAGCCGGGTCCCGATTGGCCGAGAGGAACTGCCCGATCGAGACGATATGAAAGTGGGTGGCCCGAGCCACCGATCCAGCACGAAAGGAAAACGAAACACCGAAGAAGACAAGAGAATCGAGTGCGCGAGTCGCTACGATAGAAGGCGAGCTTGTCGGCGCCGCGCCCGCGAAATTTAGGAAGTACGAAGAGCTGCTCTCACGACGAACTCGGCGAAGAAATAAAAATCGCCGTATCAACGAGATGTTAACTAAACTAGCGACGGACCGGCGCGACGGGCGGTTCTTCTTGCCGGTGCATATACTTCGAGGACACCGTTCACCAAAAACACCGAAGGAAGGCTACCACGCCACGAGATAAAACCACCGGTAATGCATAACCTTGTTGCGAAGCAACCCCGGAGGATGTCCCGACGGAGACCATCACGAGGAGCCGAGGTATGCGGGGAGAACGCGAAGGGATTGAGCCATATATCCCACGATACGTCACCGAGGCCTCGCCATTTGCAGATTATTCCAGAATACGAGCTAGAAAGAATGCAGAATGTCGAGAAGCAAACTTTTGAATACTTCGAGAGAATTAGAAGCAAGAGGATCAATATACTAGAAGGCCTCAAGCTACATACAAATGTGTTCTCAGAATAAGAACAACAACAAATCGTGGACTACATCCGGGATTTGAAAAGAATGGGTCGAGCAGGCCGCCTAAGAGAAAACACTTACTCAGAACCCCGGAGATGGATGCCGGGGAAAGGGAGAATTACAATACGATGTGGAAGTCGCTACTGACTTCGCGAGAAGACGGGAAGGAGAACCCACGGGGATACTCCGTCATGGCGAGGTAGATCCGATGCCATTGGTCATCGAAAAGGATGGTAAAGAGAATGATAACATGGAGGGTGCGCCGGCGGTTGCATACCCGACAATTGCATCATTAACATTTACAAGCGAGGGTGACTGCATACCCCGCACATAGATCACCACGACTTTGTCGGACCTTTACGCACGGTTTCTTTTATGAACGAATGTAATATCATGTTCGGATTCGACCTCTGGATAGCGGAGCCCGAGTGAGTTCCGAGGGCCGATAAAGATACCATTACCGGTAGGTTCCGTCATGATACTAAAGGGCAACGGAGCGAGATGTCGCTAAACATTGCATACGAGGAGTACCGATGAAGTGGATCTCGGTTACTTTCGGAAGGATGGATGACGGAAAGCACCTTACCACTTCCGGCCCGGACCGGAGCTAGATAGCCTCCAGACCTTACGAGTGTGAGTTACATGGAAAATATCACACCTCCAACGTGCATCCATACGACATCCTTGCCATGGATGACTTGGAAGGTGATGTTATTGACCATGAACCCCACTATTCAGACATGGATTTTTTAACAGATGCCTTTTTGGATGGATCGACAAAGATCATACGCAGTCCGTTTTGAGTCTATATGGATTGTATGAGATGTATTCCAGATCTAGTTGTATGATGTATCTTCAATATGATTGGAATGAAAGTGACCATGTCACATTTTAGCCTTCACCTCTTTTGTGCAAATTGACTGGGAAACACCATTAAAGTTAAATGAACTTCGAACAAAGAACAGAAAAGAAACAAATAGAATAAAAGAAAACTTTCCTTAAAAATCTAAATAAAAAAAATGATGAACTCCAAATTCACATGAACATTAAACGAACGATAAAATAAATTTGAATCGTTAAAGGACAAACAAAGTGAACACAAAATTCAAATCAAATCTCAATCAAATTCAAATTCGACCTTCCGGATCTCGAATCGAATCTTAATCGAATTCTAATTCGACCTTCCAGATTTTAAATCGAATCTCGATCGAATTCGAACTCGACCTTCCACATACGAAATCGATCCGTTCTACTCTCTTCCTTGTACGGGATGGAAGCGGTTGATTCCATTGACACGGAGCCATCAGGTTTTCGATTCGAATCTGATGGAGAGGAATTGTATCAAATCCAAACCATCAACTTTCGATCAACTTTTTTGAATGGGATATGTAACATCTACATATTCCCTCCTAATTTGTTTCTTTCCACAAAAATCTTTTACAACTTTCATGAAATTCTCGAAACACCAAAATTCCACACTTTTCAAATCAACACTACAAATCTTTTCAAAATCAAGTACCATTCAAAATTAAACTTTTGGGGTCGAGGATTTTATATCCGAGACTGCATTGCTTTAGGTTCTTTCCCTATCGTAATGAAATACATCAAAATCAAACTTTTGGGGTCGAGGATTTTATATCCGAGACTGCATTGCTTTAGGTTCTTTCTCTATTGCAATGAAATACATCAAAATCAAACTTTTGGGGTTGAGGATTTTATATCGAGACTGCATTGCTTTAGGTTCTTTCCCTATCGCAATGAAATACATCAAAATTCGAACTTTTGTGGTTGAGGATTTTACATCAGAGACTTGCATTGCTTTAGGATTCTTTCCACTATCGCAATGAAATACATCAAAATCAAATTCTTGGGGTTGAGGATTTTACATCCGAGATTGCATTGCTTAGGATTCTTTCCCTATCGCAATGAAATACATCGAATTCGAACTTTTGGGGTTGAGGATTTTACATCAGAGGCTGCATTGCTTTAGGATTCTTTCCCTATCGCAATGAAATACATCAAATTCAAATTCTTGGGGTTGAGGATTTTACATCGGAGATTGCATTGCTTTAGGATTCTTTCCTATCGCAATGAAATACATCGAAATCAAATTCTTGGGGTTGAGGATTTTACATCCGAGACTTGCATTGCTTTAGGATTCTTTCCACTATCGCAATGAAATACATCAAAATCAAATTCTTGGGGTTGAGGATTTTACATCCGAGACTGCATTGCTTTAGGTTCTTTCCCTATCGCAATGAAATACATCAAATTCAAACTTTTGGGGTTGAGGATTTTACATCCGAGACTGCATTGCTTTAGGATTCTTTCCCTATCGCAATGAAATACATCAAATTCAAATTCTTGGGGTTGAGGATTTTACATCCGAAACTGCATTGCTTTAGGATTCTTTCCCTATCGCAATGAAATACATCGAAAATCAAACTTTTGGGGTCGAGGATTTTACGTCCGAAGCTTGCATTGCTTTAGGATTCCTTCCCTATCGCGATGAAATACATCGAAATCAAACTCTTGAGGTTAAGGATTTTACATCCAATACCGCATTGCTACGAGATCTCTCCTCATTGTAATGATTCAATCCAATCAATTCAATTTTCTTTTGAGGTTGAAGATGTTACATCTAAAACCATGAAATTCCGATTTTCATTTCGAGTTCAAATCCCTTAATTAATTTTAACAAAACTTGATTTAAATTGAAACTCGAAATAAAATCTAAACTCACACATCAAAACTTAAACTGAAACAAAATGAAATCTAAATTGAAATTCCCCCAGATCATGTGATTTGGGATTCACCTCATTTCCCTTTCCCCAGCGAGAGTTCAGGAATTTCTAGTCTCAGAGATATACTTGACACTCCCCAGCGGAAATTCTTCTACTTTCGTCCTAAGTTTATCACTTGGACATACGTGTTGGTTTTGTTGATCTCTTCGGTCAATGCCGATACGCGCGGTGTGCTTCGGTTAACACACCACACTTATTGAGGAGTCCATTTGTTGACCTCATTTTTGATGAGGTCTTCTCTTCTTCTCTTTAGTACTTAGGATCTAGCTTTAGGCTTTTCCTTTGACTATCCTAGAGGACTAGAATTGGGACCCACCTTTTAGAATTTCAAACCACTTCTTAACTCCTGCAAACTCCGCAAACTTGGTTGTAGACCCCTAATCACCTAGAGGGTTGAAATCGAATGTGGAAGTTTAAAGGATGGGTTCCTATGGGACTCTTTGGCCTTAGGACCGTCACTGGGTGGCTACGGTGCAGTGAGGGCTGACTTACACACACCTTACACTCATACACTATACTTTCACACACTTCCAAAAACACACCCATGTCCGACTTGACCTCCGACTCATGGAGGTGATTCACATGGATGCTCCTTAACCCCTAAGCCCTTGGCAAGAGGTTAGGAACAACATAGTGAATGCCTCAAATGAGTCCTTTCATAGCTCATGTGGCCTTTATATGGCTTCATGGCTCAACAAAATGATTTCATTTCACTTACATTTACCCGATCTTCGATTTTCCAAATTTTGATTTTTGACCCGAGGACCCTACACACTTCCTCTACCCAAAACTCTTGAAATTACCCAAATTTTTTAAAAATTTCCAAATCACCCAAAATTAACCTTGAGCATTTCCTCACCACTCAAATTGATCATTCATAGCCTAAAATACAAAAAATTCCAAAAATACCCCCCAATACCCTCCAAATACCCAAAATGCCCCTCTTGACCCAAAAATCTAGAAATTCGAAAAATTCCAGAAAATTCCAAATATCCCAGAATATTCCCGATTTCATTTTGTTCGATTACACCATGGGCCAATTTTGTCGATTTACCCACTTTTACCAAAATCCTCGATTTGACCCATTTTAACCTAAAATGAACCCGATGTCGAAATCGAACCTACCCGATTGACCCGAATTCCGGTCCGATTCAATTTTAAACTTCGATTCAGCATCCCGACACCAATTTAGACCAAATCTAAATCCAATTTGATTGGCATTTGAATCCGATTTCACTTTTGACCTTAAAGCCCAGTTGGACCCATGACCCGAATTTAGCTTAGAACTAACCCGATCAAGCCGAAGCCACCTCAAACTTATTCCAAATCACTCATGAAACATCCCTAAACCAAACCCAACAATTATTTAGCCTAAACTTCTACAAAATTCCCATCCATGAATTCATTCTTAAACCTAAAGGCCCACCCCCTTTTAGCCTTCCTAAAAGCCCATCAAAAATGACTTCAAAAGGCCCAAAGCCCATATGACAATCCTCTATCATCATCCATTTGATAAATCCATCTCCTAAGTTCTAAATCCATGATAAAATAAATCCAAATCAATCCATATGCCAATTCCCATTAAAGTGCCAAAATTCACAAAACCCTTTTTCATGAAATTGACTTTTCCCAAGCCAAAGATGAGCCATGAAGCCACTCTTAAGCCACATGCAAGCCATGTGAGTTGCTCACACGTGACCTTACTACATTGCGCAAAAGGAGGAGATCCTTTCCACATTCCCTTAAGGTGATTAACCACTCCTATGATTCCCCTTAACCATGCTTATGCCTAATTGTGCTTGGATGGTGACTTGACCCTACTGATTATGCTGAACCAAATCACTTTCCCCTCAGCCTAAACCAAGCATTGGGTGGTGCACCTAGCCCAAAAGGATGGGTTGACCCAAATCAAGCCAAAATGGCCTCTCCCCCATACCATTTTAATCCAAGCCCTTTACACATGTCCGAGCCGATTGACTTCACCATTGCCGACCCCGACCTCCCTGGTCAAGATGGTGACCCTTGCTGCCAGGCCGACCCACAGGCCGCCGGAAAACACCACACCGAGAGCATCATGTGAGCCTAAGCTTGGAATTCTCCTGTCTGAGTTGCCTCGTGCCCAGTGGCCACCATAGGCTGTTCTTCTCCTCACCGGAGCGAGTGATCCCGAGCCACTAACTCCCACGGGAGAGCCTCCGACCAGCTCTATTTAAACCCACCTCTCTCGGCCATGGAGGAGGTCTTGAACCAACCTTAAGGAAACTACGCAAAATCATTCCGGACCACTCTCCACACATAGAGAACTTGATTCCCGACTGGATTCCGACCACCGATTCCTGCTTGGTGAGCTCGATTTTGAGTTCGAACTTCGTCATGAAAACCGGGACACTTCTTCGCAGTGGACCAATCCCAAATTGATTGATCCTACACCTTCACCGGACCAGGGGAAGAAGTTTACCAGCAAAAGGCCCCTCTCCGGGCCACCCATCTATTCCGGACTCCGAAGCTTTGTAATCGGTTGTGGTCGAAATCCTACCTGAGACGATTCACAGGCCGAGGGACTTCATGCGGAGCTTGCTTGGACCCGATCGAAGGTGACACGAGCTCTCGGATCGAAGCTTCACTTCTCTGAGCAAAGGTATGGACTCACTCTTCTTCTCGAGCTTACAGAGATTCTCCATTTAGTTTGAGTCAATTTAAATACATGTTTACCGTATGCATGTGTTCGTCTCCTCAAGACGAATCTATAGAGCATAATAACACGAAAATCCGTTGAGAATCGAGTGAGAAATTATGGTTAGAAGGTTGACAGTCACGGATTCACACCAGTCACAGACGATGACCAGGAGCCTTTGAATCGCGCGTGTATCTAGCGGACGGCCAGGATCGCGCCGGACGGAGCAACAGAACATGAACCGCGGGCCGCGTGGCATCCCAGTCAGATGGCGGCGCCGAATCAAGAGACGCCGCGTGGTCGTTCGGAGATGCCTAGGTTGAGTTGGCGCTGAGTGGATAAGTAGGAAATTAGGGTATTTTTTGATTTATTTAATTCCACTAAACTTCAAAAATGCATAACTTTGTGTAGAAAAATCATAAAAATAAAATAAAAATACCCTCTTGCTCGGTGAATAGAGGAGAATAATGTGGAAAAAAAATCATTTAATTTCATCGAGTATTTTATTTTTAATAATTTATTTACTCTCTACACATTTTCGATTTTCCATGCATGTATACAATTCACCATAGCATTAGACCATAGGGCTTTTGAAGCCTCGATTTGGGAACATTCCACTAAATTTTCCAAAGTCGAGGCCACTCTTATGGAGAGTTATTGATTTTTCGATTCTAGGTCACTATTCTGAATATTTTAATTCCAATAATTAGCATGTTGTGAAATAAATTCTAGGAAAATTTGAGGATGTTTCTTACGACCAGAGGACTCTAGGAAAAATAAATTTTGAATTAATCCACTTGGAACAACCCTAATTGGCTTAAACACCCAAAATATGTCCTTAATTAATTAGAGCTAATCATACATAAAATTGACTTGAAATCAAATCTCCACTGACCTTTAGGATCAGAGGAACCCACCATAAAAATTTGAGTCGATTGGACTTGGTTAGCCTCTACTAAATGGGTTGATTAAGCCATTTAGCCAATTTAAAGTTTAAAAATTCATAACTTTTAAAATACTTTTCAAAAATTCACCAAATTAGTTTTGGAGCCTCTCTGATATCAGGGGAATTTAAGAAAATTAAAATTGCAATTTTCTAAAAAAGTTGATTTTTTGCATTATTTTAATATTTTTAATAATTAAAAAATAATAAAAATCACAAAAATAATAAAATTCACCAAAATGTCACATTTTTAATTTTAATCACTTAGGAACAAACCCCATATTTTTCTTAAGTCTATATGATGAGATATTAAATTTTAAAGCCCTAAGGTAATTTTAAAATTAAAAAAATGTATTTTTTAGCATTTCCACTAAAATAATTCTAATAAATCAAAGAAAAATCAGAAAATTGAAAAAATTAATTCTCTGATTTCCTTGATATCAGGGAGATTTTTGAAAAATATAAAATTCATTTTTCAACCTTTATTTTATTTTTAAATTAATTAATACTCCAAAACTCAAAATAATTATAATAAAAAGAATATAATTGAAACAATCACTCAAAATTAGTCCAAGTGGTCATCCAGTCATTAGTAATGTCCCATAATTCTCTTAAGGTCAGAAACTTTCCTTGGTCATATTATTAAATTTTCCTGAAAATCTTTATTTTCTACCAAAAATAATTACATAAATAAATTAAATACGAGAAAAATCACATTTTCTCCTCTAATGTCTTGATTGACATATGAGTGAAGTCAAATAAAAATTTCAAACTCATTTGAACTCAATTTAGTGAGTTATGGAATTAGTAAGTTTAAAGGGCAAAATAGTAATTAAAATTTTAACTTATAATTAAAAATTTTAGGTTTAATTAAGAGAGTGGGTAAAATATTTGATACTTAAGTTGATTTTGGATGTTTGAAATTTAGGTAATTAAAGGGTAGAAACCTACCAAATAATTTGAAAGTAATTAAAATAAACCTTAATTAAATAATTATTTAAACTTGGAAGAATAAAAAATTAGAATTATTAAAATAGGGATATTATTAGGAAGAAATTTATTCTTTAATCTAAGAATCCCTAAATTAATCACCTCAAAAATATTTAATTCCTAATTAAAATGATAATCCAAATTCAAAATTTAAAATGTTAAAAGACTTAATCATTAAATTAAATTAAAATTAAAACATCTAAATTAAATCCTTTAAAAATCTCAATTAAATTAATACTTTAACAATTAAAATTAAATCATCCTTAAAGCAAAAATTAATATAAATAAAATATTAAATTAAAATTAAAAAAATAAATAATAAAATTAAATTAAAATTTAAATTTAAATTAAAATTAAAAAATAAAACCAAATTAAGATTTAAATTAAAATTAAAATGAAATTAAAATCAAATTAAATTAAGTTAAAAATTAAATCAAATTAAATTAAATTAAATTAAATTAAATTAAATTAAATCACATTAAATTAAATTAAATCAAAACATATTAAATTAAGTTAAATTAAATAAATAAAATCAAGTTAAAATAAAATTAAAATTAAAATTAAATAAAAAAATTAAATTAAAACTAAATTAAACCAAATTAAATTAAATTAAAATTAAATTAAATTAAATTAAATTAAATATAACATTACGAAAGACATAAAAGAATTCAAAAGTAAATTTAAAACAATTTGAGCACTATTACGAACTTAAACCAATTAATTGAAATTAAATAAAAATCACGAAATCACTTGAACATCGGTTTGCCCTCAAAGCTCTTATTGTCGTAACTCCTAAACAGAGTGTTAAGTGAAGTATTATTTCACTCATAGGACATTCAAACATCCTAGTTCATTTGAGCAAGATAACAAAACTTGAACTTACGGATGATTAATTCATTATATAATTAAATTCTCTTGGACTTAAAATAATCCTAAAAGTATTGAAAAGATGTTTAAGATTCGTCTTAAACACTTCCTCAGTGCGATAAGATGTTTATAAGAACAATTGAACTTAATTGTTCTTTGATGAAGAAAATAGTCCTCAAACCAAAACACAAGAACCTAGACGTCATAGGAGATGACTAGGTATAGGATTAGGAACTTGGTAGAAAACCATAACCCTTCCTTTAGCTTTACCTAGGAACTTGCTTTATATACTTAAATATTCTAAATTGTGTTTAAGTGCAGCCTGGGATGATGGGAAGACCCTCCAGGTACTCTTTTATTTGGTTGCAATTTACTTTCTTGCAATTTACTTTATTGTAAATGCACTTTACTTTTCTTGCATGATAAACAATTGTTGCATGAAAACCCACACCTCTAGGATAGTCCCTAAAACTGAAACCAAAACTAAATTAAAAGTCATTATAAGATAAAATTCACCGTCACAACATTTCGAAATATAAAACAACTCAAAATTTAATCACGAACATAATACTAAAACTTCGATTATAACTAAATTAAAACGTCTTGTTGGATGATCGGGAATACCTCGGATGATGTAACCTACGTGTTGCTAACAGGATTTCCACGATCTAAATGAAAGTGTGGAACTCATTTAGTTGAGTTTAGCGAATTCATACTGGACTAAGTGAATCCGATAAAAATAACGATGCGGAAGGATGGAACAGTGAGATCTTAACCGGTGTTGTTATAATCGACTTTAAGATTTGTTTTAATTAAAACATAAAAAACACTTGGACTTTAAGATTTCTAAAACCAAACTCCTCTCTTCTCTCTTAGTTACAAACCTCGCAACAGAAGCTCGGAGCATGGTGGGCGGCACGGCCATCGTCATCAGTGAAAACACGAGTCTACTTACGAGAAACTTTATTAGAATTAAATAACTAAGCCATAGGACTTGAGGTAGTTTGCCTAGTGCAACAAAAATCCTTAACCTGTTGTTAGGCATTTGCATTGCAAATTAAGCCCTATCCGGTCTTAAGATTTCCGAGGTAGTTGTCCGATACGACATAAACCCTCACATTTTCGAGGCTATTTGTATGATTTTATCATACGAATATAAGTCCTAACTAATTAAAATTGGCAAGATCAAAACATTAAATAAACATTAGGACTTTCCTAAATTCAAGCCAAACAATAGGATAGTCGAGAATTACGGAGTTCGCTTTGAATGCGTGATTTCTCCTACCTTTCTTCCTTTGGATTCCAAAAATAAAATGTTCCAAATTTGATCCATTCACTATTGAAATTCCAAAATTCAATCCTTTGAAAACTTAAACTTTGAAATTCTTGAGAGCGAACTGCGATTATTATCGAGAGTTTTCTTAAGTGATTCCTATCACTTAAGATGTAATTAGCTATAGGGGCTTGCCTTATAGGGAATTTTAAGAACACGAGTAATATAAACCCTACTTAATTCATTTATATTAAGCGGGGGAACTTGTCGGCTTATAAAATTGGTTCGCGGACCAAGCGGATTTCACAAACCTTTCTAGTTTATCTAATCGAGCCCCATTATCAAGCGAGTGTGTACATTCTTCGGGATAGATACCGTTGTTTGTGTGCGGTTTTCGTTTATGTAAGCTATTCGGGATGTGAGATCAGTTTGATTTCATATCTTAAAATCTTCAAATTTAAAAATTATTTTCAAAATCAAATATTACTTTTCAAATTATTTATTTAAATTAAATCTAAATTCGCCGACAATTTCTGTAGGCAACCCTTTCTTCAAATTTAAACACTCAACCTAAAAATATGCCGACACTTTCGGGAAAAACTCGTCGTCGGCGGCCTAAATCTCGCCGTCGGCGGGACAATTCAATTTTCATCTAATTGAATCATTTTTGCTCCAAATCCGCTTCTTTTGTGTTTTTTGCTTTTAGTACTTATAAATCTTCATTCCTGCAATAAAAAAAAAGAAAATACCTTTCTTTAAAGTGAAATTTCACATAAAATTGGTATGAAATTCTTATTATATTTTCTAGTGATCAATAACTAAGAGATGAGAGAGTTGTTAGCATCACTTTTGATTTCACGTGCATGGAAAGTCCGCTTGAGTGACCTGATATCATATTTCATGCATACATAACTTCCTAGAACTTGAGGTATTCATTTGAGAGTTTTCGGCGCGCACTGAAGGGCATAAGTCCAGGTCATTTTGCTGGAGTCTAGCTATCATTTTGACAAAAATGAGTCAGCATTTTGTCTATTTAACCACTTCAATCTGACTGAAGGATCTCATTCATCATGTCTCAATCATCAATGAATTTGTCAAGAAGATCTCAGATGACGAAACAACTACGTGAGCCCATCTTGAACATCAATTTTCCTAGGGATGACACCAAGTTTGCTATGGTTTCTTGCACAAGCCAATAACATGCAAATCAAGACACATAACTTACAAATATAAAAAATATATTAAAAAATGGATAAATTTCGCACAGCAAAAGCCAGTATCATTTGGTCTGATCGGCTGTCTCTCGTCAAACGCCTTTATTGGTCGACCGTTGACCTCATTTTGTTAAAGTCTAGTCTTTCTTTAGAAGAGCCTAGGATCTAGCCTGAGGACTTTCTTGGTGACTATCTTAGAAGTCTAGTGATGGAGCCCTCCCCCATAGAAATTCTAAATACTTCCTTGCTTCACTTGGAGTTCCATGTGTTTAAAGTCTAACCCCTAGCACTTAGGAGGTTGAGACTAAGCATAAGAAAACTTAAGAGGAGTTCACTATGGGTTGGTGCAGTTTGGAGCTAGGACACACTCACTCTCACATACACATAAACCTCACATTCACACTACACTTTCTCACACACCTCAAACCCTAAGATCACTTGCACTTTACCTACCTTCTAGGTTCTTTTGGATACTCATATGGATGGTCCCAAGCCCTTAGCATTTGGTTAAGATGGTTAGGACCAACATGTGGAGGATCCAATATGAGCTCTCCCTTGGATCTTGTAGCTTTGAGAAAGGCTTCATGGCTTGTATGATCACCTTACCAATTGTTCACCTCACTTTTGGTTGAGGTCTAGTCTTTCTTTAGAATGGTCTAGAGTCTAGCCATAGGACTCTCCTGGTGACTTTCTTAGAAGACTAGTCATGTAACCCTCCCAATAGAAATTCAAACTTTTCTTACTTCATTGGCAGTTTTCATATGCTTAAGGCCTAAACTCCAGTTTTAGGAGGAAGAGACCAAGCATAGGGAAGCCCAGGGGAAGTCTCCTATAGATGGTAAGGCCATAGGATCTACCCTGGGAGGTCTGGAGCTTACACCACACCCACACTACATACTCACACTACACACTCACAACCCTAAACATATCTCACTTTGATCCCCTAACTCTTTGGACACTCATGAAGTAGTTTTTCCAAGCTTTTAGCCTCGGGCTAGGGTTTGGCTAGTACCAACACATAGATGACCAAATGAGGGTAACCCTTGGTCCATGACTCAATCTAAACAATTCCATACTACTCACCTTCAACCAACTTCAATTTGCCCAAACATTCCAAATATCTAACCCCTTTGCCCCAAAATACCCAAAATACCTAAAATACCCCCAAACCCCTAAAATCACCTAAACTTTCTAAAATCACCCAAATTACCCATAATTCTGAAAAATCATTCCAAAATACATCCTACCACTCAAATTTACCAAAATTACCCAAAATTGCCAAATTTCCCCAAAAATCTCCAAAATGACCAAAATACCCCTCTTAGCCCAAAATTTCAAAAATTTCTATAAATTCCGAAAATATCCCAAATATTCCAAATTTCATTTCTTTTAACTACCACAAGATCCAATTTGGTCAATTTAGCTCAATTTAACCAAAAGCCCCAATTTGACTCATATAACCCAAAAATGCCCAAATTAAACACAATGTCGACCCAATTGATCCCAATCTTGCCCAATTTCAATTCCAAACTTTAATTCGACATCTCGAATACCAATCTAAACCAAGTCAGAGACCAAATTGACCCACATTTGAGCTCGATTTTACTTAAAACCCAAAATACCCAATTTGACCTAAATGATCCAAAATCCACAGAATTGACCCAATTTCGACCAATTCTTCCAAGTTTCGATCCTAAACCCTTAATAACACACCTATGAACCACATACGACATTCAATTGCCCTGATTTGGACCTTAACCCCATTCGAACCCATTTGAACCAAAATCCCCAATCTAGCTACGATTTGAACCCTTCTCCAAAATCATTCAAATTGATTGATCCAAACTTCAAATTGGCACCTAATTTATGTTTAGAACTCTTAATCACACTCCCCTAGAGCATTTGGGACCTTTAATTGGGTCTATACCCCATTCTAGACCAACCTAGACCCAAGTCTAGCTCAACATGCCCAAATTGACCAAAATCTCAAAATCCACCAAATTAAACCCCCAAATGAACTCGAAAGTTTACTCCAAGTCTTCATGAAAAATCTTCATGAAAATCATCTACACAATGTTACTCGAGATACTTGGGCTTCATTCGAGCTCGAGCCAAGTTAACCCGACTTGAACCCAAATGGACCAAATTGAACCTATGGCTAAATGTGACCGATTGTGACTTGATGAGGCCAAATTAACTCCACTACAGCCCGACCTTAGGACCCCTAGGACTGACCCAAGCCCACCTAAACCAACCTATTGAAGCCATGGTTCAAAGGTCCCTTGAATTAGGGGATTTCACTCCATATTTAAGCCTTAACCAAGATATCCCCACCATCATCACTTTCCATTGGGAGTTAAGCATCTTTAATCCTCCCCTGGCTCGCCTGAACCGCCTGGCCACCAGCCCTGGCTCTGCCAGCCACCCTAGTGGCCGAAAAACACCAAAAACTGAGAGTCACCCAATGGCCAAAACCCCCAATTTGAATTCCTTGAGCTGGCTCACTGCCATTGGCCATTATAGCTCTTCTTCCCTCCACCTACGCAGCACTTTGCTCCCAAAGCCAAGCCCTGAGCTCCACCAGGCAGCCATAGCTATAAAATCACCCCCTCACAGCTAAAATCCAGGTGCTAAAAATTTCTTAAAGAAACTCTGCCAAAATCTCACCAGAGCCTCTCTAGACCTCCCTAACACCATTCCAGCCATTTTCTACCTCTAGTTCCTATTGCCTAAGCTTAATTTTAGAGCTTAAACTTGGCCGGAAACTAGGATAAATTCCAATGCACCTCCACACAGCACCAAATCTTAATTAACTGTACCCACACCTTCCCAGCAATGAAAGAAGAAGATCCCCATCAAAGCCCCATCACAGAAGGCCTCTGCACTAGACTTCCATCAAAGCTTGAAATCGAGCTTGGTCATTTTCATACCTAGGCAATTCACAAGAGCAAGAGGCTTCATCCTTGAGCTCATGGGACTCCAACAAAGGTGTAGAGCGTCTCTAATTGAAACTTCACTTCTCATAGTCAAGGTATTGCCTCCTTCTTCTTCTCGAGCTTCTCTAGATTCCCCATGTAATTAGGGTTAATTTAAACTGTGATTAGCCATATGGATATGTTCGCCATGTTTAGACGAGTCCATGGGTTCAAACCCCATGTGATTTGGTTGAGTATCGAGTGAGATATTAGGGTTTTAGTGTGGACGGCTCTCGGGATGAACCAGTCGAGGACAATGAAAGAGTGTTGTTGGATCACACGTGTAGTGCTTGGACGACCAGGATGGAGTCGGACAGAGATTGGGTACATAAAGTGCGGCCGCGTGGACATCCAGTCAGATGGAGACGTCGAATAGGAGCGTGCCGTGTAGTCTTTCGGAGCTGCCGAGGATCCAGTCAGCGCCACGTGGTTAAGTAGAAAAATCCCTATTTTTTGAATTTATTAAATTACCAATACTTCAAAAATGCATATCTTAGCTTAGAAAAATCAGAAAAATAAAAGAAAGATAAATTGTTGCTCAGTGAACAGAGGAGAACAATGTGAACTGGTTTGAAATTTTTTTGATGCATATTTTATTTTTAATGATTTAAATACTGATTTCAGTCTTTTAATTCTCCACTGACCCAGACATTTCACCA
Source organism: Papilionanthe hookeriana x Papilionanthe teres (assembly GCA_022702705.1). Lineage (NCBI taxonomy): Eukaryota > Viridiplantae > Streptophyta > Magnoliopsida > Asparagales > Orchidaceae > Papilionanthe > Papilionanthe hookeriana x Papilionanthe teres. The sequence goes on from CM040423.1 coordinate 25,103,883, forward strand.
TGGCTTGAGCTTTGGGGGTCTTATTCTATCTGTCATAAGGGATCTTCCCTGATTTTTCCAAACTCAGGGAGGATCTCTGTGAGGAGATCCCTATTTTTCAAATTATTGTGTCTATTTTGGTATAAAAATTGTAATAATTAAAATAATAATCAGAAAATGCAAAGTAAATTTTGGTAGGTCTCTTATGATCAAAGGACCCTAGGATAATTATTTCACAGACTAAATCACTAAGATATGCACTAATCACCAACTTGACCTAAAACAAACTCTTAAATTATTAAGATAAGATAAAAATTAAAATAACCTAAAAATGATTCCCCACTGTGCTTCAGGGACAGAGGAACTCCCCTAAAAATTTTGAAGTTATTTGGAATTAATTTAATAAGATAAATGATCTTCCTAAGTCCAATGACATTTTTGAAACTTAAATGAATTTTTATAATTAAAATACTACTCAAAAAATTATAAAATTGGTTTTGGGAGTTCTCTGTGATCAGAGAAATTTTCTAAAGATAAAATTGGAATTTTTATAAAATTTTCATTTTTAATCATATTTTAATAATTAAATAATATTAAAAATCACAAAAATATTAAAAATCATCAAATTGTCACATTTGGTCTCCTAATCACTTAGGAACCATCCCCATAATTTTCCTAAGCCCCTAAGTCAAGATATTAATTTTTAAAGGCTTAAATGAATTTTTAAAAGGATAAAAAATGAATTTCCTTAATTTGCACTAAAATAATTCTAATAATTAAAATAAAAATAAAAAAATATGAGATTTGTTTCTCTGGGACCTCAGAAAGATTTTTGAAAAATATAAAATTGAATTTTCAACTTTTAAAATATTTTATAATTAATTAAAACTCCAGAAATTAAAATAATTCTAATAATTAAAATAAACTTAAAAAACCATAAAATTTGGTTCAAGTGGTCCTACAATTACAGGTTTACCTCTAGTAAAATTTCAAAGTAAAATATTTTGTTTTGATCTAGTTATTGAATTTTCACTAAAAACCCTTATTTTTGCATTAAAATAAATGTATAAATTAAATTAAAATTTGAAAAAATCACATTTTCTCCTCTGATGTTTTAATTAGCTCATTAGTGAGGTAGCATAAAAGATCCAAAGTTATTTGAAATGAATTTAAGGAATTGTGAAGTGATAAGGCCCCAAGGGCAAAGTTGTAATTTTAAGGATTTTAGCCTTAATTAATATTTAGGCTTAATCAAAGGGTAAAATGGGCAATTAATGATCCTAAATGATATGTTTGGATGTTTGAGATATTAAAGGGATAAATGGTAGAAACCAACTTCAATTTTGTCATATCAAAACTAAATGTTTAGATTTTCCTAATTAGTTCTAATTTGGTAGATGATTAAACAAAATGATCCTTAGGGTTAGGGGTTGATCTTGGAGGTTACCAATTCACTAACTTACACCCCTCTTTGGTATATTAAATGATAGCCTAATATTTTGATAAAAAAAATCGATTAAACTCATTTAACTCCTTTTTCTAGAAAGAATTACGAATGTATCTATCAAAATTCTAAGGGCTTAGTAGTGAGCTAGGCTTAATCAATCTTGCTAAAAGAAGTTTAGAAAAGTAAACATAGTCAATTTCTAAATACCTGAAAACACTACAAGCCTAGTGACCTCCGGCTGCAAATATAAGAATTCAGCCTCGGGGGAGAGTAGGGTAATAATTAGAAGGATGTATATAATTGTTAAGCTTAATAAGTTGTAAATGTTTTTCAAAGTAAAATAGCAATTGTACTCCTCCCCTTTAATCGACGCAAGTATACGTATCGCTCGAAGTAATAAAGGGCTGTAGATATCGATCCCGCAGGGAAGTTAGAGATTTAAAGACTAATTTTTAGTAACGACGATTACTAATCTATTTTAGTATAATATACGAAAATTGAAGAATGCTTAAACTTGAAACTAATACTTAAAAGACAGATTATATAAGTCAATTTAGAAAAGTATCTTTCTCATTGTTAAGAGGATTAGATGAATAAATAATTAAATGAGTGTAGAATTATATTGTGCTAAATAGGAGCATTCATATTCTTTACTCTTTGGTCCAGGTGCAAAGAACATTGACTAATCCTATGTTTGGTTACTGAATCTGTGGCTAGGCTAGGAGGATACTAGCTGCCACTTCAAAGCTCCCACGTTCCCCTCGCCTGAGGGCTAACATCTACACTTCAGCTCCTAAACAATAGGACCGAACTGAAGATTTCAGTTTGTCACACTAAAATATTCAATTCTTCGCCTGATAATTAATATTTCCGTATTTATTTACAACCTCCTTCCAAGGCTTTTGAATTCCATGAATCTTGGATGTAATCTTTACTGTAGTTGATAATTCAACATATGTTAACAATTCAATTGGCCAAATTGAAAGTAAATTACGATTTAAGTAAAAGATTATCACAATCTCTATTTAATATTATTAGACACTAACTCATTTTAATTCTTCATTTCACAAAATCTTAACAACGAGGAGAAAGAAAAAAAGCTATTCGAACGCATGGGAATAATAACACGGATTTTGGATTTCATTTAAAGTTATAAAACAATAAACAAATATACTTATCTCAATTTTTCTCCCCAAGTAGATTCTACAAGTTCCTTTGATTCTTCCTTCTTGTACAACACACTTAGAACTTACCAAGACACTAAACTAACTCTTACTACAAAAGGAAAAACTAATTTGACACTAACTGACACACACTAATACATAAAATCGTCTATATTTATAGAAGGAGTCAAATTTCCAAAGGTTGTTTAAGCACCTCTTCAAAATGCATCCAGATTCATCGTATTTGGCTTGAATCAACTTTCTCGCTGTCGGCGGGCTCGATCTCGCCGTCGGTGGGCTTCTAGAAGCAAGGTTAACCGTTCAGGCTCACTGTCGGCGAGCTCGATCTTGCCGTCGGCGGGCTCTATTATAATATATTAAAAACTTTTGGGAAAATCTCGCCGTCGGCAGCTTAAATCTCGCCGTCGGCGGGACAGTTTAATTTTCATCATTTTTAGTCCTTTTTGCTCTTTTTGCTTTATGGCACCTATAAATCTTCATTCCTGCAATAAAACACAGAAAATACATTTTTTTAGAGTGTAATTTCATATGAAATTGGTATGAATTTTTCAATATATTTTCTTGTGGTAAAAATCCCCCAAACTTAACTATTACTTATCCTCAAGTAATCTAGATACTACATAAAAGTAATGATTATTTGTAGTAAAGTTTTAATTCGAAATTACTTATGAATTTGATTCAAATAAATGTTATAGTAAAGTTTTCTAGAAATATTTTTAAATAATTAAATCAAGTTGTAGAGATAAGCTTATTTAGTCATCAAGTTTAAGATTTCTAGTTTCCTATTTATTTCAAGAATAGCTATATTTTTCAATATTAAATTACTTAAGATATTTAGATGATACGAATTTCATGAAAGCACTACTTAGTAAAATATTAATCCATATATATAAGTTCGAAATGTAAGCGAAGTTTACCACTTTAGGTTGATTCGAATGAAGTCGATTTTTGATAAGGCATTTCCTCGAAGCTACTCATCACTTATATATATATATATATATATATATATATATATATATATATATATATATTTTCTCTTCTTTTTTTTTGGATTGATTTTCAATCCCTTTTTCTTTTCTTTTCGAGTGAGGATCACTATTTTTTGTTAACGTGTTAATAATTTTGAACTTCGTTTTCCTCTTCCTAAATTTGAAACTGGAAACATTTACTTCTCTTATATGTATTTCAAAGTTTTTACTTCATTAAGTTTCAATATTTTTTTCTCAACTAAATAACTAAGAATTTTATATTTGAAAATATAGTTTTCCTTACTTTAAATAGTTAACTATATTCTCATTCTCTTATACTAAATATTCTTAATCTACAAAGTTAGTTAATCATTAAAAGTATTTCTCTTTAACTTTCTATAAAAATTAAAAAAATTAATTCTAGTTTACTGAATTAAAATTACTACGGAAAATCATTCTATAATAATTTTTGAAAATATAATTTGAGAACAATTTAATAATTAAATTTGTATTTTTCCCTCCCCCAAACTTAAATTTTTCTATCTATCTATATGGGGTGAACAGAAAATAATCTATAAATTTAAATCATACCTTCGTGCTTTAGGTATTGGTTCTTTTTGAACTTCTGCAGGTTCTTTTCATCACTTAATTACATGTACTGTTAATAACTTTCTACACATATATAATATCAAAGAAATTCTTTGGGTAAGAAGTTTCAAAATAAGTACAAACACTTATCACGACTTATATTTAGTTCAATGTTAAACACACACAATTGACTATTTCAATTTAAGGTTACAATAAGCATACGAAATATCAAAATTTACAAACTATATAACTTTAACAACAATATTTAAAAAGTTCTACACCACATCACGATCAAAAACATTAATACTAAAGTTTTAAGAAAAACATACAATCAATCATAACATCATAATAATCGAAGTTTATAAATCGAATAACTAAACAAATAAACATAGAATCTAATCTTCCGCATCGAAGTCCCAAACTATATCATCGTTTCCTTGATCGATCGGGTGGAGTAAGTTGGTAATGAGCGTAGCGAGGGCACTCGGGAAATATAACATCGAAGCTCTCCTCTCCTGTAACGATTCTCGGCATCATAATAAGTTATCTCGAACTCCGAATGTCTGCGGAGATACTCGTCTGTCATAATCATGCCTTCGCTCATAATCCTCCGATTCTGCGATCAATATACTCCGATTTTTCCTCGATCTTTTCAAAACTCTTCCGTTGCGGGGTTATTTCATTCATCGAATCATGAAGGGTAGGAGAAGCTATAAGTAGGAGGATCATAAGCTGGTAGAGGGAATATCCCTACTAGTTGAAGGTACGTAACTCCTAGTTCCGGATCTCCATCCTTCGTGGGATTCATAAGTCTTTATATTACCACAGGTAATGGGTTTCATAGGCTCCACTCATTCCTCATCATCTCTTGCCTACTACCTGAGATAATTGGCGAGTGCATAAATTAGACCGAGGATGCCCTAGTCCTCCTCCACTCTCACTTCTCGCGATGGTTAATACATTCTTGTAAATAATATTTCCCATATTAATACTTCTTTGGTTACGAATACGAAATTCGGAAGCTACTCTATCTCTTGTTACTTCCTTATGGTGATAGGTGGGTAACAAGGTAGAACGAATAAAATAGTGCCGAAGCTTTAGATATTACATTCGAGCATAGAAAGAGGGAAGTTTACCCGTTCACGCTGCTTGATTTTCCTAACTCCTTTTCCATCAGTGAGAAAGTTGATTACTTCTTCCAGCGGTCCTTCCATTGTTCCAAAAGTATCATACTCGCTGGTGTGTAAGTCACGTACTTCATAGAAAGAGTTGATTCTACCAGCATTGAAATCGACTAAAAATCCTCTAACCTTTATTGGTGCATCTTCTATTTCAGTTAAGTTGGCATAAAATTCCTTCACTACTTCCACTGCAGCTCTATTTGTGGTGTAACAGAAATTTTCCCACCTCCTTTCTTTTATGGTTCGTTCCACTTCTCCTCTTGGATTCTTAAATACTCGATCTTGAATGCACTTCCTTGCTTGGGTATTGTGGAAGTATCTTGACTGCGCTCGAGCACTTACAAATCGTGTCTCGTCATAATCCATTCGCCTCTTTTGTCACGGAGCCATTTTTTCGATCTATCAAATTTACAAAAATCTTAGTTAATCTCCGAAATATTACTTAAAATGGCTTCCAAAGATGACTAAAATCACTCTAAATCAAGTTCCATGAACTTCTTCCAAATCTTTTCTCCACATTTTAAATTTTTCCAAAATTCCTCAATGTGGAAGAAATTCATGGTGAAAATAAAAAATTTTACATATGAGGAAAGCTCTTACCAAGGGAAGACGAAATTCGGTGTCAAAATGTGTTGAAACTGCTCCAAATCTGTGATCTATCAAGCCATAGGTTGGTTTTTTGAAGTTTTGAGGAAGGGGATGATGAATAGTGACGGTTGACCGGTCAAAATATAGTGTTTTACGGAATCTCGCTGTCAGCGAGAAATTTCTCTCCGTCGGCGAGCTAATTAATCAAATAGGCCTAAAGTTTCTGGAAAATCTCGCCGTCGGCGGGATCGATCTCGCTGTCGGCGAGGTTTTTGAATTTTTAAAATTTTTAAGATTTATAATACTCTCAATTCATTTTAAGCCTTGTTTTATGTCCGGTCACTCTAAAATATACTTTATCATGATTATATATTATTTTAACACATAAATTACATAACACAAACATTACAACTTTATATATATGAAATCCAGGTGATTACAAATTACACACTTTACATTACTAACAAATTGCTTTGAAAAATCTTAACACACACACAATTCAGCGTCTCAATCCACACTACTGATACTCGAAACGGCGAGACTAAACAAATAACACATAATCGTATCTAGGCGAGATTAAGCTATAAAAAGTGCGAAATAAAAACTAAATTCGAGCGATCACACACAAATAAGTACGAATGAATATCTTACACTCATCGAGATCTGAACTTAATTCTTCTACGATATTTCCGATAGAACGTAAATGCACGAACAGATTATAGAAAGGCACGAAAGGAATTCTTGGGTAGAATCTTCTTCGATCCATCCCTTCCTTACGAAAAGTCGTATAAAACTAGCCTCCGGATGTCTCGAATGATCGAAGTGCTCTTTCAATCTCCGAGTCGATATGATCGAATAAATCGGAGATATTGTCGATGGAAGTCATCACATTTTGTATTTCATTCTCCGATCCTTTAAGTTTCCGTAAGATCATGTTAGTTACTATCGATCGAGAGCCTAATTGAAGGATTGTTTTGAGATGCTTGATCCGTAATAATGGCTATCTCATTATCGTTATCCAAGTAGGAAACATATCAGTCGGATCTAATGGTTTCCAAGGCAATAGTACCTTTTCCCAAGCTTTGTAAGAAACTTGGTATTGACTACATAATGCGAAAATTGTTGAAGGATGTCCTAGCCCGTGAATAGATCCATGTATAATTAGGCCTAAGGCAAACTTCACAATAATAGTTCCAACGTCGATGTGTAATCCAGTTTGAATACAATAATTCAAAATCGCACATTCCTTAGAGACTTTATTTACCCTCATAGTGGGTAATAATTTTGAGGAAATAAAGAAGTGTCAATGCTTAGAGACGGGGTTAAGAAGTGATGCAGAAAAACTAACGTACCCGTCTTCTAGCATTTCCCAATCTTCTCGTTCATCAGTCAAATATCGGTAAATCTCATTCATATTGTATCTTGTAGGGATGGAATTTGAATAGTGGCAAATATGTGTATTCTCAATTGAATACAACTCATTAATTCTTGAAGGAGTGAAAATTACCCATTTGCCTCGTACAAATATGTTTCCTTTGTTGATTCCATGAATATTGGAACAGAATTCTTTGACTACAGGGATAATTACCGTAGAAGTTGTATAGCATAATACCTCCCAACGTCATCGAATAATCATCTCTTCAATAGATGTTGTCGAATTCTTTGCTCCTCTATTAACGAATCCTCTTTCTTTAATCAATCGCTTTTTCTTCATAACCTTGTTGAATATCCGCTGTGCTTCATAATTGACGAACTTTCTCCTATTGAACACTTGGGATTTCGTGATTTCAAGTGGATTGGATGCCATAATTTCTTATTTTGGTGAAGTTTCTAGTCATTTCTAGGAAGTAGAATGTGAAAAATTCGAGTTCTAGACGTCTTATATAGAGAAAAACACTTAGAATCGCCCGAAACTGCCAAGATAACTCCCTAAAACCGCTCTTGTACCAGTTTCACCGTCGGTGGTAACGATCTTGCCGTCAACGAGATAGTTATAATTTTAAACTGAATAAAGGCACGCAAATCTCGCCGTTGGCAGCGTCGATCTCGCCGTCGGCGGGCTAAGGCAAAATTGCCCATTTTCGCTTTTGTTCCAAAAAATTTTAATTTCTTTTGTTAATCTTAATATTGTGATGATTATAAAAACAAATATGAGTAGTAGAATTAATTTATACTATAATTATCAATAAACCAAGTAAATAAACTATAATTTAAGACTACTATGGGTTGCCTCCCATAAAGTGCTTGGTTTAACGTCGTCAGCCCGACCTATTCTGGTTGTTAATCAGGTTGTCTGAACATTAAAACCTCTTTAAAATTTGGTCTTATTCCTTTAAAATATGGTTTTAATCTATGTCCATTCACTTTAAATTTGTATCCGAGTCTTTGGATCTTGATTTCTATAGTTCCGTAGGTAAATATTTGAGTTATAGTGAAAGGTCCTAACCATCGAGATTTCGATTTTCCGGGAAATAGTTTTAATCTTCTATTATAGAGCAAAACTTCTTGTCACGGCTCGAAATTTTTACGTTTAATCTTTCGATCATGCCACGATTTTATTTTCTCTTTATAGATTCTATCGTTATTATAAGATTCATTTCTTAATTCTTCTAATTCATTCATCCGTAATAATCTCTTCTCACCGACTTCTCTTAAATTATAATTAAATTCTTTAATCGCCCGATACGCTTTGTGCTCTAATTCAACTGGTAAGTGACAAGTTTTTCCATATATAAGTCTGTAAGGAGTCATTCCAATCAGAGTTTTATAACCAGTCCTGTATGCCCATAATGCAATATCTAGTCTCTAAAAAGATTGTGCCAATAAAATCCAGATTGCAAAATTTTGTAAGCAGTTTTATCTAGTCTTGAATTTTTGCAATATCTAGTCTTGAATTTTTGCAGGATCTACTTCCATATCATTTTCTGAAATTTTATGCTCTAATACAATTCCTCCTGCAACCATAAATTGACATTTCTCCCAATTTAGAACTAAGTTAGTTTTCTCACATATTTCTAAGACTTTTCTAGATGACTCGAGCATACGTCGAATGATGTTCCAAATACGGAGAAATCATTCATAAATACTTCCATTCCATCATCGATTAATTTGCTAAATATAGACATCATACATCTACGAAATGTTGCAGGTGCATTACATAATCCAAAAGGAATTCTTCGAAAAGCGAATGTTCCATAAGGACTGGTAAATGTAGTTTTTTCTTGATCCTTTGGAGTAATAGGAATTTGATGATAACCGGTATATCCATCTAAAAAACTAAAATATTTATGTCCGGCTAGTATATCCAACATTTGGTCTAGAAATGGTAAAGGGAAGTGATCTTTCACGGTGGTCGCATTTAATTTTCTATAGTCGATACATATACGCCATCCAGGTAACTTGTCTTATAGGTATTAAATCATTATTTTCATTAGCTTTAACGATCGCCCCTCCTTTCTTAGGAACACGGTGAATTGGACTTACCCAAGCATCGTCGGAAATAGGATATATAATACTGATTATCTAACCATTTTAATATTTCTTTCTTGGTTATCTCTTTCATAATCGGGTTTAATCTCCTTTGGGGATCAACTCTTGGTTCGTGTTCGGTATCTAAAATAATTACGTGCATACAGATTGAAGGAGTAATTCCTTTAATATCTGCTAAAGACTAGCAAAATTTTCTTATATTTTTTTAATGTGTCCAAAAGTTTTTGCTCTTGTGATTCATTTAATTCTGCTGATATAATAACTGGTAAAGTTGAAGAGTTACCTAAATAAGAACACTTCAAATGGGTAGGTAAGATTTTTAATTCAAGTTCAGGAGGTTTAATAATTGACAAAACTATATTATTTTCAGCATTTTTTGTATTATCCAACAATTCAAATCTTTCTTGTATATATTCTAATTCTTCATTGTTTATTTCTTCAATTAAGTCGGTATCTTCTATTTGGAGTTTTTCTTCAAAGTATTCTTTAAAATGTTCATTTTGTAGATGTTCAATAATTTCCATTCGAAAACATTCATCTTCTTTTTCTATAGCAGGATATTTCATTGATTTTGCAATGTTGAAGGTAATTTTTTGATCGTTTACTCTCATAGTTAATTCTCCTTTTTGAACATCAATCATAGGTTTTAAAGTAGCTAAGAAGGGTCTTCCTAATATTATTGGTATTTATTTATCTTCCTCCATATCTATAACAATAAAGTCTACTATGAAGATAAATTTATCCACTTTTACTAACACATCTTCAATAACTCCCTTAGGATAAGTAACGAACGATCGGTTAATTGAAGAGTTGCTTGAAGTAGGTGAGACTTCTCCTAATCCTAATCTTTTAAAGATTGATAGAGGCATTAGATTTATGCTGGCTCCTAAATCACATAATGCTTTTCCAAAAAATTTTCTCCGATAGCGCGAGGTATAGTGAAACTACTGGGATCTTTTAATTTTTCGAAAGCTTTTTCGAATAATTGCACTACACTCTTCGCTAAGTGCAACGGTTTCATTATACGTGAATTTTTTTTTATTTAAAATATCCTTCATAAATTTCACATAATTGGGCATTTGTTCCAATGCTTCTACAAAAGGAATGTTTACAGTTAATTTCTTCAAAATCTCAAGAAATTTAGAAAATTGCTTATCTTTTTTATGTTACCTTAGTCGTTGAGGAAATGGTGGTGGTGGTTTTTCTACGAAATTTTCATAGGTATCGATGAATCTTCTAGATTTTGATCTTTCGATCCTTTTCTTTTTCGATCTCCACCTCCTCATTACGACTTTCCGTTTCCTTCGTATTCTTGTTTCTAATTCCACTTCGTAACTGTATCGCTTTAATTTGTTCTTTTCCTTGATCTTTAGGATTTATTTCCACATTACTCGGAAAAGTTCCAGGGCTTCTATTATTAAGTGTAGTAGCGATATGTCCAAGTTGAATTTTAATATTTTTAATTGTTGTTCCTTGAGTTTGTAATTGGTTTCCTTGAATTTGTAACTGACTACCATGATTCTGTAAATGTTGACCCATATTTAATATTAATTCTTCCATAGATAACTTCTTATCCTTATATTGAGAGTTATTATTAAATCCAGGTGGATAAGAAGGTTTAATATTAGAATTTCCTTGGTTAGAAGGATTTCCAACTGAGTTTACTGAATTGTTCATCCATTGCTGATTAGCAGAATTATTGTTCCAATTAAAATTTGGATGATTTTTCCACCCAGGGTTATAATAATTTGCTTAAGGATTACTGGGTCTATTCTTAACAGCATTTATAGTTTCATATGAAGATTGAGCATCTATAAGTTGTCCAGTTAAATTTTCTTCGTTATATTATGAGAATAATTCATTCCAAAATGATCTAATTTCTTAGATATAGCAGTTATTTGAGAAGCTAACATAGATATTGCATCGAATCATGTATACTTGGCTATTTTTTAGGATTTAACCTTTCGGAAGGCCATCGAAAATTATTAGTAGCCATTTCTTCAATTAATGAATAAGCTTCATCAAAAGGTTTTGACATTAATGAACCTCCAAGACGAGCATCAATGATCGATCTAAGAGATCCTACTAAACCATTATAAAAGTTTGTATAATTAACTTGATACGGTAATGCATGGTGTGGGCATTTCCTAAGAAGATCTTTAAATCTCTCCCAAGCTTCATATATTGATTCTCCGTCAAACTGACTAAAAGAAGTTATATCATTTCTAAGTTTTGTAGTTTTTGAGGGAGGAAAAAATTTGGATAGAAATTTTGTGATAATTATCCCCAAGTTTTAATTGATCCAGGAGGTAATAAATTTAACCACATTTTAGCCTTATCCCTTAAAGAAAAAGGAAATAGCCTAAGTCTAACGGCGTCATTAGATACTCCGTCATATCTAAAAGTAGCACATAACTCTAAAAAACTCGCAAGATGTAAATTAGGATCTTCATTTGGTGAACCACTAAATTGATTATTCCGCATCATTTGAATAATTGCAGGTTTAAGCTCAAATGAGTTAGCCGCTACATCAGGGTTTTGAATAGTTAAGTGAATTTCATCTAATGTAGGGTTAGCGTAATCTTTCAAAGGTCTTGGTTGGTTTATATTTTCAATTTCTGGATTATTTGCCATTTGATTTAATTTTATGATTTATCTTTTCTGTTTTATAATTCTTTTAATAGTGCGCTCTAATTCTGAATCGTAAGGTATTAAACTTTCGGTTCCAAATTTACGCATACACAACTAAAAATAATAATAAAATGATACATTACTATAGTAATTATAATTATTATATATATATATATATATATATATTTAATTGAATAATTACTTTACTTACCAGCAACTGACGCCAAAAACTTGACCTCCGACTGTAAATATAAGAATTCGACCTTGGGGAGAGTAGGGTAATAATTAGAAGGATGTATATAATTGTTAAGCTTAATAAGTCGTAAATGTTTTTCAAAGTAAAATAGCAATTGTACTCCCTCCCCTTTAATTAACGCAAATATACGTATCGCTCAAGTAATAAAGGGCTCTATTGAGTCCTAGATATCGATCACGACGGGAATTTAGAGATTTAAAGACTAACTTTTAGTAATAATAGATTACTAATCTATTTTAGTATAATATACAAAAATTGAAGAACGCTTAAACTTAAAACTAATACTTAAAAGACATATTATATAAGTCAATTTAGAAAAGTATCTTTCTCCTTGTTAAGGGGATTAGGTGAATAAATAATTAAATGAGTTTAGAATTATATTATGCCAAATAGGAGCATTCTTATTCTTTACCCTTTGGTCCAGGTGCAAAGAACATTGACTAATCCTATGTTTGGTTACTGAATCTGTGGCTAGGTTAGGAGGATACTAGCTGCCACTTCAGAGCTCCCACGTTCCCCTCGCCTGAGGGCTAACATCTACACTTCAGCTCCCAAATAATAGGACCAAAATGAAGATTTTAGTCTGTCGCACTAAAATATTCAATTCTTCGCCCGATAATTAATATTTTCCTATTTATTTGCACCCTCCTTCCAAGACATTTGAATTCCCTGAATCTTGGATGTAATCTTTACTATAGTTGATAATTCAACATATGTTAACAATTGAATTGGCCAAATTTACGATTTAAGTAAAAGATTATCACAATATCTATTTAATATTATTAGGCACAACTCATTTTAATTCTTCATTTCACAAAATCTCAACAACAAGGAGAAAGACAAAAAAGCTACTCGAACGCATGGGAATAATAACACAGATTTTGGATTTCATTTAAAGTTATAAAACAAAAAACAAATATACTTATGTCAATTCTTCTCCCCAAGCAGATTTCTCAAGTTCCTTTGACTCTTCCTTCTTGTACAACACACTTAGAACTCACCAAGACACTAAACACTAACTCTTACTACAAAAGGAAACACTATTTTGACACTAACTGACACACACTAATACATAAAATCGTTTATATTTATAGAAGGAGTCAAATTTCCAAAGGTTGTTTAAGCACCTCTTCAAAATGTGTCCAGATTCATCGTATTTGGCTTGAATCAACTGTCTCACCGTCGGCGGGATCGATCTCGCCGTCAGCGGCTTAAATCTCGTCGTCGGCGGGACAGTTCAATTTTCATCATTTTTAGTCCTTTTTGCTCCAGATTCGCGCCTTTTTGCTCTTTTTCCTTTCAGCACCGATAAATCTTCATTCTTGCAATAAAACACAGAAAATATATTTCTTTAAAGTGTAATTTCATATGAAATTGGTATGAATTTCTCAATATATTTTCTTTTGGTCACCTAGTTATGAAATTAACTGGCTAATTTTCCCAAACAAATTAACTTTGCCTAAAGGGGTTTTCACCCACATAATCTCTAAATGAAATATCAAATGATAATTACCATGTCTTTCGGGTTAATTAAAAACACTGAGCATAAGGGTATAAAAGGGATAAATCGTTTAATAATTATAATAAATTCAAAAGGACCTCAGGGAAGTTCAAAAATATTGTGAAATATCCGGGTTTCTCCTGGACCGTTTAACAAGTCTACTGGACACCTTGTAGAACTATTATATTTATTATATTTATTAAATGAAAATATCTCATAAATAAATAGGAGTTCACCGAGTTATGACCTAGAACTTGGTAGGCCTGTGACGAATATATCCATGAGGTTTTACTTCCCTGTAAATAAAAAATGTTTATTGCAAATAATACTAAAATTTTCAGGTGGAGGAACGAGAAGACTCGCCAGTTACACTTTTATAAGTTTACGGTACTTTCTTTTCCCATACTTTTTTTACCGCATTTTACTTTTCTTGCAATTTGCATGATAAACAACATTGCCACCCTGCATGAAAACTGAAACCTTTAGGATAGCCACAAAATCAAAACCAAAACTAAATTAAAAATCACAACAAGATAAAAACACACCGCCACAATATTCAAAATATAAAATAACTCAAAATTTAATCTCAAACAAAACAAAAACTACAATTGTAACTAAATTAAAACGTATCGTTAGATGATCGAGAATTCTTTGAAGGAGGTAACCCACGTGTTGCTAACAGGGTTTTCCTACAATCTAAATGAAAGTATGAAACTCATTAAGTTGAGTTTAGTAAATTCATTTGGACTAAGTGAATCCGATGAAAATAGCAGTGCTGGGATGATGGAACCGTGGGATCTTAACCAGTGTTGCTATAATCAACTTTAATATTCCTCTAATAAAATATTAAGACATCTCAATTTAAATATTTCTAAAACTGACACTTCTCTCTTCTCCTCAATTGACACTTCTTTAAACTAAATCTGCTACAACGAGGAGCTTAAAGCATGCATAGTGGGCAGCACGACCATCTTCAACAGTAAAACTTATCTACACCAGCAAAACCTTTACTCATAAATTAAAATAACAATTCATAAGACTTCGAGGTAGCTTGTCTAGTGCAGCACAAATCCTCACATTTCCTTTAGGCTTTTGCACAGTTATGTTGTGCAATATAAACCCTAATTTGCTTTAGGATTCCGAGGTTGTCGTCCGATAGGACGTAAACCCTCCCATCTTCCAGGTTGTTTGCATAATCGGATATTACGCAAATGTAATTCCTATAATTAATTGGCAGGATTGAAATTTAAATAAATTCATCTCAAAGATTTAAAGCTAAACCATAGGATAGCTCGGGAAGATATCAAGATTTTCCTTGAATATGTGTTCTTCCCCTAGCATTCTCTCCTTTGGATTCTGACAAAATAAAATGTTCCAAAATTTGAGTCATTCACCTATTGAATTTCTGACTATCACATTTTCTTGGAAACCCTTACCTTTTGAAGTCATTAATATAAATATTTCTTGATCAATATCAAGAGTTTTCTAGGTGACTTTGGTTATCTAAGATGTAATTAACTATAGGGGCTTGCCCTTATAGGAAACTTAAAGACCCCATATTAATATAAACCCAATTTAATTTCGTCATATTAATTAGGAGAAATTGTCGGTCAAAATGATTCACAGATTAAACGGATGTCATAAATTCTTTAGTTTATTTGAGCAAGCTTCACCTCAAGTCTTGTACTCATTCTTCGGGATAAATACATGTCTTGCAGCAAAATACTTGATTATTTAAACTATTATTTATATGAGACCGATTTGATTTCATATTTCTTCAAAATAAAAATATTAATTTTAAAATCCATATATATATTAAATTAAATTAAATTTCTATTTTATAAAATTAAAACTCTTTTTCAAAACAAAACATCCAAAACATATTTTCAAAAGGAAGAAAAGAAATTTTAAAACGACCAACACCAATCAATTCCAAAATATCTAAAATTTAGCCCTTTGTCCTCAAAATCCCCCAAATTTACCAAAATACCCCTGCAGTCCTAAAATTTCCAAAATTGCTCAAATTGCCTACAAAATACCCCAAAATAACGAAAATTACCAAAATGCCCCTCATTACCCAAAAATCCAAAAAATTCTCAAAATTTTTAAAATCATTCCAAATGTCCCCAAAACCAATTTGAACCACTTCAATGAGATCAATTTGCCCAAATTGACCCATTTTAAACAAAAAGCCCCAAATTTCCCTTAAAGGCCCAATTTCCCAAATTACCTCCAATTTTAACCAAATTGAATTCAATTCTATCCAATTTTAATTCCAAACCCAAATTCATCATGCCCAATCACATTTGAAACTAAATCCAAACTCAATTTGACCTAATCTCAAACTCAATTTCAACCTAACTCAAAATCCCCATTTTTGACCCTCTCCCTAAATTCCATCAAATTGAATCATATAACCAAATCAATTCCCCTAATTTTGAATTCTAAACCCTTCATAACATTTTCCTACACCAAATGCAACCTTCAATTGAGCCAAATTTTAATTCAAACCCAACCTAAACTCTAGCACAAATCAATTAACCATTTTTTCCCTTAATTCATTCAAAAGCCCAAATTCAAGCCCACTATTCAAATTCTTCTTAAACCAAGCCCACTTCACCTAATTTTAAAAGCCCAAGCTTTAATTCCTTTTAAAAAACCCAAAGTCCACATGACAAATCTTCTCATCTTCCATTTAATTAAATCAAACCATAGACCATGCCATACATGATGAAATTTCTCCATATTTAGATTTACAGCAACACCTCACTTAAATGCCCTATTTTCATAAATTCCCTTTTCATGTAATTGGCCAAGCCATATGCAAGCCATGAAGCCTTACCCAAGCCACATGTGAGCCACCTTAGCCATGCTATGTCATCATTCCCTAAGTGGCAAGATACTTAGCATTTATCATGCTTCACCTAAACCCATGTTTAAGCACTAATCTTTATGATTGAGACCTCACCACCCAAGCTCCCATGAAGCTCATTCTTCATGACAAGTGGGTACAACCCATTTCCATGACATGGACCAAAATTACACAAAAGTGAGCTAAGTTCACTTCCCCTTAAATCAAATCAAAGTCACATGACCACTAAATGTCAAAAATAAAATAAATATAACAAAATAAAAAAATATATAAAATATAATAAAAAAACAAAATCAAATTTCTCATGACACAAAATGACAAATAATAATAATAACAACAACAACAACAACAACAACAAGAACAACAACAACAACAACAACAACAACAACAACAACAACAATAATAATAATAATAATAATAATAATACTAATAATAATAATAATAATAATAATAATAATAATAAGAGGATAAATATGTATGTATTCAAAAAGAGAAAAAAAGGTGGGCTTCTTTATTATTTATGTTATGATTCTTCTCTCCACTTCCTCTTTTCCCACTCACCTCCAAAACCATGACAAGGCTTCCCATTCTCTCTAACCAAGCCTACACACTTCATCTCCAACTCCTCTCCATAACTCAAGCCAAGATCCCCACTCCCTCTCCAACAAAGAAGAAAAAAAAAAGACTTCACTCCACTTTTCATCCTTGCGGTGAAGCACATCCCTTCTCCTTCATCCAATCGAAACTTCTACGCCCCCATTTTTTCACAAAACCGAAACGACAAGCAGGTGTGTCCCTCTCTCTCTCTCTCTCTCTCTCTCTCTCTTATCTATATGCATATCAAATAATTCCTGATATTTGCATGTCTAACACCCTAAAAAAAAATCATTTCTTTCCTATGCATATTGCGCAAAGCTTATGGATTTATATATTTAACTCCTAAATTTCAAAAATCTTTCATGCGTTTCCGTACTAAAATTTTCTTACTTGCTTAACACTTGAATATTTAAATTTGAATCCATATACATGTTATTAAGTTCTTGCGTTTCTATATAATTAAAACCAAAACTTCTGTTATTTTGAACCTCAATTAATGAATTAAAAGGGCATTTTCGTAATGTGGTACCGCTCACCTATCATATCTCACCCACTGCTCACCTACCTTCCACCTGACTCACCTACCTCCCACCTACCACTCTTTTGGTTTGTATAAATAGAAAGGGTGTGAGACTTAGGAGAGCGAGAGAAGAGATTCTTAGCCACTTCTGAAGGAGGATAGAATAGGTAGAGAAGTCAGAACGGGATGAGAGCGATATCGAGTGTCGCTTGAGAGGGAGGCTATAGAAGGAAGATGAGGGCTCATCTCTATGTATAAGCTATATATTCTCCATTTCTTTTGCCTTGGTGAACTACTTGATTGATTCACTCCCGTTGACGTAGATCCAGTTGGATCGAACCACATAAACGATCTGTGTTTGCTTGTGTTCTTTGTGTTTCATTTCTATACCAGGAAGTACCATATCTCACAACAACTTCATATGTAAATGCATAACACATTGTTCTTACCATTCACATATTTAACATCTAAACATTGATAATTCCATGCATACCACGCCATTCTCACGTATTTATGGATCTAACACCTTTTAAAAAAAAAAAGATATATGCGCATGCCATGTATCACTCAAATATTACGTATTCACATGCCCAAAACTTAAAACTTTCATTTCTATATGTGTATCGCACAAATTTTATGTATTTTTGCATCTAACACCCAAACTCTCATATTCACGTGTATGCGACATAATTTATATGTATTTACATGGCTAATATCTAAACTTCAGTGATCTTTGTGTATGTCGTTCGAACACGTCCAAAAACTTAGATTTTTTATGTGCAAAATAACTTAGGCTTCAGAGATGACGAAGTCGATGCGGTGTCAAAGAGGATAAATAGAGAAATAGGGTATTTTTTTATTTAGATAAATAAATAAATTTTGAAATGTATAACTTAGTGTAGAAAAATACTAAAAATAAAATAAAAATATCCCGTGCCCAATAAATAAAAGAGAAAAATGTGGGCTAAAAATTAAAAAATGTTAGATTTATATTTATTTTTAATTTAATTAAATACTCCAGAACTTGTTTAAATCATAAATAATTAAATAATAATCATAAAAATGTGAAATTTGGAGGGTTTATTCCTCACATGATTAAGGATGTTCTTTGATTTTTCCAAAGTCAGAGAATGCCTCTAACATGGCAAAGCCTAATTTTCAAAGTTAAGTCACACCTTTTGATTAAAATAATTATAAAAATTAAAATATAAATAAAAAATTATAAAAATGAATTTGGTAGGTTCACTATAGTAAGAGAATCTTAGGAAAAATGTAAAGCAAATTTAAGTAATTAAAAATACTATTTTATGTAATTAACTCATTAAAGCTCAAAGAAAATCAAATAATTAAAATAATTTAAAAATCATAAAAATCACTAAAATATTAAAATACACAAAAATGTTTCAAATTGCTTCCAAGTCATTTAGGAACAATTAAAATATTTTTCTTGATGTTAAAAATGAAGTTATAAATTTTAAATGGCTTAAAAATGAATTTTAAAGGCTTAAATGGATTCTCTTTAATTTTCCATTAAAATAATTCCAATAAATCAAAGATAAATCACTAAAATATAAAATTTATTTCTCTAGATTCATTAAACTTAGAGAGATTTAAGAAAAATATAAAATTTAATTTTACAGTTAAATAATATTTTATATTTAATTAATACTCAAAATAAACAAATAGTTATAATAATTAAATAAAATTCAAAAAATCATAAAAATTGGCCCAATTGATCCCTGACCTAGGTGAACCTCCAATAATTCTCCTAAGGACAGAAACTTTTTCTTGATTAAGTTATTAAATTTACTTTGAAAATCCCTATTTTTGCATTAAAATAATAATATAAATTAAATTAAAATCATAAAAATCACATTTTCACCTCACATATTTTAATTGACCTATGAGTAAGGTAGCATGAAAATTTCAAATTCATTTGAGTTTAATTTAATGAATTATGATGTGATAAGGTATTAAAGGACAAAATGATAATTAAAGATTTTAAGCCTTAATTAATATTAGGCCAAATCAAAAGGTAAATGGACAATTAATGATCATAAATTGATAGTCCAAATGATTGAAACACAAAGGGAAAAGTGGTAGAAACTAATCTCACATTTGTCACAAAAGGGATAAATTTATAATTTCTTTAATTATGTTAATTTGGAATATAATCAAAATTAAATGATCCCAGGGTTAGGGGTTTGACTTTGAAAGTTAATAATTCATCAATCTAGTACCTCTAGTTGGTGTTTTAATGGCAATTCAATATGTTGATAGAGACTAAGATCATAATATTTAACATTCTTAAAATTACAGATCTACCCATTAAGTTTTAAGGGCTTAATAGTGTGTTAGACTTAATCCAGATTTGATTAATGAGGATTAGAAAAGGAAAAGTAATCAATGTTAAATATATTTGAAACACTACATGCCCAACTTAAAAAAAATCAAATTGGCTAAGTTCTTTAATAAAAGGAATTGCCCAATAAGGGTCTTACTCACATAATATATGAATGAAATATCAAGTGATGATAATTAAAACATCAAAGGTCCATTGAGCATGAGGGTATGAATTGGATGAATCACTTAACAACATAATAATTTTAAATGAACTCGAGACGATTCGAGGGATCGTGAAATGTCTAGGGTATTACCCGGGACATTTTCATAATCCTGTGGATATTTTGGAAGACACTTGAGTTATTATGGTTTGCTTAATGAAATTATCCTCATAAATGAACAGATAGGAACCCACCAAGTTATGAAATAGGATTTGGTAGGTGCACTTTAGCTCTGTTTTTCCTATTCTCTGGCATGCAATTTCAATTTTCTGCAAAATTATATTTGTTGCAAATACTAATCTTTCAGCTGGAATGCGAGAAGAGGACTGGTACGTTTTTATAGTTTTATAGTATTTTCTTTTCCTGCATTTACTTTACTATACTTCCTGCTTATAAATTTGCATGATAAACCATAAGATCACCCAGCATGTCAAAACTAAAACTTTTGGGATAACCACAAAACAAAAACCAAAATTAAAATTAAAACAAAACAAAGGTAAAATTCATCGCTACAACAATCAAAATATAAGAAAACTCAAAATTTAATCACAAACAAAATAAAATCACAATTATAACTATATTAAAATGTCTCTTTGGATGATCGGGGAATCCCTCAGAGAGAGGCAACCTACGACCGCTAACGAGATTTCCCACGGTCTGAATGAAAGTACTGAATTCATTTAATTGAATTTGGTAAATTCATCCGGACCAAGTGAATCCAAAGAAAATAGTGGTGTCAGAATTAGGAAACAGTGAAATCATAACCGGTGTCGTTATAATCAACTGAAATATCCTCCTAATAAGGCATTAAGACACCTCAATTTAAACATTTCCAAACTCGACAATTTTATTCAATTTGACACTTCATAACTTAAATCTGCTGCAACAATGACTTAGAGAGAACATTGTGGGCAGCACGACCATCTTCAAAAGCAAAACTCCTTAGAAATTAACAAGTCATAGGACTTTGAGGTAGTTTCCCTAGTGCAAACTTAAACCCTCACTTTCTCTTTTAGGCCTTTGCACCTCTTCCAATATAAGCCCTAAACTCGTCTTAGGAGTCCGAGGTTGTCATCTGATATGACATAAATCCTCCTATCTTCCAAGCTATTCACATTTTCGGTTTCAAGTGAATGTAAGTTCTAAATAATTAAAATTGGCAGGATGAAACATCAAATAATTACCTCGAATCGAAGACAAACCATAGGATAGTTGGGCAGCCACCAAGATTCTTCTAGGATCTATGACTTCCCTTAGCTTTCATTCATTTGGATTCCTACAATAACTGTTCTGAAACTTAAGCCACTCACCTATTGGAATTCCTATTACCACACACTCTTCTGGAAAATGCTAACTTTTGGAAGTCAATAAAATATTATTTCCTGATCTAAATCGAGAGTTTTCTTAGGTGATTCTGATTATTTAAGATATAACTAACTATAGGGGCTTGCCCTTATAAGAAACTTAAAGACTCCATGTTAATATAAAGCATATCTAATTCTTTTGTATTAGATAGGAGAACTTGTCAGCTTATATAAAATTGGTTCATAGACCAAACAGATGTCATAAATTTATTAGTTTATTTAATCGAGCCTCACTATCATATAATGTGTCAATCCCTTGGGATAGGTGCATGTTTTGTGATGTATGATTCATTTACTTAAACTATTAAGGATAATAGATCAGTTTGGTCTCGTATTTTCAAAATCAAACACTACTTTCCAAATTATTTAAAATTATATATAATTAAATTAAATCGAAATCATAAGATGCGGCCAACATTGTCCGATACCGGTCGGCTCGGCCGCCCACTTTAGGGTCTCTGGACAGGCCACTCGACATTGTTTAATTCGATCGGCTGTCTCTCGACAGATGCCTTGATCGGTCGACTGATATCGATCGGCTTGACCGCCAGTTTTAGGTCGCCCAAACGCATATTTTTGTTTGACTCATTCAAATTGCTTTGCATGTTACATTTAGAAGTTTTATACATACATAGAACACCTTGCTTGTCTTTTGCATGTGATTGTCACATTTGATGCAATTACATTGAGCTCGCAAGCTAATGTCATGATATTTACTGCATAAGTTTGCTCGAGCGACCGTAGCATGCTAAACCACTTTAGGAGCACAATATGAGTGTTCATACCTATTAGAACATTCATATTATGCACAATTATTTAGTGTGCTTCATATGTTCGTTAGAACGACTTTAGTGTGCTAAACCCCTTTTGGAGTACGATGTGAGTGTTCACACCTGTTTGAACAGTCATATCATGCTCAATCATTTAATCTGCCACACATGCTCGTTTGAGCGACCGTGACATGCTATCTCATATTTAAATTTTCAATGTGCATAACTTAGTCCATTTGGATGATAAGTTGATTCGTTTACATGAGTGACCCGTTTGTTGGTCGTCATACCTAATCAAGCATTGATCGTAAGGATATCTCAGTGGCAATACAAGTTTTCATATTATGACCAACATGTGTATGTCTGTACAAAGGTTCCAAAGGCTCTAAAGTACGTCACTTGCAAGTTACGAACCCACATTCAATGGTCATATATTTTAAAGTATAAAAGCATAAATTTTCTAATTATGCATTATCCATCCTACTTTTAAAATTATACAAGTTAGGTCATATGTGAGAACCTTTAATTAAAATGCCACCCCTTTAGTGATGTATTTTAGATTCCTTGAATCTTTAGGATGAGGGCGACCCCACCAAAGTCATAAACCAAGACTTTACCTTGCACCGTGCACACATACTAGATAATGTGATTATGACACTATGTGGTAGATGGTTTGCTAGATTAGGATTAAGGCACTTATGTAGTCTTTTTTATGTCCTGGCTATTGTTCCTTGTTGTTTTGTGCCCTAGCGAGGCATTTTTATGTGTTGCCTTTGTGTGTTTAATGGGTATGATATTGTGCACAAATATATTATAGAGGATTTGCTTACAGGGAGTCATGTCCAACCTGAACGAGCTATAATGATTTACCCTAACACCTTTTTTGTAGGTGTTGCTAAGCTCTCGTCCAATCGGGCATGGTTCACCACGTTGCATATAGGTAGCTTTTATGTTAACTTGATTTTCGTGTAGGTGAAGCCTTTTTCAAACTTTATTATGTACTTTTTAGAGTGCTTAGTGGAGTATGCACTAGAAATAAGGTACGAGTATGGATTTTGAGGCACATGACAAAAAACCATGTGACAGGGACCAGAAGCAATAAACTTGTGTCCCATGCTTTAATTCTAGATTTATTTGGTGTATAACATTAGGACCAGACATGTATATGCGGAGTCTGACCGCCTTTTTTCCTTTCTGGGATATGTTGGTGTTGTAACGACACCGGGGCTGTGTCTATTATTTTATACTTAGCTTGTTTTATCTTGCGTGGTGTGCTTGTCATTTCCTCTTTCTTTTATTGTGATTTATCTGAGAATCCCGTGATATATAATTTAGACTCTTTAAGGACCTCAAATAATCTTTTTGATAAATAATTTAATAAAATATTATTATTAATCAAAATTTAGAATTAAAATATTTCAACTATTAAAACCCACACTTACTTTTTTGTGTGGCCTTTAGGTCAGTTTTACAATGGACTACATGTATGCCTATTATCCAAGTCATATTTAATGCGCCCAAAACCTAGGCGCTAGTTTAGCCTATTATCAGTCTATTGATTTTCTTTGCTCCCAAAGTTACCTAGACATTTTTTTCCTTTTTTAGTTTAGCTTCATAGCTATTAGCAAATATGTATAATATCATTCCATGTCACTAAATTTTACTAGTGATACTACCTATGACAATTCAATGAAAAATAGAAGTATATTACTCACACACACTGTGAAATGAGGCAGAAAAGTAGAAAGAATGCGTCAGTGACGTGAGTCATGTTTTTTTTTTTTTTTTGACATCACAGAAAGCCAATGAAATTTACTTGTG
Organism: Papilionanthe hookeriana x Papilionanthe teres; assembly: GCA_022702705.1. Taxonomy (NCBI): domain Eukaryota; kingdom Viridiplantae; phylum Streptophyta; class Magnoliopsida; order Asparagales; family Orchidaceae; genus Papilionanthe; species Papilionanthe hookeriana x Papilionanthe teres. Next base: position 25,128,203 of record CM040423.1, read on the forward strand.
GTATCACCTGGGGCATTCTAATGATAAGAGGACTATATTTCAACCACACACACACACTGTGAAATAAGGTAGAGAAGTAGAAAGAACGAGACAGTGAAGTTATTCATGTTTTTATTTTTTATTTTTGACCTCACAGTTAGTAGCAAATATGCATAATATCAATCTATGCCATTGATATTTTCAAGTGGTTCCTTGTGGCATTTTGATGAGAAGAGAAGTGTACGTTCTCACACAGACAGTTATGTTAGTAATATTATTTTTTTATTTTTTTTTTCATCACAGCTAGTTGCAAATATGTATATTTTTATTCTCAGCCGTTAAAATTATCTAAAGGTCTCACAGCTAGTAGCAAATATGTATAATACTATTTCCATGCCAATGATTTTTATTAGTGATACTACAATATGATAACAATAGAAGTATATTACTCCCCACACACAATAAAATGAGGCAAAAAAGTAGGAAGAATGAGACAGTGATGTGAGAATTGTTTTTCATTTTATTTTGGCCTCACAGTCAGTATAAAAAATTTATACTTTCATTCCCAACAATTGATATTTTCCAGTGGTATCACCTGTGACATTCTGATGAAAAGAGAAGTATAATTCATACACACACACACACACACACAGTGAAATGATTCACAGAAGAAGAAAGAACGAGACAGTGTAATTCCATTCAAAGCCACTGAAAATTACTTGTGATATCACCTGGGGCAATATGATGATAAGAGAAGTATCTCTCTCTCTCTCTCTCTCTCTCTCTCTCTCTCTCTCTCACACACACACACACACACACACACAGTGTGACCTTCGGATAGAAATGAGGCAGAGAAATGTAGCGTTGTTTTCCTCTAGAATGCTCTTACTGATGTTGTTTATTTTTTTGGTTATTATAGTAGTAAAATGGCTAAGGCCAAAGAGGCTGCAACACCCACACTGTGGGAAAAGAAAACAAAATTAATCTTTTATGACCTTTGCCTCATTGGAATTGATTTGGGAAATAGGTCTACAATATATTTCAACAAGGAAGGGTGAAAGAACATAATCAAGAAATTCAAAGCGAGTATAGGCTGAGAGTATGATAGGATGTAGTTGAAGAACAAAGGGGATCAACTCAAGAAAGATTGGACACTTTCGAAGGAACTCAAACAAGGATCGACGGGCTTGGGATGGGATACGATGAAATGAATCATTGATGCTTCTGAGGAGTAGTAGACAGAAAGGCTTGCGGTGAGATTTTTTTTCACGCGCTCTAATTTGTTAATTTTAATTTTATGTACTCATTCAAATATATGATCTATTTTTTATAGGTGGTGCCAGCCGCGAAGAAGTTTAAGCTTGGTGGCTTTGACCCTGATTTGGAGAAGTTGGGCAAGATGTTATGGGGCGTCGTCGCTACAAGCAAATATACATGCGCGCCCAGTCAGAGGGGGTTTGTTGCCACCGACGAGACTTTGGCGGTCAATTTTTCGGCTGACTCTTCCAACCTACCCAGTCCGAAAGTCGATTCCACCTGTCGAACCAAGCAAGCCCGGGTTGGGAGTAAAAAGAAAGGTGGAGCAACTTACCTCAGAACACATATTTTACAATTGGTAGCTTCCTCTATCTCTGACACGAGTTCAGTACCAGCTACTTCCATTTAGCAGGTTGTGCAAATTCTAGATGCGGATAAGGAAATTGTTGAGGATTGACGATTGTACTTATTGCACTTGACTTCTTTGAAAATCCCACCAGTAGAGATTTTTTTTGTTACGATTCCAGAAGAGAAGATGGTGGCTTATGTGCGGAGATTTTATGAGCGGGACATTTAAGATAATTTTTTTATTTGTTCTATTTGCTACTATTTGGGACACATGTATTTCTTTGTTTCATTTTATTATTATTTTGTTATTTCACCTGCTTGGGACTTTGCTCAATAATATTTTTATAAATCATCATCGCTGATAACTCACTGGTGCTTGGGTCATGATTTATTCAGAAAATAATAATCTTCTTCTATCAGTTACTACATGAATTCAGACTAAGATGGGCGGAGAAGAAGAAATGTAACAATTTATTTGATCAAAGAATATTACGAGACATGTCCATCGCTCTCTATGTTTGACATCGTCGTTTATGAGATGAAGAATTGCTTGTCGGATACCCAATTAGATTCAACATGTTCCAGATGACCAAGGACATATTTACGGATCTTTTGACAGAACATAGCGAACGTAACAGACTTCATGGGTCATTGAGGACGACTACACGCGAGGTATTAGCAATCACCCTGTACATATTAGCGCAGAACGAGTCAATGCGAGGTGCGATGGAACAATTCCAACACTCTGAGACGATAAGTAGAGACTTTTCGGTTGGTTTGAATTCACTTGCTAGCCATTCTATGCAAGTTATCAAACAAACAAATCATAACTTCACACGGACGCCTTCAGAGATTGTACACGATACACGCTACATACCGTCGTTCTTCAAAGTAACTTTTCAACTTAAAGGCATTCAAATTTAAATATGCATGTCTTATATTTTGAACTCGTTCTTATTTCGAAAAGATTGCATTAGAGCAAATGATGGAACCCATGTTGATGCACGGGTTCCAAATAGCGAAAATGTTGCATTTATCGGACGGAGCGGATCACCTACGTAGAACGTCATGGTCGTTTGTGACTTTAACATGTGTTTTACTTTCTTCATGCCTGATTAGGAGGGTAGTGCACATGACAACAGAATTTTCAGGGTGGCAACAAGGAATACCGAATACAACTTCTCACACCCTCTTCCAGTTATGTTTCAGCCTCAAATACTCTGGTTATTAACTTTATGCTTGATACTATATGTGCAAAACATTTCAAGAAAATAGTATTTGGTGGATGCTGGTTATCCGCTGTAGCGAGGGTATCTCAAACCCTATTCATAAATGAGATATCATATACCTGATTTTGAGCGTGTCAGCAACGTTACACGTGGCAGAAAAAATGTTTAATAAACGACATTCTTCCTTACGAGGTGTCATCCAGAGGAGTTTTGGTGTTCGGAAGAAGAAATGGGTTATACTCTGCGACATGTCATCTTACCCATTTATTAAACAAATACGGATTATCATTGCCACGATGGCTTCCTGCAACTGTCAGCATAAGATGCCCTTTCTGCATACTAGGCATTTCATTGACAAGATTGATCTACTCACTACCAAAAGGTAAGTATAAATCATATAGGTTAATCAGATGAAGGTTAGTACGTATAACAGTTTTAAAACCCTGATAGTATGAGGCTGAACCATTGAGGGAGTATAAGATCACTTCTTGATCTACATGAGATCCAACTGCTGTGATGTTAACTACCAACTCAATTTCTGAAAGGTATTTTGTTGTGTTATTTTTCTTTGATGTATGGTATAATTCACTCTTAAGTTGATTACACTGAACCTATTGGTAGGTTGGAGTCATTTCTCAATGGTTGTCCATATTTCTAAGGAGGTCCGAAGGTGAAGAATGTATAAAAGAATAGCTGTAGAGATAGTCGAGTACAAGGCTGCTGATAAGTTCTGAACCAATAGAATCCATGCAGTATAAAAGGGGATTCAGGGTGTCACTGATCCATTGTTTCAAGTGATGAAATTTTTTAGAACATTCTGGTATTCCATCAAGAAAACGAGAAAATCTATTTGCCATGAAAATCTTGAGGATAAAGTGCGAGCAAAATGGGATAATTCTCATTAGTTAGGATATTGGATACCAGAGATTTGAGTGATGAAGTTATGGTTTTGTTAGATGCAGAGAAAGTAGAGGTAGGAGTTCCTGATGTTAATGAATCATCCATTAGAACAATGATCTGACAGAATAAAACGACAGAAGAAGAACTTGAAGAAATCAGTGTGCAGAATCCTACTGCTCTAATACCATAATGAAGGGGAAAACAAGACAGAATTTCTGTTTAGTCAGCATTACAAAATTCCTATACATACACAAATAATTCAAGAAGAGAATCAAGTAAATTACTTCCTAACAGTCTTGACAGCAGGTACTGCTGCTGAGTTTGTTACTTTCAGTGGTAACTCCCATATAGAATTGTTGTTAATGAAGTAATGTATTGCGGCTATTAGTTAAAACAACAATAATTTAATTTCTTGCATTACTAGGGTAAAAGCAGTACAACCAGAATGGTCCCCATTAGTTATAACAACAATTCTTTCCAGTCCGGAGTAAATAAAAAAAAAAATCGCATTAACATAAATTCTGTGGAATCAAATACTCTAAAGGCTCTTCTGGACTCGGCAGAGTTTCAACAAGGGCCTGAAGCAGTTCTGTGGTGGAGTGTTGCAGATCTAAAACTGCTCCAACTTTCGAAAAAAATTATCACCAGACAAGTGGGTTTCTTCTTCAAGGTTTTGCAACCCATAAATGTCCTACTAACCCTCGCTCTCGGTCTCCTGGTTGTCCTGGAGATCCAATATTTAATCAGAAATTATGCATATTAACAAAGAGATGATGGATACAATTAATGTCATATTCAGTCTATATAATGTTTCATGGTAGTCAACCTTTCGCATTTTAAAAAAAATTGTAAAATATCATAAGTTAAATCGGGCGTCTACAAGCCAAGTACATCTGAGAGTAGAGAAAATGAAATCAAAGAATCAACTGATATTGGGAAGGAAAACGAAGGGTTCTTGAATTCATTAAGAAGTTGCATTGATCCTCATTCTGTAATGGAAGATGTGGGAGGATTTGGTAAGAAGAAGCCTAGTGGAAAGCAAGAAATGTGGGAAGTACAGGCAAATAAGAGAGGAGAACTAGAGATTGAGGGCTGAAATCAGGAGAAGAGACGCAGCTGGTGGAGATTGTGTGAGGAGAAAAGGTGGCAGTGATGACGGTCAAAAAACTATGGGTGAGGGAGAGCAAAAATAAAAAATTCACCGCACATTTATGTGTGTGTGTGCGCACACGTGCGCTAATAGAGAAAAAATAAAAGAGGAGAGTGTACAAGTTCAGAAAAATTCGATGGCAGAGCGGGTTTATTAAGACGTGACAACTGAAAAATTCAATAATTCTTCATTTCAGTCAAGAAAAAATAATCTTTGGTCATATTTATTAAAAAAGAAAGATTTAGTTACTACTCAATTCTTATGTGCTTACATATCTAACAACTAAACTTCAATTTTTACATATGAGCGGCCTTACCTATGCATGGCAAGAGGTGTATTTCACCTTTAAAAGTTCAAATAGTGGTATTTTTTATGTGAGAAAATATTTGGGCGGTATAAATATAGAAGGTAAAATTTAAATATAAGATATGTGAATATAAAATAATTGGGTGGTATGCATGTAAATGCCCCTAAAAAAATCATGAGGATAATTATGAGAAAATATACCTAAATAAATTGAAAAACACTTTCCCTAAACAGATAAACATTAAATAAATTTAAATATCAAAAGCTTTCCTGAAACAACTTAAAAAAATAGAAGAACATCAACCAAATAATGATTGGACCATCATTATTTATATAAAGCATGGACACGATTAAAACACAACAAAATTCATATGACAGAAAAACAATAAAAAGTAGGACATGACATGACGTGTTATTGACACACCTTGAAGATGTGGAACATTATTAAATGAGACATTCTAACTTTGCACAGCCCACACATCTAATTTTTGCTAGTCTACAAATTATAAGATGTTATCATGGGCATAATTGAATGCCTTTGCCCAAGTAAACTCTCTAAAATATGTTCATTTATACTTTCTTTAACTAAACTGGCATTTAAAGTTCATATTTCCTCCCATCTCTATCGCTCCCATTTCATCTAATACGGTAAAACACATCCACAAAAGCTTATTATCATCATACCATATTGAGTTATCTCCGACTGCATTAATAATTCTTTTAGAAGGCATTCTCATATAAGAAATTAAGATTAGTAGCAGCAACAATGATCAAGATGCTAAAACCTTGTTATTAACACCAACATCCAACATCAATTTTTTGGTTGTTCCTGAAATATTAGGAAAAATAATTTTAATATGATGAAAAAATATTAGGAGCATTAATGCTGGCGTTAAACCAAACAATAATAGAAAAATCAAATATTATTGATGAATTCAAAATAAAGAATAAACTTGACACAACAAACTTAAGCTGGGGTGGATCTCGGGGTGGTGGTGGTGATCGACGAAGCTGTGAACCTCTGAACAGGTAGTAGAGTGAGTGAAGAGCTGAAGGCATGGCACAAACAAAAGTGCGTTGGTAACCACGAGGGGAAGGTACGAAGCTTTAGGAACAAGCAGAGTTGCTTTCCTGAGCGGTGGTAGAAAGAAAGAGGGTGTTGGACAGCGGGTAAACAGCTGGAAGACTTGCCTAGGGTTGTGGTGACAAGGGAGGGTGGCGACAAGGGAGGGTGGCGACAAGGGAGGATGGCGACAACAATGGGGAGGAGTTGCGGCAATGGTAGCAAGCAAGAATGAGAAACGGATGGCTGGGCGGCTGGAACAACTGAAAATGGTTGGGAACGACTGTCTCCAGGGGACTACAGCGAGGTAGAATGATAGCGACAATGGCGGGGAATGCGGGGGTTGGAGGACAGCAAGAAGACTGTTGTTTGGCGTGGCATCAGTGAGGAGGAATTGGAAAACTATTAGGAAAATAGCATTGTGCAGCTGTTCGAGGGTGGCTACAACAATGGAGGGCGTCTAGGAGCGACATAAGGAGGATGCATAAGGGGATAGGGAAAATAATCACCACCTCAAGAGTGAGATATAACTGAAGCACCACTTGAACCCTCAGATATAACCCTCAAAGGGAGAAAATACGCCGGCAGTTGTCTCAACAGAAACTCATGCACGAACTAACCCTAAGCAAATGGGATAAAAAATACGCTGGCAGTTGTCTCAACAGAAACTCTTGCAAGAACTAACCCTAAGCAAATATATAATAATATGATAACTGAGAGTGAACCGAGAGAATCGGTAGACTCCTCAACAAGGACAAAACTTGGACCAGTTCAGTCCATGTACAACAGCAGAGCCACTTGTCACGCTCCCAAAAGAGCTCTTCAGGAGGTGGGCAGCCCAGGATCTTTATGTACTGCTTTTTGGCCCTACACCTAGCCGATGTGGGACTAATTGTCCGTGACATTCTCCTCCACCCAATCACGTGACGCCGCTCGTCACGGATCGGCTCCACCGAGGGCCCTACACCGTGGAGAGTCCCCACAACCGGCGGACGCACTGCCGCTCGATACCACTTGTCACGCTCCCAAAAGAGCTCTTCGGGAGGTGGGCAGCCCAGGATCTTTATGTACTGCTTTTTGGCCCTACACCTAGCCGATGTGGGACTAATTGTCCGTGACACACTGCTTCATTTGCAGCACTCCCACATCAAAAGCAAGGGGCGCTCCAGCGTCAGTCTCCTGAGGTTGGAGAAGCTTCAGCCCCATTCGTCAAAGCTTTTCTCGCCTCGTAGTAGTTAGTTCAGCACCTTTGAAAGCAGTGAAAATATTGTCAGCTCGAAGTAGGTCACTCTTATAGGCGTTGTCATCCCAAAGCACATCATTATTGAGTAAGTATACATCCACTTTTAGCACAACTTAAGCTGTGGAGCTGCATATCGGTGTAGATTCCCGCATTCAACAATTAAATCTATAATTTTCTTCTTCCATTCCTCGTGCTCGTTTGAGCGTATCTGGTAAACAAGTATGTAGAGTGGAATTAACTCTGAGATGAAATATATGGCAGGATGAACCACACTTGAAGTATAACTACTCAGCAGAGATCTCTTCTTCTTCTCTAGAAGGACCTAAATCCCATTGTAAAATATTCTTTCCCACAAAGCTCTTAAAGCACTTTCCAACACTGTGGGTCATCCCCCTCCTATCTGACTATCTCTAGGTGAATACAATGTTGAACTTAATATAATACCCGAATCAATTCAAATGGTCTTCCAGAAGTAGCTCAAAGGCTCATCATCTATGATATCTTGGACCTCCCTCAACATTCAGGAGGTAGGCTAATTATCCGTGAATTTTGGAATCCTCTTATCTATGGTTGCCTTATATCTAATATCGGCTCCTCAAACTCATAGCCCTTTTGGATATCCAATAACAGTCCTACTGATGCTCCTTTCGACGCCTGCAAAATGATAGTTTGAGGCACCTCGATCTCATACTTTGCATGAACACCCATTACCTTAGACTCACTCCTTTATAGAACAACCACAATTAATTCAGCTAGAGTCGCTCTCACGGGGTCAGCTGAAATCGCCAGCGTCTCTTCCTCGTTGGCTGAAATCTTCATCTTCTCTGAAATCTTCATCTTCTCTCATATCACTATTTATTTCTTCAACTATTCCCTAATCAGTGAAAGAGATCATTCTCTTAGTTGTGCAATATGATTCGATATACCCAAATACATAGCATTTGAAACACTTTCTAGCTGAGACAGATTTCAGAATATGGATTGATTCCACTTGTTCTCTACTCTGAACTAATGTTTACTTAATCGGGATCATCATGAATGTTCCGTTGAGTGTACTCTTATTATTTATTTCTAGGGTTAAACCCAGTCTGTAAAATGTCTGTCATCCGGTGATATTGTACATTCACTTTTGAAGCTAGGATAAGAACATCCAAGTACTGTTGTCATATTTCTCATTTCATCGTGAGCCAGGTAGTGATCCTGACTTTATCTCAGGCTAGTGTAGGTGCTTCAAAATTTTTCACCATAACAACACACCCTTCTTTAATTTGCGGGCAACTAGTTTTTATGTTTGAAGAAATGTCCTCGTACTCAAAGACACGTTCCACTGTCCAAAGCCACTTAATGAACTCGTCTAAATCCATGTGGCCATCCAAATATGGCCAATCCACTTTTACTGCATCTCACGACTTGTCCCGGGGCTTAGAGTTAACCAAGACAAGAACGAATGGTCGGACGATGGAAATCAATTCACCGCTATTCTAATTCTATCACTAACAATTTAATATTCAAATAATACATGAAAGAGCAACTAAAGAAAACAAATAAAATTAACAAGTTGAAATTTGTATCTCTTGTTTATTGTTCGTCTTCTATACATATTTGATCATATTCTGTTTATCTTGTCAAATGTTTAAAACCAAAATATAATATTGAAGCAACATAATGGGTTATCTAAAGTTAATGCAGGAGTAATGACACTTCTAAACTAAATTAATTCAATGAAAAAAAATACATTATATATGTTGGTCTAAAAGAAATCTTATAATATGTTGGTCTTTTATAATTTTATAAGCAATATGCTATATACTAATACATGTATCAATAACCTTTTTTTCTAAATGAACCTACATGAATCTCCTATGTGTATTTATGTTAACTTTACTTTCATTTTATATTCCTTACATGAGGATCACCGTTAACAACCTAACACACATTTGACTAATATTGCCCCGTCAGCTCACGTCGGCACAATGGTTAGCGATCTATACATCGAAATTGTCTAAGGTGAAAAGTATCTTACCTGTCTCTGACGGATATTATTTCGTCAGTACAACGATTAGCAATATAAACATTGTAATTGTCGGGAGAAGCTCTGCTCTACTCGCTCCTGACAGATGTTATCCTGTTAGCACAACAGTTAGTGATCTAACCATCATAATTGTTTGGGGTGGTAGAAAAGTTCTATGCGCGCGGGTACAATGACGTCCCTTGCCTGTACAATTAGGGGATGAAATCCTCCTTTAAATATGCACATACAAGTATTCAAAGATAAGTTATTTCGTTATTCACAACATACATCATTCTGAGTCATATTCATGTATCTATTAACAAGCATATCTACTCTGTTGTGTAACTATTCATATACATATATTTCAATCATTTACATATTTTTTACTTTTATCATACATATATTTCTTACATGTCAATCTTACATATAATGTTTATCTAAATATCATTCATCTCATGCATATCTTTTATGAATGCACATTTTTTCTTACTATGCCTATCATGCATATCTTTCTTATGTAACAATATGAAGAATCTGATTAAATTAGGGCATATATAGAGTCAAACATACAATCTGAAATATAGAAGATTACTGAAATTTAGAAATATGGTTACTCACCTCAATTGTCACGCTAAAGACTTAATTTTCAATAGCTATTTGGAGGTTGCGGTGACTTAGAAGCTGAGCTTAATAACCTACAAAAAAAAATATTAAACTTTATGATTCAAGTGATTTTGTAAATTAAATTATTCTTCTTATCAGCATACGATTATCCTACCCATCCTACAACGATCTTCTACATAGTTGCCTTTAACTCACTTTCTTAGGTAACCAGCCTGAAATCTTAAACTAAGAATTTGTAATATATTAGATATTTAGGTAATTTAGTTAAAAATATTATTGATTTATCAAAACATACCTTAAACAGCTTTCTCGACAACCAACCCTTCTTCTAAGTTGCCAAAATCTTCTCTCTTCTTCTTAACAATTCAAACCTCCTTTCCCCTTCACTGAGGTTGTGTTAAAACTCTTACGGAGCTCGCAAACCACATTCAAAACATCTGACACAAAATCAACGTTTCCGATGGCTACTGGAAACGAACAATGCATGAATAATGAGAAAAAACTCAAAACCGAAGGGTTAGGAAGGAAATGAAATTCTAAAATAATGTAAAAGAGGGTTTCACACTTATGGAAATCGCCTCGGAGTCCTAAATCCTAAGTTGAAGCCTTCCTAGGGGTTGCTTGGCTTCCCTATCGCTCGTTCGCCCCTTGCTACAGTGGTCCAAGCACGAGAGTTCGCGGAAACACATCCAGACAGGCTTTCTGCCAATTGAACCCCAACAGGGAGAGGGGAACGGGAGAGGAAATAAGGAGAGAGGAGGAAAATTCAAATTTTCAGACACCTTATTAGACCGATCGAAACAAATAAAGTGACATAAGATCAGTCGTGAACTGTAGATTTGAGGATTAAGGGATAATTACTTACGAATTAATTAGGTTAATTAATTTAAATAAAACTTATAATTTTAAATTTTTATAGCTCTTAATCTATTCAAAATTAATATATAGTGTTTTATATCAAATTGTGCAATTCAGAGTTTTATAAAGTTAAGTCGGTTGAAATCTCAAAGGTACAAAAATTAAGATATATATTACGTTGCCAAAAATTTTATTAAATTTCTCAAAATGGTTTATTAAAATCTCCCCTCAAAAAATTTTGTACTCAAAATTCATGAACTCCACATCAACTATGAAGATAAAATAAAAGTGATTACAAAAATTTGTTTCTTGTCAAGTCATAATTAAGAACATATCGAACTCTATGCATCAACATCAATTGCAACATGTTCTTCTAGCTCTTGGTGGGTTAAGGAATATACTCTCAAGCAAATATTTTGTCTTGGTTGCTCTTCATGAGCCACAGTATCAATATCAGCTATTTTCTGCTGACCACTTCTAGAACTAGATATTTCCTAAACATTCCACTGAAAATGATCCCTTCCTGAATGAACATCTGATGTGAATGTTTGAACAACATTAGAGCAATTTCTCCTCTAATGTCTAGGTTGTTTGCATAAAAAACACACCATCAACCCAATTAAACAATCACCGCAATGCTGCTTCCCACACTTAACACAAGTCTGCATAGTACTACTGCCAGTCTGGCTAACAACTCCACCAGTGTAAGACTTTATGATCTTCCCACTAAACACTCATCCTGAATGAACTGTGGGTGTCAGTTCTTTCGAACTCTTCCTCTTATGCATGTCTCTACGTTTCTAAGGCTGTTGGAAATCAATCTCCACCCGCCTAGCTGTCTCCACTAGTACTGAATAGTTTTCAATCTCAAGTGGCAGTAGTGGTACGTTAAATTGAATCTTTCAGTCCAGAAAGAAATCTATGACATTTCTTCTCTGCATTTGGAATGAGTTGTGCATATCTCGATAGCATAGTAAACTCTGCTTCATATTGCATAAATGATTGATCTCTTTGCATCAACCTAATAAATTTATCTTGCATCTACCTCCTAACTGACAGTGGTACAAACCAATCTCTGAAGGTTTTCACAAACTCGTCCCACTGCACCAAGTGGCTGGTTCTACCTCCGAACTTCTCTTGCATCTGACCTTGCCACCACCTTTCAGCTTCCCCCTCAAAAGCAAAAATGACTAGGGTGACTCTCCTCTTTGGTGGATAAGACATGCCAACTATAATCTTCTCACCTCTCAAATGCCAGTTTTCAGCTTCCACTGGTCCTGCCCCGAAAAACAAAGGTGGTCTCATATCTTGAAAGAGCTTCAAGTATTTATCCATTGGTGGTCATTCACTGCTACTAACTTGAGATTTAGAATACTTAATCAACTGAGTCGCATCATATCAAAAAAAAAAAACACCAGCACTGATTGTGTCATTCTGGGGTACAATAGATTCTACAGTCTCATCTATAACCTCTTCCTTTGGATCATCCATAATTTTGAGAAAAAATAACCATAATTTAATTTGACTCAATTAAAATTTTTAATTTGTATTATGTATTGCTTAATTCAATTATCATATTGGCTCTTTCATTAAGATTGATATTATTTAATCTAAACATCTGCTTTGATACCACTTTTGTCACGATTTGACCCATGGTTTGGTGTTAGTCAAGACGGGAAAGGATGGTCGGACGGTTAAAATCAATTCACTGTTATTCTAATTCTATCACTAAAAACTTAATATTCAAATAATACATGATAGAGAAATTAAAGAAAACAACTAAAATTAATAAGTTAAAATCTGTACATTTTTGTTTATTTTCATCTTCTATACACATTTAATCTTCTTTTGTTCATCTTGTTCAAATGTTTAAAACCTAAAAATAATATTGAAGCAAGTTATCTAAAGATAACCCAAGAGTAACGACACTTTTAAATTATAGTAATCCAAGAAAAAAATACAATATGTGTGTTGATCTATAAGAAATCTTATAATATGTCGGTCTTACATAATTTTATAAACAACCTGATATATACTAATGCATGTGTCAAAAATATTTTTCTAAATGAACATACACTAATCCTCTATATGCATTCAACTGTACTTTTATTTTATATTATGTACATACATTTATGTTTCTATGAGGATCAACGTCAAACCCTAATATATTCTTGGCCGATATAGCCCCGTCAGCTCTCGTCGGCACAGTAGTTAGCAATCTAAACATCGTAATCGTCTATGGTGGAAAGACCCTTACCTGCGCCTGACCGATATTATCCCGTCGACAAAACGATTAGTGATCTAACCATCACAATTGTCTGAGGGTGGTAAAAAACTCTACACGCGGGGGTAGCGTCCCTTGCTATACCATTCGGGGGTGAAATTCACCTTTGAACATGCACATACAAATATTCATATATAAGTTATTTTATTCTTCATAACATACATTATTTTGAGACATTCATGTATCTATTAACATGCATATCTACTCTGCTATGCAACTATTCATCATGTATGTCTTTAGTATATTATTCATATATCTACCTCATGCATATCTTTTACTTAGATCATGCATAACTTTCCAACATTCTATCTTACATATAATGTCTATGTAAATATTATTCATCTCATGCATATATTTTATGGATACACATCTTTTCCTACTATATTTATCATGCATATCTTTCATATCAAACAATATGAATAATCTGATTAAATTAGAGAATATATGGAGTCAGACATAAATATAGAAGATTACTGAAATTTAGAAGCATGATTATCTCACATCAGTTGTCACGCTAAAGCCTTAATCTTCGATAGTTAGCTGGAGGTTGTATGACTTATATGTTGAGTTTAATAACCTATAAAACATAATATTAAACTTTACGAACAAGTGATTTTCGTAAATTAAATTATTCTTCTTATTAGCATAAGATTATGTTACCTGAAATTTATGGAGCCGTCCTACGATGATCCTCTACACAGTTGCCTTTAACTCGCCGCCTCAGGTAACCAACCTGAAATCTTAGACAAATTAAGAATTCATAATATATTAGTTTAGTAGGTAATTTAGCTCAAAATAACATTGATTTATCAATACATACCTTAAACGGCTTTCTCGACGACAAACTGTTCTCCTAAATTGCCAAATATCTTCTCTCTTCTTCTAATAATTCAAATCTCCTTTCCCCTTCACTGATTTGTGCTAAAACTCTTATGAAGCTTGCAAAGCACATTCAACACATTTGACACAAAATCGGTGTTCCCGGCGCCTACCGGAAATGAACAATGCACGAAAAAAGAAAAAAAGAAACCTAAAAACGAAAGCCTCAATTATTGTGAAAAAGAGATTCACACTTACGATAATTACCCCAGAGCCCTAACTCCTGAGTTACGACCTTCCCAGGTGCCTCTTGGCCTCCCTGTTGCTCGTCTGCCCCTTGCTACAGTTGTCCGAGCGCGAGAGTTTGCGAGAACACCTCTAGGCAGGCTTTCTGCCACATGAAACCCCAACAAGGAGAGAGGAACATGAGATGAAATAGGGAGGGAGGAAAAATTGAAGTTTCAAATGCACAATAGACCGATTGAAAGAAATAAAGTGGCGTAAGGTTAGTTATTAACAGTGGATTTGTGGATTACGAGATAGTTATTTAGGAATTAATTAGGTTATTTAATTTAATAAAACTTATAACTTTAAATTTTTATCTCTCTCAATCTAGTCAAAATTAATATATAGTGTTTTATATCAAATTGCTCGATTTAATGCATAGAATTTTATAAATTTAACATAGATGAAATCTAAGAGACGTGAAAATTGGGATACATATCACGTTGCCAAAAATTTTATGAAATTTCACAAATGGGTTTATTACACTTCAAAATCCAGACACTTCTGATATTTCAGGTCAACTTTTCAGGATAGGGGTTATTCATCTCTAGAATAAGCATGGTCGAAGGATCAACTGCATTCGTTCAATCTGGTAAGTCACCGTTATGGCTACAGGTGACCCTTCAAGATTGTCTCTTCTCAAAGGAGATAATTCTCTATTGCAGTAGAGGATTTCTCACAACACATCCTCTATAGAAAGTTCTTAGACATCTTTTTGTAGATTTCCCATAAATGACATTGTGACATTCCTCCTAAGCAGATATCTGAGATTTGTCTCTTTGGTGGCGAGG
Source organism: Papilionanthe hookeriana x Papilionanthe teres (assembly GCA_022702705.1). NCBI lineage: Eukaryota > Viridiplantae > Streptophyta > Magnoliopsida > Asparagales > Orchidaceae > Papilionanthe > Papilionanthe hookeriana x Papilionanthe teres. The sequence continues at coordinate 25,143,350 of CM040423.1, forward strand.
TTAAGATTTGAGTTTACGTAGGTGGAAAAGAGTGAATAGGGGATGATGTAGGGTGGGAAAGAAAATTTTTTAAGTGGTTGATTTGAAAAATCAGCAAAGAGATGGATTTTTGTTTTGGAGGTAAGGTTGTGTATTGGTGGATGCTAGAAACCCTAGGATAGGACAAAGGTTAGGCAAACTCAAATACCAAATGATACCGGAGTTGACCAAAACAAGAATAGAAAAATCAAATATTATTGATGAATTCAAAATAGAGAATGATAATATCACAAACGAAAATAATATTAACAGACACGACACAACAAGCTCAATCTAGGGTGGATCTCGGGGTGGTGATAGTGATCAGCACGGGGTACAAGAAGGTAGCAAAGAGTGGGTGAAGGGTTGGAAGGCGTGGTGGTAGCAAAGATGTGTTGAATAAGTATGGTTGTTGTCTTGGGCGGTGGTAACAAGAAAGAGTAGATTGGAGAGCGGGAAATGGCTGGGAAGGGCTGTCCTAGGTTGTGACAGTATGGGAGTAGGAAGACAGAAGTGAAGGGGAGGAGTTGCGACAATAGCAGCAAGCTAAAACGAGAGAAACGGATAGATGGACAGCTGGAACAGCAGAAAGTAGCTGGAGAGAGACTTTTAGGGTGGCTGCAGCGAAGGGGAATGCGGGCAAGACAACAAGAGAATGTCTGTCAGGGGCGACAACAACAAGAATGCAGTTGTAATCAGAAAACTTAAGGGAAAACAACAATGTGTGGCTGTTCAGGGGTGGTTGCAGCAATGGAGGGTGGTCGGGAGAGACACGAGAAAAATACGGAACGGGATATGGAAGATAATTAGCGCCTCAAGAGTAAGATATAGCCAAAGCATTACTCGAACCCTCAGATACAACCCTCGAAGGAAGAAAAGAGACGGCGATTGTCTTAACATATAAGCAAAAACTAACCTTGGACTCCTAAGAAAGCAAATATATAATAATATGATAACTAGAAGTGGTCCTAGAGGAGCGGTCGACTCCTCAACGGGGACAATACTTGAACCAGTTCAAATCAGGTACAGTAGTCTGGTCGCTGTTTCGTTCACGGGATTCCACATCGGGAGCAGGGGGTGCTCCTGGTCAGGCATTTACATACATACCACTTTGCTTTACATATCTATCACCTTAACTTTATTTTTTTTACATTTATACCACCCAAATCTTTAATACATATGAAAAATACTACCGTTTGAACTTATAAAAAGTGATATATACCTTTTTATGCAGGTAAAATTGAAGTATAGGTGTTAGATATGTAAGTACATAGTTTAATAATAGGAGTTGGAGTAAAGCTGAAGGCATGGATCATTAGCATTTAACCATAATACCTGAGCAAAGGAGAGCTAGGAAGAGCTGAATTCTAAGGCAAAAAAATGGGAGAAAAGTGATAGTTGAAGGTTGCAGCGACTGCGGAATAAATGCTGTAGAAAAAGAGGTGCAAGGTTTGACAGTTGAACTATAGATTGCAAAGGTCAGCGATATAAGTTGAGAAAGGGGTAAAAGAAATGACACTTGATAGGATTGAACTAGAGCTATGATGTCGAAGGGTGTTAATACTGCAAAGCTACTATAAAAAAATGGAAAGTGAGAGGACACGAGCCAAAGTCAAAATGTCAAATCAGACCTTGGAAGTTGCTTGGAAGAAATGGAATGAAAGGACAGGATCGACTATCATCTTATATCAGATTCTAAACCACTATATTAATGACTATTTCAAATGTCATTCTCCTTTTATATAATAAAAGAACTTCAGATTTCTAGCCAACAATGAATATGATTTTAAAACCTTATTATTAATATTAAAAAATAAAAACCAATATCAGCTTTTTTTAAATAATGCATAAAATATCATAATAAGATCTTAAAGGTAAAATAATTTATTCTTTGACAAAAACGAAAAAAAAAATAAAAAATTAAAAAATTATAATTGGGATTCCAAGAAGTTAATGGTATAGAATCATTAGCATTTAGCCAACAAGTAGGAACAAAATGACAACTATTGGTTGCAGCCAATCGGTATAAATATTGATGAGAAAGGTATCCCAAATTTGACAATTGAACTGTAGATTACCATGATCAACAGTATAAGATAAGAGCCAAAGAAAGATGTCAAATAGGAAGCGTACAGAAAGGGCACTAGCCAGGAGTGAGCTAGAGTTGAGGTTGTCAAAGAGAAAAGGTGGCAAGGGCATATGCTGGGGCCAGAGCCGAAATGTCATATTCAGCTTGAGAAGTTGGGAATAAATGGAATGGGATATGAGAAGGATCGATTCTTATCCTTCGTTAAATTATTACCAACTGCATTATTGACTATTTCAAAAGTCATTCTCCTGTTATATGAAAAAAGAAATTAAGATTATGAGCTCACAAATGAATAAAATTCTAAACATTATTATTAATATTAAACCCAACGTCAATTTTGTTTTTTGAGAAAGCTTGAAATATCAGAATAAAAATCAAGAAAAAGTAAAATAATTGTTACTTTGACAATAAAAACATTAATGCGTATTTAAAAAAATGAAAATTGGGTTGGAGGAGTCAAGCTGAAGGCTAAGATGCATTCAGACATAATACCCTAACAGAGTAGAGAAGAATAGTTAGGCGCGATGGCTAAAAGTACGAATCGAGTGACAACATTCATAGTCAGACTAAAGTTCATGTTAGAAAGAAAATTAAAAAAAATGCATTTATTCAAAGGTTTCTAAAAATTTATCTGAGCCTAAGGCCAAAGCACGAAGTTTCTTAAATTTATTATGCCGAAAGCATTTAAGGAAAACAAATGCTACACGTAATCACCTCCCTATCTTTTCAAAAATTCTTACAAACATCTATGATGGTTGTATAATTTCAGTTTATGCACCAAGCATTATTCTCATATCGTAATGTAAATTAAGCACATATTCAACAAACAATCCAACAAAATCAGAATGTGGTGCACGGCTAAAGGAATGAGAATTATACTTTCTAAGCTGTGTTAGAAAAAAAAGAACTTTCCAATAGATGGACTAACAAAGCTAATATAAGTAAACTCCAATACAAGTAAAAAGCAAATCCTAGCTTCCAAATTTTATAACAACTTGAAATCATAATAAATATCTAGACTTATTAATACCTTTAGTTGATACAATTGTTGAAGGATAAAAGATCCATGAAAACTGTAACCGAGTCCTAAACAAATTCTATATGATTTTTCCTAAATAACTAACAAATCTTATATTCCCAATGTGAAAGCTCCCATTTTTTGCGCTTTTTCGCGTAACCATGGAATAGCCGGGATCAATCCATACTGGAGTTTCTGAATGGGAACTGTGAATTCCAATAATAGCGGGATAACTATTGCGCCCCGGACAGCGTCCCATTACCTAATTCAGCCTAATTTAATTACTCTCTGAATTTTTTCCTATTTCGCTATTTCTAATTAGGTTACTTTCTATATTAAAACTTTTATGTGTAGTATTTTCTGTCTTGAGACATTAGCTTGATTTATTTATTTTGAGAGTTTAACTTCTAATTTCTAGTTTAGAGTATTGTATCATTTTCTTCAGCAAGTGTTGTGTTTGTAACTTGCCTAGGAACAAGTAATGGATCCCCCACGACATCCGCACCACATCGTTTCGTCGTTTGGCAGCTGTTTTCAATCCTGACAACCGCAGAACTCCTCCAACTGCTGTTGAACAGCAGGTTTTATTTCATCTACCCTTCGCTGTCAAACTCCCATATTGCATTCTTTGCCATTCCAAAAATATCTCCCCGCTAAACCCCACTTTAAAATACCTTCTAGGAGCTCTAGAAAGGTATCATCCTGTATGAGAGACCCTCAAGCCCTAGAATTTTAGGATTTTATCTTCTTTTCACCAAACTAAAATTCAAAATAACCTAGCCTAAAACCTCCACAAAAAAGGAAAAGAAAAAAACAAATCATTTGTAGCATAATTCCTAACCCCAACACTAATTTAAAAAACCAACTTCCCTAACTCTTCTAAAATTCCACCTCTGACACCTAACCCAAAAATTTAAACTCCCGACCTACCTTGAGTAGAATAAAGTTGAACTCTTAAACATCACAAGCATAAAAGAGTCAGAGATAGTTTATTGCCCATGTTACTATTACTCCAACTCAATATAGAATTTATAGTTAACTCAGTTGGAGGTTAAAGATGTTAGGTACTTAAGTGGGGGAGATTGTGAAATCCCTTAAAGGGATTGAAGCCCAAACCCTTAAACATCAAGGCGCCATTCGTTGTAATGGTGAAATTTCATTAGAAACTCCAAAGTTAAGCGTACTCGCCTAGGAGCACTTTTGGGATGGTTGACCTTCTGGGAAGTTACGCCAATGGGGTAAAATTGTGACACCATTAGGACAAAATGGACAATACCTTGATAGGTGAGAGTTCAGACTGTCACAAATGATATCAGAGCATTACACCAACTAGAACCAGAGAAATAAGTAGCATACATAACAAAATGCTACGCCACAAGAGTCATCTCTTGAACCTGGATGGGACAAAGTGTTACATGGTGGGAACCACCTCTTTAATATGTAGGGGCCACCTTTGGAGTCCTATCTACTTGGTGGATGATTCTGGGTATAGAACACTGATGAGGATATCAGGTACTTAAGTGGAGAAGATTGTGAAACCACTTAAGTAGAATGAAGCTAAACTTTTAAACATCGAGATGTCTTTTGGTGTAACGGTGAAATTTCGATAGAAACTCCAAAGTAGCGTGTTCACATAGGAGCACATTTCGGATGGGTGATCTCTTGGGAAGTTACACCAATGAGGAAAAATGTGAGACTAGTAGGCCAAAGAGGTTAATACCTTGTTGGCTACAAGTTCGTGCTATCACAGAAACTAGTCGCCATTAAGTTAAATAAAAGTGCATATCTATGATTGGAGAAATTGAAGCTTCTTCGATAACGAGAAGGGAAAAATATTACTTGGTCTGAGATGAAAAAAAGTGTGCAGTGCAAGTACCTGCCAACACCTTACAGACATGTCATGGTGAAATTTTGTCATTTACAACAACAAGATCTCTTAATAAATGAGTACATCACTAAGTTTGAGCAGCTTATGTTGAAGTATGGGCAAGTGAAGCCTGAGGAAAACACTCTAGCTTAATATATGAGAATATTGAGATTATCTATTGGCAACGTGATATTGGATATGACATGATATTCAAACTGTAGCTTCAAAGGTGGAGAAAGAGCAATGCCATCAGGTGGTAGATGCACTTTACAGGTGGAGTTCAACCCCAGGATTAGGCAGCAAAATCTTTTGATAGAGGAGTACACCACTAAGCTTGAGCAACTATTGTTGAAGTGTGGGTTAGTGGATTAGTGGAGCCTAAGGAGAACACCCTAGCTCGATATATGAGAGGATTGAGATTCTCTATTGGCAACGTGATACAGTTACAATCCTTCTGGATATGACATGATGTTCAAACCCTAGCTTCAAAGGTAGAGAAACAACAATGCCATCAAGTGGTAGCCACACTTAACAGGCGGAACTCAACCCTAGGATTTGGCACAAAAGTACACCTAGTGGAGCATCTCAGCCGACCTCGCCCAAGAAAAAACTAATTCATAGTGGAAAATAGGTGAAGCCACAACCAGCACTCCCAGATTCATCCCAGTCAGGAAGTGCTTCAAGCATAATGGTTTTGGGTATAACACATCAGATTACCCAAATACGAGAATGATCTCTTTTACGGAGCTGTGAGTAGTTGAAGAAACGGACAATGACATAAAGAGTAAAATAAATGTGGTTGAGTCAGTTTAGTCGAGTTGTGGGTCAATATATTAATAAGAGTATTTTGTCTGTTCGCTTTTATTAGGGTTTAGGTCCGTTGTTTTTAGTATAAATAGGAGGCCTTGTTTTATTAGGTAACTTTTGAAATGATGTAGAAGGATGTGAGAGCTTTGGCTTCGCGGGTTCCTGGAAGAGAATGTGTTTGTATCCAGTGTCAGGTGCTAGCAACTTTGTTGCTGGTGGTAACTTCTCAGGTCTCTTGCATCTTGTATCTCATATCTTGTATCTTTTATTTGATTAGTGTCTCTCAAGTATATCTTCTTCCCTATTTTGTCTTGATTTCAAGTTCTTGTTTCTAAATTCTATTCTTTACATTCTCTATATTTCCTTGTTGAATTATGCAATCATACCTTTTGTATATCATTTAGAATGACACGGAGTGTATTATCTTTATTTGAAATAAATGTGGTCGAACCAATTGATTCAAGTTATGGGTCAATATATTAGCAAGAGTATTTTTGTTTGTTTGCTTTTATTAGGGCTTAGGTCATATGTTTGGTTATAAATAAGTCTAATGTTGTATTAAAGGACTTTGGAATGATGTAGAAAAATGTGAGAGTTAGGGCTTTTTAGGTTCCTGGATGGGAATTTGTTTATATCCATGGCATTGAGTAGTGGCAACTGTATTCCTTCGTTGTTGGTGGTGATATCTCGGGTCTCTTGTATTTTCTTTCCTATTTTCCCTAATTTCCAATTTCTTGTTTCTGATTTATGCTCATTACAATTTTCTCTCTATATTTCTTGACGAATTCTTCACCCATGCTCTTTTATCGGTATCATTTGGTATCAGAGTTTAGGTTCTTAATTTCAATTTGAGTTTTCTTTCCATCAAAAATAACTTTTTGGCTGTCTGTTGTTCTTTTGTATTTTATGTTTGGTGCCATTGGAATTCTCAGCTCTTGCTACTATTCTTGCTGAAATTCTATCAAGGATTTTTTTTGTTTGTTAAAATTCCATAAAAAAAAGAGAATTCTATCCAGGATTTTCCCCTTGCTTGCCTAAAATTTGCGGACATATTGTCTCTGCATTCGTTTGTTGTACTTTCTGCTCTCAACCTTGTCGTTGATCCCTCGGTTTTCTAGCATTCCGGTTGGTGTTCTTGTCTAAACGCCAAAATCTCATGCATTCTAACAATTTTGGGATGCCTAAAGACTTCATAATGGAAATTTTCCTCTTGAGCAGAAGATTATCTTTGCAAGAATCGATTCCTAAGGATTTGGTTAGATACATCGAGCAGCCTAAAGCATCATGTTGAGAAATCCTTCTTGACCAAGGCGAACTCCTAAAGGTTTGGTGGGTCTTGAGCATTGAGCGAAAATTTGATTGAAGGAATCGGGATAACTCGTGTGAAATATTTGATGAAATGTAACGCAAGAATTTTCACTCAGAACCTTTGGTTCTCCTTATTCAATTACCTCTACTTTATGTGCAAAAAATGTTCTTCTTTCTCGACACCAACAATTATACCTTTGCCTTCTCTTTTCCTTGTTGGTGATGACAATAAGAGCTTGAGGAGGACAAAAAGAATGTGCAGTTCAATTTTCATTTCTAACTCTTGCACCTTGATGTCGGATCACAACTCTTCTCCAACAATCCTTGTTTCCTACTTGTATGACTGAAACTTTTTTCGACCTTGCCGAGATTGGTTTGCCAAGAACTCTATCGATTCCCATGCCCGTCAGCATTTTCAACATTTTTCTATGGGTGAAAACTAGAACAATCTTGTTGCAGCCTCTTCATCCAGCCAATGCTTGGAGCGAATAAACTGCAGACTAACTGTGCGTTTGGGGAAACTTATTCACAATGGTGGCGTTTTTTAAAATGCCACCAACTGTTTGGATAATGGGGTTTGAAAGCTTTTTTGAAAACTCCGTCGGCAGTTTTCTACTAAAAGTGGATCGCAGGTAGGAGCCCATGATCCGCTTATCCTTCGAGCAAAAGACCTATTGGCCCTCGCTGCCCTAAGCGATCTCCTTCTCGTTCGATCGCCTTCGCCTCCTCACGACCCCCTCGCTCTCTCTGCCCTAAGCGAATTTCTTGTTCGCCTTCTCCTCCTCCCTCGCATCTCCTTTGTCCTCCTCCTAACCCCCTCGTCGCCATAAGCGAACTTCTTGTTCGCCTTTTCAATGGTATTTCACAGAGTCACCACAATTCCTTTTTACCGTAATTTTTTTCTGCTTGGATGGCTCATCGTTGGAAATTGTTTGGCGACGAAACGGTTGGGAACTGTAATTTTTTTGCTGCTTGGATGGCGATGAAAGAGATTCGATGGCCCATGCCTTATAATCGCTGCTTTCATTTGCCATTGGTTGGTAACTGCTTGGATATGCTCTTTGATGGAACAAAGACAAATAGGAGCTTTTGATATAGTGGGGCGAAGGGGGCGTATGTACCTGCTTTCTCTTTGGATGGTAAAAAAATGCTTGATATTGCTTCCCGGTTCTTCTGATATATGACTTTGTTAAACTGATGTTTGATATATCTAAACTTTATGCATATAGAGAAAACTGAGAGTAGTATTTCATGTCATGAATCTCCTTTGGTATATCAATTCTTTTTATCGAATCAATTGATCAGTTGCTTGGCATTCACACTCTAGTTGATCATTCTGCTGCTAGGTCTCTTTCTGTTGAATATATTTAAAACTTACAATATTATTTCATTGCATCATTTTTATTATTATATACTGGAATTAGTTAATCACAATGCTTTGCTTTTGCATATTTGATTTTCACTCAAGGCTGAGCTGCACTTGTTTCTCAACCAAATTTCTCTGTATTGTAAAGTTAATGGAGTGCAAATTGTTGTGTTATGCTTTCTTCAAACTTGAACTGCGCAACCCTCTGCAGTGGCAAACATTAAGGATGACCGGAACATTATCAGGAAGTCAATGCTACCTATGACCATATTTAGCTGGAATGCCAAGGCTATTGTTATTGCTATATTTTTTTTCCTTCAATCTCGACCAAGTAATGCAGTTAAAAGGACATAATATAGTAATCCTTTAGATTTGTGACGTGCTTTATTTGTTTTTGATGATTTCAATTACAAAATATTAATATCTCTAAAAGCAAAAAGTGACCATAGAACAGCTTCACATCTCCCCAAATATTGTTATTTACAGCGTTCTTATTAATGGCTTGTGCAAGGAAGGTCCTTTGGAAGAAGCTTCATACGGCTATAATGATCCAAAATAACAAGCTGCTGGAAATATTTATCAAAATTGTTCATTCTTTCTTGCATGAATGAGAATTCTATTTTCAGGATGGCTAATTTGATTTACGGGATAAGAACAATGGGGGGTTAGTAATACAGCTGGATTTCACATTCAGTGACAGAATAGATCTGAGGAGTTTTTAAGCATGAAATTTTATAGCATTGCAATAATGCTTGAGATCATGAGAAGTGCTCAAATGATTTATAAAAGTTATTCATTTACTTGTGTGTTTATAAATGCACAAGTGTTTGAAAATATATTTATACAAACAAAATTAACAAAATAAAGGGTTCAGCGGGGCATGGTGTTTCAACAGTGCAATGTTGAGGGGAGACAGGTGATGGTTGCATTGCTCTTTTATTGGTTTTATTGGATAAGTAATATTCTAAACTTTTCTAAGTGGGCTCTTATAAATAAAGAAAAAATATCAATATTTACTTTGTCCTCCTCCTGACTAATTTTTTAGTACGTTACTACTGAAAGAGGAATAAATTGCCTTTGCTTTGAACATATATTACTTGTGCTATTTTAGTGGATTTGTTTTGTTCTGGATTGGATCTGAATGAATAGAGAAATTGAAGTTATTATCTTTTGAGTTGCTAATTTGCATACGTTGGCTTTCTTATTTAATATTTGTACAGTCAAGGTGTTTTACTTTCTTCTCACCAGTATATCACTTGAGCAACTCTTAAGCTATTGGTTGATAGCTTAATTGCTTAAAATATTCTATTTGTTGGGTTCTTTGGCGCATGAACGTTCATGAGCTTCTTGTTGCGACTTATTAAAATGCTTGAGCATTAGATTTACAGATAATTACATTGCAATATTGTGTTCTATGGTGGGGCAGATCATATCTAGCTCCATATTGGGATGGAAGTAAAGGCAATGTTTAAGAAACAGTAACCTTTAAGAGAATTTCCATTTTCAGCTACCTTGTTATATAATTAGTGTTTTATTAGTTTCGCATTACTTTCTGTGTCAGTAAGACACATGAGGTTGATATAAATTGGCAATGAATATTAGCATCAACATCAATCATATGACTTACTAACTGTGGAGCAGCTTGGATGGCTACAGAACTTTATTGTCTTCCACACTTTAGTAGTTTGAGAATTTCTTGATTAATGTTTTAATAGCCTTCATAGTTGTATGTAAATGCCCCAAAGTAATATGCAAAGTGAAATGACAATAATTCTTTGGTGCAAAAAGCAACACAGCGCGTGTCAGAATGGTCGTTTATCCACAAAGGGCTGCAAATCAGCTGTTTTCCAAACGCACAAACCAAACAGCTAAACAACTTATCCAAAACAGAGGCAGAATGGTCATTTATCCAGAATCAGCTGTTTTCCAAACGCTGAAACCAAACAGCCAGACAGTTTATCCGGATCAGCTACTTATCAGCAGCTTATCCGGATCAGCAGTTTATCAGGATAAGCAGCTTATTTAGATAAGCAAGATAAGCTAAAACAGCCCCAAATAGACCCTAAGTTTCTTCCACCTTACAACAACAAGAATTGCAGTCCAATTTATGCCACAAGATTTACCATGAAGGTTGTGTAATACTGTTGTTTCTGACAGACTAAAAAGTCTATAACCATGTCCTAGAAAGCTACTAAGTCGAGACAATAATGTAAAATCATTGTTTCTAAAGTGGGGTGTTAATATAGTTGATTTTGTAATTTTAACCCATTTACATAAGGGATCACTTGGAAGAGATCGATTCAATGGAGATGGAGCTCCTCCCACCCGAGAATGACACGAAGTGTCTTAATTTTACTCCGGAATAAACGTGGTCGAGTCAATTGAGTCAAGTTACGATTTAATATATAAGAAAGGATATTTCCGTTTGTTTATTTGTTTAAAGATTTAGGTCATTTGTTTTATTATAAATAGGAGGACTTGTGTTATATTAAAAAACTTTTGGAATAATGTAGAAAGATGTGAGAACTTTTGTTCCTTAGATTCTTGAATGGGAATGTGTTTGTATGCACAACGTCGGGTGATGGCAATTTCATTCTTGGTGGTGACATCACGTCTGTTGTATCTTATATCTCTTATTTCATTCGTGTATCTCCTTTATATCTTCATCCCTATTTTTCTTGATTTTCAATTCCTTATTTTTTAATTATATTCTTTACATTTTCTCACTATTTACTTGTTAATTTTGCCCCCATACCCTTCTGTCGATACCACCATGTCTGATCCATTTATCTATATCGTTATGATTTTATTTTATTTGAAAATAAAACTACTTTTAAATAAAAGGAAAGAAATTTAGTACATATAAAACAATAATTACTCGTTTGATCTTTTTGATAATTTTTAGCCTCAAGCTCCCTAATTTTATCACTTGAAATCATAAGTCATATCGTTAAATTTCTATATTCTAAATTTTCTAAATAAGTTTTTATGTTAAAATTTTCTTATAACCTACCATTTTAACTTTCTCAAGGCCTAAGTTTCCATAATAATTTATTATATCTAAACAGAAATAATTATTAAATCTTTTCAATTAAATTTATAAATTAACTTTATAATGTAAAAAAAAAAGAATAATTAAATTGTAGCATTTCTAATTAATTGCATTCATCAAGATGATGCTTATTTCTTGGCCCAAATTTGTTGTATCTCTTTCAACCCTACTCTTCCAATGAAAATTTTATTTATTTTCGGTAAAATGTAACATTTATTTTAGAATATAATTACAAATATAAATTTAAAAAAAATTAGTATACTCTAACAACGTGTCATCTATCTTCTTTTTGCAAACTCAATAATCTTAATTTTTCAAAGGTTTAAATTCATAAAGTTCTTCAATTTCCAATCCCTAATATAAATTAATAAACAATTATCTAATAATATTTAACTTAAAATAGTTTAAACATTCGTGAAAATAAAATTAATCATAACATTACCTTCCTTAGCATACTTCGTTTGCTCGTCTTCTGCACATAGACGGACTAACACTTCCACAAATCCATTTGCCAAGCGTGACGATCGTTACCTACAGACGAACACATCGTAAGCAGCATCAACTCCCTAATCTTCATTTCTTGCACACACACAATATGACACTATGTCCACGTCATCTTTTCTACCTTGATCAAACTATTTCTCTTCCAACGCATGTGATACCACTCATAATTCGCCACTCGCACCCTCCGCTTCCAACACAAAACTAAGTTCTAGCATTATGCGTCTTTGCTTGAGCACGAGCACGTCTCCACCTCCCTCTAGCTTCGTCTCACACACACACAAGATACCACTCGACTTCCTCATATGTTTGCTCAGAGTAAACAAATCATTCCCTCCATTTCCTTATGAAGGAGAACATCTAAACGGTTTTGCTCAAACTGTCATTATTGATTTCAAATCCTTTTTTTATTTTTATTTTTTTGTTATTACGCCACAGTGTATATCCCAACTGAATCCTTTCATGAGTTCAATATAATTGGAATCCATTAGTTTCCAAATTTTAAAGTTGTATTTTTGACAAAAATAATGTATTCACACAAATTTGATTTTTTTTTAAATCGAATAATTCAATGAATTTATTTTGCAAAGTGATCAAAAAATCTCATCTTCATTCCAATTTGTTAAGCTCCCCAAGTATCATGTCATTCTCAGTGACATTTAAAAAAACCTAAAGCTCTTAACACTAAATTGATGCATAATTTTTATAGGTTTAAGGTCCGTAATGCAACAAGAATATGCTTAAATTGTATGAGAATATTCCTAAAATATGGTTTCTCAGTTATGAGAATTATAGGTCATTTGCATGATTTTATAATTTGCTTGAACTTCAAATGCATGACATTAAAAAATATGGGATATTATTTATGATAATTGTAATTCTTTGTTCAAGTCAATAGGAGACATTAAGTTGAACTAGGTGATATAATAATGATATATAGCTTACCTTAGAAACCCTTAAGGAATTAAATGTAATAAAGGCAAGGCCATTTAAAATCCTGCATTTTGGAACTAACATCTGCAAATCAAAAGTTTTCAAAAGCAATTATTTCAATTTTTTGTCTTGTTTGATCTTACTTCATCAAACTGCTGCCAATTCATCTCCACCTAGTGAATCCGCATAAAGACTTTATAAGACAATTTTATATATCCTAGTCCTAAATCTATTATATATATGATGAAATTGCATTTAATACTGAGTTGATTCTAAATGTATCTATAATGGCCTATTAGACTTGTTTGTGTTGACTTGTGGATTACTTCGAATGAAGTGCAAAATATATACTCTAATTTCCTTTATAGATATCAAATGCTAAATTCATCAAAATCATTTTTTTCCAAGTCATGCAGATTGTAGTCTCTCATTTTGGGAACACTACCAATGGTCCCCTATAGTTAAAATTTGCAAGAATTCTAACTACAATAAGTGTACTTCTAGGTACAGTATCGTTATCATTATGCATTCAAGCTACAACGATTGCTACTGCAAAATTACAAAATTCATATTTAAGGATTTATGGGTTCTGTTGCTAGTGATGCTCAGCTAATTCCAGCTTTATGCATTGTGGATTCTACTTTTGCAGCTTCTTTGGCAGGTTCTATTACTGTTGCTTATCCAACTTGTTCAATCTCGTGTTCTATTATAGCTTGGGTGGTTTTGAGCACATAGTTAGTGGAGAGAATTTATATCATTCATCACGTAGCACATTTATGCCAAATTTGTTGATAGTCGAGATTTGGATATTATTTTTAAAATTAAGTTACAGTAATGAGAGAGATCCAACAGAAAAGCATATGACTATAAAGATGAATACCAGAGGCACGTAATAGTGAGCTTTTGATTCAATAGAATTGATAGTTCCACTCTCAATTTTGTGTGGATAATGGATGTATGATTATTGCAATAAAATTATAACAACTTAGTTCTAGAAGTCGTCTCCTTTCACCAGTGCAATGTTAGGATCTTCTAGATTTTATGACATCTTTTTTTGTATCTATTTCATCTAAAAATTTGATAGTAATTATGCTAGAGCTCTTGATTTCAGTCGAATTTGGTAAAGCTGGATTTCAGCTATAATGGAGAATTTCTACTACTTGCTGAACCATTGCATTATTATTTAGGTTCAAATTATTAAATTTACTGATTTTCACCAGAGAAAAGCAAGTTCTTGTGTATTTCGTAGTCGCTGATGACTAATTTTCTATGTGATTTGTACTCAAATGCATCATCCTAAGTATATTAGGAATCAAGACCCTTACCCGTTCTATACCAAGCATATTCAAGTGATTTGAATTAAAAAAAAAAAAAGATCGAGTGCTTTTCTAAAATTACCTCATTGCTTGGTTGAGTGAGTCGATTCCACAAATCTCCCAGTTGCTTGCTTATTTTCTTTTCTTCTGTGGACAAAGAGGTATTGACTTTTACACCATGATCAAGATGTAGATTGGAACTATTTGATTTAGAAAGAGAAGGGTCTTCCATTGCTTGGGAAGACCTTTTCCTGCTCCGTTGACCAGAAGATGAAGAAGATAAGGTCTGACTCTGAGAAGCATCACAATGAGTATGATATAGAACGCCAGTGAGCTTTTCAGAACCATAGGTGGCAGTCACTAGATATCCATTCTCAAACTTTCCTGTAATTTCCCCTCTCAACCAAGAACCTATTTCTAGTGGTGGATATCCTGCACATCAGCAACCAAATATTTCCTCTATTATAAGACAGTATTATTTCCCTAAAAAAAGATTGTACAATCTAGCATCATGACTGTAAGAAATACAGCAGCATTTACTTATAAATAGATGGCTGATGTGTCTACTTCGTTTCGTGAAGCTTAAGGAATTTAGTATATAAATAAAGGTTAGAGTTAAAAAAAATTAAGACGACAGAAAACCTGGCAAATGAAGTCCAGTTGAAATCTTTAGCTGTGTCTTTGTGGAACTTTGTTGCTTTAATGGTTCTTGGTCGATTAGAACCTCACCAGATAAAGGAACTGCACGAGTATTTAGAATTTAGGCGCCTAATAAAAAATGGATGGCATATCAAGCACAATCAAACTAGAAACCTCTTTGGCAAACCTGTTAAATGTTTTCCACTGGTACCATGTGTACCAGTAGTTCCCAGCTGATTTGGTTTTGATACTGAAGGACTACCATGATTTGTACCTGAAAAAGTAGTTTTCAGCAGAAGATGAAAACCTTTGCAATGTCAAAAAAATAAAAAATCCCAATAAATAAGTTAAAGTGCAAGAGATAATACCAGATATTGGGTCTATTACAACTTTATTGCGGAAGAAGTATACTTCTTCATAATGTTGAAGCAGAGCGATGTAGTACTTTCTCAAAACAAATGATGCATTTGTAATTGTTGATGGAAAGTTGAAGGCAGAAATTACATCTTTCCATATTCGATCTTTAATAACCTGTGATCAGATTATGCGGAAGATAAAGCCATCAAAAAAATATGAAAATTTTTTTAAGTCATCCAAAACAAATCCAAATAGATAAATTGTTAATGGTATTAAGAGTTAATGAATTACTAATTGTCATATAAATATTAGAACATGCTGCAATTATTATAGCATGACTCCATAATCATTATTATTATAATATATCTTTATTATTACACATATTTTTGTTTATTACATGCATATATATTACTCTCTGTGAAATTACGCTCATAAATATACTTTAATACTTGCTATATTTAGTCATTATTTTAATTCTTTAATTTTAGCTATTTATGTTATTCCGTAATTATAGGAAGTACTTAATTTCTTTCCTTATTCTTGTACTTGTACTCACCTATTTATAGGTGAATTCTCTATGGAATCAATAAGAGCATAATTCAAAATTTCACATGGTATCAGAGACATAGGTGAAGCTCTCCCGCTCGGACGTCTGCATCCCGCTCGATCGAAGCCTCTCCCGCTCGATCGAAGCCTCGTCCCGCTCGATCGTCTGCGTCTCGCTCGACGTCGGCGTCCCGTTCGATCGTCCGCTCGATCGTCCCGTTCGATGTCCCGCTCGATCCCGTTCGATCGTCCCGCTCGATCCCGTTCTATTGTCCGCTCCGTCCTGTTCGATTGTCCCGCTCGACGTCTGCGTCCCGCTCGTCTGCTTCCTCCCGCTCGTTTGTGTCCCGTCAACTGCGTCTCTCGTCCCGCTCGATCGTCCGCTCCTGCAATCGTTCGCGCAGCACTGATTCGCACCTATCCTGCGATCGTCTACGTCTGATCGCCGACGCTTCTTCTACGACCAACGGCAAGCACAGCTCGTTCCAGCCGTGCTCCTTGTCGACGCAGCCTCTTCTCTGGTCATTCCGCTGGACTCCTCTCCTCTCCAATGACTAAGTACGGTCATGCCTGCAACTCGTCCTCCACTAGTGATGTCACTTTTAGCCACCCCTCCGCAACTGGGTCTCCGTCGCCCGAGAATTCGAACAATAACTCGTCCTCATCACCAGCCACAAACTCACCGGCCAGAATTATCTCCAATGGTCGCAGTCAGTCATGATGTTTAAATGCGGCAAAGGCAAAGATGACTACCTCACTAGTGATGCTCCAGCTGCGCGACAACAGATCTGTCATACAAAACTTGGAAATCCGAGAATAATATGGTTATGGCCTGGCTTGTTAACTCGATGGCCCTTGATATTGACGAGAATTTTCTTCTCTATAGCACGGCTAAGGATATATGGGATGCTGCCCGTAAGACATATTCTAGTTCGGATAATACAGCCAAACTCTTTGCGGTGGAGACCCTTCTTCATGATTTTCGTCAAGGTGATCTCTCCGTCACTCAATACTTCAATACTCTTACTCGGTATTGGCAGCAACTAGATCTATTCGAGGTGTACCTTTGGAAGTGTCCCGAAGACACTAAGCATATTTCGCCAAATCGTGGAACAAAAACGCACCTTCAAATTTCTCCTCGGCCTCAAATCTGAGTTTGACCAGACTCGCTCGCGGATTTTGAGTTCGAAACCTCTCCCAACAATTCGTGAAGTTTTTCCGATGTGAGCCGCGAAGAGAGCCGCCAAAAGGTCATGTTAGGTGCTTCCTCTTCCACTTCAGTCCTTGACGGATCCGCCCTTGCTGCTCACATCCCACCCACAGACAACCGCCAACGCCAGGGCCGCCCTTGGTGTGATCACTGCCGCCGTCCTGCCATATTCGGGATACTTGTTGGCGGATTCATGGAAAACACGCCAATGGAAAGACCAAACGTGATTCTCGGGCAGCTACCACCATCACCAACGAGCCCGTTCAGCGAAGAACAGATTCATGCTCTCCAGAAGATGCTCGGTCAGCTGTCTCCAGTCCATCCTTCTAGTGTAACATCAGGTGCCACCGGCCTTGTTGCCCAACAAGATATTTCCTCATCTGCTTTCATCTTGGATTCAACCTCTTCTCGCCCATGGATTGTTGACTCAGGTGTCTCCGATCATATAACCGGGGATATCTCCTTCTTAGTGGATTATCGACTGTGTAATCCGACCCTCACTATTCAGATTGCCGATGAATCGGCCTCCAAAATTGTTGGTCTTGGTTCTGTTCGCATCTCTCCAGATTTATTCCTCACTTTCGTGCTTCATGTTCCTACTTTGGATTGTAATTTGGTCTCTATTAGTAAGCTCACTCCTGATTGTCATTGTGTTGCTAAATTTTTTCCATATGTTTATGAATTTCAGGATTTGAAGTCGGGGAGGATGATTGGCAGTGCTGAGTTGCACAGTGGTCTCTATCTTCTCAACAAACCCTCTGTTGGTCTTGTTTCACCCGTTGGTTGTGCTCCAGTATCGAGTTTGTCTTGCTTAAATCCTCTTAGTACATCTGTCTTTCATTCCAATGTTAATAATGATAGGGAAATCATGTTACTTCATTATCGTTTAGGTCATCCCAATTTTATGTACTTAGAAAGCTCGTTTACTCATTTATTTATTAATAAAAGTCCTACCACCTTTAATTATGAATTTTGTCAACTTGCCGAACACACTCTTACTTCATTTCCTCGTTTATCATACAGACCCACTCGTCCCTTTTCTCTAATCCATAGTGATGTCTGGAGTCCTTCTCGTGAAAAAAATATTTCTGGGGTCCAATGGTTCGTGTCCTTTATTGATGATCACACACGCGTGACCTGGATCTATCTAATGCGTGATAAATCCGAGTTAGGACCAATATTTCGTGTCTTCTATCAAATGAAACTCACTCAATTTGATAAAAAATTTAGGCTCTTAAAACAAATAATGCACGAGATTTTTTCAACACCTCTCTAAGAACTTTTCTTACTCACAATGACATCCTTCACCTTGGCACTTGTGTTGATACTCCCCAACAAAATAGGGTTGTCGAGCGAAAAAATCGTCACTTGTTGGAGGTAGCCCGCAATCTCATGTTCACCACATCGGTCTCTAAATGGTATTGGGGCGAGGCAACATTAACTGTTGTCTATCTCATAAACCGGATGCCCTCTCGTATTCTGGGTTTCCTTAGTCCAATTGATGTCCTCCTTCGCTCCTTTCCAACTACCCGTGTCCTCCCTTTGGTTATCCGTACCAAATTATTTGGTTGCTACGTCTTTGTTCATATTCACAAACAACACCGCAGTAAATTAGACCCCAAATCAGTCAAATGCATCTTCATAGGGTATTCAGCCAATAAGAAAGGCTACAACTATTATTATCCTTCAACTAAAAAGATCTATAATTCTATGGATGTCACCTTTTTTTAGCATCAGCCATACTACCCAGAGTCTGTCGTTCAGGGGGAGAGTCATAGTGAACAACAGTCTTGTGTTCTTTTACCAACTCACACGGGTCTTTCACCGGCTGTCAAACCTCCTCCATCTCCTATGCCAAACCCATCAACACATCCCGCACCTCAGGAACTTCGGTCCATACAAGACTGAACGTAGACTCGCTGAAAGAATAGAGAACCAAACATTGCTTCAACTGTCTGTTCGAGAATCTAATCCGGCTCCAAACCTCTCCGAAACTCACTAGGTACGGAATCTATAGACACTAGTGATTATGAGCTTACCCCGCCTGTGAGAGATGATTCTGATGTTCCTTACACTCAACATCCTATCTCTCGATTTGTTTCATATGAGAAGTTATCTCCTCCCTATCATACATTTATCACTGCTATTGACAGCATAGAGATCCCGAATTCTATTCAGGAAGCACTCTCACACCCAGGATGGAGAAAAGCTGTGAATGAAGAAGTTGCTGCGCTAGAAAAGAATGGAATGTGGATTGTGTCTGATTTGCCCAAGAATACGAGACCAGTAGGATGCAGGTGGTTATTTGCAATCAAATGTAAGGCGGACGGAAACATAGACCGGTTGAAAGCCCGACTGGTTGCAAAAGGTTATACACAGTCATACGGAATTGACTATCAACAGACATTCGCCCCAGTAGCCAAACTGAACTCCATTAGAATCCTACTCTCCATTGCAACAAACCGAGACTGGCTGCTAATGCAACTTTATGTCAAAAATGCATTCCTTAATGGAGATCTTGAAGAGGATGTATACATGGATTTACCTCATGGTCTAGAAGGATCCTTCCCTAGTGGCAAAGTATGCAAGCTCCAGAAATCTCTGTATGGTCTCAAACAATCTCCCCGTGCTTTGTTTACCCGATTCACCAATTCAGTAATCAAATGCGATTATACTCAAAGCCAGGCTGATCATACAATGTTCACAAAAAGATCCGAGAAGAAGATTGTTGTACTCATCGTGTATGTTAATGACATCATTCTTACGAGTGATCACACCGAAGAATCGACAAACCGAAGAAGTTTCTAGCTCATGAATTCGAAATCAAGGACCTCGGAGACTTGAAGTTCTTGTTGGGAATGGAAGTTGCAAGATCCAAAATGGGGATAGCCGTAACTCAAAGAAAGTACACATTGGACCTATTGAAAGAAACTGATATGCTTGGATGCAAACCAATAGATACTCCAATAAACCAGAGATAAAAAATTGGAATGGAGAAGGATAGTTTACTAGTCAACAAAGGACGATATCGACGTGCCATTGAAAGACTTGTTTACTTATCCCACACTGCGATCGAACATAAGTTTTTCGATAAGTAAAGTGAGTCAATTCATGAACCTGTCCTATCGAGGAACATATGAGAGCTGTTAACCAAATCTTAAGATTCTTAAAGATGACTCCAGGGAAAGGATTATTATTCAAAAAGAATGATAGTCAAAGGGTAGAAGTTTTTAGTGATGCTGACTGGGCAGGAGACATCCACCCGACAATCAACCTCTAGGTATTGCTCTTATCTATGCGGTAATCTAGTGACATGGAGAAGCAAGAAGCAATCGGTGGTATCTCGGAGTAGTGCGAAGCGGAATACGAACAACCGGCACCTGGTATCCAGTGCAGGAATGTGGATTAAAAGATTTCTCAATGAGCTCGGATTATGGGAGAAAATCCTATCGTGATGCTTCTGTGATAATCAAGCGAAGAATCGACATCGCAAAGAACCCCGTTCATCATGACCGAAAGAAACACATTGAGATTGATCGGAACTTCATTTCGAAGAAAGTGGACAATGAAATCATTGAATTGGTCTATACTCCTTCTAGAGACCAAACCGCAGACATTCTAACCAAGGCTCTCCCTAAGTTAAGCTTTGATGAGCTAAACAACAAGTTGGGCATGTACAATCTGTACAATCTGTACAACCCAACTTGAGGGGGAGTGTGGAATTACGCTCACAAATATATTTTAATACTTGTTATATTTAGTCATTATTTTAATTCCTTAATTTTAGCTATTTATGTTATTCCGTAATTATAGGAAGTACTTAATTTTTTTCCTTATTCTTGTACTTGTACTCATCTATTTATAGGTGAATTCTCTATGGAATCAATAAGAGCATAATTCAAAATTTCACACTCTCTTCTATAACTAACGCTATCATTGCCGGGTCCTAAGTCCTGGAAGTGAAAAGTGGAGGGTTGTGTTAGATAGCGATAGTCAGCATAAAAATTTTTGTTAAAAAATCATAGCAAAAATCTTTTAAATCATTGTGTAAATGCAAGGGCGTCCACTGAAAACCACGTGTCGTATGACTTGAATATAGAGAAAAGTGTGCAAGAATCGCTATACTGGGGCCCGGGTGTAGTGTCAATTAAATAAGGGATCCCACATTATGGATGAATGCGGGAAAAAATAAGTTAGCTCATGAAACTAATATTAGGATATGATCTTGGATTATAGGAACTTTCACAAATAAATTAATGGAATTAGTAGATATTATGGATTATAGGAAGATAAATATCTTACGCATTCAAGAAACTAAATAGATTGGAGAAAAGACTAAGGAGATAGGTTTTAAATTTTGGTATTCAGGTAGGAGCCACACAAGAAATAATGTAGGAGCAATTATAAAAAAGAGTTTGAATGATAATGATATAAAAAATAATATAATTGGATATAGAATTATAGCCCTAAAGATTGTTGTTAATACTATGATTTGTAATACTATAAGTGCTTATGTTGCTCAAATATGTTTAGATATAGATTCAAAAGATAAATTTTGTAATGACATAGAATAATTAATGCAAATGATACCTTTAAAAAAAATATATATTGAAAGACATTTAAATGAACAAGTTAGTAGAGTAGTAGAAGTTTTTAGAACTATTCATGGTAGCTATGATTTTTGAGTGATTAATGAAGAATGTAGAACCATATTAGATTTTGTTTTAGCTTATGATTTTGTTATTGCTAACATTTTATTTAAGAAAAGAGATGAGTGTATTATTACGTATAAGAATAGATATAAGAATAAATATAAGAAAACACAAATTGATTATTTTCTTATGAGAAAAATATATCGTCGAGAATATAGCGATACTCAATATTGATTATTACTTTTGGATTTTAAGAAGATGAGTTGTAAGATAAAAAATACAATGAAATATTGTCATAAAATTAGATGAAAGCACCCAAAAAAATAAAATTATTTTTATGAAGAAACTTCAAGATTTCAAAAATTGGGATGTAAATGAAGAAGTTAATTCTATGTGGAATAAAATAACGAAAACTATTAAACAGATGACGAAAGATATACTTGGAGAATAAAAAAAACAATTTTTAAAAATAAAAAAGTTGTAAGTAAAATAATAATGTGCAAATAAAGGATAAAATATAAAAAAATAAGTTTAAAAATGGTTTAATGTGAAACCTTAGAGAACCGAGAAAAATAAATTTGGCCCGTCGAGGGGTCTAAGAGAATAATTTGTGATGCTAAGACTTCTGTTTTTAATGATCTTTACAATTAATTAGATACTAAAGATGGTGAAAAATATATATAAAAACTGACCAAATAAAGAGAAAATAAAAGTAAATATTTAATTCAAGCAAAGTGTATTAAAGATGAAAAATAAAAAGTGCTTTTTTTATAGGAATAGAATCAACAAAGGTGAGTGAGATATTTTGATAAAGTTTTTAATGAAGATCCTAAAAATACGGTCGACCATAGTAATATCGTAAATAATAATATTTTTTTATGTTTAAAGAAAACCAATGATGAAAAATCAATAGAACTTGATGATATCTCAATTGAAGTGTAGACCTATTTAGAAGATTTGGGATTTTCTTAGCTTATTAAACTTTCTAATATTATTTTAAAGGCAAAAAAGATGCCTGAGGAGTGGAGGAAGAGTATTTTGGTACAAATTTTTAAGAATAAAAGGGATGGACAAGAGTGTGCAAATTATAGAGGAATTAAGTTAATGTGTCATACTTTAATATTATGGAAGAGTACTTGAACATAGGTTAGGACGTGATACAAAGATTTCTCATAATCAATTTGGATTTATGTCAGATAAGTCTACTATTGAAGTTATACATTTATTAAGAGGTTTAATGGAGAAGAACAGAGAGAATAAGGAGAATCAACATATGATTTTTATTGATTTTAAAATAACTACAATAAGATTCTAAGAGAAGTTCTTTCAAGAGTTCTACAAAAGAAATGTGTTGATATAACTTATATTCAAGTAATTAAAGATATTGATACCGAAGTTGACCCAAAACACAACTTAAAAAACGAATATTATTATTGACTCTAAATAAGGTTATAATGGAGACTCGAATTTGAGAGAACAATCACCCAAAGCAATAGTGTAGGATACAAGCAAATGCCCAACACAACAAGGATGATAAAAACTTGATGAGTAGAAAATCCGGTGGGCAGAGGCTGGAGATCTGCGGCATAGGAAGCAATAGTGATGGCCAAAGGGGCAAGAAGGCGATCTGCAGAGGCAGGGAGCAGTGGCAGCCTGCTAGGAGGAGTATAGAGAGCAGCTAGATTGCTGGGCGAAGGCTGGCAGCAGGTTGGAGCTGCAGCTCGTTTGGGATGGGGAAGAGGCTAGACGGTGGCCTGCAACGGTACAGGGAGTAGCGGCAGTCTGCTGGGAGGAGCATGGAGAGACTGTTGGACATCTAGGAGATGGGCAAAAACAGCAGGGAGGCTGGCCAAAAGGCTGCTAATAGTGTTCCGACGATTGCTAGCGAAGAAGGCAAGGGCTGCAACAGCCTGTAGAGAGGTTGCAGGAATGATCTGGCAGTGGCTGGACGAACAACAAAGGGCTGCGGTGACCTGTTGGCGTGCAGAGAGATTGGTGGGGGCCTATTGCAGTGCTGAGAAGTAGTTGACAGCAGCAGGGAGGGTGGACGAACACAAATATCTTGGCGGGGTCGAGATACAGCTGGACCACCACACGGACCCATGGAAACGATCACCATCTCAGACGATGGACAGCCATAACGCTACCTCAACGTCAGATACAACCCTCAAAGGGAAAATACCAAGGTTAAAACCTGAATTTAGCTATAAAAAACAATACCCCTAACTCTATGTACGTCATCCTTTATTTATAATGAGGCTAGGACAATTTTAGGCAATACATAAAATAAGAAAGAAGAACCAAATCACATTTCAGACTAGGAAAGAAAGATAAAATAATCAGAAATTTTGATTTGAAAATTCAATTAAGAAAAGGGATTTTAATAGAAATTCTGATTTATAGAAGAAGAAGAAAAATATTTAATAATTTTGATTTGGAAAGACTTATATTAGGAAGGTGCTAAGAAGGAAAGGGGGGAAGGGGAGAGAAGGGAAAGGGAGGAGCAGCAGCCCCCCACCTTTGAGGACCGGTCGATCCTCCATAACCTTCGCACCAAATATGTATGTTAGAACTATTATTTGTGTTCAATTAGAGGGAGGATTGACCAAGTATTTTCTTATTTTAGTTGGATACATTAGGGATCGACTTTAAGCCTATATCTTTTTGCTTTAGTTATGGATGCTCTAATTGGACATTTACAGAAGGATGTACCTTAGTGTATGCCTTTGCTAATGATATCCTTTTTGTGGATAAGACTAGAGAAGAGTTTAGGAAAAACTTGAATTATGCATGTCTACATTAGAGTCTAAAGGCCTTCGTTTAAGTAGATCTAAAACTAAATGCATCAAATGTAATTTTAGTAGCAGTGGATCAAGTGATAGAGTTGTAACTATGGGTGATTAAATCATTAAATGGTGTGAATATTTTAGATATCCCAAGTCTATAGTTCACAGTGATAGTGATATAGATGGGGATTTTATTAGTAGAATTCAAGTTGGTTGGTAGACCATATTTCTGCTTCAAGTTGTTGCGAAAAAATCATATATAATGTTTGCTTCATGTTTGCCAAACCCGAATACTTTATTTCCATACCCCTGTATTTGGATCTTAGACTCGGCAACTTTCATCATATATCTATAATCTTCAACATTTATTTCTTTGTTCCTTATGAATAATGTGTCTTATAGTTGTGAATGGCCTTAATAAATATTATTCCTATTGCTATCTTTAAACTGTCACTTTTTAAAATTCATCATATTCCTCATCTTATATTTCATCTCTTTTATGATTATCAATTGTATGATAATGGTTCCTCTACCTCATTAACATTCACTTCTTGTTATGTGTAGGATCTACACTCCTAAAGGCTGATTAGAATATGATAAAACTAAGAAGAGTTAGATATTGTAGCTTGCGGTGTTAAATTATTTTTCTTTATTTTCATTTATGGCATTCTCAATTGACCCATATTTCATCTTCATGTTTAAAATATTTAGTTTCATAACAAAAATTGAAAACCTTGTGATATCTCTAGCTATAATTATTTTAAATTGGAAAAGAAATTTGCATTATCTTTCAATAAAGGTATTACACATAACAAAAAAAAGTACTAAACATAACAAAAAATTGTGCTTATCTTTCTTTATTTCTTATGAATAATGTATCTGTTCTGGTTGTGAAGTGCCTAACAAGCATTATTCCAATTGATATATTTAAATTATCACTTTTTAAAATTTATGATATTCCTCATTTTATATTTAATCTTATTTATATTAATCAATTGTGTGATTATGTTCCTCTACCTCATTAAAATTCACATCTTGTTATGTGCAGGATCACACTCCTAAAGGTTAATTAGAATATGATAAAATTAAGGAGAGTTATATATGTTGATTTTTAGAATTCAATAAAATTATTCTATCGATATGAAAAAGGAGTATAAATACTCTTACATGAATCATAGAAAATGAGAGACAAGAAAAAGAAAAAAAAATGAAAGGAAAGATATAATACATATATCTACAATTAATCAATTCATAATAATTGGAGATAGAGAAAACGACATAAAATAAGAAAGCCTAAAATTGAAAAAGAAATAAATTCAATCCAAGAAAAATCTAAATCCCATAACTTCTAACATGAATAAATTATTTCCTAATAAGTTCTAACACTGCCCCTCAACCATGTTCAACATGGATTTAAAAATGTCAAACAATAGGCGGGAAAGATTCTTTGCGAGGTAGAACTTGAATTCTTCATCACGTATTTAGTACTCAACCCCAAGAGCATTTAGGGATATTTTTAGTTGACTGCGGTTGTCTTTGATTGTAGTTTTTGTTGTATTTGTAGATAGGAGGAAGGCTCCTACAGGTAATGCTGCAAGGAAGTTTGCAGTGAAGTAGACAACCTACAGAAAAAACTGACTTCTAGTTGACTGTGGTTGTCTTTGACTGTAGTTTCTACAGTGTTTATTGGTAAGGGGGAGACTCTATAGGTAATACTGCAGTGAAGTTTACAGGGAAGTAGACAACCTACAAGAAAGTTGTATGGTATGGCCTGCAGGTAAAAAAGGAAGAATGTCGACAGAGAGAGTTGCAGGGTATGGCCTCCAGATAAAAAAGAAAAATAAATGCAAGAAAAGCTACGAGGTATGATCTTGTAAGTAAAAAGGAAGAATACCTGCAGGAAATGCTGCAGGGCATGACTTGTAGGAGAGAAAAGAAAGACCTGCATGGAAAGTTGCAAAGCCTATAGGAAAAACTGTAGGGGCAGGGGGAAAAAAAAACACGTGCAGGGAAAACTACAAGGTATGGTCATATCATTTTTCAATTATACCTTTTCTCCCCCCCTGATTGTAACTTTTTATTGAAATCCATAAAAATCTTAGCAGGTTTTGCACCGCATAATTCTTATTTCTTTTAATAGGTCTAGGATTATACTTTCTTTGAGATATCAAAATACCCATTTTGGACCTAACCACTTCCATGCCCAGAAGTATCTCATCTCTCATAGATCCTTAATTTCAAATTCAAAAGTAAGAACCTCCTTAATATTCCTAATCTCTTTTTCATCATCACCGATCGGCATTATATCATCTACATATACAATGAGTAGTTTTCTTACCTTCCTGAATGTGCATTTATGGATAATGTATGATCTATTTGGAATTGGATGTACTAATTAGATTTCAAAATCTTGACAATTTTAACAATCCAAGCCCTTGAAGATTGTTTGAAATCATAAAGAGACTTTCTTAGTTTACAAATATGATGTTTAATTTCGTCATTTTTAGCGTTGGTGAGATCCCCATATACACTTCTTCTTCAAGATCTCTATTGAAAAATGCATTCTTGATATGAAGTTGATATAATTCCCACTCTTTGTTCCCTATCAAGGAAATAAGAACTCTTACAGCGCTTAACTTGGTCATTGGAGCAAAGATCTCTTGATAGTCTATCTCATAAGACTGAGTAAAACCTTTGGCAACCAACCTATCCATGAACTTCTCAATGCTCCCATATACCTTGTACTTGGCATTGAACACCCATTTGCATCCAACAGTTCTTTTATCTAGAGGAAGTTTTGCAAGGGTCCAAATTTCATTTAGATCAAGTGCTTGGATTTCTTCTTCAACTGTCTTTTTCCATTATGGACTTTGAAGTGCTTTATGAATAGACTTAGGTATTTGCACACTATAAAGATTATATATAAAAGCTTTATAATTTGATGATAACTTCCCATAGGCAATATAATCCTGGATAGGATAATTTGTGCAACTTCCTCTGTCTTCTCCACTAGATTTCACCTCCCTTGGAACCTCAGAGATGTACAAATTCAAGTTTGGTTGTGAACAGTCATGTGATTGCATATTGTCTTTATCATGCTCAATGGATTTCTTTCTCTTAGTATACACACTAAGTTCCTTGCTATCAATTTCAGGCTGGACATTTTCAATTGGTAGAACTTGGGAGACAGGATTGTTAGAGCAAAGAAGAATAATTTATGATACTCTAGATCAGTGTGGGTATCAGGTATCCAAAGTAGTGTAGAGAAGTAGAATAGGTTGTCATCTCTAAGTCAGTGTGGGTATCCAAAGTAGTGCAAGGAAGTAGAATAAGTTGTGATGAATAGGTTGTGATCTCTAGAGTAGTGTTCCAAGTCTGATATTCACCCGGACTCATCCCCCTGAATATCAAATTTAGGGCAGCAAAGAATGTAACATTCATGGAGTTATATATATATATATATATATATATATATATATATATATATATATATATATATATATATATTGCAATGAGAGAATAGCACTTGTACCCCTTTTTGTTAGATGGATGCCCAAGAAAAATAAATTCGATGAGCTGTTTGGTTGGTGAATTTGAACAAATAAGAGAGCCAAGTATTCTTAGAAGAAGATTGGATGAGAAAGCTCTAGCATGAGAGTATTTTTTCAATAGAATATTGAGGGCTTTGAATCCAAGAGCCTTGCATGACTTTTATTAATTAGGTAACTGGCTGTGAGCATGCCATCTTTCAAAAAAATGTTTGAGACATTGCAAGAAAACATTATAAACCTAGATGCCTCGATGAGATGTATATTCTTCCTCTCAGCTATCTCATTTTGTTGTGGAGTTTCAACACAAAAACTCACATGGATGATATCGTTCTTTGTAATGTAAGGTCCAAGAAAAGAGTTAAAGTACTCCTTTACATTATAAATTTTGAGTTTTCATTGGAACTAAGTGGAACTAATGTTATGAAAGGATTAGTTTCAATTTTTTTCCTTCAAGAGAAATATCCAACTAGTTCTAGTGTGGTCAAAAATAAAGAAAACAAATCATTTGACTCCATTAACAGTTTTTAACTTTGATAGTCCTCAAATATCACTATAGATGATAAAGAAAGGATGTGGGAGTTTGCAGGGACAGAGGATAGACGTGACGAGTATATTTAGGCAATTGACAGGTTTTAAACTGATAAAATTATAATTTTTTTATTAATAAAGAGATGCGAATACAACTTTAAAACATAATAAAAATTAGGATGAACGAGAAGACAATGTCATAATATAACTTGATTTTCAACTAGCTAAAAAAAAAAACAGAATCGAAAACATGAGAAGATGATAGTGAAGATGATATTTGTGTGTTAAGAGAATAACTTTCATTGAGTAGGAATAGAGTTTGATGAAATTTAGCACTACAAATTATTTTCCCTAAATCCACCACCTAAAATTCACAAAAATTAGAATCAAATTTAATAACACAGTTCAAGTCATGAGTAAGCTTATCAATGAAAAGTAATTAGGGAACATATAACCCTAAAGAGAGTTGAATATCATTAGAGACTTTCCTTCTCATTTTTCAACAATCCTAGAGTGAGATCCATCAGCAAGTATAATATATTTGAAGTCGGTTAACCCTTGGTAGTTGGTGAGAGCATGAATATCTCCAGTCATGTAATCAGAAGCACCTGAATCTATTTTCTAAGGTCAAAATCTTCAATTATTAGCAAGATAGAAGAACATGATACCTTGGTGTATCATCAAGCTGGTAGACCACCCAGTTGTGCTCAAGAGAAGTTTCTTCAACACCTTCAGTTCTTCCTTGGTGAAGTAACTAGGGTAGCCGACCCTTTAGACAATGTAGCAGCATGGGTCTTGTTCTCT
This sequence comes from Papilionanthe hookeriana x Papilionanthe teres, assembly GCA_022702705.1. NCBI lineage: Eukaryota > Viridiplantae > Streptophyta > Magnoliopsida > Asparagales > Orchidaceae > Papilionanthe > Papilionanthe hookeriana x Papilionanthe teres. Next base: position 25,172,698 of record CM040423.1, read on the forward strand.
TGATTTTCCTCCCTTGCCCAAGTTTCCAATATACAAGCTTTTCATGTTATCATTTGTGTGAGGAAGTTTCTTGCAATTTTCATACAAGCGACGATTCTTCTTTGGCTTTAACTCATGGGAGGATTTGTGTGTACAAGGCAAAGCATTCAGTTCTAGATGAATCCACACTTCCTACCATAATGAGCTTCTTCCTACTTTTTTCTCTTCTGATTTTAGCAAGGGCTTCCCTAGTGATATGTAGATTGTTTATCCTCATAATTCCTCCTCTGACCTCATCAAAGTTCTTATTCCAACTCAACAAGAACTTAATCATCCTCTTTTTCTTCACTTTGTTTTATACATTATAGCATCTTGAGAACACTTAAAAACATTAGTATCATACATATATAAGTAATCAGTACTTTGTGAGTGTGTTGAAATATTGAGTCACACTTAACTCTTCTTGTCGTGGTTCATATAATTTTGTCTCAATCTCAAATAATTCTATAGTGTTTTCGATACTAGAACAAGTTTCACATCTTGCTTCCTAAATCTCATGTATTGTCTTATAAAGCAAGAAATTTTCTCCAATTTTTATGATTGTATAATTGATCAACCAAGACATGAATATATGATCATGGATCTTCAATGATTGATGGTTAGGATAAGTGAGCTCGGGAACTGTGTTCTCTATCGTGAGATATTCCTCTTTTCCTTTGCCAAAAATTAACATAAATATGAATTGGGACCACTGAAAAAAGATATAGCCAGTGAATTTATGGTTTGTGATAAAGTGGGGTCATTTGGGCAGAATTCTTGATCTTTGATTCAGAACTAGCCTCCGTCGTAGAATTAGACATCTTCATCCCATACATGGTCATAAGCCCTCCGCAATTGGGTCTGTTACTACTACCAAACATAGCATGATGTTAACTGGTTGTTGTCTGCTGCTCCTTTGTTTGCTCGGGAAGGAACAACTGGGTCTCCAGCAGGAAGGCTACAAGGTGGTTGCTCCTTGCATCTGGAAGTCGGATTCGATCGAAGAAAATGTCCGCAGGGGAAGAAGAGTAACACCTGTAGAGAAGGAGCACCAGCAGGGATCGCACCCCAGAAGAAGGATCACGTATAGGAATTAGAGGATCTGGATGCAGATGACAGTATCACAAATTACAATGACGTGATATAGAGCATTTGATCCAACAATTTTGATGCAGATAATGGTCTAGACGCAAATGACGGGATCACGACTTAGAGTGATGTGATAAAATTTTGATTCACAGGAGCCGAAGATGAGAGCAGATACAATCTTGATTGCGGTTGTTGGACGGAATGGAGAGCTATTGAAGAGGCTCCAACAATTGTAGGAGAGAGCAGAGAAGGGCCTGCAGGCTGAAGAGAGCAAGGGTATATTTCCTTGCTCTGATATCATGAACAAAGAAGAAGATCATCATATTCTCTTATTTCTTAATCATCAAATTAAGACTCTTCTCCTTAAATAATAAGCAAAGGCTATGGTCAACTTAATTCCTACCATTACAACTTACCGAAGACAACCAACACTAAAAAGAAAGAAATAAAATCTAATAAGAACGGAATAAAAGAGAATAAATCTAAAATAGAAAACTCAAAATTCCACATTCCCATTACAAAAAACGACTAATATTTATACTTATGTTATTTTTATATCATTTTGTTAGTGTCATATGCCTCACATAGGCGCAGAGAATGTTCCTTAATAGTGATCTTCAAGAAGAGGTCTACACGATTCCTCCTTTTGTATCTCTCATCCCTAAAAAAGTTTGCAAACTTAAGAATGCTATGACTTAAATAGGCAATTCATACTTGCTTTTATAGCTTATTTATTATGCATACCTTATTTCACTTTCATCCCAAAGACTCGACTCCATACTTTTTCTTAAATGTGCTCTTGTTGGACGTTTTATTCTCATTACATATTGATGATATGAGTATTAAAGATGAAGATATTAATAGTTGTGCATCGTTGAAGCTTGAACCAGCTTTTCGTTTTGAAATAAAAGGTTTAGGTTTTCTATGTAATTTTCAGTATATTGAGTTGGCTCAACTCCTCAAGTCAATATTTTCCCACATTCTAAGTACATTGATCTTATAGATCCGACCAAATTTTGCCTCCCTATATTGATCTTTGATTCAGATCCTAAGATGAAAAGCTCTTGCATGATAAATAACAAGCTAATATTCAATGGAAGCTCTTGATCACTATTGGAAAAAACCCTCACAATTGACTAATGAATTTTTATGATGTTGGTCTCTCAAGACCTCTCCCTATTTATTGAGGTGTAGGCATGGTTACTATCGTCCAATTCAATGATGAGAAGAAAGTCACCATCAAGCAGCCCTTAATCCCCAAGACCTACATTTGATGTGAGAGAGAAAAGAAGGATTAAGTTAGCATGGCTCTATACGACTCTAAATTAAATAATAATATAAAATTTCATCCGACATATGATGTGGAATAAGCCTATGCCATTATTCAACTTTTCTCGAGTAAAAAAAATGACCTACAAACTAGAACTTTAAAAGTGATAATAATTATGTTTTATAAAACAAAATTTAACTAAATCATGCCAAGTAATTCTTTTTGACTTCGTGGAAACCGCAATTACTCCTTACGATAAATTCTAACCTATAACTTCTTTTTGTAAAGAACCCTTTAGACAAACACCCAAACAGGAATTATATTAACATCATATTTGTTTCAAATTATTTTGAAGAGTTCAAATAAATCACAAATCATGCAAGTCCCCCATGTTGTTGTAATTCATTAGTGATTTAGAACTTGTGCATTGAAGTATAATTAATCATCTAAGCAAGATTTGCCGATAGCACATCATTCATCCACATTTTTTCCTTGATATGCTTTAGAAATCTGAGATAAGAAAATCCATGAGTGCTAATCATATTTCATAAAAATTACAACTTACAACCCTTTGACGTTAGTAAATTAGAGACATTGATATACTTGAGATGACATAACTATCGGATTTTTATCAGGTTTATACGCATTCTTCCAAACATTCTCTACTCAAATAAAGTCACATTTACCAAAATTTGAACCTAAAATATAAGCATAAACAAGTGTTTCCAATAAGCAAATGAGATAATCACTATAGGAGGCTTGCATCCTTAAAAAGCTCAACATTAAATAAAAATAAATATTGATATAACATCAAAGAAAAAAAGAATTAGACTAAAATTAATTCACCTCATAGAAATTTACTTTAGTCTTCCCCGTCTGCATATCAAAGAGGTTCAACTGAAAATGGGTTAGCTTTTCCCAACAATTAGATTTATAGTGAATCCACCAGAGATGACTATTCTTTCCATCCCTAGATTAGTTGCTCAATAGTCACTATATGGTTCCATTCAACAAACGCATACAATAATGCCAAATCGAATATGCTGCATCATGCCAAAAAACTATGTCAACATGTAACAGAGTCTATCAGCATATAAATTATCAATTTACCACAAAAGTTTAGAGATTAGTGTTCCAAATTAAAATATCCTATCTTTGGTTGGTATTTTCTCAAGAACTAAAGAATGCCACAAAGCCATGCTCGTTACCTTAGAAATTAAAGAAAGAAGCAATGCCATGGTTTCTACAAGCAATATATGGTCATAAAGTTTGGAGAAGATTCAGTATAAGGTTCATCTACGTTATCATAATGTTCAAACCCGCCACAAATATTTTAAGTTGCTCTAATTTGGCACTGTCTCTGCAAATTCAAATTTGACTCCCACCACCAATGAAGTTGCACTGGAACAAAAAAGGCTCACTAAAAAGTTGTTGTGTTGACACCATACCCAATTTCCCAACTAGAGATAGTAGGCCTAATGTGATCATTACTAAAAAGCAAAGGCGTCATTTCATCAAGCCAAGCCACTAATGTCATTGAGGCTTCTTTTAAAGAGGCCTCGGTAATTCCTAGGCGTTCAACCATCATGGCCCCAACAATAAGAGGACGGTCTAATTAAATCAACAATCATTAGCCTTATTAACAAAGACACCATCAATTATTTTGACTCTCATGAAACTACTATTTGCATCAGAACACATGATGTCACCAATTCTTTTGACACCCATGAAACTACTCTTTGCATCGGAACCTAATGTGTACACTTTTTTGTGGGCCGCACATCTTAAAATTTTCATAATGGAACGAGAATAGTGCTAACATAAAGGCTAATCGTGACGCATCTAAGTTCTAAAAGATTTCCCCCAAAACAAACAAGAAACTAGCTAATATAAAAACAAGATAAATAAGTTACACAAAAAAATGAAATAAATATAAATAAACTAGAAATTCCAAAAAAAAATAAATTTTGAAGAAACTTCTATTAATTAAAATTAATTTTATATCATTAACCATCAAGCAATGTCATGAATTCAATTTTATTTTTTTCCACATCATTATATATTTCTAGACAATAACTCGGACTCTTCCTAAAGCTATCACTATTAATGAGATCATGCCAATTATTAATGATGGATAACCAAAAAAAAAATTAGAATGTGAAAAGAACAATAGAACTTTAATGATTCATGGATATCTTTATAGAAATCAAATAGTTGACTAAATCTATTAGAAGACCATCAACGTATAAAGACAATCCTATGGATGAATAAACACTTTAGAAGTGATTTTAATATATAGAAATTCATCTGCCAATGTGATCATGTGTTCGTTGAAAAAAAATGAATGAGCAAGAAAAAGGATTACGTATAAAGAAAATAAAAATCGACATTAGCCCTCCTCTGTTCGTGCACCCTGATCGATCTCGCCTCACCTTCCCGCTCGCCTCACCTCTTGACACCAAAATCCCGCACGCGCCTTCCACCTCAGCCGAACACCTGATCCGGCTCCCTTCTTCACCGAAATCCAACAGCGCCTCCAGGATCGAAAACCCTCACCTCTCTGCAAACCGAAGCTGCTCGCCTGTTTCCTCCGCTCGCCCCAGCCTCGTTCGCCCGAATCCCACTCGCCAGCTCCTTCTCTGCGCCGAGCAGTCGCTCACTCCTCTGCGAATCGAAAGCCTCACATCCCGCTGCTTCTTGACCGAAACCTCGTTCGGCGCCTCGATTGGCCCTCGTGCGAGCTACACAACCCGACGAGCCACAATACAGTGTTTGCGCCTCCTCCCTTCTCTCATCTCCTTCCCCCCGCCAGCGATCCTTTCCGTGCCTTATTCCCTGACCTTCTGTCGTGCTCTTGGTTGTGCCGAAGAAAGGTAAGTCTCAGGTAGTAGTACCCCGCAGCAGAATCTAATCTTGCATTTTTAAATCATTGGCTGCCCTGTAATGACCACATTTGATTTTTAAATTCATTATTCTACTTGCGTAGTTGTGGTACATAATTCATGAAATATTTGCTCTGCTATGAATGCTCTATGTAAGGGAAAATGGTTTGCATGCCCTTTATTGTTTTTAACTGCTCACGTGATGATTTTTAATGGAAGTGTATGGCATTGATATCAAATGATTTTATGCTTCTGATTTTTCTAAGTACATCGTAGGATCATATGCGAGCAATAAATTGTGATTTGGACATCTAAATCATTTTTTTTAAACGGAAGAGAGTTTCATTCACTGCTTTTGGACATTTTAGATCACTGCTTTTTGACATTTTAAATTACTGCGCTTGCACATTTCATATCACTGTTTTTGAACGTTTTAAATAACTGTTTTTGGACATTTGAATCACCGTTTTTGAAACGATTTGAGGACTGTAGGTGAGCTATTAGTGTTTGGAAGTGCTGTCTAGTGCTATAGGTGGGTGTTTGGAACGACTTAGTTGCTGTTTGATGATTGGGATAGCTGTTAAGTGCTGTTAGCCGCTGTCTAGCTGTTGGAAGTGCTGTTAAGTGCTGTCTAGCCCTTAGAAAGTGTTGTTTAGCTGTTTGAAGCTGCTGCCTAACCCTTAAAAGCTGCTGTTTAGCTGTTTGAAGCTGCTGTTGGAGGATTAAACTGCTGTTTGCTGCTGTTGGGGTGTTAATAAGTGCTGTTTAGTGCAATTAAGTGCTGCCTAGTGCTGTAGAGAGCTGTAGGAGAGTTGGGGGGAGCTTGGAATTGTTGTTTGGATCATTTGGAGTGCTGTAGAGAGCTGTAGGAGAGCTGGGGGGAGCTTGGAATTGTTGTTTGGATCATTTGGAGTGCTGTGAGAGGTTTATAATTGCTGTTAAGTGCTGTTTGGAAGAGTAAAAGTGATGTTTGGAAGAATATAATTGCTGTTTGGACTTCATAATTGCTGTTTGGAGCCTCATAATCACTGTTTGGAGTCTTATTAGTGTTGTTTGAACTTTATAATTGTTGTTTGGAGCTGCTTACGAGCTGTTTGAGGTTTCGAATTGTGGCAGAATGCTGTTTGGAACTAATTAAGTGTTGTAGGAAGCCTTAGGACTGCTGTTTGGAGTGTCTACTCGTTGTCTCGAGCCGTAGGAGGTAGTAGGATCACCACATAGGCTTGCTAGTTGCTGCCCCGAGTCGTTGGAAGCCTTAAAATTGTGATTTAAGCCCGGTTCACTTGCATTTTCCTCTCTTTTGGCTTTTGCTAGTTTTGGAAGTGAGACGGCCTTCTCTATTTTCTTTGTTTTTTTTTATTATTATTATTTTCTTATTTATTGTTGTTTAAAACGGTTAAGTCACAAAAAGGGGAATTTCTGATTTAACTTGAGGAAGGGTAAAACACCTTAAATCACTCAAGGCACAAATCACAGTGTAGGTCCCCTAGATTTTAGGAGCACACTTATTTGATTCCCAGCACATGCTTCCTAGATTTTAGGCGCACACCTAGGTGAGAGCAAACCTATTTGATTCCCAGAGTAGGCTTCCTAGACCTTAGGAGCACACCCTAGGTGAGAACCTATCCACCTACATCCACAAAGATGAGCTTCCGTGACCTAGAGAGTACACTCTGCAGTGAGAGTCACCCACCTAATTCACAAGATAGCTTCCTAAACCTAGGAAGCACACCCTGTGTAAGAGTCACACACCTAATTCACAACGATGAGGTTCCTGTACTCAGGAGCACACCCTGAAGCGAGAGTCACCCACCTAATCCACAGCATAGGCTTCATAGACTTTAGGATCACACCCCAGGTAAGAACCCATTAACCTAATCCTCGAATGCACAGTGAAATTAGACACGGACTCTAATTCACTAACTGTTCGAGACATTAGACCAGAGGATGCACCGAGGCTTGGTTCACCCTTCCTTAATTAAATCAAATAATGAAATTCTCTGAAATGGCTTAACCAATAATGAAACTCAATGCACCGGGATTCGAGCTTGAGCATTACGCTCGCATCCTTCCGGCAATCAGGACATTTGTTTTGCCACATACGGATCATCTGACCGGGTGTAAGCTTGAGGTCTAGGTGGCGAGGGCGATGATAATAACGCTTATGTGTGTTATACGATGGATACGAAAGATAATTGTAATAAGTATTCCTACCTCGAGGACCCTCCATAAGGGGAGAGGAAATGACTGATAATACTATTCGCCGACTCTTGGTGAGATTGTTTCCCCCGACGATTTTAGGTCGTCAATAGTCTTAGAACGATTAAAGTGACTAGTCTGTGGATTATACTACTTTACAAAACATTCACAAAAAATAAAACAAAAACAAGAAGAAAAAAAATCTCTTTTGCTTGTTAAAAAGAACTCTGCATAAAAACTTAAACAACTTTTGCATGAAAATCAAAGATTTTTTCTTATAAAATCTTATAAAGGTCCATAGTTAATCACTTGGATTGAGGTTAATGATCGTCCTCCGTATCATCGGCTCGAGAACTCTTGTGCAAGATCGGGAAGCACACAGCCCAGCTCTGAACCCCCACCTCTACTGATGTCTTATACCTAGTTCCGATCTTTCATATGTGATTACGAGTTTTACGTGTGATTTCTACGCCTCGTTTTTCTGATTTTCGATTAGGTTTTCTCGCTTTGCTTACTTTTCCGACAAGTTTATTTAAATCCACTGCAAGTCATATTATGCTGGCAATAGTAATCATGCAACGGTAGCAGATGCCCAGATACGCATTTACATTTTAGATACTGCAATTTCATTTGTTTATTTTCCAGCACTTTACTTTCCAGTATTTTTATTTACCAGCAATTTACTTTACTCTACATGCAAAACTAAAAAAAAAAAATAACACAACCTGAGACATTGAAACACACTTAATAAAACTGTTTGAACATTAGACATTAGGTACTGCTTACTTTAAGCAGAAGCTTGAGAGCTAACTCCGCGTGAGCGACGACGATGGAGAACTTGGATCGAGTAGCAAAAGTATCTTCTTCAACAATCTCATTCATAGTCTAAATGACAACATATAGGACTTCGAGGTAGTTCGCCCCGCGCGACGTAAACCCTCACTCTCCTCTTTGAGCTTCACGAACCATGGTTCTGCGCAGCAGTAAGTCCTAACTTCACTTATAGGCTTCGAGGTTATCATACGATATGACGTAAACCCTCATATCTCGTGGCTATTTGTATAATCGGGTATTATGCAAGTGTAGAAGTTCCAAATAATAAAATCGGCAGGATTAAACACTTAATTAACATCGTCTCCAAAACGCAACGCACATAGAGATAGTTGGGAAATCACTGAGGCTTGCCTCAGATCCGTGACATCCCCTACCCTTTTATTTCTTCGACTCCTGAAATAATTGTTCCCATTCGAGCCACTCTCGACTTAGCTTTCTACGTCCTACAGATGAAAACATAAACCTCGAATTCTCGAAGACGTAACCACATATCATTATTGAGAGTTTTCTCAAATTACACTAATCATTTGGGATGTAATTAACTATGAGGCTCACTTCATAGGGAACTCGAACGCATGTAAAATAAACCATATCTGAGTCTTTCTATTAGGTAGTGGAACTTGTCGATCACACATAAATGTTCGCGGATCAAACGGATGTCACGGAATCCTTTAGTTCAGTATGATTGGGTCTACTAGTCGCAGGATACATTAATCTTTTGAGAAGGTGTATCATTTGTGACATCAGACACGATTATGCAAATTATTGGACAAATAAAATCCAGGCAGTCTCATTTTTTTTTCAAAATTAAAATACACTACTTTCAAAACTACTTTCAAAAATTATATATCTTTTATATTAAACTAAATCACTAAATTTTATATCTTTCAAAGCAAAAAATGCGGCCGATAGTAAGTTTGAAGATTAAACGTCATTATATTGTTAAACTTTATTGAACCTTGAGGAAGATAATAGTATATTGTTGATAATACCATGTTGGTTAATTATTTAATCAAATTGACCCACAAAAGCCACGATCTCTCATAAGCAAAATATAAGGAGTCAGCATCACATTTAATTTGATCTTCATATTTTTAGTTTTTTTTCTAAGGATGAATTTTCATTTTTGCATAATCTCATATTTGAATTTGAATGATTTAAAAGAATTAGATTATATTTTGGATAGAATTATATTTTATTTTAAAGGGTTCTTGGCCTTATCTTTGCAAATCTATTTTGTAAATGTGATTTATGGTTTATAGTAAAATTATTGATCATCGAGTAACAATTGAACGAAATTATTCTTGAGGCCAATTGTGAGCATTCTGTTTCTATTCAAAGTTATTATTTGGCACCACTCTAAATTTTTGTGCAGAATTACCTTTATTCTCTTTTTCTTTCTTTGCACTACATTCATTCAATCAACATCCATCAATTTGGCACCACAAAAAACTTCCTTCTGTGTGTGTGTGCATCATTGAACTTTTCAACAAAATTCCAATCAGCACTTGAATTTATTTTCATTAAATGCAGCTCAACCATCCATTAAGCTTCCAAAATCATTCCATGACCCAAATTTCGAAAACACAATTTATAGGGGCCCATTAAAATTTGATGGAGAAAAGAAGGGAGAGGAGAAACTTTCAAAAGAACTACCAAGTTAACTAATATTGTCAAAGAGTTCCATGAGAGTGGTGCGTGGTCAATTGTCACTTTCCAAGTTGTTCCCTTCCGTAGTTTAAGCTTTTGGGAAGATATTTGGAAATTGTCATGCAGAACTACCTTTATGCTCTCCTTCTTTCTTTACACTACATTCATTCACAATCCATCAATTTGGCCTTATAAGAAGCTTTCTTTTATTTTATTTTATTTTATTTTTTAATTCCTCATTTAATTTTTAAACAAAACTCCAATCATCGCTTGAATTTTCTTTTCATTAAATGCAGCTCAACCATCCATTAGAGCTTCCACAATCATTCCATGACCTCAAATTCCCAAAACACGATATATAGGGGCCTATCATAATTTGATGGAGATAAGAAGAGAAAGGACAAACTTTCAAAAGAGCTACCAAGTTAACTAATATTGTCGAAGAGTTCCATGAGGGTGTTTTGGGGTTCATTGTCACTTTCCAGGTTCTTCCCTTCCGTAGTTACTTTTGGGAAGATATTGGCAAGGTTGGTTGGTACTTTAGTTGTCATTATTAGTTTAATGTTCAATAATGAGAATGGGACTTTGAGCGGATGATCAAATACATTAATCTTCAGCATTGTGAAAATACAATCTTCATCCATCTTAGAGACCATTAAATCATGTAATGATTGCATATATTCTTATTTTCAAAAAGGATGGTTCAGAATGCAAACATTTGGTTTTCATGATGCTGGATCTTCCAAAACAACTTAAAGTTAACATGGTGCATTTCACACTATTCGGAGTGTGTCAAATTGCTTGGTTTGATAAACAAGGAAAAAAGTAAGCTCTGATTTAAGCCTCATTCTTTGTAGCATATTCAATGCGTCGGCAACTTGTCATGAAAGCATTACGATCCAACACCAAATAATTATCATGAGCAAACAATACTGGGTGTTTGTCATAAAAGAAGAAGGATAAGAGCAAAGAAGGCGTTTGTTTTCTCTTGAAACTCATAGTTGTAACTAACGCATTTTCCATCCTCCCTCCCTCCCTACCTCCCTCCCTCCCTACCAGTCAAACCTGGAAGCCCAGAGAAAGTAAACAGGCAAAACAGTACAAGTAAAGAATTAATCTTCTTTTCCTTTTTTTTTTTTTTTTGCAAGAGTTCATCAAATTTCTGTTTAATTCACTGCAATGTCAAGAAGAAAGTAAGACATACCCTTTGAAGTCCACCATGGGAAGTAACTTCAACAAATAGACGGTGTAGACTAAGAGGTCTTCCTCCAACCCTTGGCACCCTACACAAAGGAAGGAAATCAAATGTTAAGAAGCAACACAGCTTCAGCGTAACAACAAGAGCTTTAGATGACCCCCAAGCTTCCCCAAAGTTTAATAGTTAGTTATTATTAAATCAATTAGTCCAAACAATAATGTTGTAACAGTTAAGTCGACTTCTAGTATTGTTAAGGCATGTTATTGACAATGAAACAAGTTCAAACCTTTCCAGAATAAAAAGGATTTTTTTCTCGTAAAAAGGTTTAGCATAAGTAAAAAAAGATACACCAAGGCTGACAAAAGCTTCCATACATGTCTATTGCCAACAGTTGTGTGTATTTCCTTGGCTCCAATCTCCCAAATTTAACAAATACAAAAATCAAACTAAACAAATAATCTTCCCCCGTTGTTATCTGCCAATCATATTAGTGTATGTTCTACCCTTCCTTATGCATACAGAAGCCAACTAAATATATTTTTCATTTTTTATTTAATATTTGCTTCTCTTACCATCCCTCTAATATAATTATTTCTCAATCCATCCCTCCAAAATTTTCCACGCGCCTATCTTAAAATTTTATTCACCATCACAATAGGCCAAAGTACCGACTTCTATGGCCTAACATTTGGATTCTGAGATAACCCATTGCAACTTAATAAAAGTTTAACCCCCAAGTCATTATTTCAACACAAAACATTCCAAAGACATCACTACTACAACCACTCCTTGAATGCAGGGATTATATCATCATCTATGCTTCTTTTGCAAAATGGATCCAAGATACTTAACAAATCATACCTAAGTACCATATGATCTTTCAAGAAATATGATTATCATTATCAACTTAATCCTAATCATATTCATGTTAAGTGTTATGTGAGATGCCAAAGTCTTGCAAATTCTTTTGCACATTCTTAGCAATGTAACATTTGATCTTGAGGAGGGACATGCTGAGAGGCCAATCATCATATCCATCGCAAAAGAGCTCGACAATTGATGTATTCTTTTAATCTTTAATTATATTTTCATGTTATAAAATAAAGAGGGCCGCTATATGTTATTTAAAGAGAATATTATACAAATAAAAATATAGAATAATTTACATACATAGCACCCAAAACATTGAGATTTATATATATCACACCCAAAGGAAAAAAACAGCTAAAATATATCTAACTAATATAAAACACTTTGTTACGTCACGTAACTCCTAACAACAAACCATTAAGCAATCTCCATAGTTCTCTAATCTCATGGAACTGTCGAACTATTGATGAGGAACCCGTCAAGCAATCTCCCAAGTTGGTCGAAAACCAATGATCGCCAACAACAACAACAAAAAAGGGTATTGTAAGTGAACCAACCAGGAGCAATCCCATCCCTTTCATAACTTTAATAAGAGAGACGATTTTGTGCCGCGGCATGAAGAGTTTGTCATAAATATTCAATACAATATCATAGTTTACCGGTGTTGGCTTAATATCCTCCTACACAATTCACTGGAACATAGAAATAGTGTCACAATAACCCTCATTTTGGGCTTATGCGATAATTAGGGAATGGTAGGCGTACATGTTAGTTGGGCAATACTAACAACAGAGAGTTGTTGATAGAGGCCTGTGATACTGATAAATATAGAAATAAAAGGGAAAGATGAGAAGAGTGTCTCCAAGAGAGCGCTCCGAGCTCTATCAAAAATGACGAGAGTAGTGGTGGGGTGCTTAAGGAAGTCAAGGGCCTCAATGATGTCGAGAAGATCAGTGAGAAGGGAGTCTAAATCGATGCATGCAGGGTTGAGAAGTGGGCAAAGAACGGGTTTTGATTTGGAAGAGGGGAGATCGAGTGACTAGTGAATATGGTGGTCGTAGAAAGAATCTGAGGGTCGACCAACCCGAGTTTGCCACAGTTGAGATCGTGACGACCAAGGTGAGATTTGCAGAAGTTATGTGGAGAGCAACGAAATACAGTAGTGGATGGCTAAGTGTAGGAATAGACAAATATGCCTTGCAAAGGCTTCTAATTAGGAGCTTAGATTGGTGTTTAAACTCACTATGGATGAGGAACTATATTCTCATCATTCCACCAGATGGCATCGACGACTGAATTGTCGACTAATTGATGCATCTTGGAGGACTCACTGTGGCTCCGATGCCGAACCAACGAGGCAACTGACTACCAAAGAGATTACAAGAAGACAATGTTATATTTGGGGTTTTAAGAGGATTTTAGGTGCTTTTTTTTTTTGTAATACTAAAGTTTGTGTGTGACATGTAAATCCCAATGTATTGGGTGCTATGTAAGCAAATCGCCCAAAATTATATCTTATAAACATATAAATCAGCCTAAATTCAGAATTCAACTAAAGCATTAAATACTTAATTAAATCTTCTAAATTAGTGGTGTCAATTGTTTCCAAATATAAAGAGAGCTTGAGAGAGGCTATCAATATAGCATATCAATAAACTTATAATAAGAATTTTGGTATAATTTTTTAGGAGCTTTTCTCCTCAACAACACTCGTGTCATTAATTCACTAAAAATAGCTTTATCTTTTATAAAAGCTTTTGTCCACAAGGAATTGTTGCTACAACTTTTGAATTGAAATGTGAATCAACCCTATTTAAGATTTGTAGATTATAACATATCTCTTTTTCCTCCATATTTCTTGTTCTACTACATCAAAACAACCTTCCCAAAGCCATAAATCACCTTACATCTAACAAAAATCGAGTCAAACCCCTTCCACAAAATCCTAGCTCATATTGTCCACTAGTGATAAGTCCACATAAAAAATATGTTAACTTCTAATCACCTCCTGTTGACAAAATCACCAACTTCGCTCAGCTAGCATCCAAACCATTGATTTGGAAGCTTTCACCTTTTTCCATCAAGGAAAATCCAACTTTCCACTATAATAAAATTTCAGTGAACAAAACAATAGTCCATAAATGCTAACCTGTCAACATTTTTCATGGGCCTGGACCTCCGCCGACTCAAAAAGTTCCACCACCATTCCAACATCTATAGAAAACCTCCTAAAAACATCTTGATCACTTGCTATCAAAGATAAAAAGATCCAAATCCGCTCAGCCTTTGCCTCAAAGAAGAGGCACAAATCATTCTAAAGAGGCAGGCACCAATATCAGTACAAAAAAACATCCTTACCACGGAAACTCTCTATCACAGTTCTTCACCACCAAATTAATTCTGTGTCAAAAGAATAATACATTAGATTTCATGAACAAAGCATCTTGATATCCAAGTGGTAACAATCATTTTTCCTTTGTTATTAAATTTATTTGCTTTGGTAAAGATTTGTGCAAGAAAATTTAAGAAATTGGAGAGTTAGCAATTCTAAGATTAAATACCACATAAAAGCTAAGTCAGTCTTAATTTAAAACATATCCCACCGCTTTAATATTAATAGATGTGAGTTCAATGAAATATAAGGGCACAATTCACAAATAAATGTTCCAAATAACCTGAAGATATGTATTTAAAACAAAAAATTAAAGCAATATTCTCTTGAAGTTTACTCATAATTAGTTAATTTTATGCACATTACATTTAATTATAAAAAATTGTTCATAACAAATCTTTAAAGACTCCAATAAAAAAAAATCATGCAATTGCATTTCATTGTTAAATAAATATTATTTTTCTCACATAATAAAAAAAAATCTTGACATGAATCAATTTTGCAAAAGAAAAAAAAAAACATAAGGGGCTAGTGTATTTGTACAACTAAAAGAAGGTTATCAACAAAACCTAAACTATCCAACAAAAGCTTATAACTAAAGTGATCCATCACAAACCCATAGTAACATGAATGTTTATTTAATACAGCATTATTAAAATCATTAAGTTTTTTTCTCTATCTTTTCATTTTACCCTTCTTATTTTCTTAAAAACACTTCATTACACGCCATGTAACCATGCATTCACTTGGCCTCAATAAATACTAAAAATTAGTAGCAACTATATTTGATGATGTGAACGACAATGTCAAAGTTTTAGATTGACTAAAATAATTGACGATTTACTTTGATTTGTAAAATGCAGAGAACTATCAGAGTACTAACTATGAAAAATTAAAGTCGATAGGAAAACAAAAATTACATTGTACAGAATTCTTCGAAAGAAAACAAAGCCTTATTCTGATAACTTTAACAAAGGGTAGATACGCAAATAATTTAAAATATAAATATATCCCAATGGAGCATGATATATATCCAATCTTCTCACCAATTAGAGAATCTTTCTACTTTTGATAAAAGAATATTTAAAGAGTTTAAGCTTAGCGTGAATGAAGGAACTAACAATATTGTTGATAGTTTAATCATAGATGAAAAAGTTAACAATCTTTAAATATTTATACGAAAAGTTTTTAAAGCTGATCTAAAATATTTTTCCAAACATAGAAAATATAGTCACAATTAAAAATGTCTAACCCAATTACTAACCCATCTATCTTAGGTATCTATCCTGATGAGCCTAAATCCCTATTTGACTTTAGTATCCATATTAATAAGCCTTTTATCAAACCTCTTCCTTTTAAGAATTGTATGCCTAATATGCTCTAAGAATATTTTAAGTACAAGGTTGTGAAAGAGCCAATACACTCAATAAGATAATTGTGACTCGGCTCAGTTAGAACTTTTTCATGGTCATTTAAATAAATAATCAAATAAATTTGAACAATTTCAAGAATATTCATTTGATAAATGAACAACCCTGAATAGCATGGTGTTCTATTTATTTATGATCATGAATTATGTCATTTAAAGCTGGTGAAAAAGGTTTTTAAAAAGTCTCAATTCCCCCAGCCTAATATTTATAACCTTAGCGATATCTTGATGAGAGTTTTCTCCTTAAGAAGTCCAACACATCATTGCCCCTTGAGATAAATATCCCTATTTTGATCTTAAATCCCCAACCCATCTTTCTTGACACGCATTAAAAAGTCTTGTGATGAACCATTATCTCTATATGACATATAGGCTGGATGAGATCTTACTCAAATGCCTCCATTACCATATTTGACTCATTTGTTCAGCATTTTAAGCTACATTATGGTATATTGACTATCGTTCCTAAAGTCACTTTAATTTAACTCACAGGACTAATCATTCATTCTATAGAAATGCATTTTTATCAGCACATATTCTACAATAAGTTGACATAGCAGAGATAATATTATTAGAACTACTTTGTAAAAGTATTCACTTAAGAATATAATAACAATAATTGTGATGAAACTTACAATCAATTTCCTATTTATGAATCCACAGGATGCCACATGATTAGTAAGATCTTGGACTTATTGCTTATGCTCTGGTTTTGCCTTTTAATAAATTTTTACTCGTAATAATCTAAAGTGTTAATATCAAGCATTGGGATTGGAAAGTTAACCCACTTAAAGGAGAATGAGGTTTACTTCTAAAATTATTACAATTAATAGCTATTTCAACAACTCCAAACTTTGTATCATTTGATGCAACAAAATTTAAAATGCTCACTACCTATAAATATGCACCTGGACCATTGTTTCTCTTGCTTTACGATAATACTTTTAACCACATAAAGTAAAGTCCATCGAATAAAAGACAGTTGATCCAGGATACGTCCAGTGGCCCATTACCATATTCATGATATAGAGCTTGAAAATTAACATTGTAAAGTTAAGTTCATGGAGTGAAGGACAGTTAATCCAGGTTACGTCCAGTGGCCCATTACCATATTCTTGATAAAATGGGGCACCATATATGATTTGAAGAGAATGATTTAAATATAAAAATCTATTTTTAGAATCATATAAATTTTCCGAAATTAAATTCAAGGATGATAAATATTTAATTGAATTAGTTAAATGTCAATGATTTTTTTTATTTTTATATATGAAGAGACCATAACAGGAGCGCCCATTATAGCATAGTAACAAATTTTCAAGAAGAGATTTCGGTATATCTGAGTATTTCTTTATGAGTTTTTATTTTTTTTCTATAACACTTCAAATAATATTTATACCCCCATGTATCTAATAAAAAATAACTTCAATTGATTATTTATATCTATAAAAAGTTGTAATGATTTTCGAATCAACCAAAGCTAAGAATTGTGTACTACATATAATTTTCTTTATTGTTTCTTATTCAACTACATCCCATAATATTTCCAGAGCCTTAAGCCACTTCAAAATCTCAAAAAGATTGAGTCATACGTCTTCCCAAAACCTTAAGTTATGTTTTCCACCTATTATGACTAATCCACAAAAAATAAAAAATAAAAATAAAAATAAAATAGAACTTCCGAACCACACAACCAACTGACATAAAATAACCAATATTAGTTAGCAAACATTCAAAACCTTTGATATTGATTTTTTTTACATTTTTTAATCAAAGAAAATCCACCATCCCAGTGAAATAAAATTTTAACCAAAATTTTCCATAAATTCTACACCAGTCTACTTATTTTCATAGCTTTCGATCAACCCTAAACCTCTAACCCACACTCCAACAAACATATAAACCTCCAAAAAACAACCACACCAACACTTTTTCATCCTAGTGCCTTCAAAACAATTTTAACTACACATCACCTCTACTATCTTTTGCAAAAACCCATGCCATCAAAAATACTTTTCACTATTCCTACCTAAATTACATCATGCGCTCAATTTTTTCAATGATAAAGGTCTCTAATATGAAAAGTCACTAACCGCTCATCTTTTACTCAATTAGTCTTAGAACTAGCTTTATTCATTTTCCATAATCTAATGAAACCCTAAATCTTTCATTTGTATTAGAGACCATGCCATCAACTAATTGATGGTCGAGCTAACACTAGTAACTGAACTATTTTTCCATGAGCTTAGCAGAAACTCCTTATTTCTTCATCTGCATTGGCGATCAACCATTTGATTCATTGGCGCTGAATTTGACATATTAAACTAATTTTGAATTATTCTGATGTAATAAATTGAAAATTATCTGTTCTAGAGTTTCTAGAAATCAATGGCATCAACTAGCATCTATTGCAGTTATCAAACACAATTTTCCAACCCAGATTGTACCTCTAGATGTTTACATTATGCATTAATCAGAGTAGTTTAATTTTTCCCACTATCAAGAATTAAAACCGCCACTTCTTTTCCATGAGAAGCTCACAAGTTATGAAAATAATTGCTATTTTAACAATATAGGCAATGTCCTGTTTTCAAGCATATTCTTCACATAAGGTCCAAAATATAACAAGCTGTTCATAATATATCAATAATCTAGCAGACCTCAATCATCTCAATTACATTCAAGCCTCATAATGTTCCTAATACAGATTTGGTCCATTCGTCAAGGAACCAAGTGATAGGCTTAACTTCAGGCATGATGGTTTTTCTTTATTCTTTTTTTTAAAGCATTTAACACTTTCTTGGTGTTTCACAAAATACCATCTAGCTTCTCTTCACCTCTCAATCCCATAAAGATGCCTCTGTAAGTCATCACTGTTGTCATGAAATATAAATAGCTTTCCGTAAAACATCTCTTTACACCCTAGATAAACCTTACAATCTTTTTTCTATTCCATAATTAAAAATAAATAAATTGCAAGATAACCCCATCAGCCTCAATCAATGGGAAAGATATAGCAGCCTTTTCTAGTGAAAACAACCAGGGAAGACATCATTCATCTTAAATTCCTTTTTTCTAATTCAAGGTTAACTTGCATATAACTTTGACTACAACATTTTCTATCTTATGTGATACATTATAAGTATGAAGATGACCAAGATCAAGGTGGCACTGGTAGGCAAGCAACAAAATTAAGAAGTGTGCGTCAACAATCAATATTTTTCCTCTATAAAAGGAACTACACAAGCAAGTATTGTTTCTCCTCTTTCAGATTCAGATATCACTTAAATTGTGAAACTGTTTGAAACATCAAAACATCAAGGAAAATATATTCATATTCTTGGGGGCAACTCTCTCAAAGAGCGGGCAATCTGCTTTATCTGCCTCAATCATGCTTTTACATGTTCAATGTATCTATAGGTCATCTGAAATGGGTGAAAACTCACCAACAGCCAATTATGCCAAGCTCCAACTACACATCATTTCGTGTCTGGAGAAGATCTATTGCATGACCAGCACCAGATTTACTGTAAGTAATATGTAATTCAAAGAGTGATTCAACTATTGTTTAAGAATTTCTTTATCAACAAAATGATTAAGTGCATAAGATCTTTCCTTTCATACCATAGAAATTATAGTTTTGAATAGAACTAGGTAATGTTTTCCTAGCTGTGAGTTATTCTAACTGGTGACCTAGTGTTTGTCCTACGAAAGAAACATGCTATGCAGACTTAGTCATTGGAGGGGTCGGAAGGGGACGGAAACAAAAGCGGAGTGGAATCCAATATTTATGGTTAATTCATTAAGGATGTTAATGAGTTTTATTGTATTTTCTGGATACACCGGATTATTCCATTATAAAGAAGAGGATTGGATTGTGTATTTGAGAAATTAGACTTAGGGCCCGTTTGGGAGGGATTATTTGTGCGGCGGCGTTTTTAAAAACACTGCGCACATGTTTGGTTCGCATGTTTCAGGTGCGAGCGGGAGAACGCAGGAGAATGCATTTTTTTTTTACACTACAAGCCGATCGAGCATCTGACCCCGCGATCCAGCGTTCGGAGGGTTTTTTTCCGCAGCTGCCCTCGAGCATTTTGCCCTAGCGGAGCATCGCGCAAACAAGTAGGAGCGAAGCGGAGCGGATCTTCCTCTCTTCCACCGTCTCTGCTTCAAAACCTTGATTTGTGCCATGGCAGACTGGTTTGTTGGCCCAATCATGGATAAGATCATCAACGCTTGCTCTGATTACCTGCAGGATCAGTTCAGACGGCAAACAGGCATGAGGAGGTGCTCTCAAGATGGATCCCTATTTGAAGAGACTGGAGAAGGTTGTGATGAAACTTGATAAAGTTTCAGCTGAGGTCAGTACTTTCCATCATCTCATTGAAAACAAAAAGCAGGAGCAGCAGGAGCAGCAGGAGCTGGAGCTTCAGTTGAGCAAAGATCTTGAAAATGGATGCTTGCCTAAAAATGATCTCATCGGCCGAGGCGAGGAGAAGGATTTTGTTTTGCAGTGGTTGAGGAAGCCAACAAATGAAAATCCAACTCATACCCTACTTTGTACAAAAACATGTCTCTTCAATCTGCAGTGGGTCATGGTGGAATGGGCAAGACAGCTCCCTTGCAACACATCTATGAAGATATGAAAGAAGAATTTGACCCGAATATGTGGGTTTGTGTACATATTGCCAATCCATGCTTGTTGTATTTATGGTTTGAGAAATTTATGTAGTTATATTTTTTATGATTCCCATAACTCAAATTCGTTAGTCCTATTTCTATTACTATGATATTTTGTAGGTATTGCTTGCATTTTATTCATATTCGTTTGTCCTATTTGTATTACTTAAAAATCATGCAGATCAGTTATTTTCGAAACACAAAAACCAAACAGCTAAACAAATTATTAAAAACAGGGGCAAAATGATTATTTATCTAGAATCAGCTGTTTTTCAAACGCACAAACCAAATCGATCGGACAACTATCCGGATCAATTGCGGATACGCAACTGTCGAGATAAGCTACTTATCGACGATAAGTTGGATAGATTTGAGCTACCCCAAACAGGCCCTTCAAATCCTACATATCAATCATAGTGAAGTTCGTAGTTATGTCAACAAAATGTAGTCACCTATTACGTGAACCTACATAATACACTGTGATTTTGTGTGTGTTCTTTCTTGTTTTCTATATTTTTCTCTCTGTGTTTGCATAGATTTCACCTACTTCTCAACAAGAGATGATTTTAACCTATTAGAGTATATAATCACCAAGAGTTGCACCTAATACAACAGCAGCCACCAACCATGTTGACTCTAAATCTTAGTACGCAAAATGAACTTTAATTACTACTACATCAACACTCATCATTTTTGCATCTAGCTAATGTAGAATTAAACTAAATATTATGCCATACCAATGTATCTGTGAATGGATGATGATGCATAATGTAAGATAAGTTCTGATATGGTTCCATGCATTCTCACAAAACAATTACCACTTTAAGAAGGCTAGAAGACGATAATAAACCGTGGAGAGACAAATTAGCACTTTAAGAAGGAAGAGAGAAGAAAACATTTGAAAAGAATCTAAATGTAAATAAGGTACAGTTTCAAAGATTAGAATCTCATTTCATTAACGAGAGTAAGTGTAGTTCTTACAATAAGCTTAGACGAATCAAACTTAGAACTCTAGCAATAAATCCTTTATTCCAAACAATGAGAATGAGATAGTTTTAAAAGTTTTTTTCCCCCGAATTTATGGTTACTCTCCATGAAACAGTCTCTAAAGAGCTATTGACAAAATAAATATTGAATATAAAAATAAAACCAAAAAAATAAAAGAATTTAACAGCAATAGCAAATAGCAGTCTAAAGAATAAAAAGGAAAAAATACATAACATTAAATTAAATGTGAGAATAATCAACCAAAGCTAAATCAGCAACTCTCACAAACACCAAAAAAATTGTTAAAAAGCAGAAGAAAATATATATGTTCGTTCATACACGAGTAGAGATGGAATGAATCATCCTAAAGTCTTGAAGAAATAGTGCCAGACACTGAAAAACTTGAACAATTTAAGAAAAAATTAAGCCAACACAGTCAGCAAAAATATAAATACACCCACTCAACAAAACCACAGTTGTGATTTTACCACCATTAAACCAAAAGAGATCTTAGAGTCAATAGAATCAATATTTTCTTCCATGATTGAGTGGAAAATTGGAAAGATCACAAAGCCAGAAAATTATAAACAGAGATAAAAGGAATATAATGTCAAAAACCAAAAAATAATAACAATGCATTATTGCAAACTAACTAAAAAAACTCCCAAAAATAAAAGTTGAACCACATCAACAAAAAAGATTAAATGTTTCCATCACTGGATAGTGGGCAATGCCTTTTATGGAAAAATTAACCATACCAAAGTGCCAAGAAACAGAGAAAATAGGTCAAACTTAATACAGCTAGGCATATCACGAGAATAAGATAAGTAAACCACCAAAAATTTGAGAATAAATTACGGTAACATTACTAGCATAAATTAAATAGGATCATTTCACTATCGTCCACATAAGAATAACCAGATGAAGCCTTATAAAAAGTAATGGTTGCAACCATAAACGAGCAGAGAAGGAAAAATCATGAAGGCAGAAAGTGATTAGCCACAGAAAGAAAAGGATTTTAGAAAAGGAAACTAGGGCCAGTACTTTAAGTAAATAATTGTATCTCCAATTCCCTAAAGTTCGAGCAATTTACTCTGATTTTCACTCAACATTCCAAAAAAAATCATTTTAGATTTCAAAACCCAGATAAAATAACATTCATAATCAAGCAATCAACATTAAGACCTAACAAAAAAAACCAGTCCCTTTCATGAAGAAGATTAAATCCTTCCATCGCTGGACAATGACTATATGGAAAGATTAAGTGCACAGAATCAAAGCAATAGGGCCAAACATTACTCAAGCAAACAGATGAGTACAGTCCTAAAAGCGCAAAACTTAAATCCAACCTCCTGATTAAGCTATCAAAAAAATAGTTTTTTTTTTTAAAAAAAAACCCTAGAAAAAGATCCGATCGCCCAGTTTGAGAGAGACGAACATATAAACAATTGGTGCCTAGAGATTTGTGAGAGCAATAAAGCACTATCTTAAACTCACCGAAAGGAAATACAACCAAGACATTAATTACTTAACTCACGAACAGAAGTCGACCAACATCAAAAAAATTAAATATAACCCTAACATTAGTGCCCGGATACCGATTAAACAGTTCAAAATTTCACGCATCCAAACAGATCAAAGCATAAAATAACTAAAATACGAAGAACCAAAACTCCATTCCATAAACATCAACCCAATCTCCCAAAGCTTACAAATTTAATCCAAAAATTTAAAAAAAAAAAAAAAAACTCGAAGAATACCAAAATCCACTTACATAAACTTGGTACCAAGAGATCTGTGCAGTGCCTCAAGCGTCGCCAAGAAAAGATTCTCATCAGCCACCACATCTTCATAGCTTGCAGTAGCTTCTGTCGCTGTTAGCTGAACCGAAGCAGAAGGAGGCTGTGATTGGATTGGGACCGCGGCTAATGGCGGTGAAGTTGTTGTCGGGGGAGGGTGGCCTTTGTCAACAGACATATTTTCCTTTGATTATATTTTAACGAGAGGGTAAAGATCTAAAAAATAACAGAATGATGGACTGCTTGCCCTAACAAATCGAGATCCTATGCCTCCTGATATGGACATAAAATGTATTAAAAAGATTTTATACTTTATATTATGTGACATAAAAATAGGATAAGGGTAGTCCAAATATTTAAGTTGAGTGAGAAGGCAATTTCCGAAATCAGATCTGACTTTGTATATTTTATTTTTAATTTATTTAATTTAAGGGAAAGTTATGTATTTACATATCAAACACTTAAGATTTCATATTTTACACTTATATTGTTTTGTAATAGTGATATTTTGTTTATGAGAAAAAATGTAAATATGAAAGTTTAATATTTACATATGTAAATATATAAAGTTGTATGTAAATGGAAAAAAATTTTTGTGCGGGTTGCGGTCTCTCAATAATATATCGTTATATATGTTATATTGGGTCCACCTAAAAAAATATTAAAATGGAACAGCGGACTTCGCAATAACTCTGAAATAACCTCGGAATAAACTTCACGGTGTTATTCGGGGTTATTGAAGTGAAATATATGAATTTTCCTTCAATAACCACGAAATAACGTCACTCATGTTATTTCTGTGTTATTTCGGGATTATTGAAGTGAACTATATGAGTTTATCTTCAATAACCACGAAATAACGTCACGGATGTTATTTCTGGGTTATTCGAGGTTATTGAAATGAAATATATGAGTATATCTTCAATAATTCTCAAATAATCCAGAAATAATATATTTTATGATTAATTTATTTAATTTAAGTAAAGTTATGTATTTACATATCAAACACCTAAGATTTGATATTTACACTTTTACTGTTTTGCTGTCAGAAACTGAAAATGTGTGTGAAGAGTATATCTCTTTTATGAGAATAAATGTAAATATGAAAGTTTAGTAGTGACATATGTAAATATATAAAGTGGTGGGGTGTGTATGTAAATGCCCCTTAACTTAATTGTTTCTTTTGTTTGACTCCAGATGTGGCTCTTGCGTGTTGGGTTGCTATGTTTGGAAATTTAATAAAAAAATCTTTTTTATTTTATGATATTAAATTTATTCAATTTAGGACTTGCTTTGGGATAAATTATCAGTGGTGCGCATATTTTTATTTGTTTCCAAAAATAATTCATTAAGTATTGTCATTTTACGTATATAACCCTCAGTTCTTATGAATTTGCATATCCAACACCTAAATTTTGTTTCTTAATACTATTGGAAATCTTTCATAGCACTGAAAAAAATACCACCATTTTAACTTCTTAAGGGTGAAATACACCTTTTGATACATAGATAAAGGGTTATGTATGTAAGAATTAAAGTTTAGGTGTAGATATGTAAATATTTTTTATTACATGTGTAAATACATATGAATTGAGTGGCATGTATGTAAATCTTTCTTAAATTTGGTTCAATTTTTATTGAAATATAAAATATGGAAGATAAATGCAATAAATTAATTTTTCAAAATTTCTTATGTTTAGATACACCTAGGATCAAATTTTCACATTTTGGTTAAGTACATTAATAATGACAAAAATATAAACAAATTTATAATTATATATTAAGAATTAACTAGTGATATTGGACCTATTAAAAAAAATGGATGAATCAAGTTTTGTCTTCAACCTCTCATCACACAAGCTCGCGAGTATTGGGTTCCCATGTTAAAGTCGATTTGAACCCATCTGGCTTGAAAAAAGTTGGCTTCTTACCTGTGAGAGGTGAGGAGTAGTGAAGTACACTTTGGACTGGTTGGATGGCTAAATAAGAAGATTAATTTTGCCCCTATTTTTTGTTGACCTTGGTAACTAATGCTCGCCAAAAACTACGGATCATTAGGAATTACTTTAGGAAGCATTTGCTGTTGAATCGCAAATTTCTCATGGGTAGAACTATAGAAGGAGAAAAGAGTGAGCTAAAGAAAATAAATTGCAGGAGAAATGCTAAATTATTTATATATGATGAAAATGATTGTGATGAATCATATCCCAAAAATGGCCGCCTTTCCTTAATTCCCACTCTCTCCTTATATAGGAGAGTGATTTCTATAAAATATACACAAGTGAAGATTAATTTATTATTTTTTATCCTAGAAATCTTTGACTATGTCACTACGTCTTATTCTAACATGGATGGATAAATAATATTAACTCTAGTGCATTATCCTCTGACGACACCACCTTTCTCCTTTCATTCTTTGTGTACTTCATCAAGTAAAATCTCTTTGTTTATTTAACGTCTTTATGGGAGTTTTCTCAAGACTAATTTGCCATTGCACTTATCGGTGCACATTGGCATTTCTTATTTGGCGATTCATATGCGACAACTCCTACTTGATTGCTCATTAATCTCAGTTCAATGTATTGGGTTGAGAAGCCCAAAGTATTCTTAGCACCTTATTTGCTCACTTATCGGTGCACATTCTTTCTAAAGCCACGCTGCAAAATAATAATGTAATTATGATAAAAACATTGAATCAATGATTTATTTGATACTATTTATGATGTGGACAACTCCATTATAATTTAGACCTTTTAATCCTTATAAATAAGGCAATATGATGCCACTAGCTCCAATCCTACTTTACCAATTTTGTTCTTACTTTTGCAATTGGCTCTTCTTGTCTTTGTCATCAAAAGAAACTCAAATGGAGAATATTGTTGAAGAGTGCACCAATATTCCCACCTCCAAACTATTACAATGCTTGTTCAGAAAATGCAAGCAATGAGAAGGCTACTAGAAAAAAAAAGAAGGTGGTGAAGTGTACAAAGGAGGGTTTTGCCTCTGCCCAAGAGGAGGCCTCACTGCATGTTCTTGAGGGATTCATGATATGGACTCATCAAAATGTAATCTACCTTAGGATTATCTTCTTGTCTTTGCCACCATATGAAACTCAAATGGAGAATATTGCTAAAGATTATGCACGTATTCCTGCCTCCAAACTTTTACAGTGTGTGTTCAAAAAATGTAAGTAAAAAGAATGCTCCAAGAAGAAAAAGAAGGTGGTGAAGTGTACAAAGGAGGGTTTGGCCTCTGCCTAAGGAGAGGCTTGTCTGCATGTTCTTGAGGGATTTATGATCATTGATATGGGCTCATTAGAAGGTCTCTACTTTAGGGAACCAACTTCATTGAGTTAATAACCTGTTGCAAAGTTGTTAGAGGGCTTACCTCTTATTGTTGGTGCCTTCAAATTAAGTGGTATGCATAAATCTTCATGACTTCAATGTTAATGTGGGTCGAATGACATGTAAAAGATAAGCACATACATTTTATATTAAAGGGAATCCATTATTACCCACCATCGATAAAATGTTGCATTAAGCTCGATAAGTCATTTTTTTCCAAAACTTGTATGCACCCTCTTGGAGGAATCAAGGATTCCCTCAACTAGATCATTTTAGTTTGCATGCATCTTGATTATATAAGCAAAATATATCCATTTGACATGAGTGCAATTAAAATGCATTAAAGGCCTCTCCCACTTATTCCTATGGAGAAAGGCCGATGTTAATTCCTCTATAAACATACTAACACTAGTTTTTTAGAAAGCTTTACTAAACTTTTTGGCAAAATCCCTGTTGACACTTTTTGACTACCCCACTGAAATTTTCCCAAATATATTAATCAAAATATCAAGAGTTTTTTATTCAAAAGGTTTCTAAGTGGCATCTCCATGAGTTATCTATATAAATTCATTGCCCAGGTGTGAGATTTTGGGACTAAATATGTGAAAGATATGGTTTTCTACTTAACTAACTGATAGCCTAAAAGCTCTCTCAAATTCAAATGAGCCATAGACCCAATGAAAATGTTAACCATAAAACTCAATAGGATATGCCCATTTAATTGAGGTTCGGCGGCCTTATTCTCTAAAAACACTTTTTATTACAAGCTTCTATTTATCGAGGCATTGATGATCTTAATAGTGTTGATATCCATGATAAATAAATACCAAAATGTTTTTTAATAAATTATTCATCCCCAAAATGTTCAAACCTCGCACTCTTTTATTTTGGTAAAATCACTTAAGTGATGATCCCCAATTGACAAGCTTGACTCACTACTAGAGCACTTGGTGGGTTGTGATTATGAAACAACATAATAAGTGGAATTTTATCTTGACCTTAAAGAAACATTGTAACTTTATCTTTTGCACCATGAAATTCTTTTGTTCTAAATTTCTTTTCAGCAGGGTGATTTACTTTCTCCATTAATATCCAAGATTTAAAGAAATGAACACCTAATATCTATAAACAATTCATTGTCCAAGATGTTCTCTGCCTTGGCTAGTAGCAACTTTCTCTCCACCAATAGGTTAAAATGTAGATATTTTCCCAATGTGATTGATAAGCAAGGCAAACCCAAGGAAAGTAAGGCAACAAGTCAAGTAATTGTAGAGCCAACACTTTTGGACTTAGATATTGATAGATGGAAAGGAGCTTCAATGTAAAGAGGAGTCACATTAACATAATAAATAAATTAGGGTGTCACTCTCAATACCAAAGTAAACTAGAGAATTAAAAGTAGCCTTTTTAATTAAGAAGATTAATAAATATTTCATCTATTTCTTTTTATACTTCTATAAGTTCCATTCAAAATAGATAATGGAAATAATAAACTAAATATAAATCAAATGTATGTATTCCTAGAGGATGACAAAGAACACACCTAAACTAATAAGCACTGAGCCAAGGATTAGCTTGTATTTGGCTAAGACACAATGGAACTCACCCAAGGCTCAGTAGACACTCACCTATAACTCAATGACACTCACAAAAGGCTCAAGGGCATTTGCATAAGGCTTGATGACCATTGACCAAGACCCAGTAATACTCATTTAAAACTCAATAGTATTTGTCTAGCCTTAACTTGTTTGCTTTAGCATATAAGTCACTCAACAAAACCTAAGAAGGTGCTAAAGTTAAATTACAAAAGTAGCATAAGATGACATTCATTTTCCCTAACAACCTCATCAATTTGACTATAAAAATCCTCAAAGTAATTGCCTAGATTTATGTGTGTGCGCTCTATGGTCAAAATCATAACATCTAAATGTTTATAATAGTCAAATCATTTATTTATTCATTTATTTATTTTGTATGTTTTTTGGAAGTTCATAGAGATTAAAGGGAGCATTCAAGAATGCAATTTATATTACCCTATACTTTGAGTTATTATGAATAATGTACTTGGAGTCACTCTTAATAGATTTCCTCTTCCTTGATTTAACCTCATAGAACTTAACAATAGGGTTTGGGCTCACTCATTGATAATTGGGATTCATCTTTTTTTTGTATAAATATCTAGTTTTGATATATATATACATATATATATATAAATGTTTAATGCTGCTTTAATTATTATAAAAACAAAATATATTGAAAAGGGATATTCAAGTAAATATGTTTATTGTGTTGGAAATACAATAATTTTCTCTAGGTAGGACCCCTAGCAAATAAACTATCAAAAAAAAAAAAAAAACAAACATACAATATTTAATCCATGCATATTCATTGGATATACACTTCTCCATAAAGGATGTAAATGCTAAAGCCCTAAGTTGGGTCAGAATTACATCTCTTTCTATGCTTGATGTTTTTAAGTTTTTCCATATTAAATTCTCCTAATGCAACAACCAACCTCACCTGAACATCCATAACCCTCGTATAGTCCACCCTTAACACTTGTACCAACTATGATATCCAATTCCACTTAATCAAGCCTACAAGCATTTCAAAATAAATAATTCTTTAATCAACAATATACAAAAATCCATCAAAACCTCAATAACCATCAACCTACTCACATATTCTAAATTCATCACTAGTAAGACTCAATCCAAAAATACCAAGGGATACTAACTCTCAACAACTCATGATAACTCATTTTTAAATATGCATCTCAAGCCTAAATAATATCTTGACTTTAACCATTCAATTACACAATCATCCATGGACCCAACTTACTATTCTTCCATAGTTAAAGATCAAAATTGGTCAAGCATAGCCTATATTCTAGTTCTCTCTTCCCTAATCAAAATTTTGTAAGCAGCAATATACCACATAAATCCTAATTTAGATAATTAGTAGCACGATCAAGAAATTCCTAGTTGCTTAATATTACAAGAAATAACAAGAGTTGGATTATCATGAACTGTTAAACCTATCACCAAAATGCCAACCACTAAAATATTCGAGCATTGACAACTACTCTCAACTGGCTCACATCACAACTCAGTATTTCCAATACATTCATTCAAAACACTCTTAGAGAAATAATATAAATCTCAAAACTTTAATGGTTTTATGGCCTAACCAATCAAAACCATGTAGGCATTTTTTTCTAAAAGGCACAATATGAAAACAAATAATCTTCCCTCCAATGATACATCATATTTTCCTCCAAAATTCAAGAAAATTGTTCTACTTTAATCCACCAGATTTATTAATATGTGAGTAACATTCTCATCCACATAATAATTTACTAAAATTTTACTTAAGATCAGAATACTGGTATGTTCATTCAAGCATTATCCAACAACATCTTCTTTCTACTTCATAACAAGTTAATGCTGGAAAACCTAATCACTAAATTATGGATGGATGATAGTTAAAATGCATACAGTAACAACACCAAAATAAATAATATTTCCACTTGAAATGTATATGCAATAGTTATAATGAATTATGTACTCAACAGGTTATATACAATAAAGTCATGTAATCATAAAATAGTGAAGAATATATAATATACAATATTATATACTGATGCAC
This sequence comes from Papilionanthe hookeriana x Papilionanthe teres, assembly GCA_022702705.1. Taxonomy (NCBI): domain Eukaryota; kingdom Viridiplantae; phylum Streptophyta; class Magnoliopsida; order Asparagales; family Orchidaceae; genus Papilionanthe; species Papilionanthe hookeriana x Papilionanthe teres. The sequence continues at coordinate 25,202,987 of CM040423.1, forward strand.
CAAAAATATGTTTGATTTTTCATATATACTTTGTACTCATTTTTGGTGATATTGCACTTTAATGGAATGTATTTTTCATGTTTTGCTGCAGATATGATGATTTTAGGCAAATGAAGCAAAGAGAAGCAAAAATGAATGAATTTGGAGCAAAAAAAGACAAAAACTAGAATTTTGAAGTTCCAAAATGGTGTCGACTAGGGCTGTCAAAACGGCTCGTTGTTCGCAAACAGCTCGTGTTCGGCTCGTTAAGAAGCTCGTGTTTGGCTCGTTCGCTAAGGTAACAAACCTTAACGCGCCGAACACGAAGAAAGATTTGTTCATTCGCGTTCGGCTCGTTTTGGCTCGAAATACTATTCCTCAATTTTATATATATATATATATATATATATATATATATATATATATATATATATATATATATACACATACATACATATTAATGAGTAGTATTTTCAAAAAAATTTAAAAGATTTATAATCAATTAAAATTTTTAATTAAGTAAATATAATAAAAAATTATTAAATTAGATTCAAATAATGTTTTAATATAAACAATATTTCTTAAATCTTGCCCCATTCCTTAATATCTTATGGTTACATGATTAGTGTTGTCAAAACAATTCTTTGTTCTTGAACAGCTCGTGTTCGGCTCGATAAGCAAACGAGCCGAACACGAACACACTTTTTCGGCTCAAAATATAAACGAGCCGAACACGAGCTGAGCTAGGCTCGCTCGTGTTCGGCTCGTTTACGCCCTTAGTGTCGACGACGCGTTTTTCTAGATAACCCAAAATTAATTCGCGAGATAGGGCACCGACGGCGCCCAATGTCGGTGTAGGCCAAATTCAATGTATTTGGACGACTTTTGGAGGGATTCTTAAGGCAATTCTTGGGAAATTTGTTCCTAGACTATTCTAACTAGTTTTCAGTACCAGAATTGGGGGGTGTGTTGTGTAAGTGAAGTAAAGTGAGTGTGAGTGGAGAGGAAGACTTATGAGAGAGTTTACAGTCTAGGGTTTGGTGTTAAATGTTGTTTTGTGAGGGATTCTTCTCAAAAGAGTTGTGGGAGGAGAGGGAAAGTGAGTGATTGCTTCTTTCCTACTATTCTAAGAGAGAATTGTGTGTTGTTGTGAAGAGAGAAGGGGATTAAAATGAAATTCAAGGGATTTGCTTGGGGAATAAATTAAGATAAGTTGTATTTACTTTTCATAGTTTGTATGACTTTACTTATATATATATATAATCTTTGTTTTTTTGTGTCTTCCTCGTGAATTCTGAGTAGATTTCTTTGTCTTTCTCCTTGCAATGATAAATGATGAAGTGATGGTTTAGATTGGATGTTCCATAAGAAAGATAAGAAATTATGATGATTTTTCACTTTGTTCTTCATTTACTTTTCGATCTGTCCAATTGAATTGTTAAAATATGTTGTTAAACATACTATTCAAAATGGTTATGCTTTATACAACAAAAGTAGAGATTACATTCAATATCTATGAATGAGTGATGTAGTTCATGGGGGTTGGGTGCAAATAAATAGAAAATATAGTTTTTTCTGCGTAGATTTAAAGATTTTAGAGTGGCAGACTAAAATTCCCAATTCAGTCCTAGTGTTTGGAAATTAAAGCGAGAGTTAGTCTTCAGGCAAAGGGAAGTGGGAGCTCTGGAGTGAGAGCCAGTATCATCCCAGCCTAACAACAGATTTAGGGACTAAACCTAGGATTAACTAATGTTATTTATAACACTCGAAAAAGAGTAAAGAATATGTATGCTCTAATTTGGCATAATATAACTAATCTATATCATTCACACAACATAATATCATTGTAAGGGGATGACACATTTTATAAATTTGAACCTTACATTACAAAACTTATTGCAATAGTAGTTAACTTTAATTTGAATTTTAGAAAGTACTTTAGCAATTTTAAATTCTTTAGCATCATTAACCTTTAGTGACTTTAGAATTTACTTTTAGTGTTTTGCAAATTTGAATATTGGATTTTTGTTCTACATTTTAAGGTTTGCTTCCTTATTGTGGGATCGATAACCAAGGCTCCACTAGAGCTCTATTACTTGAGCGATACGTATAATTGTGTATAGATTGACTACTTTCTTATTAAACTGATTATACTTTGTAACTGAATTGAAAATACTTTTGAAATATTACTTTAAGTCAGCAAGCCGTGGTCATATACTCAACCTCACCATTTATTCTTTCATCATAAGTTTTTCTTTTTTTTTTAATTTCTAAAAAATGCAAGTTTAAAATATATTTCAATAACAAAGGACTCAATAATTTGTGGATCAAGTTATGTAACCATCCCACTTAAGTTAAACCTTTATTACAATCATTGCCCATCTCTTCTATATGCATCTAATCTCTCCTGCCTCTTCTTAGCCTCCTCTATTAAGCCTCACTAGTATGCTTTCTCTTTTCCTTTATAAGCTTGTAAGGATTATTCTAATTATTTGTCATTTTTCTCTATACAAAAGGAGATGAGGCACTATAGGTAGTTGAATATAATGGAACAATATTAAGTGACAATTTTTAAATTAATTAATAATTAAGTTAGTATGTAGACAAATACAAAAAGGCTAATATTTAATATATAAATAAATCGAAATTTTGAAGTTATGCATGTAAATTTTTAATTATGATTAAATTCTATAAAAAACGACATTTGTCCTTAAAGGTTTACACAACTAACACTCAAAGCCTATTTATTTATATTTAAAATATTTAAAATTTATTATTTACTATTATATTAGCTAAATTATTATAACTTATCAAATCTACACCTAGCAACCTTCACCATTATGGATATAAGTCCCGCACAAAAATTCATTTCCCTCTTGAGTTCATTCCAAAACCAAACTCTAGTTAGAGTGGAAGGATAGTGTGGAGAGGTTTGATCTCATCATTGCAAGTGTGATTTTTGAAAACCAAGCAAACTGCTCCAGTAAGGGCGGGAGAGGGTGGGAAATATGATAAAAGTTTGATAACCAAATTTTAGCCACTCATGGTGAGGTTGAAGACTGTTGATGATGTGGTCATGGAATTTAATCAAAGAGGTCTCATTATTGCGAGCGAGGTGTGGGGCAACCGAGCAAGCTACTCGAGCAAGAGCGAGACTGTGAAAAAATTATGAAAGAGATTCGATTGCTAGATTTTTGCCTTTCATGAATCATAATTATTCTACATAATTATTAAAAAATTAGAGTTTTGTTTATTGTAGGTTTCCATAAGTGAATGACTCTCAGTTTTTAAATTCAAGCATTAGCTTTGTTGGAGTTGGATGAAAGTGGGTTCACATTCTGTAACTTCACCTTAAAAAAAAGAGAGAAAAGTGTGTGTTAGAGTTGTAAAGTCACATTTAGTTTTAGTTTTTTTTTCCTTTTAATACTAATAGAATAATGTAAAGTAATAGGGTAATGGTTTGAATATTAGTCGTACTTCTGTGGTAATAGAGCCATGAACAAAGTAATTTGCAGGTAGGGAAAATAGAGCTAGTTGCAAGCCCAAGCAGACAAATAATTGATTTTGTAAAAAATGGTGTCCTTCAAAATATCAAAACTAACAATATTGATCTGAACTTATTATAGTTCACTCTAAATTTGGAATATGTATACGGGCTTCGAAGCAAGGAGAACCTTTATCTTAGTGATTGAATATTGAAATATAATATTTTTTTTGTGATATCCTATCTATAAAGCTAAAAGTATTCGTATCACTTACCGTGTATTTGTGTTGTGATATATTGTTAACATTGCAAACTTCTAATGTCACGTTATTTGTGTGCTTGACAATTAGGCTTTTGGGCATATTGATATTCAAAGTTCAGTATTTTAGCTTTTATAAAATAGTTATTCGACTTGATATATTATAGCATTATTTTTATTTGTTCATATTACTCATCAATTGTAATCCCATTATATCGAAAAAAAAAAAATTGTCCTTTTAATTGTTATTGTTGTTATGTCAAACTTTGTGATAAATTTAAATGCTTTTTTGATGGATATTTAAAAGATTGAACTACTAATAAATAACCTAAACTTAAGAGAATTTTAAGTATTCTTTCAGTCAAATTTATATCGAACAACACAACATGGTCGTACCAATAATTGACAGTGAATTTCTAAAGGAGCAAAATATATTCATTTTTATATCATCATTTCACTACTAGGTTTTCCTTGAAAATTTTATTTTGGATTAGTTGCCTAATTGTTTACTAACTCTTTCTACTACTTTATTTAATAGACATTACATTCTAAAAAATAAAACCAACGCCACCGTCCATGTTAAAATGAATTGTTGAATATTATCAAGTCATTTGTTGATGTAATTTACAATGTTTCATTTTCATATGATATGTAAAAAAAAATAGTGGAATAAAATTCTTAAGGTGACCTCACAATCAAACAAAAAATGATTCTGATTATTTATTTTAGTTAAATAATGATGATAATTCCATAAATGAGCTGAAGAACCAGTCATGAGATATCGAGGAGCACACTATCAAAAGCTTGAGATCATCTTAATGCATAACAAAATAATGTTGGTTATGCTTGGGATCGTCATTGTCATGACATTTTTCTTATTAAGCTAGTTATGTATTTAATGATCATATGAAGATAATTTCTCATGCATTTGTGCCCGTTAAGGTGCATTTGGCCCTTTTCAATGGATCTAATTTATTTTGATTATATTTTATTGACTGAGTATTCTCATTCATAATTCTAATATATATTATATGGTAAATGAAATTGAAGGTTGTCGACAATAAAGATGTTTGGTGACTATCTTTAACCAAGAAATAACAATGCAATCATAACAATAGTTAAATGCAATTATTTTCATTCTTTTTTCTTTTTATTTTTAAAGAAATCATTAGTTTGTGCATCATTGTATATTTCATTTTTTTGAATAAGTATCTCTTCCGGATCATGTGAATAATCAGGAGAAGAGAGGAACCAGAAAAGATGGACATACGACAAAGACAACAAACAAGAAAAAGAAAACATTAGGAGCCTACGTATGGTAAACCTTGCAAAAATAGGTTGAATATGTCCACCCGAAAAAGATCAAACGAAAGCAACCTAGACCAATATCTACGAAAGAAAACCTACATAGACTACTCACAACAAGAGATTCATGTATGTTTGCTTATTTTGGGGTCTAAAGTGCTACCGAGGGGATGTATCCCACTCCGTTAATTACATTTTGGGGGTTGCCAAAGAATGCTCTTAATCCAGAGGAGTTTTTCTTACATTAGTATTAACAACTAACACAGGGCTATCCAACAAATGTTATTTTGCATGTGAATGCTCTGGTGTTTTCAAAGCTCTCGCTAAGCTATGGGGTGGAGAGTGAGTCTCTCACGATTCCACTTAGGTAGCAAACTCACTATCATATGGATCTTACAAAATAACCAAGTCACCTGGATGGGGAATCCTAATACATCATATATATATATATATATATATATATATATATATATATATATATATATATTCAAAGTGTCAGTCTCCAATCTTGATACATTTGGATGAAGAATGTATTTATGTTTAATCAAAAAGAAGGAAAAAAGGTTGACTTTGAGTTTATGGCAAACAAAAGTTTTATGCTCAAAATGTGAAATTAAAGGTGGAAGGCTGACATTACAGAATTATTTGAAAAGTTGTTTATTCCGACCTTATGACGTGAAATATCTCAGATTATTGGATATGCATGGATTATCAAATCAGCCTATAAGTTGGAAAGTACGAGTGTTAAGGGCAATAATGTATATCGTAATATTCATGCTTATAAAGCTGAAACTTTGAAATAATCAATAATTGATTATTAGTTGTCCTTTTCATTTATTTAGGTTATTTGTCGCTTTAACCTCAGTTTTGAATGACTTGTGAACCACTTCTTTATAAAATCAGTTAATGTAAATCTAGAAATTACAATACTACAATAACATAACATAACATATATGAACATTGCGTAGATATGACACATGTTTAAGGATTCTTGTCTTTTACATATTCACTTGTTAGTCAGCTGATAGAGATTCGAAATTGTCCAGCCTCAGAGTGTTTTGTTGGTAGCTTCTATTCAATATTGGTATATATACTTTGATGCATCGGTTACCTATGGGTTATGACGGATTAAAAGCCTAAAAACTGAGACCATCCCCAACTTAAATTCTTATACCCCATTTTGATTTTCCATATGTCCATCATTTAACCTTTTATGAAAATATACATGTTTAAGCACTTCTCATGCTTAAATTGCAAATATTTGTCTCATCCTTTTATACACTTATAATATATAATTACAAATTTCCAAAATGTCATCAGAGACGGTAGGTACGCAATAACCCTTCCATTTACTTTTCTGCATTTTGTTGTTTATATTCTCTTGTACACATGTCATTATTATTCTGTTATTATTTATTACATTTTTGGCATGTAAAATGAAACTTTTGGATAACAAACATAGGATATATGTTTAGGATTGGAACCCCATAACACATAACCAACATACTCTTCTACAAAAATAATTTTAGCATTTTTTATATATACCCATAAAGCATTTAAATAAATTAGATCTTTCACTTAAGATATAAACATAAACATAACAATCCACCTTTTTGAATTTATGAGAATTACCTCAGATGAGGTAACCTACAGTTTTTAATGAGAATTCTCTAGGCTAAATAAGTATAACAACTTGTTTAGGCTAAGAGTATTTTAAATTAACAGCGATGCCGGGATGAAGCAACCGTGGGATCTAAACCGGTGTCACTTAATATAATTAAAATATCCCCCACTTCTTTTCTTCAACAAATGCCAATTAAAAATACATTGTACAAAAGCACACTGAATAATAATAAGAACATTGAATAAGTCATTTAAGATATGTTTTCTCTTCTCTTTCTCTCTCCTTTTCTCAGAACAAGATAACTACACAGTCAAGTGATGATTCATCTCTGGGCAGCAGTTGAGGCTACAACAAAAAGCAGAAGGAGGAGCCACAATTTGAGCATTGCATGGACATAAATAATATAAACTCATAAGACTTCAAGGTTTTTCATTTGGTAAGATGTAAATCCTCACACTATCTTTTAGACCTCCATATGATTGTATGTTGTACAATATAAGCCCTAAACTATTTAGGATTCTGAATTCGTTGTTCGGTATGACTTAAATACTCATATTTCCTTGGGCTATTTGCATATGACATGTTGATATAAGTCAAGAATGTCTAAATAATTTATATGAATGAAGCATTGAATATCTTCTCTTTCAAAAACGTAAAGCTAAATCATATGTTAGTTCGAGATGTCACTAAAACTTCTTCAATATCTTCGATATCTCCTACTATTTACTCTTTTGCGTTCTGAAAATAACAATTCCACATTAAGACTTTCTCATTTGACTTTCCTAAAAGCAATCGTGGACACTAAACGTTGAATTCTTAAATACGAAACCCTAATCATAATTAAGAGCATTTTTAGGTGATTTTGCTTAACTAAGATGTAATTAACTATACGGACATGGCTTTATAGGGAATTAAGTAAACTCTAACTAATCTTTGTGTTAGATAGGGGAATTATCGGTAATAAATTTTACAAACTAAATAGAGTTATAAACTTCTTAGTTTAACAGTTAAGCCTACTAACAAGTGGTACACTTATCTTTCTAGATGGTTTGTCACTTGTGATATTGTGCTCCATCATCTAAACTGTTAGATATATGGAACTTGTTCGGTCCCATCTTTCAAAATAAAAAATACTATTTTTCAAAATTAAAATTACATACATATTAAATAAAAAAATATGCAAACAATGAACCTTGGTAGCTATAAAGTCAAATGAACAAAACTCTATTCTATGTTTATCGAGTGGAGCCTCAAGAGGTGGACTTAAACTCTCCAAAGTAGCAAGGATGCCATTAGAAAGGAAGAGAAAGGTAGGTTGAGCTTCAAAGATATAAATATTCTTGACAAAAAGACATACGACCATTTTAGGTCAGGGAGCCATCTAACGACCTTAGCACACTAGACAACCACTTGAGTAGAAATCTATGTTGGGCTAGTTAGGTTGAAGAAGTAAGGGGACTTCTCCTCAGAATATGTTTTGGAGGCCCTATTAATTATGATTTGGGTTAGAGTCATGCTATGAAATCCAATTAAAATCTGGACAAAGGTCATCCAGAAAAATAAAAGCACGTTTTTAAAAGTCCTGAATCTCTTAATGCTAAGTTTTAATTAGCCTTGAAGGTTTTATTAGGATTTTTTTAGTTTTATAATTTTGAGGTCCTTAGAAGAGCCTAAATTATAATTTTTGTAACATCAAAAAAAAACAATGAAAATAATCTAAGCATACAATATGCAAGAAATGTAGAAAAAAAACAAGCCAAATATAACAAAATGCAGGTGTCGCTGGGTTGATAAAAGGTGGTTGGATTCCACATATATATGTTTAGTCCTAATTCTATACATGAATGAGATTTAAAATTAAGGTATGGGACACGAGCATACTCCTCCTGGTCCTCGTCATGTGGCTCGATGTGCTTGGTGCCTCAAAACTCGTGCACCTTATTTCTAATACAAGACTCTTCTAGGGGCTCTAAAACAATACGGAAGAAACTCCAAAAAAAGTACTCAATTTGCATGAAAACAATGTTAGCAGGAAAACCAACAAACATGCAATCGTATTCTAGACATGCCTTATGGGGGAGCTTAGCAGCACCTGCAAGCAAATATTAGCAGTAGATTCATCACATGCTCCCTCATTATTATACTTGTGTGTGTATGCATATATATATGACTTAGCTCAATGTAAAAGTCTGCCCTAATTTACTACTACACATACAAAAAGTAAACACACAAACACACTAAAGGCATAAAATGGTGCATGGCCGAGGCAAACACTTTAGCACAAAACAACTGCCAAGACGTCGAAAAAAACTACTTGACTTCAATATTCTTAGCCAAGCACATAATCCAACATAATTTTCCTAAACAGTATCTAAGTGAGTGCAGATTTATGTCAGAAACTTGGCGTATGTTTTTATGGGGTCGTCGTCATTGACCCCATGCTAAAGATTCAAGGATTCTAAGAGGTGCCACTATATGCAGGTTTTGTAAAAGCTTTTGAAAAATTTGACCTCATGTACTTTCTAAGCAAAGAATGCAAATAGTTTCAAAATAAATTTTGCATATATGATGCGTAAGTAATAAAATATAAAATTTTATACTTTAAAATAGGTACCGACGAAAGAAATGACTAAGTGGCACCCAATGGACTCCTCGGAACCTTAGCACAACATACGCGTGCTAGTCACAGTGTGATAGCCAGTATTTCTCATCGAGACAACCTCGCGGGCAATATTATCTGCCGCCTCGTGACTAACAGGGAGTCACATAGCTAACAAGTCAGTTTTGTTGTCAAGACAATCGAGGATGCACATGCGGATGCAAAGTGGTTCAGTGCATTGTGATCGCTTCATAGAGTATGTAGTGATCACGAGATAGCGAATATCCATCACGATTACACGATGGTTCACCCTAGTGCATAAGATGCCACTAAGAGAATTATATCTTGCCTCAATAACAACCAAACATGCATGAAAATGTCAATCACATACAGGGTATAGTGCACCATGCAAGCAAGCAAACAAATACATTACACTATAAAACGTGCTTCTGACATGGTAGGGTGTTGCCTCGAGATAACAAACATTCATCATTAGTATATGATGGCATATACCAATGATGAATTCTCCAATAGTGTGGTAGTGTTCATGCAAAACATATAACTCAAGTGAAGATGAGTGTGCTATTGAGGCGGTAACCTAGAGGGTAGGCATGCCATGGAGGCAGTGACCTGGAGGGTGGGTGTGCTGTGGAGGCAATGACCTGGAGGGTGGGTGTGACTTGGAGGCAATGACCCGCAGGGTGTGTGTGTCGTGGAGGTTGTCGTGGACATGCCATATGTGATCTTTATAAGATATTTAAGTTTTTATTTATCTATTTTTATGGGATAACTGACTGCTTTCTAAACATATCCAAAATCTTATTGGCAAGTAAGCTTTATTATATATTCTCAACTCTATCAACACTATATAAAGGTGTAAAGCTTTAAACTTTCTAAGTTCAAATATTTGTTCGTCTAGACACAATGATGCACTGATTTGTTATAGACACTCTTTGTGGGGAAATAACTATAACTAATATCCTTTACTTGTTTGAATTTTAATTCCAAAATTCTTAGTAAAAACTTTGGAGCATAGAAAGTTTTTGAATCTTATAGAGCTAGCAAACGAGTATTAATCAAAATAGTGTTGAAATCTAACTCTCGACAGTTCAGCAGAACAACATCAAATGACACGATGTTGTGGTATATATATAAAATAAAATTATCGACGATGAATCAAAAAATAGAATGAGAAAATTCACACCATAAAAGAATAGAAGCACAGAGAAACACACAGATTTACGTGATTCGACAAATTTTTTCTACGTCCACGGAGTTGTAGAAGATTTTATTTCTTGATGAATTTGCATCGTCGACCACGACGATTTACAAGAAAGAACTTCACACTTCTCCTCTCTCTCTCTCTACCCGAGAGCCCCAACCGAAGTACACTGGAAGAAGAAACAAGGAAGACAAACCTTACTTAATTATTTTCCCGTAGTCTGCAGCTGAAAAACAATCAGAAGAAGAGAAAAATTGTGAAGAAGCATATAGGAGAGCCGAAAGCATGCTTTACGCACGTGCCACTCTAATTTATTCATCCTTTTGCTCGGTCACTTGAAGAAGAAGAAGAAAAATTAGGAACTGCTGCTAGCACTTGTATATGAAACCAATTTCTTTTGCACTTCATTTAGATGGCGAGACCCAACAAAGCAAAGAGGTGTGCCTCTTCCAAAAATGGGAGGCAGGAATAGTTAGGCGCAAGCAAAATTCCTTTTGTTTTTGAAACTCGGCTTAACTTAACAAATCTCCCACTTGGAGATCGGTACACATGCAACATCGTCCTCTTTCTCAAACTGATATCATCCACCTTTGCAACTAAAGGCCCCTATCTTCAAGCTAGAAGACCAATTGAAGCTGCACACAACTTCAGTTTCTCGTGTGTGACACCCTTTGTCAACATATCAGCAGGGTTCTTGATTCCATAAATTTTCTCAATCAATAACTATATGTCATACAATAATGACTGTATGAAGTGATACCTAATCTGAATGTACTTGGTCTTGGACTGAAATGTTGGATTCTTTGCAAGGAACATGACACTCTGATTATCACTGTAGAGAATGTCCTTCCGATTCTTCTTACCCAATTCTTTAAAGAAGCTCTGCATCCATATAATCTACTTTGCAGCTTCTGACACTGCTATATATAGGGGTGTAAACGATCCGAACACGAACGAACAGAGCTAGTGTTCGTGTTTGAAATGTTCGAACACATCACTGTTCGTGTTTGGCTCATTTGCTTATCGAACGAACATGAACTTCCTGGCGAACCGAACATAAACTGTTCGCGAAAAACGAGCTTTTTTGACAGCCCTAGCTTTGATAGGATACTTCCTCAAAATGAAGCAAATTGATCAAGTATTCCGTACACATCAGGTAACCCATACTTCCTCAAAATTAAGCAAACCGAATAAGACTTTTAGGGTTTTGATTAGGGTTTTATTTTAATATATAGTATAGTATATTAATTATAATATTATAATATTTATATTAATATAATTAATACTATAATATTATTATTGTTATTAATAATTTATCATATATTATAATTTATAGAAGTTTAATTATTTAAAATATGATAAATTTTTATAATATATAATTATTTTTAAAATATCATAAATTTTTTATATATAATTATTTTAAATTATTTTATATTTCGAACAAAAACGAACCGAACACAAATGAACACATCATTGTTCGTGTTTGGTTCGTTTAACAAACCGAATGAAAAAAATTGTCTGTTCGTCTCGTTTGTTTATCGAATGAATCAAACATGAACTTTTTGGCGAACCGAACACGAACTGTTCGCGAACAACGAGCCTTTTTGACAGCCCTAGCTATATACTCAACTTCTGTAGTAGAAAATGAAAGCATCTTCTTCATATTAGAGCCCCATGACACTATTATGTCACCAAGAGTGTAAATATAGCACGTAGTACTCCAGCTAGATCAGCATCAACATAGCCCCACACCTCTAAACTATTTCTTGAAAAACATAAGAAAGTTTTTGAAAAGTCTCTTAGGTACCTCAAGATCCACTTCACAACATCTCAATGTTTCTTTCCAAGATTACTCATATATCTGTTAGCAACTCCCACTGCATGGGCAATATCCAGTCTGGTGCAAACTATAAGATACATAAGTGAACCAATAGTTGCACCATAAGAAACCTTACTCATGTGGTCTTGTTCCTTCTCTGACTCGGTTGAGTGTGAAGTGACTGCCCAAGGGTGTTCCAACTGGTTTGGTCTTGTCCATATTGAACCTGCTAAGTACCTTTTTCACATACTCAGCCTGAGAGAGTCTCAACTTGCCTCTGACTCTATCTCTGAAAATTCTCATGCCAAGTATTTGTTTTGCAGCTTCCAGCTCCCAAATCCTTCATTACAAAATGATCTGACATCTGCTCCTTTAGATTATTGATCACATCAATACTAGCCCCTACAATAAGCATATCATCCACATACAACACTAGGATGATATATTAATTGTCAAAATACCTAATATAACAACAATGATCTGTCTGACATCTGTTGTACCCTGCACTGTGCATGAAATTATCAAATTTTTTATACCACTGTCTATGAGCTCGTTTCAAGCCATACAAGCTCTTCTTCAATCTGCAAACTGAATCTTCCTTTCGCTTTACCATAAACTCTTCATGTTAGTTGACCCGACCCGCAATTACGCAGTAAATTAACTTCCAAAAGATGACAAAAAACTTGACCCGATTTATAAATAACGGCTAGTGTGCAAAGTCTTAAATGATATAAAAATTAGAAAATATTTTACACACTAGGGGGTACTACGCAAGTATACGTATCGTTTCAAGTAATATAGAGTTTTCTTTAAAAACCCCAGTATTGATCCCACGAGGAAGTGAAGTAAGAGGTCTTTAGTCAAATTCTAGTCTGCTACTAATAGTCCTTAGTTTAGAATGTCGATTAAAATTGTGTTTTATCTAAAAACTACTCCTAAATGCAAGTGTTAAACGTAATAGTAATTATAACTAAGTGCAAATAATAATTCTAAAGATAACCCTTTTTGGATGAATTGGTTTGGAGAATTTTGAGATATTAAAAACTACTATTCTTATGTAATGAAATAGATAATGTATAGGATTGAGATGCATTTAATATTGTATGTGCCAAATAAGAGCAATCCTATTCTTTACCCTTTGGTCCAGGCATAAAGAACATCGACTAATCCTATGCTCGGTTACCGAATCTGCGGCTAGGCTCGGGAGGATAACGGCTGCCACTTCGGAGCTCCCACGTTCCCCTCGCCCGAGGGCTAACATCTACACTTCAAGCACTCAAACGTTATGACCGAATTAAGGATTTTAGCTCGTCACTCTAAAATCTCCAATTTCGCGTCCGATTAATATTATTTCCCTATTTATTTGCATTCAACTTCTATGAACTTCACCATTCATGGAATTTAAATGTGGTTCATACTTAGTTGTAGAAAGCATAGCCCTCTCGGATCGTATGTTTTCACAACAAATTTTAGCATTACAACGAGGCCTTAATTGCAATGTAAATGAAGTGCAAGTAAAAACCATCACATTTATATCTAAATTAACTTCTAACATGCATCACAAAATCCTAAGCATGAATTCTACTCATTAGAAAAGAAAAGTAAATTGAAAACAATGACATAATCATATCATGCCACTATTTCCAAAGAAGAAGAAAGAGTAAGAGAGATACGTCACAAAGCACGAAGAAAACGCAAAGGAAACTTCATTTAAACAAAGCAAATCTACTACATAAATGTTTACAAAATCATAAGATAATGAAGAACAATACTTAGCTTTTTCCTTTTGAAAGAAAGAGGAAGATCTCTCCCACAAAGTCTCCCGTCGACCCATGCAATGCTCGTACAATTCCTTACAAATTCTCTCAAAAATCTCCTCTCCAATCTCTCCAAAAGGGTAGAAATCTACATTTCTACTCTTAATCTAAGAAACCTAAACATTCCTCTAAGTTTTTCTCCAATTTTTTCTCTCTAATCTTCTCTTAATCTCCCTTTTTTCTAACCTATATTCGCCATTTTTAAAGAGTTTGGACGAATTCCCAAGAGTTTCCTTACGCACCCCTTCGAAAAAGCGTCTAAATACGTCGAATATCGGCCCAAAATCGCCAAAAGTCGGTTCGTGGTCGTCCGGCCGTCGTCGGCGAAGTTCGAGCTCGCCGTCGGCGAGCTTTTCGGCCACTTTTCGGTGGTCTCGGGAAAATCTCGCCGTCGGCGAGATCGATCTAGCCGTCGGCGAGATGGCTCTGAGCAGCTCCACCGTTTCGCTCCGTTTGGCCCCGTTTTAGCTCTGTTTCGCCCCGTTTCAGTTGCGTTGCGTTCGTAAGAGATAGTCCTACAAAATAAACATAAAAATAACCTTTCTTTAAAGTGTAATCTCATTAAAAAATATGCAAAAAGTATAAAAGAGATTAAGCATCGAAAGACTTATGGAAATGTGTCAGGGCAGAATTTCATTTCTTGCTCATTTTTGCTCCAAATTGCACCATTTTTGTTTCCTTTTGCTCCAATCGCCATTTCTTGTACCTAAAACCAAAAAACATACAAAATACCTTTCTTTAAAGTGTAATATCATCAAAAAATAAGTAAAATGATATAGCAAAAAACATATATATTTTAGGCGTGTCATTAGTGCTTATAGATGTCTTCTTTAATGTCTCCTTGAAGAAAGGTTGTCTTCAAATCTAACTGCTCAAGGAAGAGATCTTTAGTAGCCACCATAGACAGTATCATTTTGATGGTTGTAAGCTTCATCACAAAAGAGAAAATCTCGAAATAATCAATACTATGCTTATGCTAAAGCCTTTTAGAACAAGTCTAGTCTTGTATCTCTTACTGCCATCATGTTTAGTTTTCACCCGGTACACCCTTCTTCTCTGATAGAAGATCTGCCAACTCCAAGTTTAATTTTCTAGCAGAGAATCCATCTCCTCCTTCATGACTAGCTCCCACTTTGTTGAATTTTCATCTTACAAGCTTTCTTCATAAATCTGAGGTTCTCTACCATTTGTCAGATGAATATAGTTCAAAGTTGAAGAGTAACACTGTGGAGAACGTCTAGACTTTTTTGACCTATGAACTTCAACTGTAGGGGTGGACGACTCTAAAACTATCTGTGAAACAATAAGAATGGGTGCCCTGGACCCACTCTCCTCGTCACTTGCATCTCTTCCCTCACTGTGACCTCTATTAAATCATCAAATCTTACCAACTCATATTCTTGTGGTACTGTTTCAAAAATGTACTAGAATTGTCCTTATACATAAACTTCTCATTGAAAATAACATTTCTTCTTTCGATCCTGATCATTCCAGAAACAATACCCATATGCCTCGTCTACATAACCAATGTAATAACACTTCTTTGACTTAACCTTAAGCTTACTACTAGCATCATGATTAATGAGAACATATGAAATACATCCAAAATTTTTAAAGTGAGAAAATTTGACCTCTTTCCTACTCCAGACCTCCTCAGGTAATTCACAGTTTAATGGAACAGATGCTCCTTATTGATCAAATAAACTGCAGTGCTGACCGCTTATGCCCAGAAAGTATGTGGTAGTTCGGCGTGCAATCTCATGCTTCTAGCCCGCTCATTAATGGTCTTGTTCATCAGCTCTGCAACACCATTTTACAGTGGTGTTTTTGGAATGGTCTTCTTCATTATAATGCCCCGAGCTACACCATACTCCTTGAAACCACTATTAATGTACTGACCATTATTATCAAACCTCGGACATTTCAGCTTTAAGTCTGTCTCTGTCTCAATCATGGACTTTCAAGTCCTGAACTCATTAAATACATCTTATTTATGCTTCAAGAAATAGATTCATACCTTTTTGATGTAATCATCAATGAATGTGACGTAGTAACGAGAGCTCTAAGAGATTCCACTAGAGAAGGTCCCCACATATATGTGTGTACTAGATCCAGCTTTCCTGCCTTTGGTGTCCTACCTCTTTTCAAGAAACTAACATTCCTCTGTTTACCCATAATGCAACTCTCACACATGCTGAGATCAACTGACTTCAGTTCTAGTAGCTTGCCTTTGGACTAAAGTTCCTTCATACCTCTCTGGCTCATGTGGCTAAGTATGCAATGCTATAACTCTATTGTGCTCTCTGCAACAGTAGTGTCAACACTGTTAAATAAAACAGTACTCATATACGACGTACTTGTTTACTTACCCCAAGCCAATACCAAAGCTCCTTCAGCAATCTTCCAAGTGTTATCTGAGAATATTATTGAATGTCCGCACTCATCAAGCTGCCCAATAGAAATGAGGTTCTTCTTCAGTTCAGGAATGTGTCTAACCTTTTGCAAAGTCCATTTGTTCTTGTTTGGAAGTGCAATGTCAATGTATCTCATTCCTACCACATTCAAAGCTTCTCTATCTGCCAGATATACTTTTCCAAAGTCACATGCAACATAATTTCGCATCAATTCCCGATGGAATGTTGTATGGAATGAAGCCCATAAATTCAGTATCCAGTCATCAACATAACTATGAACTGCCAGCAGTAGCGCATCTTGTGCTTCTTCAGTTGTCACATTTGCACTATCATTTTTTGTTTACTTGGGGTTTCTGCAGTTTCTCTTTACGTGGCCAGTTTTGACACAATTTTAGTAAGTTACTTATTTACCAGACCTTGACTTGCTCCTGCCTCTGTGCTTTGATTTTGATCTTCCACTGTTTGAGTTCATGTCTTGGGATCTCCCTGTGGAATCAACATTCAATGTCGAACTCGAACCTGAGATTTTGCCAGAATCTTTCCTGCGAACATTCTCAGCCAAAATCAATTCACAAATATTATCATATTTCAGTTTAGATTTACTTGCTGAGTTGCTAACAACCATCCTCATAACATCTCAGCTATTTGACAATAAAACCAACAAAAAGTACACATATCATATCATCAAATTTAATTTTCACAGACGATAATTGATTTGTGATAGTATTAAAATAATTCAGGTGTTGTACAACATATGTACCTTCCATTATCTTCAAATTGAATAACTTTTTCATCATATATACCTAGTTATTCACTAATGGTTTTTCATATATACTTGACATGGATGCCATAAGATTTACAGTAGTCATTTCCTTGAAGATCTTGTGTGCAATAGACCTTGATAGAGTTAATCGAATAACCCCAGAACTTGCCAATCCAACAAATTTCATTCAGTCTCATCCATTATTTATAATCTTTTCCTCAATAACGAAAAATGAAGTTTATTCCCATAAAGATAGCTCTGTATCTACATCCTTCAATAACCAAAGTTTGTGCCATCAAATTTCTCAATCACTGAAACCTTCACTTCATCTGCAACCATCGTCTTTCCACAGATCTAAACCAAAGCTCTGATACTAGTTGTTGTGGTATATATAAAATTAAACGATCGACGTTGAAGCAAAAAATAGAATGAGAAAATCCACACTAGAAAAGAATAAGAACACAAAGGAACGCACAGATTTATGTGGTTCGACAATTTTTGCCTACGTCCACGAAGTTATAAAGGATTTTATTGCTTGATGAATTTACACCGTCGACCATGAGAATTTACAAGAAAGAACTTTTCTCTCTCTCTCTCTCTCCCTCCACCCCCAAATCGAAGTACACCGGAAGAAGAAACGAGGAAGACAAACCTTTCTTAATTATTTTCCCGTAGTCTACAACCAAAAAATAATCATAAGAAGAGAGAAAATAGTGAAGAAGCATATAGGAGAACCGAAAACCTGCTTCATGCATGCGCCACTGTAATTTCTTCAACTTTTTTCTCGGTCACGTGAAGAAGAAGAAGAAAAATTAAGAACGACTGCTAGCACTTGTATATGAAACCAATCTTCTGCACTTCATTTAGATGGCAGGACCCACCAAAACAAAGAGTAGTGCCTCTTCCAAAAATGGGAGACGGGAACAGTTAGGCGGCAAGCAAAATTCTTTTGTTTTGTTTTTTTTTTTTGAAATCGGGCTCTACTCAACACACGAGACTAGTAAAAAGTTAATTAGAATATATCTTCAATTTGCAAGCCAAACGTTACAGATATTTGAAAAGTATAGAACAAACTAGGATGTTACATCTTAGAAGTTGCCACATTCTTAGGATGATGAACACAATTGCAAGGAACAAAAGAGGGAAGACAAGTAAGAGAATCATTTCATTATAGTATCATTATCTCTTCGTTTGAATTCATTTACCTAGCTGGCAACAGTTGAAATATAATGATCGAATATTTGTTATACTTTCTTCACCCATCTCAGTCTATTACCCCGCACCACATTTAGCCAAGTTAGATTGCGAATGATAGCTTATTGAAAAGACAATTAAAACACAATTTTGCCAGACTCCTACAAATGTAGTGCGACGCTGCACTGCCGCCTCTGCGAACACAGCTATAACGAGTTGTAATAATTTAGGTGCTATAACTTTATATAATAAATTCTAGATATCTGATACTTCGATACAAATATATATAGTTTTAGTTGTGTAAATCTCTTTACTTGTATTTATTGCTCCATGATTTAAAGGATGGTAGATAGGGCTCTAAAAAAAGCTCATTGTTCGCATACAACTTCTGTTCAACCCGTTACATAGCCCATATTTGAATCGTTTGTTAAATAAGCGAGCTAAACATGAATAAATTTGTTAGGCTCGAATTATAAACTAGCCGAACACGAACAACTCTTTATTGGATCATATTGGCTCGTTTTAGCTTGAAATAAGAAAGTTAAATATATATATTTTTATATAATATTACGTTACATATATTTATTTTGAAGTTTATATCACCATAGCTCATCTAATCATGTGATTCATATTCAAATTCAACGTCCTACAATTATCTTTCTGACTAATTTAAACGCTTCAATTTTAAGCCAAATTCAACTAATAAATTTTAAATCGATCGAATGAACAATTTAGAATAAAGTCAAATTTGAATAAATTAATTTCGAACCAACCCTCCACCAAACTGAAACGCCTGTGGCAGCCTCGTAATTTTCAGCAATTTGCTAATCTTCTCTTCAAATTATGATATCGTCACGTGCCTATACTGAATCTTGCACCCAGTGCCCATAATATTATGAAATTTCAACGATAAAAACCTAAAAGCAGCGTGAGTATATCCACTGTTCAGTTCTTCCTCTGCGCTTTCTACAATTTCAAAATGCCCGATTCGAAACCTCTCTGCTCTGATTCCAGCCCTTAAAACCGCCATTTATCGAAAAATGGCGAGTGCGGCAGTCCGATCGAACGGCCGGCGTTCCTCCACTGGAAGTCCGGCGGACGCTGGCTGCCTCCGGCGGTCGAGGAGCTTGAGCCGCTATTCCGGTCGATTCCCACCCCCGTCGCCGGAGATTGATGAATATGAGACACCGAGAGGGAGGTTTGTGAACAAGTTGAGGGGTTCCGAGTTTGACATTAGTCTTGATGATCTCGCCAACGAGTTCTTTCAAGCGATGGGACAGGAGTGCGAGGAGGATGCTACTCCTGCGGCTCGTCGATCTAGTCGCCGGGTGATTGGGGAGAGGTTGATGGCGGACACGGAGTCTTCTCGTCGGCGAGGGAGGTCGGTGTCGAGGCATCGAGCTGATAGTGCGGCGTCGAAGGGGAAGGGGTTTTCTGGTAATAATGGGAATTCGAGGCCGCGGCGATCTGCTTCAGTTTCTCGATCTCGGGTTAGCGAATTGGAGGTAAATCTGCTTTGTGTTGAAAGGTCTTTAAGTTGTGAGTTGTTCGACAACTAAAAACTGGTTCAAACAGTTCTATAGTCTGTTGGAATGACATATGTTTTTTCCTTGAATGCATCCTTCTAACTGAGATGTTTGGTAAAAGTTAACTGGTTTAGAATTTTGCAATCCCAAAAACCTTTTGTCGGAGAACTTTGAGCAAATGGTCATTGTAACATCTTCGTTTTTATGGCCATGTGTTTGCCATTTGGTCATCATCAGAATTAGCACTTACCTGATCATTTTGGATCTGTATTTGAAACCCTCACTTTCGATTCATTCTGTCTGAGCTTTGTCTGCTATGCTGATTAATTTTATGCTTTTTTTGCTTTCAGTTTCATACATTATCATGTTACCTCTAATCTGTCTGCCCTTAATTGTACTTTTTTAAAGTAGACGGAATGCATTATTATCCGGGTTTGGCTTGAGGCATATTTGTTATCTTATTAATGGGGAAACTATTAAAGGTAGGAAAATGCTGCAGTTCTTTTAATTTTTTGCATAACTTTACCTACAGGAAAAAAGAAACGTGTAATGTAAAAATATAAACTATGCAAAAGCCATGTATCTGTTTATTTTTAAATTTCATTTACAAATTGTTTATGTATTTTGTATAAAATACCTAAAACGACAACCTTTTGTTCATTTTTCTTTTGAGTGCTTTATTATTCGTCAAAATGGTTTGGTTAGTATGAGGGATGGAAACTTTCCTTGCTGCTAATCTTGTGTAAGAGCATGGTTTTGTCACACAAAATGTTTTAAAGGTTATCCTTATTGTTTTGACTCAGATTGTTAATTTACTTTCATATAGCTTAGCTAGTGTTATATTCTCATCGTATAACTTACTGCCAATTTTATACCCTAAAGGAAATGGTGCCAAACTAACCTTTGTCTGCTTTTGTTTTAGTTATTGATTATATCAACATAACTGTTTTCTTTTTGTTCTTTTGGAGATTGCAGGTTGATAAAACTGGTAAGTTCAGGTCCCCGAGCAAGAAGGGAGTGAATTCTACTGGTGGGAGCCTTCAAAGGCCTTCATTGCATAAGCAGACTAGTGAAGATCACGCCTTACGAACGTCAACGAGTCAAAAGGATTTCTTCCAATCTCAGGATTGCTGCTCAGTAAGTGTAATGAATTTTTAAATTTGCTTTGTCATTCTTGATACATAGGGAGAGTCAAATTTGTCTTAGGGAGGTTTGCACTTGTACAGCGTGCATTCAGACTTTTGAAAAATTTAATTGTAGTGTCGGTGTTTTCAGAGCCATTCATCATCCCTAACTGATGATGAAGCACAAGATGCTCGTTCAAGTGTAAGTGTGAATGAGAAGACAATACAAGAAGTTTATTACCTTGGAAAGGTGGGTTAAAAAGTGTCAGTTTATCCTGCTTCATTTAGTTGTGATATTTGGGGGATTGTGGAGTTCAAACTACTGCACATTTTTTGTTGCCTTTTTTTGTGAAAAAGGATTGTGAGAATTTTTTCTATTACATGTGTTCCACATATCAGATAGATCACCCTTCTGGAGACGGTGGCTTCAGATCCTATGAAAATAAGTGCAAAGAACGAAATTTGGTAGAAGAACTGAGGGAGCTTGAAAAGGTAATTTGGCTGGGTGGATTTCAATTTGTGTTTTTGTGATTATTGATTTATTCTAGCATACATCTAGCTTATTCTGTCACATTTCTAAGTGTTTGCTTGTCTATTATGTATGGTACTTGATTTGACATTTTTGAGGTAGAGTGTGATGCATTTGTTTTCTTCCATTGTCAGGTTCTCTTTCTGAATTTTATAAAGTTCATGGTTAAAAAGTTATCTCTATGGCAAACTTTCATATTATTGGCACTTAGCAAATTGACAAATTTGTCTCAGTGTTATCATTGAATTCCAGAGGAGTTATTGTGACAAATTAGTCCAGAAATTGATCTTTAGATGTAAAAAGAGCTTACTCGGGTAGAACTTCTCTTAGCGCTATCACTGGGCTTAGGAGGAATTATTATTAATAATTTGAGTAGCATGGATCCTTGAATGTAAAATGCGTTTACCTGAACATTGTCAAAGTAATTTTGTCATTTTGCTTATGGCTATTGTATTATCAATCACATTATTGATTTACTACTATTCTTTTCCTTCATATTAATTAGAAGGCATTACATCAATAAGCTATTTAAGGCCGTCTATGTTCTTGTTTGATTGAACAACCTTTTATTTTGTGAGACCATTTTATTTTAGAATTGAACCCTACCATTCTTTTCATCATTGGTGACTATGAACTTGGGAACATCAGTTTGTGTCAAAAAAGGCTTGCCAAACAAGATCTGGTTTGTTTTTGTAGATTCCATTTAGTGAAAGATCTATTGTTTATTTCATCATACATTTAAGCCAAAAGCTCACTGAAAACTATAATATTTACATGTATAATTGTTACTATCTCTGAATTTGAAATGCCACAAATTGGTTAAGGTCACCCTATCTGAATTTTCTTTTAATTCATTTCATCTAATTTATTCAACTTTCTTTTCCACCCACCATCATTTCTATTATTTTTTTGTTCTTATTATGTACCTTCGCTTCTTTTAAACATTTAGACTGGAATCTCACAGCGAACTCTAATATTTACAAGTCTACAGGTTACTATCTTAGAATTTGGAATGTGGAAACCTGATTAAGTTTGTCCTATAAGACAAACTAGTGTCCAAGTTAATTACAATTATGAATTATTCCTTTAAGAAATTTTACCTTATTTATTCATGTTTCTTTTCTATTCACCATTATTTATATGATATTTTTGTTTTCATGTATGACAATTCTCCTATAATTAAATGAAAGTTCTTATAGTCAAGGCAGTGTAAGAGATTGAAAGGACTGAACATCTGTAATATAGACTAGCAAAGATCATCACAAATTGTCATTTTGAAAAGGCTTAATGTATTTTCTATCCTCATTTTGTTTCTCCACAACTTCATTAATTAGTCTGTGTTCTTAAACATATCTCTTCTTCTCTTCATTCGAGTTTTTCTTTATAATGGGGAAGGTGACCTGATGACAACCTCCATACCCACTCTGTCCTAACCACCTCCTTTCTCCCATCACATGCACAAACACACACATGCACTCACAACGAAAAAAAAAAAGAGACAATTTAGTTCAAGTACTTTGGAGATGACCTTAACATATTTGTGCAACTTTAGCTAAAATCTAGAGTAGAACTTGTTTTTCTCTTTTTTTTTTTTTGAAAATAAGAATTTGTTTTTTTGGATGTTTGCATTATGCATGTACAAATTATAATCTTATATTCATTTGCTACCTCGATCAAAGTAATTGATAGTTAGAAAATCTATCAATTTCATGATGACAAACATTTATGTTTTGATAGGAAAGACATTGGACAAGGAGGAAATGATGTTCTCCCAATCCGAGTGTGCTAGATGTAGGTTTGTTTATTGTATAGGGCAGCCTATTGGGCTATAGAGCTAATCTATGAGGGGGGCTTGATTTGTTTGTTCTTAATGAGTTAACATACCAAAATAGGCTTTAGATTACAATCACTTTGGTTAACATATATTTGAGGATACGAGATGTTACAATCTTCCAATAGGAAAGACATTTGACAAGGAGGAAATGATGTTCTAGGATGTCCTAGATATTGTCTATTGGACAAGCTGAACCATTGAACCATATGGCTAGCTCATGATAGACTTTGTTGATTTATACAAATGGTTTATCAGATCTAAATAGTATTTATAGATAAAACTATTTTATGTTAAAGCTCAGAAATGGAGGTTTCAAAAACCCAACTCTAAGTTTTATTGAAAACAATTTGAGCCAATCATCTCTTCTAGCCATGTCAAGATTTTTTCATTGGTATGAAATACGTAGAATGATTAACATCCATTACTCGTTATTTTGATTCAATGATGTGTTATGACTAATAATTATTTGAAATTGATGGTGTGGAAGACTTGTGTAATTGTTAGGGAAAATAGGATTTTATTCTTTGTAATGTAATTATGCAAACTCAAGACCTTCCCAAGATGAAATCAGAGGGGATGGAAAGAGGGTATTACCTTGCCATGAAGCTAATTGAAAACCTATTTTATAAATCACACTCTTCGCGTAAGGATGGGAGACAACTACCAACTAATACCAAGTGAAAGTAAAAGAGTTATAATTTTGTATTAGATTTGTGTTTGTGTGTGTGTGTGTGTGAGAGAGAGAGAGAGAGAGAGAGAGAGAGAGAGAGAGAGAGAGAGGATAATACCCTCCTAACTCTCTGCTTGAATCCTAAATTATTTCCTACCTCCTTTAAAATTTTGGTGCTTACGGGTGTCAAGCCAGCTAAATTTCTTAATTTGGTCCAAAAGAGCAAAAACACTCGACTATCTATTTGAATCTTTAAGTAGTTAATCACCTTAGTTTAAACTTATGGTGCTTCTGGGTATCAACTTTGCTAAATGTCTTTATCTTAATCACCTCTCCATATTTGAGATTTAATATTCTTATATAATTTGCTTACAAATCTTCATGATCTGCACTTGTAATTTATGTTCATCTTTTAGAGTATTCTATTTAATTTCACTAAATTATTTAATATCTGCAGTCCGAGAAACGCAAGCAGGATTTGTTAGCTGCCCTGGCTATTGAGGAGAAGCGTGGTCAAGAGCTCTATAAAATTGTGAGAGAGTTGCTTTCCTCTCCCAAACAAATAGCCGAGCCAACAAAACAATCACCAACTACAAGGGTGAGCTGTTCCTAAGTTGACAATCTTCAAATTACTATGATTGATATGGGTATAATTGTGTTAGTTATTCGGTTTGGCTCGTTGAGCAAACTGGCTTTTTTTTTTTTTGTATGGCTAAGTAGAATATGAGCTGGCCACGAATATGGAGTATATTTGAATGTCATATGTAACTTATAGAATATGCATGTTGTCAAGCTCCAGTATGCATGCATGCATGTATGTGTGTGTAGGCATGCATACATATGCTTATCTCTTTGTAAAACAAAACATAAATAAGCTAGCATTAAGCCAAATGCAATCTAGCAACGCCTTGTTAAATGTATGATCCTATGATGACTAATCAAACTCCAACTAATTATTGAGTTGCACACAATCATATATGTACAAGGAGAGCATGTGATAACAGTTTTTCTCTCTCCAAATTTTGCTTTTTGAAATCAGAGAAGCTCTGACAAACTGAAGATCTCAAAATATTTGGATGAAGAGGCGGAAAGATACTTCGAGGATTTTTTATCAAATGTGGAAGATACCGATTTATCATCCTTTGAAGGAGAAAGGAGTGATACGGGATCAACTACTAAGCAGAGCGATGTCATTAATAATGATAAGGCGGGAATACGCCCAGATCTACTGAGGGCTGCTTCTTTTCCTGCTGTGACAGACGATGTGAGTTTTCCGTGGCTGCAATGGGAAACTAGTAATAGCTCTTCGCCTTCACCATGTAAAAGTAAAACAGCAATTAAACAGGTATCACTATCTCTGCCACTTATTATTTATCTTTATGCTAATGAAAAAGATATATTGGAATCAATATGTTAAGAATGCGATATTTGCTGCATCATTTTCCTGATCCTTGCGCGGTTCTTGAGTGGCATTTATTTTTTCTTCAGTAGCTCCTTGGTATTTCTTTCCCATTTATTGGCTTGCTGTATTTTTTCGTGATTTTATTTATGTACACCTAACTGAAGTATTGAACCTGCCTATTGGTTTGCCATAATATTCTTGTTTTTTATACGGCATTGTCCTTGATGAAAGGTTGCTTAGTCTATGCATCTTTAAAAGATAGTGTTTTACGTTAAGTCTACTCTTTTTAATGTTTTGGTAGTTGGAAACAATCCATTATGTATTGGTTATCAAATTTCCTATTGCGGACACTCACTTTTTTTTTTGGCTATTTGTTTTTAAAAACATCTTTTATTTTAAATAATTTTAATTGTTTTTATTATATTTTTAAAATAAATGATTTTTTTTTTTGAAAAATATTCAAAACAACTTTTAGGCTTCTTGAATGTTTTTTAAAACGGCTTTCATCACCTTCTAACACTACTGCGGCCGCAACTGCTATTCAAAAATATGAGTGCTAAAATGTACATATTTGCAAAATTAGTTATGATAAATTAAGAAACTTTCTATCATAGGGAGTATCTATTGAAGGTGGTTTAATTGAAAATAGATTTAAATGGTTTGGACTTACACGAGGAACGTTAGACAATGCACCAGTTATTTGGGTAGATAAATTTGTGTTAAACGATTAGGATAGAAAATAGGTAGATCTATGGCCACGATGGACAAATCTGACCAAAATGATATACAAAGAAAAGGTTCAAAAAGTCCTACAACACTTGAGGAATCCTAGAAAGCTGGCACAAGCTAATAATGATAGCAAATCTACTTAATTGTTTTCATCATTTTTTATAACCTTAGCCTTCACCCTACTGCATCATGACTAGTCTAACTATAATTTTGCCTTTTGCACCTAATACTTTTAAGCCTTTTTTTATGAGAGGAAATGGAAGAATTGGAGAAAATATTGCGTCCGTCGTTCGCATTTGCGGACGTCTAACTGCTAACAACAGCTAGGCATGCACATTGTGGTGGCGCCCGGCCACGCCAAAATCCGGTCATACCGGGCTGTCGCCCGGTGGTTGGTCATTCGCATGTGCAGACGACAGGACGCAATATTTTCTCAAGGGGAAGAGTGTGTTTTGAACCCAAGTTTCCAAGTTGTAGAAAAGACTATTAACTTCTCTACAATCCCTGCACTATTTTTAGGCTTTGTAATGAGTCTCACAGGTTTAAATATTCATGGTTTGTTTTAGAAATCAGATAGTGCTAGTGGGAGTTGGAGCCCTGAAATCCATGAAGGCTTTTCTGCCATTTCTGGAGAAGTAGCAAATAATAGCAGGCTTGGTGCAGCCGAAAGCCAGACGAACAAGCCAGTTGTTCCGGAAAGAGGCTATTCGTTCGACATGGATGAATATCTTCAGCTGCAGCGTAAGGAGGACCTTCTTCTAGAGGTCTGGGAGCAGAGGCAGAGAATAGCTTCAGGTAGCCTGGTTTTGTGCAGCAGAGCCTTTATTTGAAGAAATTGTGAACTAAATTTGTATGTCTTTGTTTCTGTACATATATTTGGCAACTAAAATTACATCCAAAACTTTTATAATGTAGTTATTTGAGAAGGTCAATTAAATCTCCCTCCTTTTTATTGGAATCATGAACACTAACTTTTTGGGGTTTTTTTATTTTTTATTTTTTATTTCTATAGATTTGGATTTTTTGGGAGTTTGGTTGGGATTAAATTAAATATGAAGTCTTAGTTTGAAACATCTTAACTCTTTGGGATCAATTTTTATTTTTTTAATTTTCGAAAATAAAAAATAAAAAACAAATAAAAAATAGTGTTTGTTTATTAATTTTTTTGTTTTAGTTTAATTTTTTTATTTTTAGGAAGAATAAATCTGTTTTTAAAATACTCAAAATAATAAAAATATACTTTTACTTGTTTTTAAAACACCGGAAATAGCAAGTCCCGCCAACAGCCGCCGGCCGTCCCTGCCTGCTGCTAGCCCACGCTAGCCGACCGCAACTACCGGCTGCTACCTGCAATCCACTGTTCGATGCTGCCACCTTTGTTGGGAGGAGCGAAGGTGTTGTGTTTGTCATGTGTATCAGAACTTAACATTAGAGCGTGCGTGAACCAACTGTTTTATAATAAGCATAATTTCTTCTATTCAAAAAAAAAAAAAAATCAACTAAATATGTTATATATATATTTTTAAGATATATAAATCATAAAAAGTACCAAAAGAGTTTTCTAAAAATAAAAAAAATAGAAAATAAAATAAAAATGAAATAATCAGTGCCTAAAATCTCGTTCTTGTACAAACCGACGAATGTGGAGCGCCTCTTGAATTGCTCCTTTTAAGTGAAGTCTACTTCAAATGCACTTGAGCATAGCGTAGCTGCAGTCTGGTTTCCTAATCACGCAGTAACTTACCGTGAAGCGTGTCTCCCTCTCTAGGCACTACCGCTCTTGAAGTTAGTTTTCCATGAAGTGCCCGTTTGGGACAGCTTATAAGTGCGGCGGCGTTTTTGAAAACTCCGCAGCACTGTTTGAATTGCGCTTTTTGACAGCTTATTTGGAAACTCCGTTTTCATTTTGTGTTACACGCCGACCGCGGAGAGACCCCTGTGGTTCGCTTTTTCGTTCGCGTTTAGGGGCTTCGAATTACCTCCGTAACCCTTATCTCATTCGCATCTCCCATTCACATTTTCTTTTCGCGATTGTTTCCTTCCGCGTAGCCCTAGCTCTCTCTACAGTGCCGCTCGGCTCTCCTCCTTCCTCCTTCGAATCGAGAAGCCAAGGTAAAAAATCCTACTTCTACTTCTATGTTTTATCTCTTTTGGCCATCACTTTGAAGAGGTCTTCTGCTGTGATTCCTTGGATTTTGTCTGTGGTGGTTCGCAAACTTAGAACCTATGTTCAAAATATTTGCTTTTTAAGAAATGCTTAATTTTTTATTTAAGAAATGCAGGATATAATATAGTTGAGTTCACATTTTGACATACTTGGAAGCTCCTCACTTGCTCTTTGCTTTACTGATTCTCAAAACATGCTTAAACATATATGTGAGATCTCATTTTGATGGTTTGGGAGGTATTTGAAGCTTTCTTTGCTCTATATTTTACTGATTTTTTCTAAAATCAGGTGTAAAACATATATGTGAGATCTCATTTTTGATGTTTTGGAAGGTATTCAGAGCTTTCTTTGCTCCCTACTTTACTGATTTTTTTAAAAAGCAAGTGTAAAACATATATGTGAGCTCTCATTTTTGATGGTTTGAGAGGTATTTGGAGCTTTCTTTGCTCCCTACTTTACTGATTTTTAAAAGTAGGTATAAGACTATGTTTGAGCTCTCATTTTAATGGTTTGGGAGGTATTTGGAGCTTTCTTCGCTCCTTTACTGGTTTTTAAAAGCAGGTATAAGGCTATGTTTCAGCTTTCATTTTGACGGTTTGGAATGGGTATTTAGAGCCTTCTCTGCTCCTTGTTTTGCTGATTTAAGAAATCTTGTTTTAAATGCTCATGTGGGCTTACATTTTTGTATGCTCGCAGAAGAATTTTAGAGCGTTTTTATTTTGCCCCTTGTTCCACTGGCATGGAAAAGTAATTTTTAATTGTTCTTATATATGTATTTCCATTATGATGACTTGGTTCCTGTCCTTACACGTGATATATGCTGGTGTGTTTTTTTTTGTTGGTTACCGCAGATTCTTTTGGTTGGTTCAGATTTGCTCTCCTCGCTTCCCTTGCCTGAGAATTGTTGGCATTTTCTTTCTGTTGCCTTGGGTATGTTTCCTACTGCCCATACCCGAGAGTTGCACCTTTGGTTGGCAATCACTTTGCTTGGCGTATCTTGAGTGAGGTCTTTTGGGGATTTTTTATGGGGAAAGTTTCATGTGCTTAAACTCATTCTCAATCAGGAGATGTAAGAGGGTTTGCATGTGAAATGTTGGAGTATAGACGTTAAACATTTGAATACATGGGGATTAATTGATATGTATAAAAAATTGTTGTTATTCTTTAGTGGCTGCACATAGAGACTATGTGTTCCTTTGCTGGTTTGGCATTTCAAGCATTCAAATACAAAATTTATGAGGTTTCGAATGGTAATTTACTGCAGGAATTAAATACCTCTTTGTTGAGATCTACATTGTGTGTACATTGTGCTATTTGTACATTGCGTGATTAATAACAGTTATTGGGCTAATATTTTCTCTCTCACATAATGCTAATTTCATGATAGCTCGTTTCTCTCTCAGTCAACATGAGTAAACCTAGAGAGTCCGAAGTATCAACTTTGTGGGATAGAGAGAGCACTATTACTTTTTGTGATATTTGTCTGAGGGAGATCGACTTAGGTATGAATTGTGTTATACTGCCGTGGAGATTCATGCTAGATCAAGACCTGAATTTTAGAATTATTAACTGCCCGTTGGTAGCAGAAATTGAGCAGGTAATTTGTTTGCTCATAGTCTTTTGTTTCCTTATGACGTGTGCAATATATGCCTTTATATGACTTTCATTTTGCTATATAAATACATGGGGCTTGTTTGGTAGCAGAAATTCGACATTCTATGATGTACAATTATGTAGAATGCTTTTATGGTTGTTTTGTATTTTTATATTCTTAGAGGGGATCTGTAATTTCGTTATTCTTATGCATATTTCATTTGGTTGTCTATATGCTAATGTTTCCTATGGATTCGGTCACCTTAACGTTATTCTTATGCATATTTCATTTGGTTGTTTATACGTTATTTTTGGCTTTATTTAATTGAATAAGTTAAATGATATTTAAATGAGTATTCATCTAACATAAATCTTCTCAGTTGTGATCATATAAACTGTTATGCTTGAAGAGGATGAATATTGGTCCAATCATGAATTGGATCATGAACACTTACTCTCAGTACTTTGGGTGCTAGATATGTGAATACATAATAATGGTATGGTATTTACTGCAGAAGGCTTGTGAGTGGCTTGGTATGATATTTACTGATTCATTTTTTTGAATTGCTTTATTTTCTAACTTGACCACTGTGGAGCAGCTTGGATAGCCACATGATTTTGTTGTCGGCAACCACTGCTTCAACATTTTGGTATGTACGTTCTTTATTTTCATTAATTTTTTACTGAAGCATTCTCTTTTTAATATCTGCAGGACAATGAGTTCCAGGTAATTAGGGAAATCCGGGCAAGTGATTACTGATGTGCGGCTGCGGGCTGACGTCCTTGTTACTTACGTCACGCAAGCAACCTAGCTATGGACGACAGTTCTATTGTTGGCCGAAGTAGAAGCAGGGACTGGAGGACTGCAAGTTTTTTAGGTTGGCAGATACCTCTTCGGGTTCAACTTTCTCGCAATCTGACAACATTGCACACACATTATCACAATTGGAGAACATCACTTCTGGTTCGAGTGTTTCTGAACCGCATAACGTTGTTGGGCGATCGACCGTGCAACAATCGAACAATGGTTCTCATGAGATGTTCCTTTTGCATTTTAAATTAAACGTTATAATTCTTTTACTAGTTGTAGTTGCAATATGTATTTGAGTTTTAATTGAGTATCTTAAAATTTTTGTTGAGTGAAGAGAGCATCAAAATTATGAACTGTTATGTTATTATTTTGTTTTGACTTATCTAATGTCTAATGCAAATGCCTACAATTTGATATTTATTAGTGTCAATAGCATTATGGAATTATTTGGTTTCAGTAACATTCATCAACTGTTCATTATTGATTTTTATTGCATCATGCAAATGCCTTTAATAAATATTGGATAAGATTTGCATACACCTCCATTACTATATATTTACATATTTTGCACCTAAACTTCAATTTAAATTAATTTTAAAATTTATATAAAATGTTAATTATTAATTAGAAGTTATGTTAAAGATAATTTAAGAATAAATTTTTATAAATTTATGTTAAATATAAATTTTAAGGTATAAATTTGAAAAGTATATCTTTTGTTAAAATAAGATTTTATAAAGTAATCCTTTATAAATTTAAAATAAGATTTTGTATGTTAATTAAGTTTTATTAATCTTTAGAGGAGCATAAATTGTTATTTTTCTACAAACAACTACAAATAAACTGTTTTCAAACCACAAAAATCAAACAGCTTAACAATTTATTTATTTCAGATGCATGACAGTCATTTATCCACAAACAACTGCAAATCAACTGTTCTCCAAACGCTCAAATCAAACAGACAAACAACTTATCCTGAGCAACTTGCAGCTTATCAGAATAAATTATTTATCTGAATAAGCTGGATAAGCTGCAGCTGCCTCAAACAGACCCGAAATCTCAACCATCTTGGCTATCACTGCTTCACGACTCAGGTTGTAAACGAGATGAGTTTAAGAAGCTCAGACATGACTTGTGTTTGGCTCATTTGAATTGGCTCGTGATAGTCGGCACTATTTATATTTTTTGTTTTTCTTTTTTGTTTTTTGTTTTTTGTTTTTCTTTTTATTTGGCTCAAAATTGGATCTTAGAATTAAGAAATAATAAAAATTAAAAAAAAATTTTTATATAAAACATAATAATTTTACAGATTGAGGAAAAAACAGATTTATGGCTTTAATGATTTTTTCTTTTATAATTTTCAAGAAATACAAATTTGCTATTAATAATTACATGATAAATTATTACATATCGGATACATCAAACCACGAAGATAAAAAAATCAAAAGAAATACAGAACACATGTAAATTCTTAAATCTTCATCTTCTACAATCTATGTGCTATAAAATCAAAGCAGCTCGTCAAAATCTCCACTGAAGAACCTACTAACTGTAGATGATATGTTCTTAAAAACGTCTGAAAACTTCTGCAGGTCAGCAGTGCAATACAGTCCGACCATGGTGGGAGGTAGAGAATCCAAATATACAGCTCCCCCAAAGCAAAGTCTTTGCAGAACTGAAATAAGATGAACGTAGAGATAAGAAAAACATAAGAAAAACAAACAGATTCAACCCAAATATATGTAGATATCGAAAGCGGCTTATTAAAACTCCACGTAACACCAATTTTAACTTCAAATGAAATGTTTCCAAAAATGTCCGGAGCATAGTAAACCAAAATTGATTCGTTCTAGAGAATTTGCGGTGGTAGGGTAACATATTATTGTCTTAACATTATACGAAAATTCAGCACATGCACAGATGAAAAAGAAACAAGCATTGAAGACTCAAGAGGTTTTTATTTGGAAAACCCGTAAAAGGAAAAATCACGGGGCGTTGCCTAGTTGCAAAAATTCACTATTGATTGATGATTATAAAAATCTCTTGTCTCACAAAGGGGAAAGATTAACTATATTTTTCATATTATAGTGTCGACTGACGGCGTCTGGTTGGTGGTGATTGACGATGGTGGTTAACGGTGGTCGACGACGGTTGGCAAAAGTCAAAGAAGGACGACAATGGTCAACGACGGTAGGCGGTAATAGACAGAGATCGGCGGCAGTCGACGGCGATCGACGGTGTCGTTGATGAAGGTTGGTGGTGGTCGTCGGCGATCGACGGTGGTCGACGACGACAGGTGATGATGCTGATTTGCAGCTTCTTGTCAATGCCTCAAGATCTCTCTCTCTAGACTTAAGCTCTTCTCATGTGAGGGGTGGGAAGTCTATTTATTGTGTTTTTGGTGCAATTAGTGCAGAAATATAAACCATTGTGATTGAATCGTTCGAAGAGATTTCGTCAATCAGACAATGTTTAATGGTATTTGGATAATTTAATGATATTTTAATTGAGTGATCTTGTGCTCGTTGAATTCGTCTTTTCAAGATGCTTGATTCAATTATAAACTCTCCAAACTCGACATTTGTTTGTCTTTCAAAATGTGTCTGAAAATCTTTCAAGAGTTGTTTAATGACTTGATCTGAGCTTTTGACTCAGATTGGTCTAACTTTGATATCATTAGGTCCATCTCATCGAGCCGGTCAGTTTGACTATAAATTTGCTGAAATCGACAATCTAGATGACATTTTATCAAGATTTGAACATTTCTTGCTCAAAAGATTGCATCGAGATTCATGTCGGATGATGAAAATTTCTAGGTCACATATCAGTTCGGGCGAGACCACTTTTATTGTCTGAACATATCAAGATCTGAAAAACTTGTGTCGTGTATGTATATTGATTTATTATTATTATTGTAAGAATAGTTTTTATCCTTATATATAACAAAGTTGAACTCAGCTCAATTGATTTTTTTCTTTTGTTTCATGAGGAAGTGCGAGTGTTCAAACCCTATGCCAGGCTGAAAAATTAAAAATTTTTATCGGACCTCTAGGTCTGGTGGGTCAACTTTGGGCCCGTTTGTAAGCCCGAACTTAAAACTTGAAGCCTGAAGCTAAAGAGTCGGCCCGCCCGTGAGCCGGAAGCTAAAGAGAAGGGTCTGGAATTTAAAAGGACGATGAATGGTTGAGGAATTATCAGGGAGGTGGAAAAAATTTAGGGCCTGAACAGTTTGGACCCAAATTCAAGGCAATAGGAAAATGTATCACTCCTTTTTATTTTATTTTATATTGCTGCATTTTTTTTTTCTCTCTCTCTCTCTATAATAATGATGGGATATTAAAAGTTTTTTTAAATAAGCATTTAATGCTTGCACTTCTTTTTGAAATCCATAATAATGAGTATTTAATGGTTAAATTTCTTTTTGAGCCTATAAATAGGGCTAAAGGAGAAGAGGGCAGAGTCACGAGGAAGTGTTGGGGCTGTGCATCTTGGCTATACGTCCCGACGATGTGTTGCGGTGCGGCGATGCGGTGGCGCGACGCGTTGAGGCGGTGCATCATGGCGATGTGTCACGGCGACACGTTGTTGTGGTGGGTCACAAGAAAGCGTGGCGGTGAACCTTTGAGAAGGGGCTTCGCGGTGGACGCGACAGAGCATCACGACAGTGCGTCACAGTTGGGCATTGCGGTGAGTACAATGACTCGTTGCTGCAGAGCATTGCTGTGGGGCGTTACGGTGACGTGAAACAGTGCGATAGTGCATCGTGTCGCATCAAGGCGTTGCAGCGGAGCGTCGCGGAGAAGCATTGCAACTGAGCATCAAGACAACCCGTGGCGGGGCATCGCGGGGACGCGTTGCGACATGGAGTCGCAGGAAAGTGTTCCAGTGATGCTTTGCGACGATGTGTTGAGGTGGGGCGTCGCAGCGGCACGACACATTGTGGTGGTGGGTTGGAGCGTAGCGTTGTGGCGAAGAGGAAAGTCGTTCTTTCCCTACATAATAGGAAAGCAACATGATCTTCTTTCTCATTGCGGCGAAGAGGAAAGTCGTCCCCGTCCTACGTAGCAGGCAAGCAACAAGATCTTCTTTCTAGTTGTGACGAAGATGAAAGTCGTCCCCGACCTGCGTAGTATGCGAGCAACATGATCTTCTTTCACGTTGCGACGAAATGAAAGTTATCTTCGATTAATATAACAAGCAAGCAACGAGATATTCTTTCATGTTATGATGAAGATGAAAGTCGGCCCCGCCTTGCGTAGCAGGCAAACAACACGATATTCTTTCTCGTTACGGTGAAGATGAAAGTCGTCCCCGAACTTTGTAGCAGGTAAGCAACAAGATCTTCTTTCTTGTTGCGGTGAAGAGGAAAGTAGTTCTCGTCCTATGTAGCAGGCAAGCGATGGGATCTTCTTTCTTGTTGGTGTCGTGCATTCCGCAAGAGACACCAGCGTCGCTCTTGCACATTTCTTTAAGAAATGTTGTAGTTTTTCTATCACGATATGAGGGGAAGATTTTTATGCTTGTGGTGATGATATCTTGAGACCACCTAAAAATCATTAGAATTACCAGGGTTTTGGGGAGGTGATGTCGAATCTACTTAAAGATGAGTGAATTTGTTGTAGCCCTTATACAAGTATATGTTGGTGTTTGTAGCATCTTTTGAGGCTTGTGCCTTCCAATGTTTTGCCCTCTTTGTATATGTCTTATAATAACTGGAAATGAATTGATGTCTTTTAAGGCTTGTAGCCTTCTCAAGTTTTTGAACGTACCTTTGCTTATGAGGCTTGTGACCTTCTGAGGTCTTTGAGTATATTTGTCTTTTAAGGCTTGTATCCTTTTGTGATCTTTGAGTTGAGATCATGTCAACCACTTGCTCTCATGGAGTCTTTCTAGTGAGGACCTTGTTCACTAATAGCTTACCATTGAGACTTGCATCTTGGGCTAGTCTTCCAGTGGCACCGTATCGTCCCATCGTTTCTTGCCTTTTTGGCTCGACTTCCAAGGGCATGGTTGAAAGGAGAATCCATTAAGGATGTAAGAACAATTCTGAATTGTATAAACAGAGACGCTGACGGTATTAATCCACAATGAATAGAGTCATAGGAAATCCACTGAGGATAATTTACTTATCATAGGTTGTTGGTTGAAGCTTTTGAGGATAGTTTACTTGATGCAATGAAAGAGGTCGAAGGAAATTCACCAATTTTGCTTGACGACTGTAGCCTGTAATGAAAGAGGTCTAAAGAAATTCACCAAAGATTTTTGGCCTATCCAAGGCTGTATGTTGAAGCTGCTTGACGACTGGCATCTGTAATGGGAGAGGTCGAAGGAAATCCACCAACGATTTTTGACCTATCCAAGATTGCTTGTCAAAGCTTTTTTCCTGCGACGGTAGCCTATAATTGAAGAGGTCGTATCAATTCCACTTGGGATCGATTAACCCTAGAATGAGGTGTCAGAGATGCTCTGCGTTTCTCGAGTCTAGGGCGTGGATTGCAATGGACTATATATTTTCTTGGAAATACGGTTGCAGTCATTCTAAAAAAAATATTTGACAACTTTTTAGTTGTTGCCTTTGAAATTTTCGCCCCTCAGCAAGGGAGTTTTCGATGAGGGGGCGCTGAGGAAGCGTTATTTGGGGTGAAGATTGCCCCTCAATTCAGGAATGATTCTCGTAGATTGGTAATATGAATAAAATATGAGATGACCAACCTACCACAGTAATGCCCATGATGTTAACGTGAACGATATTTCGAGACTGCAATGAAGGTTTCCCCCCACTTCTAAGAATTCTCCAGGGATGATCCTCAAGATGCAAAGATGATTTCTTCGCAAGTTGGATGATATACATCATTGGGAAATGAAATAGGGGATTGGCGTCTCAAAGTTGAAGACAGCGTCGAAAGGTGCTTGTTTCCACAGACTTAGCCAAACTAATGCGTGCTAGAAAATTCACGCAGGTAGAGTAACAATTATTGTCTTAGCATTGGACACAAATTCAACACACACACGGACGAAAGAGAAACAATCATTGACGACTCAAGAAGTTTTCACGTAGAAAACCCATAAAGAACCACGAGGCTTGGCTAAGTTGTAAAAATCCATTATTGATTGATGGTTACAGAAATTCCTTGTCCCACTGACGGGAAATGATAACTATATTTTTTAGATTATAGCGTCGACTGACGGCGTCTGGATAGTGGTGATTGATGATGGTGGTTAGCGGTAGTCGACGACGGTTGGAGGAGGTCAATAGAGGTCCTGTGGTCAATGTAGGTAGGCGGTAGTCGACAAGGTCTGTGGTGGTCGACGACTATTAATGGTAGTCGACAATGGTAGTTGATGAAGGTTGGCGGTGGTCGTCGGTGATCGGCGGTGGTCAACGGCGGTTGGCGGTGATGCTGAGCTGCAGTTTCTTTTTAAAGTCTTAGGTTTTCTCTCTAGGCTTAAGATCATTCTCATGTGAGGGGTGGGGGGGTCTATTTATAGTGTTCTGGGTACAATTAATGCAGAAATATGAACCATTTTGATCGAACAGTGCAGAGAGCTTCATTCAATCAGACACATTTAATGGACATTTATATGCCTTAATGATGTTGAAATTGAGTGATCTTGGGCTCGTTGGATTCATCTTGTCAAGACGCTCAATTCAGCTATAAACTCGCTAGACTCCACATCCTTTTGTCCTTCAAAATGTATCTGAAAATCTTATAAGAGTTGTTTAATGACTTGATCTAGGATTGATTTGACTCGGATTGGTCTAACTTTGATATCATTGGATCCATTTCATCGAGCCAGTCAGTTTGACTATAAATTTATTGAAATCGGTGCTCTGGATGACTTTTTATCAAGATTTGAACATTTCTTGTTCAAAAGATTACATTGAGATTCGTGTCGGACGATGAAAATTTCAAGGTGCCATATGAAAAATGAAATACAATGAAAAAATATTTAAATGATATATCTCCTCAAGACTAATGTATGTCAAAAAGCAGCTAAGTCTAATCCAGAGTAAGAAGGCGTATATTAACTAAATTTCAGAATAAAAATAAAAGGAGTAAGAATGGAGCTCAACAACATATGCTTTACTTTCCAGCAGCTGAATTCCTCAAAATATCAAAAGAAGATAAGTGGAGGGAATCAAAATCTCATAATTGAGCTCAGAAAATTAGTCCCCCCAATAAAATACTTAAGTACTCCATCCAAATAATAAGAATTTAAAAGGTAAGATATGGTTAATTCCTAATAATAAGGGAAAATAAATTTATATTTCTTTATCTCTAATTATACAATGAAGACTGCTATTATACAAAACGCCTAAGACTAGAATTGAAAAGAGAAGCAGTCACAATTAAAAATAAAAGCTAAAAATTTATCTATTTACATCCTAAAATTCTACCTATAAAATTAAGGCTATTAATGTCATATCAATGTTATCATTTTCATTGACTCTTATAATCACATTAACACCCCCTCAAACTCATGATGGTATAGTGGATGACATCTTAAGTTTTCTTAGTAGATCTTGAAAATACGTGGGAGGATGGGTATTGGTGAAGATATCAACTGCTTGGTTAGCAGATGAGACATGTATTAAGTATGGTTCCCTTAATAACATGATGATGAATAAAGTGACAATCAATTTCAATGTGTTTGGCATGCTCATGAAAAACGTCATTATGAGGGATCTGTATAACACTTTCATTATCACAATGAAGCATAGTAGAAGAAGATTGTTTGCACTCATATCAAAAAGCAACCAGTATAACCAAATTAATTCTTATGTAGTGTCAACTAAAGCATGATACTCATATTCTGTGCTAGAACGAGCAACAACTGTTTGCTTTTTGCTACACAAAGAGATAAGAGAATCTCCTAAGAAGAAGCAATAACCAATGGTAAAACGACTATTTGTGAGATCACAAGCCCAATCAGCATCAGAGTAGACAGATAACACCAAAGAGGAGTGAGCAGAAATATGTTGAACATGAAAAAGAGTGCCTTCAATATATTGAAGTATCAGAAGAATTTCAGAAAAATGCGATGAGCGAGGGGCGGACATGAACTGACTGACTAAGTAAACTGCGTATGAGATCTTAGGTTGAGTAACAATTAGCTAAAAAAAACTACCAACAAGTAGTCGATATAAAGTAGGATCATCAAAAGGAGATCCATTGTGAGGAGTAAGTTTGCAATTGAGTTCCAAAGGGGTTGATATATTTTACTATCAGTAATGCCTGTTCGAGAAAGTAGATCAGATGCATCCTTAGCTTGAGAAAGATAATAACCTTCTAAATTATGAGAAACATGAAGACCCATAAAATAACTAAGATTGCTAAGGTTCTTCATTTAAAAACATTGACTGCGAAAATATTGTAATTCAGAGATATCAGATATATCATTACATGTTATTATCATATCAACATAAAGTAGCGAAAGTACAGTACCATGGTCAGTTTGAAGAACGAAAAAATGTTGAATCATTTGGACTAGAGATTAAGACAAGTTGAGTAAGATTAGAACTAAATTTGACGAACCAAGCACGAGGAGCTTGTTTTTAATCTATACAAAGCTCGTCGGAGCATGTAGACTTTATGAGAAGAATGATAACTAGGGGAAGGATGCATATGCACCTCTTCTGAAAATTCAATATTGAGGAAAACATTTTTGACATCCATTAGAAGAAGCTTCCAATTATGAACTGCAGCAATAGCTAATAGACTACAGACTTATGTTAATTGAGCAACCGGAGCAAAATTTTCTTCATAATCTATCCCATGTTCTTGAGTGTAACCTTTGGCTACTAAGTGTGCTTTGTAGTGCTCAACTGACCCATCATAACGAGTCTTGATGTTAAAAATCTAGTTACAACCAATAGGGGACTTATGAGGAGGAATATCGACCAAGTCCCAAGTATGAGTATTCTCCCAAGCTTGAAGTTCTTCAGACACAGCTTGCTACCAAAGAGGGTCAGTAATTGCCTCACGATAAGAGTTAGGCTCATGAAGGGTTACAATGGAGGAATAACAATGAAAATCAGTAAGGTAATGAAGAGTTTCTCTTACCCGGGTAGAACGACGAAGAGTAGTGTCAAGAGTAGGTGGAGGTGTAGGTGCAGGATCAACAACCAGAGAAAAATCAATAGGAGCAGGTGTAGAAGGCCTAATGTTGAGAGTGTTAGAATTACCTGTGTCGGGACTTGGAAATAACTCAATTGAGGAATCAATGAGAAACATACAGTCAATATTGATAGGGCGGTGAAATTTAAAAAGAAATAAGAACATGGTTTTTTCCTAAAAGGTAACATGACGAGGTATGCAAAGTTTATTTGTAATAGGATCCCAAAAACGATACCCTTTGTGTTCAATTCCATACCCAAGAAAACAACATAAATGAGTACGTGGTTCTAATTTCATACATTCAGGGGCAGTAACAGAACAAAGAAGCACAACTAAAAGGTTAAGGGAATAATTAGAAGGCTTGCCAAAAATTTTTTCAAAAGAGGATAAATTTTGGAGAACTAAGTTAAGGACTCGATTATTGTTTTAGATTGTAGTAAGAGCTGCTTCATACAAAAATTTTTCTGGAAAAGAGGTAGAAAGAAGAAGAGCACGAACATAATCAAGTATATGATGATGCTTTCGTTCAACTCGTCTATTTTTTGAAAAGTGTGAGGACAAAAACATTGAACCAGGATACCTTCTTGACTGAGAAATTGGAGTAAAGAAGAATCCCAATATTCCATAGCATTGTCTGTTCAAAGAATTTTAATAATAGAAGAGAATTGAGTTTAAATAGTATTAGTGAATGAAGTGTAAAATTGTGGTAATTCAGATTGATTTTTCAAAAAATAGAACAATGTAAAACAAGAATAATCATTAATAAATAACACAAAATAACAAAAAATCATTTATTGAAGAAATAGGGGAAGGACCCCAAATGTCTAAATGAATTAAGCCGAAAGGGATCTCTAAAATGGAATTACTAAGATTAAATGACAATGTTGGTTACTTTGCAAGCTGAAAAATGTAAACAGTCAAATGACTCGAACTTTGTAGATCCTAATAAGACAAAAGAAATTAAAGGCTGAATTTTACTAGCTGAGGCATGACTAAGACTAAGATGCCATTAGTGAATAGAAAAGTTGGTAGTTGTAGCAGCAGATAGAAATTTATGACGAAGATGAAGAGAAACAAGCTTAAATAATCAACCCACCCTGTGAACCGTCGCAAGAATCTGTCCTGTTTGTGGATCCTCTACCCGATAACATGAAGGGGAAAAGTTAACATTCAACTCTTGTTCACATAATTGACCGACATAGATAAGATTGAGGGATAAGTTAGGGATACAACAAGTTTTCAAAAAACTAAGATTGGAGGTAGACGCATGACCAATGTGAGTGACATTCATTTTGCTGCCATTGGCAGTGTGGATTACTGGAAAGAAATAAATCAATGATGTGGTAAACAACAATTTAATATTTTTAGTCATATTGTTACAACAAGCAGAGTAAAAAAGACAATGAGAGTTACCCGGAGTGACAGACATGGCTGTTGATGAATTGGAAGAGATAACCTGCTTGAATAGTGCTTTAAGATCACTCATAGTGATAGCAGTAGAACTGTCAGTGATAACAGTAGAGACAAAAATAAATCCAGGCTTTGAGACGATCTTGATTTTAAAGACCGCACTTTTTTGTTCATGGAGGATGAGTCAGGCAATTCTCAAGAATATGACTAAGAGCATGATAATATCTACATTCAACAGTCAAACGACTAGAAAAAACATGACCAGTTTGATTACAATTTTTACACATGTTGCTACTAGATTTTTGATATGAGGGACGAGTAGTTGCAAGAGCAGTTTCTTCAAAAATGATTCATTGTATAGCGATATCCAATGTAGGAAGTGGATGTCGGTGCAGTAGAGAGGCTTGAACGGCTTCCTTTTCAGGTTAGAGAGCCATGAGAACTTGAATAAGATGAAGATGATCTTCATCTATTTTTGTCTGAGATAATGGATTCCAAGTCAGTTGAACTTGAGAAATCATTCACAGATCGACCAAATTCTTGTTTCAGATTATGGAGCATAGTCCATAACTAAAAGTAATGAGCAAGTCCAGTGGTCTGATATCTACTAGCTAAGAACTCCCAAATTGCTTTTGTAGTCTCATAATCAACAAATTGGATGTGGATGGATGGAAAACATTTGTTATGAAACCAAGAAATAATCTGATGGTTTTTTTTATCCCAATCTCCAAGGAGGTCAAAGAATTTGGCATCAATTTCATCTTGCTTTTGGTTGGCTTATTGATATTTCCAGTAACAATACACCAAAGCTTGCGACCAATCAAGAAAATTTTCATTCCTTGGACCCACAGATCATGGTTTGAACCAATCAATACCATTTTAATAGGATTTGCAATATCAGATTTCTCCATTTGGACGTGGAGGTGGCATAGAGCTAAGAGATTATGAAGAAGAAAAGCACCAAAGTCATGAGTGAAAAACCAGAAAATTATGCATAAAAAAATATCAGAAGAATTGCTTTGACACCATAATAAGGGAAAATAAATTTATATATCTTGATCTGTAATTGTACAATGAAGATTGATATTTATACAAGAGGCCCATGACTATAATAGAAAAGAAAAGCTGTTACAATAAAAAATAAGAGCTAAAAATCTTCCTATTTACATCCCAAAATTCTACCTATAGAATCAAGACTGTTAATGTCATATCAATTCTATTAATGTCATTGATTCCTATAACCATGTTAGCACCTAAAATGGTTTAGTACTTATGCAACCTTTAAATATCATCATAACTCAAAGAAAATTGCGGTTCTGAATTAAGAATAAAATTGAAATGAGGATTATGAGGATTAAAATAAGTAACCATCAAGCCTAACCCCCAACAACTAGCGGGTAACCAACAAACAAAATCTCCATCCATAGCTACACCAAGAAATCATTATCTTTATCCCGTGGCAGTGTAGAATAGAGATCTAAAATTCTGAAATACATGTTTGGTAATTAAGGAAAATTTACAT
The DNA here is from genome assembly GCA_022702705.1 of Papilionanthe hookeriana x Papilionanthe teres. NCBI lineage: Eukaryota > Viridiplantae > Streptophyta > Magnoliopsida > Asparagales > Orchidaceae > Papilionanthe > Papilionanthe hookeriana x Papilionanthe teres. The sequence goes on from CM040423.1 coordinate 25,245,902, forward strand.
GTAAATATATTTCTGATTCACTCCAACAATCCATTTTCCAAATTTAAATGAAAGCATTCCAATCGGTTTTTTATAAGCCACAATACTTCAAGGAACTTCTTAGATAAATCAAAAGCATTAAAACTAACATAAAAGTCATAAATTGAAAATGCTAATCAACTGTAAAAAGTATGGTTGCTGACTTATTGTAAATAAAATTATTAGTAAGCTAATACGCCTTTTCTAATTGATTCCAAATTTGAAACTGAAACGAAGCATACTATTATGTGTAATATTTTGAAGAATAGAGCGAAATGAATGTAGCTTTGCTTCCACAGTTCCATCAAAAGTTTTAAAACCCTAAAAATAAAACTAACTGTACTAAAACTTTTATAAGCATTTTTATTTGAACAGAAAAGTAATATCCTCTATCCAAAATCATATAATGTAAGATAAATCTTCTTAGAATAGTACCAGTTTAGCACCAATATCATAGAATTGAGGAGGTGATTGATAGAATCATAGATGTGTTAGGGTGTTTTTTTTTAAGTTTATACAAAGGTCTTAATTTCTAGATATTAAATGAATGGACGATGACTCCAAATGGTTAAGATATATAGAGGACTTAATGAAAATTTTAATTTTATTTCTTTTTACTTTAATACTTTACTAATGACTAGATTTTAATTACTCCAAATGGTTAAGATATATAGAGGACTCTATTTATTATATATTATCTAATTAATTTAGGACAAATAGAGTAGAATACAAATGAACAAACTTACATTCGTATTCGACTCATTTACAAATCGAGCTTAAGAAAATTATTCTATTTTTTCTCATTTCCTTAATGAACGAGTCAAATGCGAGCAATATGAACAAAAGCTATTTGGAATAATGACCTATTCTGGCAGCCCTATTAAACATCACCACCACCGCCATTTGTGATGCCCTCCAACCATAAAAAACCTCCGTTCCCTTCCCTTAACCTAAATTATATTGTTTATTTAAACATTTTAAACTATTAGTTTCTAATACATGTAATCAAAACTATCTCTTGAATTTCAAATACATCATATTTAATTTCCGCTATATTTAAAATTCTCATCAATTCTCAGTACTTATAAATAATAGCCCCTAAGCTAATGCCATATATTTCCTAGTCATCCAAACAATGATAATTACAAGTTTAACTAATGTAAAAATAATAAAAATTGAACTCAGTCTAGAATATTAAAGTAGAAAAGTCAAGGCATTTGGATGTTAAAGATATTCAAATATGACTCAAAAAGCTTTAAAATAATTTTGCAATAAAAGCACTTCAAATATCTACAATATAGATGAAATGAATAACTAAATCAAATTTTCATAGAAACTACACATATTTTAAATTCTTCAAGCAATATATATAATATAATATATATATATATATATATATATATATATATATATATATATATATATATATATAAATAAGTTTTTTTAAGCTTAGAAAATACATTTTTAAATTATTCAATGTATTCATGCATAACTTTAACCAAGTAATATGTAAGCTTCTCAGAGTTCCATAACTCTAATCCACCTAGAAAAGAACACTTATAGAAAAGAGAGAGAAAAGGGACAATGAGAGAAAAAGGAGTAAGAGATAAAGGGAAGATTTATGCATGGTTCTTTAATGCCTAGATGTCAGTTTTTTTTTACAGGCAGCTAGGTGTCTTCATAGAACCATATAGATTCAAAATTTAATTATTTAAATAATCAAAATGTCATCAAAATTAATTTACTATTTGAGACAAAGAAATATCATTTTAATACCACTTTACAGTGTTTTTGAATACTTAATTTAAGAAAATTTAGATATTTGGAATGATCTATGATTAAAATAAAAAAAATTTCCTAATCTAATCCAAAGACTAGATATGATTTAGATTAAATATGGGTTCTAAAATTCCTGTAGGCGCACGCCTCAATAGTTAATTGCATCTTAAGAAATAAAAAATGCTCAAGAAACACTTGTTTAAGCCTATGGTTTTATCTCTAAGAAATTTTCATGTAGGTTTCTTATGTTTGATTATCAGAAATTTCAAATGAGAGTGGGAACAATCCAAGGGGGTGTGGCCGCACTGACTAGCGTTGGTGAGCCAAATCACCCTGTGTGGGCTATTAAACCCACAACGGCTATCCTAAACTATTCATAGGGCTAACTAAGAAGGAAAACATAAGAGTTAGGGATGTTATACCATCATGGTGGTTGATTGAAGTCTCATGCTTGTATTCCTGATGAAGCTCTCCTAACAGTAGGAGTGAAGCCCATGTTTTGACAATGCTTCGGCGGTGCTCTTGTCGTGCTTCTATGAGCTAGGATGTAGCTCTTCTTCAGTGTAAGAGAGTTTTCACCTTGCTCTCTTGCTAGCCAAGTCCTTCCTCAAGAAGTTCACCTCACACACCGAGGAAAATTAGTGGAGGAAGATGAAAGAGCTGAGGAAGAAGAAGTTGAAAAAGGGGGAGATAATAGAGAAGATAAGCTCCCCTAGCTTTCTCTTCGTAAGAAAGATGAAGCTCTTGCGCTCTTGCTCTCCCAAGAAACCTTTCCAAAGTATATCTAAGCTCTCCCTACAAGCTCCTCGCAATCTCTCCTCAAAAAGCTCTCCAAGAACCTTCAGCCGACCGATGAGGAAAAAAAATCAATTGAGAGACTCTGGGGGTAAATGAGGCTCCCCTCGATTAATATCAACTCATCCCCTCCATTTGATAAAAAATTTCTCATTAGACCTCCTTCAAAGCTACTAGAGGAGGGTTAAAAGAGGTGTTATCTACCATATTTTCCTATCCCTAAGGCTCATCATCACATGCCTGCAATTTGGCTACCTCGGGGGTCAAATTAGGTGCCAAAAATAGCTTTTTTCATGACTTGGGAAGGGAGCGTTGCCTAGGTGCCATGACCCTGGAATCTGGGTGCCCAATATGGTGCCATGACATCAGGCTCTTGGCGTCTAGGCTCCATCGAGGTTGCGCCTACTTTCTTGGCTCTCTTAAAAAGGCTATTTTTGATGTTTTAGGCGCCTAGGCACCCGAAAATGGTGTCATACTTTCAGAATCTTATTTTAAAACATCTGGAAGCCATATTGGGAGCCCAGGCTACCGGGGTTGGCACTTATTCACCGGTCTAGATCCAAAACCATGATTTACACTAGGTACGCCCGATGGAGGATTTTTTTAATTTGTAAGATATGTGAGACCCTATATGAGTGAAATGAATTCCCATAAACTTAGAATTGAGTAGTCTAGTTGGAAATTTGCCAGGAAAAGTATTCAATGGTCGCCCCAAGTCATGATGCGGGTAGAGTGCCCCGAACCCTAACTTTACTGTAGCACATGCAGGAGGATTTTATGACTTCGCTTGGCCATGAAAGGCTCTAGATGGACATGCAGAGAATTCTAAACACTAGAATAAGCACAAAATATATCCCACATCCTAAGTGAGCCTTTATGATGGTGATTTGTCCTAAGTAGAGCTAAATCATCGCCAACCCTAGCTCCTTGCTCTGAACAAGTGCTAGAGAGTCCCAGGTGGGTGTCTTGAGCTACAGGATGCTACAACTGAACTGTAGACTATCTCAAGTCATGTGGGTGGACACCCTACACTTATGACATAAAAAATTGATGCCAAAAGAGTTATCCAAAGAATTGACAAGGAAAAGTTCAAAAATGCCAAGAAGGCCTAAGTATCTAAGCTTAAAGAGTTACTTATGACATTTTCAATTTTATAGGAACTCAACTTGGGTTTCAATGACTTGAATTTAATAAAATCAACCACATTCTAAGGATTTCAAGTTAAGTGTATGAAACCACAATGAGTGAAGGGGTATTTTGAAGTTCTATCTAGTGTTGATTCTTTCGCTAGTCCTCTAAGATAGCCTCAAGGAAACCCTAAGGCTTGATCCTAAGCTATAGAGGGAGGAAGGACAAGATAAAACTCATGCAAAAATGAGGTCAACATCAAAGAAAGAGAGTATAGAGAGTACATAGCTAAGACTTGTGTATAAGATACCATAAATGAGATTATGTATAGTAGAATATATATATATATATATATATATATATATATATATATATATATATATATATATAATCTTCTCTATTTATTTATTTGGTGTCCTGATAACAACATTATCTAATTGGGTATACAAAACAGGATAAAATATGCTTAAAAATATACGACTTTAGCACACCTATAGCTCCATAAGATGTCAAGTTACTGAGGTGGTGAGCTGTTGATTTAATTAATGACTATGTTCAGGTCGATGAACTTACGCCATTATAAGGTTCCTAAAAGTTGTTTGAGGATCAAATTTAGCGGGGAAGTGGTTATAAAATAGGAAGGGTGGAAAATAACGAGGTCAACAGAGTTTCCAGAAAAATATAAACAATTTGGTGGTTTTCCGTAGAATAAAATGGAGGGAAACACAAATGGCTATTCCAATGAGACATGGTTACTGATGATGGTTTAATTATGTTAGTCATACAAAGGTAATTTTGGCAATGGTGGTAAAATGATAATAATTGAGTGATGTTGATTTTTATGATGATGGTTTGGCAATGATAGTTTAATGATAATAATAAGATAATAATTGTCAAACAATGATAATTTGTTGTCAGTGGTCGAACGATAGTAGTAGGATTATGGAGGTATGATAATGACAATTGACCAATGATGGTATAATGACGATGGTTGAGTGATGATTGCTAGATAATAATGATTTAAAGATGATGGTTGGAGGATAGTGATTGAACGATAATGGTGTGGTAATAATAATTAGACCAATTATTAGATAATAATAATGGACTAATGATACTTTCAGGTGGCCATTAACGTTGGTTATTGAGTGGAGGATAAAATGTTGATGGCTACTAGACAAAGCCCTATAGTTCTTCATATCTTTATTCTATCTCTAAAATCCAACCTCCTCCTTAAATGTGGAGATTTAGGCCCTATTCATAATTTTTAAACGTAGCATTTTTTCTATTTTAGCTAAAGTTTCAAGTCACTCTATCAGACGACTTATATTGATTATCATTAAATTTTTTTAATATTTAAATATTTTAATGATCTCTAATTTGTGATCTCAAGCTTATGGAATTTCTCTCATTTGAAATTTTTAATTTTATTATAAGCATGTAATATTTGAAGGTCATAGCATACAGGTAATTTTTCAAAATTTCTAAACACATTTTAAATATTTAATTAGGGCTCATTTGAACTCGAAGTAGACCACTTCTAGTATTGTTGGATTCATCTCATCAGAATGTTTAAATTGACTAGAAATTTGTTGAAATTGAAGGTTAGATGAGCTTATTTTTTTTTAATTTCAATTTTTGAATTACACTAAGATGCATTCTTAATCGAAATAATTTTCCAAAGCCATATCAGTAGCTATAAATATCAATGTGATTCATTCATTGCAATCAAATTTTGTAGTCACTTTATTTCTTATAATGAGAAATTAATAATGATGAGAGTTATGACGATGAGTAAAAACTTGTTCCTAAATCTGTATATATAAATAATTTAAGGACTCTGGGATAGCTTCCTCTTAATCATATTATTAAGTTTGCTCGATATGAGATATAAATCATATAGTTATCATCACATAATTATTTCAAATACTTCGTTATATGGGCCATATAATCATTTAATGACACACACACACTTGAAAAGCTCTTCTTAATTTTAGTCCTTAATTAAAACTATTTTTTGGATTTACATGTATAGCACTCAAAAACATGTCTATTTACATATCTGACACAAACAATGGTGGAACAAAGTTATTTTTAAAACAATGCGTAAAAATAGGGAAAAAGATGAGCTTGGGAAGTTGGCTTCTTGGAGCAATTATTTAGGGATATCTTTCTGGTTTTTCAAATTTTGTCTTGTTCGTTGATTTCTTCTCCCTCATTTAGTCTTCTGTCTTATTTATTTTTTGGTGGTGGCATCTTCATTAACCGGCCTTCATATGGGGTGATTCTCGCTGGTAATCATAGTTCAATATATTGATGCTAAGAATTACTTATTTACTGTTGATTTCAAGGATCAAATGGTAGAGAGGTCATCTACTGGCCATTTAAGGAAGGCGGCTCATAAAAATGGTAAACTAGTGATTTTTAATCAAGAAGAGGAAACTAAGGTTTTAACTGAACCTTTATGGTTTATTTTGGTGGGGAAATTTACATTTGCCCACCCTAAAATGGAGGTTATCCACAATTTTTTAGCAGATTTAAAACTTCATGGTCAGTGGAATGTCAAACTTACAAATGGAAGGTATCTTATGATTAGAATGGAGAAAGAAGATGATGTTACTTCCTTATTTTCAAGAAAATGTTTAGTATGAATATTTTGAAATGGACTACAACTTTCAATAGTAAGGAAGAACCACCAATTGTTGACTCTATTTGAATTGGAGATGTGAATTTTAGTTATTGGCAAAATTTTGAAATCGATATGTGCCGCCTTATTATGAAAAATGTAGAATGTTTGGTCATAATTTTACTAATTATTATATTTCTCAACCTGATTTGAAAATTCTTAAGGAAGAACATAATATGGGGAGGAAAATGGAAGGCATAGAAGACAAAATAAAGATAATAAGGGAGGTGATGTGTTTTTGTCGTGATGCTAATGTTTTGTTCAAAGAGGCAGATGTTAATTGTTTGGAAAATTGTGATATACAAGTGACACGCCTAAAATATATACGTTTTTTACTATCATTTTACTCATTTTTGATGATATTACACTTTAAAGGAAGTTATTTTGTATGTTTATTGGTTTAGGTACAAAAAATGGTGATTAGAGCAAAAGAAAGCAAAAACGGTGCAATTTGGAGCAAAAATGAGCAAGAAATGAAATGCTGCCCTGACACCTTTCGATAAGTCTTTTGATGCTTAATCTCTTTTACACTTCTTGCATATTTTTGAATGAGATTACACTTTAAAGAAATATTATTTTTATTGTTATTTTGTAGGGTTATCTGTTACGAACGCAACGCAACTGAAATATGGCGAAACATAGTTGAAACAAAGCCAAACGGAGCGAAACAGTGGAGCCGCGCAGCAGCCTGCTCGCCGACAGCGGCCTCGATCTCGCCGACGGCGAGATTTACCCGAGAACACCGAAAAGTGCCCAAAAAGGCTGCCGACAGCGGCCCGGACGACCATGAACCGACTTTTGGCGGTTTTGGGCCAATATTCGACGTATTTGGACGCTTTTTCGAAGGGGTGCTTATGGAAACTCTTCGAACTTCATCCATACTCTTTAAAATGGCGAATATAGGTTATAAAAAAGAGGAATTTGAGAGGAGAAAAGTGGAGAAAAACTTTAAGGAATGTTTAGGATTCTTAGATTAAGAGTAGAAATGTAGATTTCTACCATTTTGGAGAGATTGGAAAGGAGATTTTGAGAGAATTTGTAAGAGATTTCGCTAGCATTGCATGGATCGCCGGGAGACTTTATGGAATTGATCTTCATCTTTCTTTCAAAGGGAAAAAGCTAAGTATTGTTCTTCATTATCTTATAATTTTGTAAACATTTATTTAGTGGATTTGCTTTGGTTAAATGAAGTTTCCTTTGTGTTTTCTTCGTGCTTTGTGGCGTATCTCTCTTACTTTTTCTTTTTCTTTAGAAATAGCGACATGAGAAGATTATGCCATTATTTTCATTTTACTTTTCTTTTATAATGAGTAGAAATCATGTTTAGGATTGTGTGATGCATGATAAAAGTGAATTTAATTATAAATGTGATGATTTTTACTTGCACTTCATTTACATTGCAATAAGGGCCCATTGTAGTGTTAAAATTTGTTGTAATTGCATCGACCCGAAAGGGCGGTGTAATTCTCAACAAAGTGAACCACATTCAAATTCCATTGATGTGAAGTTCATGAGAATTGAATGCAAATAAATAGGGAAATAATTTTAATCGGGCGTAGAATTGGAGATTTTAGAGTGACAGGCTAAAATCCTCAATTCGGTCTTATCGTTTGGGTTCTGAAGTGTAGATGTTAGCCCTCAGGAGAGGGGAACGTGGGAGCTCCGAAGTGAGAGCCGGTATCCTCTCAGCCTAGCCGCAGATTCAGTAACCAAGCATAGGATTAGTCAATGTTCTTTATGCCTGGACCAAAGGGTAAAGAATAGGATTGCTCCTATTTGACACATACAATATTTAATGCATCTCATTCCTATACATTATCTATTTCATTACATAAGAATAGTAGTTTTTGATATCTCAAAATTCTCCAAACTAACTCATCCAAAAAGGGTTATATTTAGAATTGTTATTTGCATTTAAATATAGTTACTATTTTTACATTTAACACTTGCATTTAGGAATAGTTGCTAGATAAAACACAATTTTAATCGACATTCCAAACTAAGGACTATTAGTAGTAGACTAGAATTTGACTAAAGACTTCTTACTTCACTTCCTCGTGGGATTGATACTGAGGTTTTTAAAGAAAATTCTATATTACATGAAGCGATACGTATACTTGCGTAGTACCCCTAGTGTGTAAAATATTTTCTAATTTTTATATCATTTAAGATTTTACACACTAGCCGCTATTTATAAATCGGGTCAAGTTTTTGGCCATCTTTTGGAAGTTAATTTACTGTGTAATTGCGGGTCGGGTCAATAGGTTGGTTTTAATGTGGAAGAAATTGATATGGGGAGGATGGATGTACATGAGGTTGATGTTTCTACTTTTTCTAATAAGGACAAAGTGCTTACTGAAGGCAACTTACCTTTGGTGAGAGATACAAATGGTGGGAGTCAAAGTTTTGATGAAAGGAACATTATTACTAATGAAATTGATAATATTAAGATTATTGAGAAACCCTAAGTTGATAATATTGATAATTGTTTAGTTCTTAACAAAAAAGAACTAATGGAAGATTGATTATTCCAAAGATCTTAAAGAAAAAGAAAGATTAAAGGAATAAGGGAGCTGAACTATGTGAATCCTATTGCTTCTCAAGTGCAGATAAATGGTGAATGGAATAAGCTAAATTTTAATTCTCCTTACTCTAGAATTAATAGAGGAACTAAATCTTGTAATGATGCTTAATTTTTTTGTGTGGAATATTAGAAGCAATGTTAAATTGGACGCTACTAATATGTTAAAAAATATCATTCGTTCTTATAAGTTTATATTTTTTGGCATTCTTGAACTCTTGTGGATTGTTGACCTCATTTTTTGATGAGGTCTTCTCTTCTTCTCTTTAGTACTTAGGATCTAGCCTTAGGCTTTTCCTTTGACTATCTTAGAGGACTAGAATTGGGACCCATCTTTTAGAAATTTAAACCACTTCTAAACTCCCTGCAAACTCCACAAACTTGACTATAGACCCCTAATCACCTAGAGGGTTGAAATCAAATGTGGAAGTTTAAGGATGAGTTCCTATAGGACTCCTTGGCCTTAGGACTGCCTTGGGTGGCCTGGTCTGGTGAAGGGGCTGACTTACACACACACTACACTTATACACTACACTTCCACACACTTCCTAAAACCACACCCATACCTAACTTGACCTCCTGACTCATGTAGGTGATTCACATGGATGGTCGCTTAACCCACTAAGCCCTTGGTAAGAGGGTTAGGAACAACATAGTGAATGCCCGAATGAGTCCTCTCATGGCTCATATGGGCTTGATATGGCTTCATGGCTCAACCAAAATGATTTCTTTCCACCTAAATTCACCCAATCTTCAATTTTCCAAATTTTCAATTTTTGACCCCCGGGGACCTACACCTACTAAACCTACCCAAAACCCTTGAAATTACCCAAATTTTTGCAAAATTTCCAAATTACCCAAAATTCCTCAAAAAAAATCCCAAACATTTCTACACCACTCAAATTAACCATCTATATCCAAAAATACCAAAAATTCCAAGAAAACCTCCCAATACCCTCCAAATACCCAAAATACCCCTCTTGACCCAAAAATCCAAAAATTTAAAAAATTCCCAGAAAATTCCAGAAAATCCCAAATATTCCCAATTTCATTTTGTTCAACTACACCATGGGCCAATTTTGTCAATTTACCCCACTTTTGTCAAAACCCCCAATTTGACCCATTTTAACCCAAAGTGAACCCAATGTCAAACCAAACCTATCCAATTGACCCAAATTCTGGTCCAATTCAATTCTAAACTTCAATTCAACATTCCCAACACCAATCTAGACCAAATCCAAGTCCAATTTGATTGACATTTGAATCCAATTTCACTTTTGGCATTAAAGTCCAATTTGGACCCATGACCCAAACTTAACCCAAACTCACCCAATTCAACTCCAATTAACCCCAAATCTTTTCTAAATCTTCCTTAACATTCCCACAAACAAAACACTAACATTATTTGCCCAAATTTTGACCCAAACCCCACTCAAATTCAACCCAAGGCTAAAAGGCCCATTTTTGACCTAAACTCAAGCCTAACCCAAATGAGCCCAAACCCCAAAATCAAAGCCCAACCAAAGTCAAAACCTCTTTGAAACACTCCCATAAACATTTCTCAACATTAATTTTGCATCAATTTCAACCCTAGCCTAACATTGGCCCAACTTGGCCCACTTGGACCTATATCGGCCCATTCACCAAAAGAATCCAAATCCAACCCAATTCAAGCCCAAACTACCCCAAATTTACTTCAAGTTACTCATGACACATCCATGAGCTAAACCCAACAATTATTTGGCCCAACCTTTTACAAAAATTTTCATCCATGAACACATTCATAAACTTAAAAGCCCACTTCCCTTAAACCCTCTTAAAAGCCCATTTCCTTCAAAATTCAAAAGCCCAAATCTACCCTAAAGCCCACATGACATCTCCATTTGTCATCCATTTAATTAAATCCATTACCTAAGTCCTAAATTCACCATCAAATTATTCCAAATGAAGCTTCATCCAAATTTCCATCAAATTACCAAAAATTCTTAAAACCCATTTTTATGAAATTGACTCAACTTTCCCAAGCCAAAGACAAGCCATGCAAGCCATGGACAAGCCACATGAAGCCATGGGAGGCTTGACATGTGACCATGCCATTAATGGTAAAAGGAGGGGCTCCTTTCCTAATCTTTCATTAAGCCTTTTTTACCTTAAGCATGTCGCACACTAAACCATGTTTAGCCACCTCATCATGGATGGAGACCACACCACTCTCTCTTGGCGACCCAACTGATCCTCTCAGCCCAAAATCAGGCCATGGGGAGGTGAGCCAAGCCCAAAAGGTGGGTTGACCCATTTGGACCCAAAATAGGCTCATCCCCATTCCATTTCAATCCGACTCCTTTACACATGGCAATTGCCGATTGATTGCACAAACCTCCGACCACGACCCACCCGACCTTGAGGGTGACCCATGCCCGGCCGGCCGGCCACCAGGCCGCCGGAAAACACCATGGCCGAGAGCTCACATGTGAGCCAACATTGAAATTCTCACTTGCCGAGCCGCCCCATCCCAGTGGTCACCATGGGCGATCTTCTCCTCACCGGAGCGAGTGATCCCAAGCCATAACTCCCACAGGAGGCCCCCCAGCCAGCTCTATTTAAACTCCACCCCTCTCGGCCATGAAGAGAGCCAAGCATAAACCTTGCCAAAACTCTGCCAAAATTGTTCCAGACCCTTCTCCACCCTTAGAGCACTTGATCCCCAGTAAAATCCCCCTGCCATTTCTCCTCTGTAAGCTCAATTTCAGAGTTGAAATTCCACCCAAAACCAGGACACTTCTCCACGGTGAGCCAATCCCCAAATTGATTGGCTCTACACCTTCACCGGACCGAGGGAAGGTGTCCACCATCAAAAGCCCCATCTCCGGAGCCACCCAGGTTGCTCCGGCCTCCAAGCTTTGTGATCGGGCTTGGTCGAAATCATATCCGGACAATTCACCGGACCGGGAGACTTCATCTGGAGCTTGCTGAGACCCAATCGAAGGTGCAACAACTCTCAGATTGAAGCCACACTTCTCTGAGCCAAGGTATGAGCTAACTCTTCATCCCGAGCTTCTAGCGATTCTCTATTTCAAATGCCTTAGTTTCAATGCATGTTAACCGTATAGATGTGCTCGTCTCTTCAAGACGAATCCATAGAGTATAAGAACATAAAAATCCATTGAGAATCGAGTGAGATCTTAGGGATTTAGTGTGGACGGCTCACGGGTGAGAACACTTGGGGACGATGAACGGATGCCGTCCATTCAATACACGCGCGGGCGGACGGCTCAGATGGCGTCGGACCAGGAGACGGTACGAGAACCGCGGGGCCCGGGCTGCTGACTCAGGTGGCGGCGTCGAATGGGAGCGCGCCGCGTGGTCTTTCGGAGCTGCCGAGGATGCGCTGGCGCTGACTCGGATAAGTAGAAAATTAGGGATTTTTTGATTTATTTAATTTCCTAAACTTCAAAAATTCATATCTCTGTCTAGAAAAATCAGAAAAATAAAAGAAAAATACCCTCTTGCTCAGTGAAGAGAGGAGAATAATGTGGAAAAGAAATCACTTAATTTCATCAAATATTTTATTTTTTATAATTTATTTACTCTCTGCATTGTTTTAATTCTCCATGCATGTATACAATTCACCATGGCATGAGACCATAGGAGCTTTGAAGCCTCTGAATTTAGGAACATTCCCTGAATTTTCCAAAGTCAGAGGCCATCCCTATGAGGAGTTCTTGATTTTTCAAGTTCAGATTGCTATTTTGAGTATTTTAATTCCAGAAAATAGCATGTTGTGAAATAAATTCTAGGAAAATTTGGTGATGTTCCTTATGACCAGAGAACCCTAGGAAAAATAGGTTTTGACTTAGTTCATTCAAAACAACCCTAATTGGCTTAAACACCCAAAATAGGTCTTTAATTAATTAGAGTTAACCAGGAATCAAATTGACTTGAAATAAATTCTCCACTGACCTTTAGGATCAGAGGAACCCACCATAAAAGTTTGAGGTCAATTGGACTTGGTTAACCCCACTAATTGGGTTGATTAAGTCACTTAGCCATTTTAAACTTTAAAAATTCATAACTTTTAAAATACCTTTCAAAAATTCACCAAATTAGTTTTGGAGTCTCTCTGATATTAGGGGAACCTAGGAAAATTAAAATTTCAATTTTCTAAAAAAGTTGATTTTTAATAATATTTTAATATTTTTAATAATTAAAAAATAATAAAAATCACAAAAATAATAAAATTCACCAAAATGTCACATTTTGAATTTTAATCATTTAGGAACAAACCCCATATTTTTCCTAGGTCTATTTAGTGAGATATTAAATTTTAAAGCCCTAGGGTAATTTTAAAATTAAAAAAATGTATTTTCTAGCATTTTCACTAAAATAATTACAATAAATCATAGAAAAATCAGAAAATTGCACAATTTGCTTCTCTGGTTTCCTTGATATCAGAGAGATTTTTGAAAAATATAAAATCCAATTTTCAACTTTTATTTTATTTTTAAATTAATTAACACTCCAAAACTTAAAATAATTATAATAAAAATAATATAATTCAAAAAATCACCAAAATTGGTCCAAGTGGTCCTCTAGTCATTAGGAATGTCCCCTAACTTTCTTAAGGACAGAAACTTTCCCTTGGTCATATTATTAAATTTTCCTTGAAAATCTTTATTTTCCACCAAAAATAATTATATAAATAAATTAAATACAGAAAAATCACATTTTCTCCTCTCATGTCTTTATTGACATATGAGTGAAGTCACATAAAAATTTCAAATTCATTTGAGTTCAATTTAGTAAGTTATGAAATTATTAAGCTTAAAGGGTAAAATGGTAATAAATTTTTTTAACCCTTAATTAAAACTTTAGGTTTAATAAAAATTAACAAGTAAAATATTTGATCCTAATCTGATTTGGATGATTGAAATTTAAATAATTAAAGGGTAGAAACCCATTAAACAATTTTAAAATGATTAAACTTTAATTAAATAATTGATTAAATTTGGAAGAATAATAAAATTGGAATTATTAAAATAGGGATATTATTAGGAAGAGATTTATTCTTTAATTTAAAAATCCCTAAATTAATCATCTCATTAATATCCAACTCTTAATTAAAATGATAACTTAAATTTGAAATATTAAAAGACTTAATTGAATTATTAAACTCTTTTAAAATTTCAATTAAAATTAAAAATTAAATTGAATTAAATTAAATAATAAAATTAAATTAAAATAAAAAATTAAATTAAATTAAATTAAATAATTAAATTAAATTAAATTAAACAATTAAATTAAAAATTAAATTAAATTAAATTAAATTAAATTAAATTAAATTAAATTAAATTAAATTAAATTAAATAAATTAAATTAATTAAATTAAATTAAATTAAATTAAATTAAATTAAATTAAATTAAATAATCAAATTAAATTAAATTAAATCAAATTAATTAAACATCAAATCAAATTAAATTGAATCAAATTAAATTAAATTAAAACTCAATTAAAATTAAATTAAATTGAATTAAATATAACATCACCTAAGACATAAAGAATTTAAAATAAATTTAAAATAACTTGAACACTATTCCAAATTTAAACTCTTTAACTTAAACCAAATCATTTGAATACTAATTTACCCTTGAAAGTTTTAGTTATTATAACTCCTAAATAAAACGTTAAATGAAGTGTTACTTCACTCTTAGGATATTCAAATGTCCCTAATTCAGCTGAAGCGAGTTAACAAAACTTGAAAACCTCGGACGATCGATTCATTTATATAATTAAATTCATTTGGACTTAAAACAATCCTAGAAATATTGAAAAGATGTTTAAGATCCTTCTTAAGCACTTCCTCAATATGATAGGACATTTATAAGAACAATTGAATTTAAATTATCCTTTGATGAAGAAAATCGTCCTTAAACCAAAACACAAAGAACACAGACGTCATAGGAAATGACTAGCTATAGGATTAGGAACTTGGTAGAAAACCATAACCCTTTCCTTAGCTTTACTTAGGAACTTGCTTAAATATTCTAATTGTGTTTTAAGTGTAGCTTGGGATGACGGGAAGACCCTCCGGGTACGCTTTTATTTTATTACGATTTACTTTCTTGCAATTTACTTTATCGTGAAATGCCTTTATTTTTCTTGCATGATAAAACAAGCTGTTGCATGAAAACCCACACCTTTAGGATAGCCCTAAAACTGAAACCAAAACTAAGTTAAAAGTCATTGCAAGATAAAATTCACCGCCACAACATTTCAAAATATAAAACAACTCAAAATTTAATCACAAACGAACATAAAACTACAATTGCAACTAAATTAAAACGTCTCGTTGGATGATCGGAATACCTCGGATGATGTAACCTACGTGTTGCTAACGGGATTTCCCACGGTCTAAATGAAAGTGTGGAACTCATTCGATTGAGTTTAGCAAATTCATCTCGACTTAAGTGAATCCGATAAAAATAATGATGCCGGAAGGATGGAACCGTGGGATCTTAACCGGTGTCGTTATAATCAACTTTAAGATTTGTTTTAATTAAAACACAAAAACACTTGGAAATTAAGACTTCTCTAAACCAAAACATTTCTCTCATCCTTCTAACAATAAGGAGCTCGGAGCATGGTGGGCAGCACGGCCATCGTCATCAACAAAACTTGAACCTACTTCAGAAAACTTTCCTTTAAATAACAAACTCATAGGACTTCGAGGTAGTTTGCCTAGTGCAACATAAATCCTCAACCTTTTGTTAGGCATTTGCATTGCAAATTAAGCCCTAACCAGTCTTAGGATTCCGAGGTAGTCGTCCGATACGACAATAAATCCTCACATCTTCTAGGCTATTTGTGTGATTTTTTCATACAAATGTAAGCCCTAATTGATTAAAATTGGCAAGATTGAAATGCTAAATAAACATTAGGACTTTCCTAAACTCAAGCCAAACAATAGGATAGTCGGGAAATTACCGAAGTTCACTTCGAATCCGTGATTTCTCCTACCTTTCTTCCTTTGGATTCCCAAAACAAAATGTTCCAAATTTGATCTATTCCCTATTGAAATTCCAAAATTCAATCCTTTGAAAACTTTAAACTTTGAAATTCTTGAGAGCAGAATTATTGATTATTATCGAGAGTTTTCTTAGGTGATTCCCGTCACTTAAGATGTAATTAACTATAGGGGCTTGCTCTTATAGAGAATTTTAAAGAACCTGGGTAATATAAACCCCGTTTAATACTTTCATATTAAACAGGGGAATTTATCAGCTTAAAAAATTGGTTCGCGGACCAAACGGATGTCATAAATCTTCAGTTTATTTAATCGAGCCCCACCATCAAGCGATGTGTCTATCTTTAGGGATAGATACACGGTTTATGGTGCGGTGCTCGTTTATATAAACTATTTCGAGATGTGAGATCGGTTTAATCTCATATCTTAAAACTTTCAAATTTAAAATTATTTTCAAAATCAAATACTACTTTCTAAATTATATATATATTTAAATTAAATTTAAAATTTAAATTCGCCGACAACTTCGTTAAGCGACCCCTTTTTAAAATAAACATACAAACCTAAAATAAGTGCCGACAACTCGGCGACTACGTGGGATGATTCCTCTCTCCATTATAATTAAATAATTGCATCAAAAATCGGTAGTGCATCTATGTCCTCGATGAATCAAACTACCCTTCTTTCCGTTGGAATACTATGTTCATTTCTACCTCGAACAAGTATAGCCAACATTCTCTTGGATTTAGGAGCCATTGTTTGACACCCCTAAACATGAGGTTCCGAGATCCTTTACCTCATTTCGAGGTGGGGTGGACCCCCGATAGGTGTTAGTTTAGGAATGATCCTTCGAGTCGGGGAGTCTTGCTTAAGACTTTCTTTTCCTTTCCAACTCCGAATCGGACTCCTTACCTTCTCTACACCTTTGAACATTCCGTTCTAGATAAACAAACCCTCTAATAAGTGATTCTTTTAACAGATGATTCTTTCTTATAAATACATGAACAAAATGAGTTCGGACTCTTTTCAATTCCTTTCTTCTCGTCCTAAAGAAAAGAAGCATAACTCGGGACCGATACCCGAATCCACCTTGCGAAATGGAAGCCCCGAAACTGATTTTCTCCTTCACCAACCGGATCGGACTTCGCTGTCTATAAGGATGAGTCTGCCCGACAATGGGGTCATCCGATTTAGACAGGATTCGAAAACACGAACGTCAAGGTCACCGACGTCTCTCTCTGCACCGACGAACAGAGGTGTCCGAAGCCGAGGAGCCACCGCTCGAGTTCAACCTCAGGTCGACCCAAGAGTTTCCTCCCCGCAAAGGGTCCCGACTAGGAGGAGTCTGCCGTCCAGCAGAGGACTGCATTCTTCTACCCCCACCTGGTCTAGTTGTTTCGCACCTACCCCGACTTCGCCAAATCAAAGGGGAAAGAAATCCGTAAATATGGTAAACCTGTTACCGTGGAGGGTACGGATCTTCTCGTAAGACCTTCGATCTTCGAAATAGGGTCCGATTGAAGATTCCGTCGCCGACAAAGACCCAAAGAAGAAATAGAAATAGAAGGATCGCCAAAGAAGCAGAGCCGTCGAGATTGCTTCCTGGAGGAGATTCCGTAGCCGCCGAATATACACCGCTACCAGAATATACACCACTGCCTGACTACATACCACTTTTGGGAGGAAGCAGATTCCATCCCCTTTCCGCCGCAGAGAATGAGGAGAATGTTCGCAAGATTGCTGCCACATTACCTCAGCCCGCATATTACAACGAGCCGCAAGAATAGAACTAGAGCTACGCCGTTTGCTCGACTGCAAACTTTGGTAGAAAAGCTAGCAAGGAAGGAAAACGCGCCCAGTATCGGAAATTCTACGAAGGATAGGGCGGGTGCCTGGTCAAATCCCGTCTTGGGCCCCGAGTAGAGCCCGCCATCATGATAGAAAAGCCAGCAAGAGGATGAAGGCTAGCCCGCCCGTCGTAGTCTCGGGATTACAGTACAGGAGGATACCACCTTCCAACATTTGGCCGAACGGACCATCCTGGTCCTAGACCTTCTGTCGTCAGAAGGATGGTGTGGCGTCCCACTACTGGGCAGTTGAGATTGAAACAACAACCCGAGAGAGAAAGTCTCGCCAGGAGACTGGAATCTGAAGAAGGTGCTACTGCGATGAAGGGAACTCGTGAAAAAGGGACCCGGTAACCATCGCATGACAACCGCAAAGACACACAGAAAGCTCCGCTAGAAGATGCCATGGAAAAGTTGAGAACCGACATCCGACGGTTGGCAAAAGAAAGAGAAGAAAAGTTCGGAGATGAGATCGACTCATCGGAATTCATGGACAACGAATATGCGTAAATCAACATGGTTGAGACACGAGCTTCATCGGCTTCTCAAGGTGCTCCCGCAGACTGCGAGAAGAGAGGAGCCGAAGCGATGAAGAGACGGCTTCGGGAAAAATACGACACGATCGCTCAAATGGCGAAGAGGATGGAAGAGATGGCCATAAGCTCCGGCCACTCTCCGAGTCAAGTACAACCACATAGAGAGACACCCCCAGAAGTCATTCACATCGTAGACGGAGGAAAGGAGATTACATCCGTCAATGGGGAAGACCAGCTAAAAAAGGATACAACACAAAGTATGATCCCTGAAAAGGATATCAAGAATTTGGTAGAGCAGCAAAGTGCGAGAAGCCTTAAGCACAATCGAAGAACGGGACATCCATTCGGACGGGTAGACCTTACCCGAAGAATTCGGCCGTCCAATACCCGAAAGGCTTCGTACCACCTCTGTTTAAGACCTTCGACGGAACCGGGAACCCCCGACAGCATGTTGCACACTTTCGTGCCAGTTGTTGTAATGCCGGCGGAAGCGATGCACTACTTTTCCGACAGTTCATCAGCAGTCTGTCAGGAATCGCCTTCGACTGGTATGCAGAATTACCCAACGGTTCAGTGAAGACCTTCTCAGAGTTAGAGAGCCTCTTCATCAAACGATTTGCCGGAGCTCAGCACCACATCACTATAGGTGATTTAGTGGTAGAGAAACAAAGGCCGAATGAAACTTTAGTGGATTACATACTTCGATGGAGAAATTTAAGCATGAAGTGTGAACCACAATCGCAAGAAACAACATGCGGTCGGCATCTTGCTTAAAAGCATTCACGCCCGATAAGCACTTCTCCTCAAGGGATTCACTATTAAGACTTTCGAGAAGTTGTTAAGCAAGGCCGGAAGCTTACAAGAAGAGGCGAAGCAATTAAGTTTTGCCGATAAGACGGACAAGCAGAAGCCGGTGAAGACCTTCGAAAAGAAATCCGGGATCATTGCAGCAGTTGATAAAGGCAAACAACCGATGCAAATACCACCAGAACGGCCGCAGCAACCACAACAGAATTACCAGCAACCCCGGTCCAGCTATCAGCCGTCTCCGCAGTATGAACAACCGTCCCGTCCGCAACGTACATTAAGGGAGCTTCCGAGCGAGAGAATATCCGTTCAAAAATGAAGCAAGATCCAAAGATGTTCCGTAGCCTAATGAAAACTCCAGATTTCCAGCTGCCAGAGCCCAAAAGACCAGAGGAAGTCAACAAGAAAGGTGATCCCAACTTTTGCCCTTACCACCGGATGCTTGGGCACAAGATAGAAGATTGCATTACCTTTAAAAGTTG
The DNA here is from genome assembly GCA_022702705.1 of Papilionanthe hookeriana x Papilionanthe teres. Taxonomy (NCBI): domain Eukaryota; kingdom Viridiplantae; phylum Streptophyta; class Magnoliopsida; order Asparagales; family Orchidaceae; genus Papilionanthe; species Papilionanthe hookeriana x Papilionanthe teres. The sequence continues at coordinate 25,265,580 of CM040423.1, forward strand.
GCTCAACGACAACCTTCGGAAAAGAAATATAACGATCCCGAAGGAGTACATGAAGGAACCCCTGAAAGGAGGTTCCGTCAATGTTATCTCAACCGATACCGTCATTCCGATAGATCCCTATGTAACTGACGATGGATGGACTACCGCTTGGACCGAGATCTTCGAAGAAGATTTTAGACAACATCCGAACCGCTTCGGTGCGAGCTTCAATTCGTAGTTCGAAACACGTTAGCTCGGTGCATTATCACTCGCGATAGAAGAACCACCTCGACAGGAGACGATCGAAGAAAAGAAGAAAATTGACGAAGAAGAGGGGACCGAGATTCCTAAGGCTAGACTAGGGCCGCTTATCCTAGGATAGTTGTTTCCGATTCGGGAGAAATCCCTCGAACCTCGATTTTGTATGATTATTCCGCTCACTTCGGTGGGATCATATAATGATAAGGGTGATGGCGTTGGCTACGTTTTGACTGTTTCTAACGATTACGTAACTAGCGACAATCCGGGCGTCGATTTCGATACCAACAACAATTCTCAAATCATACACGATCTTGACGATCAAAATGACAAAGAAGACATCCATCAAGGAGGCTACGAGAGTTCAACAAACAACGGATCTATCGCGCGAGTTTCGAGGAGCTCCGATTACGATAGAGTTAGAGCCTTCAGATTTTGAAGATATCCGGAAGAGCCGCTCATTCCGATTCAGGAGGAAACACCGGCAAGTTCAACACTAGATTCAGAAGAAATTACAGAAGTCAACTTAAGAAGTGGAAAAGTTCTACCTCCGAGAATGGGTCCAAAAGACAAAGGAAAGCAGGTGGTTGTTCAAGAAGAACCAACCCCAGCAGAAGAAATACCCATTCGAGAAGAAGCCGAGACGCATGAAAACAAAGTGGACTACAACGTGCTAGCCCATCTTAGGAAACTACCGGCCAAACTGAGCATTTACGATGCTCTCATCTTATCAAAGGAGATGAGAGAAGCTCTGATCAAGGCCTTACTTGATCCAGAAATTTGCTTAGCTCAAATGGCTGGAGATTCCTTAGATGAGGTTTGCTCGTTAAAAGAACAACGAGGTGTTACCTTCACGGATAGTGACCTACTACTTGGGACAGCAGATCACAACCGACCGTTGTACATTTCAGTTACAATTGGGAAGTTTACGCTCTCCAGAGTATTGGTGGATCCAGGAGCATCAATCAATATAATGAGTCTTCGGACACTAGCATATTTGGAAATTGATGCTCGTGAGCTCGAGGCCGACAAAAAGTTATTAAGAGGATTCAACCAGAAAGGAGAAAGAGCCCTCGGGTCGATAATGCCTACTTGATGAAGACCGGTGATTTAGCAAGACAACCGCAAAATTTCATATAATCGATTCGAAACGTCGTTCAACGCTCGGCTGGGCCGACCATGGATACATGAAAACGCGGATGGTACCATCATCTCCGCACCAGCTGCATCGAAATACTACGATGGAGGGGAACGAAGTGCATCAAAGGTGACTTGCAACCATTCTCCGTACATGAGATTGGAATCCATGAAGATGCAGCTTATTATGCACCGCCAAAGAAAACGATCTTCTCGCGGAGATACCGTAACAAATGAAGCAAAGAAAGTTCAAGACAACGAAGAACCCGAAGTTCTAGTCCAACAGGTCACTCACCACTCCCTTCCGGCGAGATGGTGAAGGTTTCTCCACAACTCGCATCCGAGGTCGAGGCCGGGGACGAGGTCGTGGTAGAGACGCTAGGACAATTGGACGAAGAAACCAGCCATCAATGTTGATTGGGATGATAGTTCCGAAGAAGAAAAAGAAATCAAGCAAGAAACGGCAACAATAAGTCGAAAGAAGCCGCAATACAAGATCTCCCTCGAAGATGAAAAGAACGAAGAATACAAATCAATGTACGAGAAGATTAACCATTACGTACATACTATGACCCTAACTCCGATCCATTCTAATAAGATCGAGGGTATGGAGGTCAAAGAGGTACGTAGCGACGGTGCAAAGCCGATCAAATTCTACCGTGGTGCTTCTTCCTCCAAAGCTGAAAATAATGTACAATTCGAAGATGTCACTTCATCGAATTAATGGAATTACCTTTTGAGTGGTACTCTCACTGTGTCCAAAATTTAATTCGGCGTGGTTTCTTACCTCGACGATGGACAAAAGGCCGATCACAACATTTTGAAAAGTTATGGAATAACTGCGGTCGTCCCTCGATTCAGAAGTATGGACTCGGATTCGGCACGGTAGGGATCGGTTGACGATAATGAATTTTGCTTGGTTGTCACTTGTGAATCCAACGAAAGCGCATGGAAACTACAGACGAACTCGAAGATGTACAAATTGGAGACGCTCCTCCGAATTCGAAGAAGAAATCAAATCTACGATAGATGAGTTAACGGAAGTTAACTTGGTACTAGCGAAGAGCCTAGACCTACCTTTGTTAGCTCCTTACTCGATAAAGAAGACTCCGAAGAAATAATCAAATTATTAATGGAATTTAAAGATTGTTTTGCTTGGAACTATGTACGAGATGCCGGGATTAGCTCGGAGGTTGCGGTCCATAGGCTAGGAGTGGATCCATACATCCGTCTCAGACGAGGTCCCGGAAGAATGCGTCTAGAAATCGAACAACAAGTCATAGCCGAAGTTAAAAAGTTAATAGACGCTAAATTTGTCCTTGAAGAACAATACCCGACTTGGCTAGCCAATGTAGTGCCGATCGAGAAAGAAGAATGGTCGGATCGAATTTGTGTGGACTTCGAGAGATTTAAACAAGGCATGTCCAAAAGATGAATTCCCTCTACGGATTCCGGAATTAATGATCGACATTGCTTGACACATGAGATATTCTCATTCATGGATGGATCTTCGAGGTACAACCGGATAAAAATGGCTCGGAAGATGAAAAGCTTACGAGCATTCGAAGCTACGATCGGAGTATTTTGCTACACGATTGATGCCATTCGGATCGAAGAATGCGGAGCAGACCTACCAAAGAGCAATGACAAGAATTTTTGATGATCTCATCCACAATCGAGTCGAATGTTACGTGGATGATGTGGTCATCAAAAGCAAAGTAAAGGACAACCACACTGTATGATTTGAGAATTGTTTTCGAACGATTAAGACAATTTAACCTTAAGATGAATCCCTTAAAATGCGCCTTCGGCGTCACCTCCGGGAAATTCTTATGATTCGTTGTCCGACATCGTGGAATTGAAATCGATCCGGAGAAGATTAAAGCTATCTTAGAAATGCCGCCTCCCAAAACCTTAAAACAACTACGATCTTTTCAAGGGAAGCTGGCATATCTTCGACGCTTTATCTCAAACTTGTCAGGTAGGTGTCAGCCTTTCTCGACACTAGTTAAAAAGGACGCCAAATTTATTTGGGAAGAGAAATGCCAGAAGGCCTTCGAGGACATTAAACAATATTTAATGACACCTCCTGTCTTAGCAGCCCCGATCTCGGGTAGACCGCTGATACTTTACACCGCGGCTTTAGACGACTCTCTCGGAGCCCTGTTACCGGTCAATGATGAGGGTAAAGAAAATGCTCTTTATTATTTAAGCCGTCGTTTACTTCCGACGGAAGTAAGGTATCCCGCAATTGAAAAGCATTGTTTGGCCCCGATCTTCGCCGCTCAAAAGCTCGGGCACTACATGCTTTCTCATAAGGTCAACTCTGATTTCGAAGTTTAATCCATTGCAATACTTGATGACTCGTCCAACACTTTCCGGCGGACTTGCCGGATGGTCAATGATATTATTGCAATTCGATATAACTTTCGTGCCTCTTCGTGCCGTAAAGGGACAAGTCTTAGCGAGACTTCCTCGCAAGCACACCCTTCTACCTGTGAATCTCCTCTCAATGATGATTTGCGAGATGAACAAATAATGAACCTAGAAGACCTTGATGATCGACGTTGGGAATTGTATTTCGACGGAGCATCTTCAGCACGCAAAGACGAAGAATCGCAAGTGATAGTGCCCGGTAAGGCAGGAATCGGGCTAATCTTTATAACACCGGAGCGGGGGATGTTAAGATACTCCTACCACTTGACAGAACCGTGTACAAACAATGAAGCAGAATACGAAGCCCTCATAACAGGACTGGAATTAGCTATTCAAATGGGGATAACAGACATCAACATCTACGGGGATTCGCAATTAATCATTCAACAGATCGTCGGACAATACATAATTTTTAAACCAAGACTCGAACAATACTTCCGAGTATGCCATACGAGTTGTTGGAACGAGATTCCAAATGTGACAATTTACAAGATTCCCGAAAAGAAAATGCTTTAGCGGATGCTTTAGCCCGTCTCACAAAAGAGTTTGCCTTGTTTGCAAGATGAATCAGTGGAAGTGTCAGTTCACGGACGTCGAGTCCTATCACGAGCTCGACATAGACACAATACACAAATCGGAAAAGAAAAAGAAGCAGTTACAGAAGATGACGGAAAATACAGAAGATTGGCGACAGCCATCGATGAACTACCTGCAAACAGAAAGCTACCAGACGATAGGTCGTTAGCACCATCGTATCAGAAAAGAACTCGTCCTACGCATTAATAAACAACACATTGTACAGAAGGTCTTTTGATCAAATGCGGCTAAGGTGCTAGCGGGTCCGAGGCCCGTGAAATTGTTAAAGAGGTGCATTCGGGACTCGTGGCGCTCACCGTCGAGTCCAAAGATGAAAATGAAAATTAAAAGGCTAGTGGTACTGCGGCCTCGATGATGACCGACCGCATGAAAATCGCCGAGAGGTGTCACCAATGCCGAGTGCACGGAGTGGTTCTACACCAACCTCCAAATGTGCTACATCCGACAATTGTGTCGTGGCCATTTGAATGTCGGGGCACGGACATAAGTGGGTCCGATGGAACCACCATCTTCAAAAGGACATCGTTTCATTCTTGCGCTGTGAATTACTTTTCCAGTGGGCGAGGCGGTTCCACTAGAGAAGTGAAAGCACACCACGTACTACGGCTTTTCAAGAACCAAGTTGTCTACCGTTTCTGGAGTGCCGCGCGAGGATCATCTCGGATAATGGGTCGGCATTCGAAGCACGCAAATCAACAATTTTGTCGGAGACACGGAATCGGCCGGCGATACTCAACAATTTACTACCCAAGGGCAAACGGTCTCGCCGAGGCTTTTAATAAAACTCTGTTCAAATCTTAAAGAAAACCCCGGACGATAATAAGAGAAATTGGCACGAGAAATTGTTAGAAGCCTTAGCGGCCTACCGGACAACCTTCGAACTCCTACTCGAGCTACACCTCACGCTGCGGTGTATGGGTCCGAGGCGTTGTTACCTTTAGAGGTTCGGCTTCCTTCACTCGACGTGCGGTTGCAAACAAGATCACGACGAAGAAAACGCCCGGATTACGACTCGAAGAATTAGAAAGCTCGGAAGGGAAAAGACTTGCAGCGCAACGAATTTAGAACTATACCAAGCTAAGATGGTTCAAGCCCATGACAAGCCGAGTCTCGCCAAGAACCTTCAAAGTTGGTGACTTAGTTCTCGTTCTCGAGGACCTATTCTTGCCACGCAAGATAGGAGGGAAAATTTGAACCCACTTGGGAAGGACCGTTTGTGGTTGAAGCGAAGTATACTCGGGAGGTTCCTACCGGCTAGTGAATTGCCGGGGAGAACGACATATGCTTCCGATCAACGGACGATACTTGAAAAAGTATTACGCTATGCCGATGTTTCGAAGGAATGGATTCTTCATCCCTAAGAAACACGGGCGAAGTAATTACTTATGATTGGGTCCGAACCCAAAAATAATAAAATGTGCTAAGATAAATAAAATCATGATAATTAAATTTTCCTTGTTCTCTTTTCCAAATCAAAATCTCTTCCCTGATCTTATCCTACTTCATTCCTGTTAAATTTTAAAATATAAAAAAAAATGTATCTTTAATAAACATTTTCTTAATGTTCTTGTTCTTAGTACGACCCCCGATCCTTTTCCTTGTCTTTTCGCGAGGAAATGTCGAACGGGCGGTTGGTCCTGAACTTTAAGAATGGCGTAAGCCTTGCACTCGATGAAAAGAGGGTGAAAGATGGAGCGATAATCGAGATTGACTCGATTTCGCACCGAGCGGGCTGATACGAGGAAAGTGGCTGGGTCCCGGTTAACGAGAAGAACTACCGGGCGAGACGGTGATGAAAGTGGGTGGCCCAAGCCACCAGTCCAACAACAAGAAAAGAAAAGCAAACACCGAAGAAGACAAGAAAATGAAGTCGCAGTGAGTCGGCTACGGCGGAGGGCGGACTTGTCGGCTTGCGCCCACGAGAGATTCAAGAAGTTCGACGGGCTACTCTCACGACCGCGCAACGAAGAAATAAGAATCGCCGTATCCGTAAGATGTTAACAAAACTAGGTCGCGGACCGGCGCGACGAGACAATTGCTAATACCAGCACACACATTTCGAGGTCAGCGGTTCACCGGGAACTCCGAAGAAAGGAGGCCGGCTCCTGGGATAACGGAAAGAATCGGGGAAATCCGAGAAGATCGGGAAGAAAGAAGGCTGCCACGCCACCGAATAGAACCACCGGTGATGCATAACCTCGTTGCGAAGCAACCCCGGGGATGTCACGTGACATCATCCACGAGGAGCCGAAGGTATGCGGGGGAACGTGAAGGATTGAGCCACTCATATCCCACAATATGTCACAAGGCCTCGCCATCTGCGCAGATCATTCCGGAATACGAGCTGGAGAGGATGCAAAATGTGGAAAGGAAAACTTCCGAATACTTCGAGAGAATTAAGGAAGAAGAATCAACATACTAGAGGCCTCGAGCTACACGCCGACGTATTCTCGGAGTATGAACAACGGCAAATCGTGGATTGTATCCGAGATCCGAAAAGAATGGGCCGAAGCAGGCGTCCGAGGGAAAACACATACTCGGAACCCCGGAGATGGATGCCGGGGAAAGGAAGAATCACGATACGGTGCGGATCTTCGCTACGACTTGCAGAGACGGAAGGGGAAACCCACCGGGGATACTCCGTCATGGGCGAGTAGATCCGATGCCATTAGTCATCAAGAGAATGGTAAAAAGATTGATAACATGGAGGATACGCCGAGCGGATTGCATACCCGATATTGCATTATCAACATCTACAAACGCAGGGTGACTGCATACCCCCGCATATAGATCACCACGATTTCGTCGGACACTTTCACGCGAGTCTCTTTCTTGAATGAGTGTAACATCATGTTCGGATGCGACCTCCGGATAGCGAGCCCGGGTGAGTTCAGAGGACCGGTGAAGATACCTTTACGGTGGGTTCCGTCATGATATCGCGGGGTAACGGAGCGGATATCGCCAAGCATCGTTGCATACCGGGAGTGCCAGGTGGAGCGGATCTCGGTTACTTTCGGGAGAATGGACGACAGACAGATACCTTACCATTTCCGGCCGGACCCGAGCTGGAAAGCCTCCGGCCTACGAGCATGTGAGTTACATGGGAGATATCACACTCCAACGTACATCCAGTAGGCATCCTTGCCAAGGGATGGCTTCGGAAGGTGATGTTATTGACCATGTACCTATATTCGGACGTGGGATTTTGACGAGATGCTTCTTTTGATGGACCAACAAAGATCATACAGTCCGTTTGAGTCTACATGGATTGTATGAAATATATTCCGGATCGAGTTGTATGATGTATTTTCAACATGATTGGAATGAAAGTGACCATGTCACATTTTTGGCCTTCACCTCTTTTGTGCAAATTGATTGGGAAACGCCATTAAAGTTAAATGAACTTCGAACAAAGAACAAAAAAGAAAAAAAAGGGATAAAAGAAAACTTTCTAAAAAAAAAAATCTAAAAAATGACAAACACCAAATTCACATGAACATTAAATAAACGATAAAATAAAATTTGAATCATTAAAAGATAAACGAAATCAACACAAATCTCAAATTCCATCCTTCCAAATTTCAAATCAAATTTCAAATTCAATCTCTCCAAATTCCGAGTCAAATTTCAATCCTTTCAAATCACAAGTCAAATTCTCAATCAAATTCCAAATCCAGTCTCAATCAAATTTCAAATTCAATCTTTCCAAATTCCAAATCCACTCCCGATCAAGTTTCAAACTTGATCTTCCAAATTTTAAATAGAATCTTAAATCAAATTCTCAATCAAATTCCAAATCCAGTCTCAATCAAATTCAAATTCAATCTTTCCAGATTCTAAATCTCTATCAAATCTCAAACCCGATCTTCTAGATCTCAAATCAAATCTCAATCAAAAATTCAAATTCAAATTTTTGGGTCGAGGATTTTACATCCAAGACTGCCTATTGCTTTAGGATTCTTTTCTATCGCACCTGAAATACATCAAAATCAAACCTTTGGGTCAAGGATTTTACATCCAAGATTTGCCTGCTTTAGGATTCTTTCCCTATTGCTTTGAAATACATCAAAATCATACCTTTTGGGTCAAGGATTTTACATCCAAGATCGCCTTGCTTTAGGATTCTTTCCTATCGCACCTTGAAATACATCAAATTCAAATCTTTGGGTCGAGGATTTTACATCCAAGACTCCGCATCGCTTTAGGATTCTTTCCTATTGCACTGAAATACATCAAATTTAATCTTTTGGGTCGAGGATTTTACATCCAAGACTGCACGCTTTAGGATCCTTTTCTATTACCTTAGAAATACATCAAATTCAAATCTTTGGGTCGGGGATTTTACATCAAGACCTGCCGCTGTTAGGATTCTTTTCCTATTGCCTGTAGAAGTACATCGAATTCGAATCTTTGGGTCGAGGATTTTACATCCAAGATCGCCTTGCTTTAGGATCCTTTTCCTGTCGCCTTTGAAATACATCGAATTGAATCTTTGGGTCGAGGATTTTACATCCAAGATCTGCACCGACTTTAGGATTCTTTCCTATTGCCTTTGAAATACACCAAATTTAAACTTTTGGGTCGAGGATTTTACATCCAAGACACCTTTTAGGATTCTTTCCTGTGCACTGAAATACATCAAATCAAATTCAAACCTTTGGGTCAAGGATCTTACATCCGAGACTGCATTGCTTTAGGATCTTCTCCCTATCGCAATGAAATACATCAAATCAAATTCAAACTCTTGAGGTTAAGGATTTTTACATCCAACACCGCATTGCTCTGAGATCTCTTCTCATTGCAACGATTCAATCTAATCAATTCAATTTTCTTTCGAGGTTGAAGATGTTACATCTAAAACCTCAAAATTCCAATTTTCATTTCAAGTCAAATCCTTCAAATTAATTTTGACAAACTCCAATCTAAATTAAAACTCAAAATCTAAAATTACACATCAAAACTTGAACATGAAGTGAAATAAAATCTAAATCGAAATTCCCCCAGGTCATGTGATTTGGGATTCACCTCCTTTTCCTTTCCCTAGCGAGAGTTCAAGAATCTCCAGTTCCAGAAATATACTTGACACTCCCCAGCGGAAACTCTTCTGCTTCGTCCTAAGTTTGTCACTTGGACATCTATGTTGGTTTTGTTGATCACTTCGGTCAACACCGATACGCGGTGTGCTCAGTCGGCTCACCACACATATTGGGGAGTCCATTTGTTGACCTCATTTTTTGATGAGGTCTTCTTTCTTCTCTTTAGTACTTAGGATCTAGCACTTAGGCTTTTCCTTTGACTATCTTAGAGGACTAGAATCGGGACCCACCTTTTAGAAATTTAAACCACTTCTAAACTCCCTGCAAACTCCACAAACTTGACTATAGACCCCTAATCACCTAGAGGGTTGAAATCAAATGTGGAAGTTTAAGGATGAGTTCCATAGGACTCCTTGCCTGTGGGACCGCCGTGTGGCCGAGTCCGGTGAAGAGCTGACTTACACACACACTACACTTATACACTACACTTCCACACACTTCCTAAAACCACACCCATACCTAACTTCACCCTCCCTGACTCATGTAGGTGATTCACATGGATGGTCCTTAACCCCTAAGCCCTCGGTAAGAGGGTTAGGTGAACAACATCAGTGAATGCCTCAAATGAGTCCTCTCATGGCTTATATGGGCTTGATATGGCTTCATGACTCAACCAAAATGATTTCTTTCCACCTAAATTCACCCAATCTTCAATTTTCCAAATTTTCGATTTTTGACCACAGACACCTACCAAACCTTACCTAAAAACCCTTGAAATTACCCAAATTTTTGCAAAATTTCCAAATTACCCAAAATTCCTCAAAACCAATCCCAAACATTTCTACACCACTCAAATTGACCATCTATATCCAAAAATACCAAAAATTCCAAGAAAACCTCTCAATACCCTCCAAATACCCAAAATACCCCTCTTGACCCAAAAATCCAAAAAATCAGAAAATTCCCAGAAAATTCCAGAACATCCCAAATATTCCCAATTTCATTTTGTTCAACTACACCATGGGCCAATTTTGTCAATTTACCCCACTTTTGTCAAAACCCCCAATTTGACCCATTTTAACCCAAAGTGAACCCAATGTCAAACCAAACCTATCCAATTGACCCAAATTCTGGTCCAATTCAATTCTAAACTTCAATTCAACATTCCCAACACCAATCTAGACCAAATCCAAGTCCAATTTGATTGACATTTGAATCCAATTTCACTTTTGGCATTAAAGTCCGATTTGGACCCATGACCCGAAACTTAACCCAAACTCACCCAATTCAACTCCAATTAACCCCAAATCTTTTCTAAATCTTCCTTAACATTCCCACAAACAAAACACTAACATTATTTGCCCAAATTTTGACCCAAACCCCACTCAAATTCAACCCAAGGCTAAAAGGCCCATTTTTTGACCTAAACTCAAACCTAACCCAAATGAGCCCAAACCCCAAAATCAAAGCCCAACCAAAGTCAAAACCTCTTTGAAACACTCCCATAAACATTTCTCAACATTAATTTTGCATCAATTTCAACCCTAGCCTAACATTGGCCCAACTTGGCCCACTTGGACCTATATCGGCCCATTCACCAAAAGAATCCAAATCCAACCCAATTCAAGCCCAAACTACCCCAAATTTACTTCAAGTTACTCATGACACATCCATGAGCTAAACCCAACAATTATTTGGCCCAACCTTTTACAAAAATTTTCATCCATGAACACATTCATAAACTTAAAAGCCCACTTCCCTTAAACCCTCTTAAAAGCCCATTTCCTTCAAAATTCAAAAGCCCAAATCTACCCTAAAGCCCACATGACATCTCCATTTGTCATCCATTTAATTAAATCCATTACCTAAGTCCTAAATTCACCATCAAATTATTCCAAATGAAGCTTCATCCAAATTTCCATCAAATTACCAAAAATTCTTAAAACCCATTTTTATGAAATTGACTCAACTTTCCAAACCAAAGACAAGTCATGCAAGCCATGGACAAGCCACATGAAGCCATGGGAGGCTTGACATGTGACCATGCCATTAATGGTAAAAGGAGGGGCTCCTTTCCTAATCTTTCATTAAGCCTTTTTACCTTAAGCATGTCGCACACTAAACCATGTTTAGCCACCTCATCATGGATGGAGACCACACCACTCTCTCTTGGCGACCCAACTGATCCTCTCAGCCCAAAATCGAGCCATGGGGAGGTGAGCCAAGCCCAAAAGGTGGGTTGACCCATTTGGACCCAAAATAGGCTCATCCCCCATTCCATTTCAATCCGACTCCTTTACACATAGCAATTGCCTAATTGATTGCACAAACCTCCACCACGACCCACCCGACCTTGAGGGTGACCCATGCCCGGCCGGCCACCAGTCGCCAGTTACGGAAAACACCATGGCCGAGAGCTCACATGTGAGCCGACATTGAAATTCTCACTTGTCGAGCCGCCCCAGTCCTAGTGGTCACCATGGCTGATCTTCTCTCTCACGGAAGCGGTCGATCCCAAGCCATAACTCCCCCTGGGAGGCCCCCCAGCCAGCTCTATTTAAACTCCACCCCTCTCGGCCATGAAGAGAGCCAAGCATAAACCTTGCCAAAACTCTGCCAAAATTGTTCCAGACCCTTCTCCACCCTTAGAGCACTTGATCCCTGAGTGAAATCCCCCGCCATTTCTCCTCCGTAAGCTCGATTTCGGAGTTGAAATTCCACCCAAAACCAGGACACTCTCTCCACGGTGAGCCGATCCCCAAATTGATTGGCTCTACACCTTCACGGACCAAGGGAAGGTGTCCACCATCAAAGCCCATCTCCGAGCCACCCAGGTTGCTCCGGCCTCCAAGCTTTGTGATCGGGCTTGGTCGAAATCATATCCGGACAATTCATCGGACCAGGAGACTTCATGCGGAGCTTCGCGAGACCCGATCGAAGGTGCGACGACTCTCGGATTGAAGCCACACTTCTCGAGCCGAGGTATGAGCTAACTCTTCATCCCGAGCTTCTAGCGATTCTCTATTTCAAATGCCTTAGTTTCAATGCATGTTAACCGTATAGATGTGCTCGTCTCTTCAAGACGAATCCATAGAGTATAAGAACATAAAAATCCATTGAGAATCGAGTGAGATCTTAGGGATTTAGTGTGGACGGCTCACGGGTGAGAACACTTGGGGACGATGAACGGATGCCGTCCATTCAATACACGCGCGGGCGGACGGCTCAGATGGCGTCGGACCAGGAGACGGTACGAGAACCGCGGGGCCCGGGCTGCTGACTCAGGTGGCGGCGTCGAATGGGAGCGCGCCGCGTGGTCTTTCGGAGCTGCCGAGGATGCGCTGGCGCTGACTCGGATAAGTAGAAAATTAGGGATTTTTGATTTATTTAATTCCCTAAACTTCGAAAATTCATATCTCTGTCTAGAAAAATCGAGAAAAATAAAAGAAAAATACCCTCTTGCTTCGGTGAAGAGAGGAGAATAATGTGGAAAAGAAATCACTTAATTTCATCAAATATTTTATTTTTTATAATTTATTTACTCTCTGCATTGTTTTAATTCTCCATGCATGTATACAATTCACCATGGCATGAGACCATAGGGCTTTTGAAGCTTCTGAATTTGGGAACATTCCCTGAATTTTCCAAAGTCGAGGCCATCCTATGAGGAGTTCTTGATTTTTCAAGTTCGGATTGTTGTTTTGAGTATTTTAATTCCAGTAAATAGCATGTTGTGAAATAAATTCTAGGAAAATTTGGTGATGTTCCTTATGACCAGAGAACCTCTAGGAAAAATAGGTTTTGACTTAGTTCATTCAAAACAACCCTAATTGGCTTAAACACCCAAAATAGGTCTTTAATTAATTAGAGTTAACCAGGGATCAAATTGACTTAAAATCAATTCTCCACTGACCTTTAGGATCAGAGGAACCCACCATAAAAGTTTGAGGTCAATTGGACTTGGTTAACCTCACTAATTGGGTTGATTAAGTCACTTAGCCATTTTAAACTTTAAAAATTCATAACTTTTAAAATACCTTTCAAAAATTCACCAAATTGGTTTTGGAGTCTCTCTGATATCAGGGGAACCTAGGAAAATTAAAATTTCAATTTTCTAAAAAAGTTGATTTTTAATAATATTTTAATATTTTTAATAATTAAAAAATAATAAAAATCACAAAAATAATAAAATTCACCAAAATGTCACATTTTGAATTTTAATCACTTAGGAACAAACCCCATATTTTTCCTAGGTCTATTTAGTGAGATATTAAATTTTAAAGCCCTAGGGTAATTTTAAAATTAAAAAAATGTATTTTCTAGCATTTTCACTAAAATAATTACAATAAATCATAGAAAAATCAGAAAATTGCAAAATTTGCTTCTCTGGTTTCCTTGATATCAGAGAGATTTTTGAAAAATATAAAATACATTTTTCAACTTTTATTTTATTTTTAAATTAATTAACACTCCAAAACTTAAAATAATTATAATAAAAATAATATAATTCAAAAAATCACCAAAATTGGTCCAAGTGGTCCTCTGGTCATTAGGAATGTCCCCTAATGTTCTTAAGGACATAAACTTTCCCTTGGTCATGTTATTAAATTTTCCTTGAAAATCTTTATTTTCCACCAAAAATAATTATATAAATAAATTAAATACAGAAAAATCACATTTTCTCCTCTCATGTCTTTATTGACATATGAGTGAAGTCACATAAAAATTTCAAATTCATTTGAGTTCAATTTAGTAAGTTATGAAATTATTATGCTTAAAGGGTAAAATGGTAATTAATTTTTTTTAACCCTTAATTAAAACTTTAGGTTTAATAAAAATTAACAAGTAAAATATTTGATCCTAATCTGATTTGGATGATTGAAATTTAAATAATTAAAGGGTAGAAACCCATTAAACAATTTTAAAATGATTAAACTTTAATTAAATAATTGATTAAATTTGGAAGAACAATAAAATTGGAATTATTAAAATAGGGATATTATTAGGAAGAGATTTATTCTTTAATTTAAAAATCCCTAAATTAATCATCTCATTAATATCCAACTCTTAATTAAAATGATAACTTAAATTTGAAATATTAAAAGACTTAATTGAATTATTAAACTCTTTTAAAATTTCAATTAAAATTAAAAATTAAATTGAATTAAATTAAATAATAAAATTAAATTAAAATTAAAAATTAAATTAAATTAAATTAAATAATTAAATTAAATTAAATTAAACAATTAAATTAAAAATTAAATTAAATTAAATTAAATTAAATTAAATTAAATTAAATTAAATTAAATTAAATAAATTAAATTAATTAAATTAAATTAATTAAATTAAATTAAATTAAATTAAATTAAATTAAATTAAATTAAATAATCAAATTAAATTAAATTAAATCAAATTAATTAAACATCAAATCAAATTAAATTGAATTAAATTAAATTAAATTAAAACTCAATTAAAATTAAATTAAATTGAATTAAATATAACATCACCTAAGACATAAAGAATTTAAAATAAATTTAAAATAACTTGAACACTATTCCAAATTTAAACTCTTTAACTTAAACCAAATCATTTGAATACTAATTTACCCTTGAAAGTTTTAGTTATTATAACTCCTAAATAAAACGTTAAATGAAGTGTTACTTCACTCTTAGGATATTCAAATGTCCTAGTTCACTGAGCAAGTTAACAAAACTTGAAAACCTCGGACGATCGATTCATTTATATAATTAAATTCATTTGGACTTAAAACAATCCTAGAAATATTGAAAAGATGTTTAAGATCCTTCTTAAGCACTTCCTCAATATGATAGGACATTTATAAGAACAATTGAATTTAAATTATCCTTTGATGAAGAAAATCGTCCTTAAACCAAAACACAAAGAACCTAGACGTCATAGGAAATGACTAGCTATAGGATTAGGAACTTGGTAGAAAACCATAACCCTTTCCTTAGACTTTACCTGGGAACTTGCTTAAATATTCTAATTGTGTTTTAAGTGTAGCTTGGGATGACGGGAAGACCCTCCGAGTGCACGCTTTTATTTTATTGCAATTTACTTTCTGCAATTTACTTTATTGCAAATGCCTTTATTTTTCTTGCATGATAAAACAATCGTTGCATGAAAACCCACACCTTTAGGATAGACCCTCAAAACCGAAACCAAAACTAAGTTAAAAGTCATTGCAAGATAAAATTCACCGCCACAACATTTCAAAATATAAAACAACTCAAAATTTAATCACAAACGTAACATAAAACTACAATTGCAACTAAATTAAAACGTCCTGTCGGATGATCGGGAATACCTCGGATGATGTAACCTACGTGTTGCTAACGGGATTTCCCACGGTGCAAATGAAAGTGTGGAACTCATTCAGTTGAGTTTAGCAATTCATCTGGACTAAGTGAATCCGATAAAAATAATGATGCTGGAAGGATGGAACCGTGGGATCTTAGCCTAGGTGTCGTTATAATCAACTTTAAGATTTGTTTTAATTAAAACACAAAAACACTTGAAATTAAGACTTCTCTAAACCAAAACATTTCTCTCATCCTTCTAACAATAAGGAGCTCGGAGCATGGTGAGCAGCACGTGCACATCGTCATCAACAAAACTTGAACCTACTTCGATAGAAACTTTCCTTTAAATAACAAACTCATAGGACTTCGAGGTAGTTTGCTTAGTGCAACATAAATCCTCAACCTTTTGTTAGGGCATTTGCATTGCAAATTAAGCCCTAACCAGATCTTAGGATTCCGAGGTAGTCGTCCGATACGACAATAAATCCTCACATCTCTGCGATCTATTTGTGTGATTTTATCATACGAATGTAAGCTCTAATTGATTAAAATTGGCAAGATTGAAATGCTAAATAAACATTAGGACTTTCCTAAACTCGAGCCGAAACAATAGGATAGTCGGGAAATTACCGAAGTTCACTTCGAATCCAAGTGATTTCTCCTACCTTTCTTCCTTCTGGATTCCCAAAACAAAATGTTCCAAATTTGATCTATTCCCTATTAAATTCCAAAATTCAATCCTTTGAAAACTTTAAACTTTGAAATTCTTGAAAAGCAGAATTATTGATTATTATCGAGAGTTTTCTTAGGTGATTCCCGTCACTTAAGATGTAATTAACTATAGAGGGCTTGCCCTTATAGAGAATTTTAAAGAACCTGAGTAATATAAACCCTGTTTAATACTTTCATATTAAACGAAATTTCATCGACTTAAAAAAATTGGTTCGCAGACCAAACGGATGTCACAAATCTTCTAGTTTATTTAATCGAGCCCCACCATCAAGCAGGTGTGATACTATCTTTAGGGATAGATACACGAGTTTGTGAGTGCGGTGCTCGTTTATATAAACTATTTGAGATGTGAAATCGGTTTAATCTCATATCTTAAAACTTTCAAATTTAAAATTATTTTCAAAATCAAATACTACTTTCTAAATTATATATATATTTAAATTAAATTTAAAATTTAAATTCGCCGACAACTTACCGTTAGGCGACCCTTTTTAAAATAAACATATAAACCTAAAATAGTGCCGACATGGATATGCTTGAATAATGAGAAATTTTTAAGAACAATTGTGAAATTTAATTTGTTTGATACAAAATCTAGTCTCTCTGGACAATTAATGTTGACATTCTTATGGATCATACACAATCTCTTCATATTAAAGCGCCTTGGAAATTTATTCTTCTTGGTTATTGTTATTTATGCTAGTTAAATAGACCGACGAGAGTGAAACTTTTGAATCAGTTATGTTTAGTTAAACCTGTTAATGATGCCGGGTTAGTTGAGGGGATATTAACTTAATTACATCTGCTAATAACAAAAAAACTGGTAATCCTCCTAGTTTGAATTTTTTAGCTAATTTCTCTCATGCACGTTTTGAAGCTGGACTTTTTGAATTGGGTTTCAAACTTTTTTCCTTTTACTTGGTATAGAGGGCATGTTTTTGAAAGTTTGGATTTGTTCCATTTTACTAATGTGCAAAATTTAGCTATACTTGGTTCAAATCATGCTCCTCTACTTCTTGATGTGAAGTTTAATATTAAACCTCATTCCTACCATGTCAAATTTATAAATATGTGGAGCATTCATCATTCTTTCGAGAACTTGGTTTCTGAAAAATGGAAGGTTGCAGTTGTTGGTAATGGTGGTTATAAATTGTGGCAGTTACATAAAAAGTTGGCTCTTGATCTCGAGAAATGGAATTGGGAGTTTTTTGGAACTTGTTTATAATACTGACAAAAAGTTAATAATTTAGAGATGGATATAGTAATGGTGCTATTAGTTTTTATACTTGAAGTGCAAAATGAATGAAATATTTTTGTATCGAAGGAAGAATGTTTGTATGGTCAAAAAGCCATTCATCATCACATGGTGGATGGGGACAGGAACACTGCTTATTATCATGCTTGCATTAAGGAGGGGAAGATGATAAATTTTATTAATAAAATTAAGGATTCAAATGACAATTATATTCTGGATAGTGGTTTGATTGAAAAAGATGAGATTAAATTTTTTCTAATCTTCTTCAAGTGATGGTAAGATACTAAGATTGAAAGTAATTTGTATGATTTTTTCCTTGTTTTAGTATCAGGGAGCTTACTTTAATTCCTAATGAAGAGGAATTTAAACATCATTTGATACCATGGATGGTGGTAGGATTGGTGGTTCTGATGGTTTCTCTGTAGAGTTTTACAAATGTTGCTGAGAGGTGGCTAAATTGGATTTTGTCGCTGCAATTCAAGTTTTATTTTCAGAGGTGTTGAGCTTCCCAAGTATTTCAAATCTACTAATATTGTTTTAACTCCTAATAAAAGAGATGTTATTATTTGGGATGTCTATAAAGCTATCAGTTTGAATATTCTGGTTTCTAAAATTATTTCTAAAATTATTGTGAATAGAATTCAATCTCTTCTACACAATATTGTTAGTCTTAATCAGTCAGCTTTAGTTTAAAAGGATGAATATATGTGGCAATACTATGATGTTCAAGAACTATTTCTCGATTTGGATAAATAACATGGAGTTGGAATTATTATTTTCAAAATGGATATTAGAAATTCTTATGATACTATCAAGTAGAAATTTATTGTAAATGTGTTTAATGCTTGTGGCCTTAACAAAGAGTTTTGCAATCTCATTCACAGAATTTTGGATAATGACTATTAATCTCTTTTGATTAATGGTAATACTTGTGGTTTCTTAAGGTCACTAAAGATATTAAACAAGGAGATCCTTTATCTTTCACTTTATTCGTAAATGCTTTTGACTATCTTCTAATGTGCTTGAATGTTATGTTTAATGAATATCTTAGCATGTATCATGCTCACAAATGTAATATTCATCTTGCTCATGCTGACGAATTGGAGATCTCTATCAATGCTATCAAAAGGTCTATTAAATTAGTTTGGAAAGTGTTGGATTTCTTCCAAGAAGCAGTTGAACTTATGTTTAATGTTTCTAAGTGCATTTTCTATTGTTCTAACACTATTTCTCCTAACAAGAAGAACTGGATTTAAGATTTTGCAAATTGTACTAAAAGAGAACTTCATATGCCTTATTTGGGGTATTTAATGGACAAAGTGTAAAAAAAGAAAACAATTCCCTACTAATTTGATTGACAAAATTAATAAGAAAATTTTATTGTGTGAAAATAATTTTCTTTCTTTTAGAGGAAAGGCTATTTTTTTAAAATGCATTCTCATTTGTATTCCTTTGTACATTATGCAAATTATAAAAGTGCCTTCTAGCATTTATAAAAGGTTGAAAAAGAAGTTCAATAAGGTCCTTTGGGTTGTTAAGGAACAAAAAATTCATTGGAAAAGTTGGCATAAACTTTATAAGTCTATCAATAATGTTGGATTAGAGTTCATATGTTTTAATGATACCATACAAATTAATTTCATGAAGCTTTGGTTTCATTTTAGAAAGGATAATTCTCTTTGGGCTTCTTTGATGAAGCTAAGTATTGAAAGCATATTCATCTTCTCACTAATACTCATTCTGGTAAAGATTATATCATTTGGAAAGAGATGCTCAAAGTATCCAAAGGTACCGAAGGGCTAATTTGTTGGGATATTGGAGATGGCAATTGTTGTTTTTGGCATGAGGACTGGTTGGGTAATGGGGCCCTTGTTGATCTTTATGGAGGTCCTCATGATTTAAACTTCTCTTTGGCTGATTGCTGGCTTGATAATCAATGGAGTATTGATACTTTGCTTAGTATTGTTAACAGGGCTGATGCTCATTTATTGCTAAAATAATCATCTTTAGAGGTAAAGCCGATCTCCCGAGAATTAAATGTGTGCTGGGGGATTTTATTTCTAAAACTTTTGCTAGTTATTTTCAGAATTTTTAAGACGTTAACTTGAAATGGGCTTGGAATTCGTGGTTTAAGCCTTCTCAAACTTTTTTTATTTTGAAAATTGTTCATTCTATTATTCCTACCAATGATATTTTGAAGTTGAAGGGTTTGAGGATCCCTTCATATTTATTGTGTATGAATCAAGAGGAATCTATTAATCATTTCTTTATGAAGCGTAGCTTCTCGACTGATCAGTACTAATTTTGATATTATGGATGACTGGAAATGGCAGGGAGTTGGCTTCTGTTAAAATATTCCTACAATTGGTTTTTGGTATATTTGGTTGGAAAGAAACAATTTGAGACATCTTGATATTACACGTAATAGCTCTATTACTTATATGATGATTACGAATTTCTATTATAAAAATTTAAAATATGGGAGGATTGAGAAACCTTTTAACAGAAAACTGTTAGAGGTTTATATGAAATTTAACTTGGTAGTGATTGTAAGGCTAAATCCTAGTTTTAAGTTAGTTTTTTGGATTAAACTTGTTATGCCTTTTAATAAAATTAATGTTGGGGATTGTTTTGGTAATTATTTAGCTTGTTTTGTGACACCTTTTGTTCTGATTTCTCCACTTGTTGCTGAGCTGATGTAGTTGTTTGTGCTCTTATTTTAGCTAAACATTGTGGTTGGAAGCATGTTCATTTGGAGATCAATTCTTTACTAATGCGAAATTTTTATTCTTGCAAAAGGGAATACCTGTGGTGTATTTAGGTACAAATGAAGAGAATTTTTGGATTAATTGAGGGAATTCAAACATTTGGTCCCATACTCTGCATGAAGGAAATAAATCAGCAAATTGGATTGCCAAGTTGGGTTCTTCGTCTCAATCTACTTTTGTTTCTAATAGATTATCTTTGGATTTGGCAATTCTTTTTATTACTTGTTATTTTTTCTTATTGCTTCATCGCTTTAGTTTGTTCGTGAGGTGAGTTATAATTTTCTTTTTGATGGGGGGGAGCATCCATATATATCTATATATATATATATATTTTGTGAGTTGTATTGTAGTGTGTAGTTGGAACATCCTATCTGCCTGTATTTTTTTGTTTTTAGTAATAAAGTTACCTACAAGGTTTTCTTTTTTTTTTTTTAAAGAAATTTCACACAAACTATTATGTTTTCCCCTCTCTTTAAATACATTTTAATAATAATATAAAAAAAAATTAATATATCAAAATTCCTTCTTCATTTTCCAATCCCCATTAAGTCTAACAAAAGCTTATCCAAACCTCTCTCCAGATCGACACTATGATTAGCAACCTCATGGCTTTTTCAATTTTCACTCAGTGTTACCTGAATTAGACGATGGGGAGAAAAATTAGGCTACGGGAACAAAGGAAAAAATAATAAATATTAACAAAAGATTGAGTACTGTTTTGTGTATTTTTTACATAATTTTAGCTCATTTATTCATCAGTATAAAAAATTCAGTGCGAGGCGTATAAATATAGGGGTGTAAACGAACCAAACACGAACGAACAAAACTAATGTTTCTGTTCGAAATGTTCGAACACATCACTGTTCGTGTTTGGTTCGTTTAACAGCCCGGACGAAAAAAAATTGTTCGTGTTCTTCTCGTTTGCTTATCGAACGAATCAAACACGAACTGTGCGCAAACAACAAGCTTTTTTTACAGCCCTAGCTTTGATAGCATACTTCCTCAAAACGAAGCAATTTGATACTCCGTACAAATCAGGTAATTCATACTTATTCAAAATGAAGCAAACCGAATAAAGCGTTTAGGGTTTTATTTTAATGTATAGTATAGTATATTAATTGTAATATTATAATATTTATATTAATATAATTAATACTATAATAATATTATTGTTATTAATAATTTATCATATATTATAATTTATAGAAGTTTAACTATTTAAAATATGATAAATTTTTATAATATATAATTATTTTTAAAATATCATAAATTTTTTATATATAATTATTTTAAATTATTTTATATTTCGAACAATAATGAACCGAACACGAACGAACACATCACTCTTTGTGTTTGGTTCGTTTAACAAACCGGACGAAAAAATTTATTTGTGTTCGTCTCATTTATTTATCGAACGAATCAAACACGAACTTCTTCACGAACAACGAGCTTTTTTGACGGCCCTCAATAAATAGATATGTTTTCTGTTTTGAGTCTATTTATTGAGGGCAAGTATGTGAATGCCCAAAATTTTTTCCTAAAAAACAAGAGCCCTAATTCTCCGGACGCTCCCTTTCACTGCCGGCGTTTCCACCCGCAGCCGCATCCTCACTCTCCCGAGTCGCGGCTTGCCCTGGCGCCCTCTATCGATCACTCCCATCTCTTCGGACGTCGTTAGCAACCCCGCCCCTCTCTCCCTCACTGCCGACGCCGACAGGCTTCCCAGTTTCAATTTGTTTAGGTGAGGTGAAACTAATTCAATATTCAGTAGATATTGTATTTATTCATTTAAAGCTAAATTATTTGTTGAATGTACTTGTGTGCACATCAGCACATAGAAACACAGTTTTTCCATGAATGGAGACAGTAAATGCTAGATTGTGGGTCAGTTGATATGAGAATTAATATTGGTTGGATTGAAATTGTTTTCTGATTAGTGTTTGATAGATTGCTTTTTGTTATATCAAAATTTTAGTATGAAATTGAAGTGGTAAATCCAACAATTAATTTTATGCCTTGCATATAAATTTGGGAGGGCTTATGTATGAAATCTCTGGTTTTATGATTTGAAGAGTATTGCATGTGGCGCTCTATTCATTTTTTGTTCTTTTCAATATTGTATTATTTACATAATAAGTTTCCTACATTTAATATAGAGGCTAGTTTCGCCTCTGTCTATGTAACACTGACACTTCTAAAAAATATTTCATATCCGTGTCGGACACATATCAGACTCCGACACTTATTCAACACGCCCCAACACTTGTCCGACACTAAAAAATATGCATTTGAATTATTTTTGGGCCCGAACACATCCTAAATACGCCAAGACACCGTATCAGACAGGTTCTCAATATGATTTGGGAAAAAATAGGATACAAGAAGTAGAAATTATAAATATACTTATAACCCTAATTATACGACATAGTCGAAGCTACATCCTCTGTCAAAGATCCCTCTAATATTGATCAAAATCGAGCATAAAAGATGCATGCAATATTTGTTGAAGCCTAGCATTAATAGTTCTCTCTTTGTTTGTTGAAGCTGAGTGTCAAAGTTCCATCCTGCATTTGTCGAAGCCAAGCATTGTAGTTATCTTTTGCTCATCAAAATTAAACCTATACCTGTTAAAGCGGAAGCCGTAAGCTTTTTTGTTGCAACCTGAAAAGGAGTCAACCTATTCATTGATGGTGATCCAAATATTCTACAAAATTTGCAATGCTTGCATTGAAAATTCTATTCTTCAAAGTGAAATCAATCAAAGCAATCATAGTTTTGTAAGCACTATCAACTATCGCAGGGGGTAGCTCTACTCATGGAGTAGTAATGTATGTGGCAAGGCGGAGTACATTGTTGCTTATCGCTAAACAATGGAAATTTGACTGTTGATGATGTGGCATCGAGCCATTAAAGAATACTCATTTTTCGTGTGACAGTTGCCAATGTTCAAGGGGTTGTCATGGGATGAGTTGATAGAATAGCAAGGTCTTGGTGAGAACTTTTGTGACATGAAATTTTCGGAATCTTAATTAGGAAATTGATAAGAGGATGCAACAATGTTATCATTTAAGTTGAAATCTAATGTTTGAGTGGTGGAACCATACCCAAGCAGACCCCTAATTAGATTGCATTTGATCATAATAGTTTGATTAGTTTTATAGTTTGGCAATGAACTTTTGAGACGATGGTTGATTAGACACGGTATCAGTTTGATGTTGGTGTAGAAGATCAAGTGTTATAGCCCTTGATGAATAAAGTTATGTTTTTTTTTTATATTTTTTTGGGAATCCTCATTTGTTTAACTGTTTTTATTATTTGTTTTTCATTATTCCTTTATTTACAAGAATTTTACTTTATTTTAACAGTTTGATTGAACAACTCGTTTAAAAATATTATATTCAAGGGCAAATAAATACTTCCTGATATCTCTTCCTAGACCAAATAAAGTTATAAGTCTTTTAATCTTCATAGTAGCTAATAGAAGCAACAAACCTTATGTTTTGAATAAACTGAGTCTAAGGCTTCAAATAGACTTCAACCTTAATTCCAATTTCTTTTAATTAGTTTTTGGCTTTGCATGTTTTCCATAAGGAAGTACTACTAGAATAGTTTTTCAAACTCTATCTATAGACTACATCAGGTCCAAAACAATTGCAATGATGGTTTTCCAATCAATTAATGGCACATTCTCAAAGCTAGTTATATCCACTTTATTGTCTTTAGGACACTTTAAGTCTTGAATCTTTTTCTCGATGTTATGAAATTAAGCATTAGATCCTGTTGATCCTATTTTCCATTGAATATTTGAGGATGAATCTTCAAAACTAGTAAAAAATTTGACCAATTCCTCCTCTATTGGCATGTATAACCTAATAAACATTAATTCATAAATTATTCCAAGCAATTATATTCTTTCGAGTCACCTAAGCTATTTGGACCTTCACTATTGGCTCAACTTGCTTTAGTTCATGTTGTGATGGACGCACTTATCATTTTATGTTGTGCTAGTTGGGCTGCTTCCTGTGAACACCTTGAGTAACTTATAATTTTCTCTTTTTTTTTTATCAGCTGATGTAAGCAGAAATTTATAACCACCTTTAGATTTTCTTTAGAATTATATTTGGTTTTGATCCCTATTGATGAAATATGTATAAATCTGGAAGCAGTCTTCATTAGCTGATGGTTATTGTTTTGTGCTGCATTTCCTGGTTCGCTAGCTCCATCTTCATGCATCTGAGATATAACATTGGGCACCAAGTTACATCTGGGTGGTTTTCAATGGAAAAATTACAGGTAAACAATTTAACTAAAATTCATTTTTTGCTTTGTAGAGATTTTGGTTGAGATCCAAAGAATTTGGAGGCTGTGAAAGGGCAAAAATCTAATAAGATAATTTAGTTTTGGCTCACCACTTTCTAGAGGCTTTGGGATTTTTTTCTGGCTATAAGTATTAACAAAAAATTACGAGGATATCTAGCTATTCCACCAAAACGAGCTCAAATGGCCAGCCACCAAGAACACAACCAAGGGGAATGCAACTACTAAAGCACAAAACATTAGAGATTTCAACTTTAAATTTTTTCTCAATATTAAAAGGTAAATTTCATTAATCAAAGCAAAGAGTTAAAGTAAAACATTATGTTATAAGAAAGAAAAAGAAGAATTCAAAGCAAAGAGGTAGGGGGAGTGGGGCCAATCCAGTTTTGACTCCATTCAAAGAGTGGCCAACCCCATATTCTATATAAAGGAGAAAGAAAATAAAGAATAATAATACAACAACAACAACAAAGCCTTAATCCCACTAAGTGGGGTCGGCTACATGAATCCTTTTTCTCCATTGTGTCCTATTTAGTGTCAAATTTTCGTTTAATTCTAATAAATTAAGATTATTTTTTATGCAATAAGCCCAAGTTTTCCTAGGTCTACCTCTGCCTTTCTTAACATAAGTTGTATCTAAAACATCTACTCTCCTAATCGGATCGTCAGGTGGTCGACGTTTAATGTGACCAAACCATCTAAGGCGACTCTCTCTAATTTTATCCGTCACCGGTGCAATACCAACCCTATTACGGATATATTCATTTCGCATTTTGTCTCTGAGTGTAAAGCCACTCATCCACCTAATCATTCTCATCTCGACAACACTTAACTTATCATTATGCTTCTCTTTTAAAGGCCAACATTCAGCACCATTGAGCATTGCAGGTCTCACCACCATCTTATAAAATTTTCCTTTCAGTCTAAGCGGTACTTTTCTATCACACAATAGGCCAGACGCATTCCTCCACTTCAACCAACCAACGTAAATTCTACTATTAACATCCCCATCTATATCACCGTCGCTTTGAACAATGGATTCGAGATATCTAAATCGTTCACACCTTTTAATAATTTGATCACCTAAAGTTACACTTCTGTCACTAGAGCTACTATTACTAAAATTATATTCCACTTATTCAATTTTAGTTCTACTCAAGCATGACACATCAATTTAATTCCTCGATAATTTTCACACTCTTGTGCATCTCCTTTATTCTTAAAAATGGGGACCAAAATACTCTTCCTCCACTCCTCCGACGTCTTTTTAGTTTTTAAAATAATATTAAAAAGTTTAGTAAGCCAAGAAGCCCCCAAATCACCTAAACATTTCCACACTTCAATTGGGGATATCATCAGGTCCTACAGACTTTCCACCTTTGATTTTTTTTAAAGAATCCTCAACTTCTTTTCTACTAATGCGATGATAAAAATGAAAAGTTTTATTATTATTAACGATATTAAGATCACTAAGGTCGATCGTATTTTCAGTATCTTCATAAATAAAGAATAATAATAAAATAAAATATTCCTCTATGGAGGAAAAATATGATATTTAAAATTTAAAACTTAAATTTAAATCTTGCATATAATTTAAAGCTTTCTAATTATAACTTTCCAATTGTAAACTTCTTTAATTTTTATTGATGGTTGAATCTCCCTTAGCTGTTTTCTTGATATTATGACGAGACTATCATGGCTTTTGCTCTCATCTTGAGTCTGGTCATGCTAGATCTAATATAAATTGATGTTAAATTTGGCTACCAAATCACCCTTTATAACCTCTGTGGTTGTTATGATTATATTGTTATGAAACAAACTTGGATCAATCCCAAAATGATTCCTTGACCAAAACCTCTTCTTTATGAGAACATACCAAGCGTCCAAATCTCGTTGAATTGCTCCTTCTATTCGAGGTGCCTTCCTTTTTTGTTATCTAGTTTATAATCATACTTTCTTTCCCATGCTGCAGCTAAATTGAAATTGGTTGGAGAAGTCTAGCGGGAGCCAAACACCGGTATTTGGCCATTTAGCGTAACCTGCAACTTTGGACAAACTCCTAGTTCCGTATTCAGGCATCTGAGATAGAGCATTGGTCGACATATTAATAACTCCTCGTTAGTATTCAACGGAAATCATGGCCAAGCAATTTAATCAGTCATTTTTGCTCTAGAGGTTGAATTATCTTCTCTGTTAATTTGTATATACTCCTCTCTGATTTGTGTAATAAACTTTGCAGCCAATAGATATTTTCGCCATTGAGCTACAGCCAAGTAGGTTGACACCTTTTTTATCTTGGCATTAAGCTTTTTGCTCTAGATGCATGGCTTATAATAGCTTCAATTTTGTACATACTAGTGTCTATTGCAAATGGCTCGACAATCATGGGCAGTACCCGTACTGGGGACTTCTGAGTGCATGTTTCAAAGCCCCAATGGCTACTTGAACTCCCTTGTTCCATTGAAAGGCGCCTTTCTGCAAGAGTGATGTGAGGAGGCCATAATGTGTGCAAATTTTTTAATAAACTTCTGATAATTCTTCACGAACTAGAGCAGCCAAGTAAATAACTGATGTTCTTCGGTATAGTTCTGCCTTTAATGGCCTCAATTCTTTTTTTTATATATGGATTAACTTGTTCCCACTTTGGATATAAGGAGAACACTCTTCTTAGGCTTGGCCTCATCAATTATGGTTTTAAGACGGTCTTCATGATGTTCTGAAAGACAAAAGAGGCATTTGGACTCTTACTGTCTGCTGTGCCCCCTAAAACTAGTATTCTGCACATGAGCTCTCTTTGTTCCTCTGAACTCCACAGCAACTCCTTGCTAAGCAAATCTTATGAATAGTGACTTGTAGTTAGTATCTATATCTTCTAATAGTTGGCAACCACTGCACCCCTATGACAATTATTGGTCCTTGAATAGAATTATTGGAACTTGTTCTTTCACATTTTTGAATTATCTCTAGCTTACTGTGGAAGGAAGAGCCGTATTACCTTAAGTGGGTTATCCCCCGTGAGTTATTTTCTCTACTTTTTTTTATATTTAGTTGGTTTTGCATCATTCACCATGCCACCTTCCTCTTACAAAATGTTTGTTCTCCACTGCAGGCAACAATGGTCATTCCACCCCCAGTTAGGCCAGCACCAGTGACCAAGTTCCTCAAGCCATATGTACTTCGGATGCATTTCTCTAATAAATATGTTAGTGCACAGGTTATCCACACCCCTACCGCCACAGTGGCTGCCTCCGCAAGCTCGCAGGAGAAGCTGCTTCGACCAAACATGGAGTCGACCAGGGACGTGGCAGCCGCTGCTAAGATCGGTAAGATCCTCGGGGAAAGACTTCTGTTCCGGAACATTCCAGCAGTGGCCATTTTCCTGAAGAGAGAGCAGAAGTACCATGGCAAGGTTAAGGCTGTCATTGATTCTGTGAGAGATGCTGGTGTGAAGCTGCTATGAAGATTCAGAATCCTGTTTCTTTCTAATTAGTTAAATTTGTGTAATTAAACAAATTTTTTTTTTTAATTGTTGGAGAACTGTTTTCTGGAACTTGAATGATTCATTGGTCTCTTTTCTTAAAGCCTCCATGAGTATATTGATGGTGCCTTAATTGATATGTATTAGAAAATAAGATTTGAAACCATAGAATTTTACCATGTTTCTGAGCCTACAAATTAACCTGAGTTCTGCAGCATTTGCAAAATTGAGCTGTGAGACAGATGTCTGGCATTAATCACTAACATATAATATTTATAATTATTTGCTCATCTACCCATTTGAATAAAATGCTTTTTAACATTTAAGTACTAAGCAGTAATTGCACAATATATGAGAGAGTTTAGAGAGTGAATCTGAGAAAGGGAGAGCAAGTGAAGAGGATATGTCAACGGAGCAAGAAGAAAAGATCATTGGATAAATCAATCTAAAAAGAAAGTCTTGGTGTTTTTCCTTTCTTTTTTGTAATTTATTTATGTATTTTCATTTCTTCAAAGTTATGTTTGTATGATTAGTGAATATTTGTGGGTTTAAATGAATCTATTTTTGTGTTTTATGATTCATTGGATGTAAAGTTGGTGTGTTGACCACTGAGCTTCATTTACTTTTAATTTAGCAGATTTGATATTAAGATTCACAGTGAGGTAGACCTTTTGGTAGAAAATTAGTAGATAAGTAGGGTTCATGCTCCATTCTCTGATAGAAAACTAGATTCTGGGCAAAGTCTTGGTCTTTATAGGGTTTATGAAATTAAACTATAATATCAAACTCTAATGCCTCTTAAGCCTTGATGGAGAGTAATGAGTAGTTTAGTCCTTGATTTTCAACTTCTATTTAAAAAATTATGTAGATTTTAAAACCTAAAATATTCACTAATTTAAAGATGTTTTCTATAATACTGAAAAACAAACAAAACACAATTTTTTTTTTAAGTTTTAACAGTTTACATGCATCTTGCAATAGTTGGATAAAACTAAAAGCTAAGCAGGCTAATACTTAATTTAATTTTAGAAATTGACATCGTTCCTCGTGGGATCAACACTTGGACTCAAATCTTATACTGATCACATATAATTTTGTGAACTATGTGCTAAATACTAGTTCAACTTATTAGAGAGGATTTTTATATCTACATTGGTTTAGTTTTGCATGTTAAGGTGCATAATGCAACAAATGAAGCAATCAAATCTCATTGCTTGTAACTCTCCCAAGCTCCTCACAAATGCCTAGAATAACATGTCAATATAATGATGTAGAATAGTTGCATGAAAGTAATTGCATTTTTAAAAAAGTTTCAAGCCATAAAATTCCATAATAAAGTTTACATAATTCTTATATTTTTTAAGGCATTTCATTATTGTTGTCAATGTTAGAAATTACTAATGCAAATTTTTTATACTATATTTATAATTATTATTGTAAAACCATTCATGCATTTAGTTATTGAAGTTCACTTGGGATATCCATGTATATTCAAGCAATTAATTTAATGTATTGATTTATTTTGATCATTACATCAAATTAAAGCTAATTCAAATTGATGTAAAATTAAATACCCCACTTTACATGGAATGAACAACCAAATTTAGCATATAAAATCAAAACAAGTCCATATACTCTGATTAGATAGGAATATCCAGTTTCTTTGAAATATTTTTTTAAATAAAAGAAGGGTCAAATACAAGCCTGCATGAAAATAGATATTAAAGCATATCAATATTCTCTAAACAAAAAGGCAGCAAAAAAAAGTAAGGAAAATAAAACTAGATTGAATATTAAATTTTGAAGGAGGATATTTTAGCTATACATTAAAGAGCATCGGGGTTTAGTGACCCAAGAAAAAAATGATAAGATTTCCATGCCTATTTTATACTGATTTTGATGATATTGTACTTTAAAGAAGGGTATTTTTGGTGTTTTTCTGCAGATATGAAGATTTAAGGACAAAGGAGCGAAAACATGCAAAAAGAAGCGAATTTGGAGCAAAAAGGAGCAAATTATGCAAATTTGACCTAGAGCGCCGACAGCGATGTCGATTTCGCCGACGGCTTAATTTTTCCGAGAGTTCAGAATAAATTGTATGGGAAGCCGCCGACGGTGAGGTCGAGGCCGCCGATGGCGGGGCAAATTTAAAGTACTGTTTCTAGAAGGTCGCCGACGGCGGGATCGACGGATCTTTTCAGAAATACGTCGAATGTGGACGACTTTCGAAGGGGTGCCTGCAAAACCCTTAGACTCTTCTACAACTTTAAAAAGAACCATTTTAGGTCGAAAAAACGGTCTCCTACGTGTTTACTAGAGAGTCCAAAGTATCAAAAAGAGTCAACTAGGAGTAGATAGTTATTTTAGTGTTGTTAATTAGTGAGTAGTGAGTTCAAATAGAGATTTTGTGAGGAATTCTTTGAAGGATTGTAAGAGTGGAAGGGAAGTGAGAGATCTCTTCTGCATTGCCGTTTCGAAAGAAAGGAAGAGATTCAGAGGAACTTCAAGGAGTTTGCTTGGGGAGGAATTTAAGATAAGTTGTATTTATTTACTATAGTTTGTAAAACTTTACTTTATTATATGAAATCCAAGTTTTATTGCATTCTCTTCATGAATTTTGAGTAGTTATTCTGTCTTTCTCATTGTTTTGATGTTTTTGTGAAATAATTGTATGAATTAGTGTATTAAACCTAATATAAAGAAGTTGCGATGATACTATATCTAAACTTACTTTACTATACAAATTGGTCATTTGTATTGTTAAAATCTGTGAAGAATTCTTAAGATCTGACCGTGGGCTAAGTATTCTTAACTAGTATGTATCACATTTCTCTTTGGAAGGTAGACGGGTAAATGCTTGAAAGGAGAAGTGCAAATAAATAGGAAAATAATATTAATCGGGCGTAGAATTGGAGATTTTAGAGTGACAGGCTAAAATCCTCATTTCAGTCCTATCTTTTGGGTTCTGATGTGTAGATTGTTAGCCCTCAGGTGAGGGGAACGTGAGAGCGCCGAAGTGAGAGCCGGCATCCTCCCAGCCTAGCTGCAGATTCAGTAACCAAGCATATGATTAGTCAATGTTCTTTATGCCTGGACCAAATGGTAAAGAATATGTATACTCATATTTGGCACAACACATATAAAACTAATTTTAATTATTGCTGCACTTAAAATATATTAACAAAGGAGAAAGATT
This sequence comes from Papilionanthe hookeriana x Papilionanthe teres, assembly GCA_022702705.1. Classification (NCBI taxonomy): domain Eukaryota; kingdom Viridiplantae; phylum Streptophyta; class Magnoliopsida; order Asparagales; family Orchidaceae; genus Papilionanthe; species Papilionanthe hookeriana x Papilionanthe teres. Next base: position 25,297,092 of record CM040423.1, read on the forward strand.
CTTGTTATTATATATTTAGACTTAACTTTAGTAGTAGTAGTAAATTGTTAGTAAAACTAGTTTAGATATAAATTTCATATTATTATCGATTGCGTAGTAGTGACAGAAAGACAATTTCGATCTAGTTGTGATTCTGAATTGGTTTATATAATCCTAGTCCGTATGTTTTAATATATTTCCCTGTGGGATCGATAACCAGGACTCCACTAAAGCCATGTATTACTTGAGCGATACGTACACTAGCGTTTAAAGGTGACTCTGCGATCAAAAGATTATAATATTTAATTGTTACTAAAATTAAAATTACGCTCCAAGTCAAGTTTTTAGCACTGTTGCTGAGGATTTATATCTTTTAGCAGTGGTGTTGAATTCTTATATTTTTAAGTATATTTAAAATTGCAGATCATTTAGCCAAAGAGCTTACAATTAAGCAATCACGAAAGAGCATTAGGGTCTAGCTTTTCTTTTGGGCAGTGCATCCTATAACTACATATTATTCTCATAATGATTGTTTTCCCAAAAAATAAATCTTATCTATTAAAAACCATGAGTATGAACCTTATTTTAATGGAGCTTCTTGTATTAAAGTTTGTATCTTTGATAAACTTCTTGAAGTCAAAGCTAGAATTGACCTAGTAACTATATCTATTAACAATCTATATTTTGACATTCTTGTGCTTGAACTAATCCACTTACAAAAGGTGTGATTGATCGCAAAGCTCTCTTTATGAGTTTTAAGTTTCCCATTCAAATTATAGTAAATAGAATCAAAATTTGCAATAAATCTTAGGCTAGTAAATGTAATATTAAAATATATAAAACTAAACATTCATTATTTTATTTGCAAAGTATGTTATTACTCAAAAGGAACTCTAGCATCACTCTTGATAGAATATCTAGAAATTATACTAATAAAGTAGATGAATTTGACAATTTGGTTAGACAACTTACAAATTCATTTTCTTATTACAACAAAAAACTTTTTAATCTTTAAATAAAATATAAATTATTATAAAATTTGGTATAAGAAAATGGCAGAAGTACTATAGTCATATCAAACAACATATAAATCTCTTATATAGAAACTTCATATGCTCTAACATTTCGATAAAATAATACTTTTACTAGAAGTTGAGTTACCTTCTTTACTCATAGCTATATGTGTTTTCACTTACTTTTTCTCCTTTTTAGTTTACAAGGAGCTGCCAGTTGGACAATCGTAGTACACTTTTCTTTTTCGAATAAATCTCCCTCCCAAATCATATCAGTGAATCGAAGAGAGAGAAACCAAATAAGAAGAGATATACGATGAAAAAACAAACCAGAGAAAAGAAAAACATGGAGAGCCTATGTGTGGTAAATCTCGCAATGATAGGTCAAACATGTCTGCCCAAACAAGATAGAGAGGAGGCTTCTTGGACCAATATATGCGAAAGAATACCTACATAGACTATCCATAACTAAATGATCAGGTGTATCTACCTGTTATGTGGTTTAGCACTCTCGAAGAAACATATTCCTACTAGTTAATTACATCTTAAGGGTTACCCAAGAATACTCTTGATAAAAGAAGTTTTGCTTGTATTATCATAGACCTGGGGAAATAGGTCATAAAAGGAAGGTTATTCCATGTGAGAATGCCATTATGCTTCAAAGCTCACGCTAAGTCATTGAGCAGAGAGTAAATATCTCACAACCCAAATGGGTAGCAGCTCATCGGCATACGAGACCACATAATAACCAAAATCGTCTTGATGGTAATATCCCAACACGCCAAAGCATGTCCAAGCCATAAAGGCAAAGGATAAATCATTATATCCTAAACGGACGATAGCTCATTAGCATCGGGCCATCAATATGATATCGACAAAGTCAATGAGCGATAGGGCTCAATAGAGGTAGTTAAAGGAAGGGAGAAGTAAATCCTTAAAAGGAAGAGGTAGCAAGGTCAGAGTACCATGAACCTATCATCATAAGCCACTAGAACCCTAAGTCTACCTAGCCGTGAAGGTAGTCAACCCAACACGTCCAGAGATCCTCGGTCAGCAATCCGTGAATTGCATGATCCACAGGGAATCTCAGTAGCCCTAAGGCTAAAGGATAGAAACTTTATCTTATGACTACAAGCTAGTGCTCTAAGAGATGGGATTTATACTAGATGAAGTGGTGAGGATGTCTTAGGAAAGAGGAGAAAAGGGAGGTTCAGATACAATGCTGGAAAAGCTAAGAAAAAGGACCTATACATCTTCTAGGTTGGGGAGCCTTCTAACACCCTAGGCGCACTAAACAACCAAATATATAGAAAAAATGTATGTTAAGCTAATTAAGTTGGAGAAGCACGGGGGCTTCTCCTCAGGACATGCAAGTATAAATCAGTTATCTAGAGCGGTCCTTGATACATCAAAAATATGTTGAATTTCTCATTTATATTTTGTATTCATTTTTTTGTGATATAGCACTTTAAAGGAAGGTAATTTTCAGGTTTTGTTGCAGGTATGATGATTTTAGGAAATTAGAGAAAAAAGAAGCAAAAAAGGAATAAATTTGGAGCTAAAAAAGGCAAAAACCAGAACACTGTGTTTTGGCTCGGACGGCGCCATTTTTTAGTGAGCATCAGAATATAAAGCACGATAGAACACTGATGGCACCCAAATAGGGGGCCGATGATGCTCAAATAGGGGTCGATGGTGCCTAATTTCAGTGGATACCAGATTCAATGTATTTAGATGACTTTTAGAGGGATTCTTCAGGCATCTCTTTGGGAATTCGTCCCTAGACTATTTTAAAACAACTTTAATGCCATAAATTGGTGGGGGAGATTATTGTGCGAGTGCTTTGTGAGTAAAGAAAAAAGTATGTAGAGATTTTAGAGTATAGGGTTTGGTGTAAAAGTGTTGTTTTGTGAGAGATTCTTCTCAAAAGAGTTGTAGGAGGAGAGGGAAAGTGAGAGATTGCTTTTTCCATACTATTCTAAGAGAAAATTGTGTGTTGTTGTGAAGAGAGAAGGATATTCAAAGGAACTTCAAAGGAATTTATTGGGGAAGAAATTGAGATGAGTTGTGTTTACTTCTTATTGTTTGTATGAATTTATTTATATATATATATATATAATCCTTGATTTGTCGTATATTCCTTATGAATTCTGAATAGATTTCTTCATCTTTCTCCTTGCAATGATAAATGGTGAAGTTATGATTTAGATTAGATGTGTCATATAAATGTTAAGAAATTGTGATGATTTTTCACGTCGTACTTCATTTACTTTTCAATCTGGCCAATTGAATTGTTAAAATATGATGTGAAACATATGATCCGAAAAGACTATGAGTTCTATAACTAAAGTAAAGATTACGTTCAATGTCTATGAATGAGTGATATAGTTCATGGGGGTTAGGTAAAAATAAATATGGAAATATGGTTTATTGGGCTTAGAATTTAAGATTTTAGAGTGACAGACTAAATTCTTCAATTAGTCCTGGTGTTTGGAAACTATAGTGAAAGTTAGCTTTCAGGCGAAGGGAAGTGGGAGCCAATATCCTCCCAGCCTAACTATAGATTTATGGACTAAACCTAGGATTAGCCAATGTTCTTTATAGCACTCGGAAGAGGGTAAAGAATAGGTATGCTCCTATTTGGTAAAATACAAGATTTTCACTCATTTTTATCATTCACTCACCATAACATCATTATATAGAGGAGGACACTTTCTCCAAATTTAAAACTTTTAATACAAAACTTAGTGTAGTAGTAAGTAACTTTAATTTGAAGTTTAGAAAGTACTTTAGTGATCTTAAAAGCTGTAGCATCTTTAAACTTTAGTAACTTTAGTATTTATTGTGCATGCATTGTAATTTGAATATTGAATTTCTGTGCTACACTTTAAAGATTTTCTTCCTCCATGTGGGATCGATAACTAGGACTCCACTAGAGCCCTGTATTACTTGAGCAATATGTATACTTGTGTACAGATTGGCTGCTTTCTTGTTAGACTGATTATACTTTGTGACTGAACTGAAAATACTTATTGAAGATAGCTGCGATCAGTCCTTAAATATTATTGAGGCACATATGACTTAGGTTATAACCTGCAATGCAGCCTGCTCAAAATCCAGCCCGAAGACCATGCAAGAAAGTACAAGTAAATTTTTTTAAAATCATCAATATTTTAATCCTAAAAATTTATTTAACTTGAATACTTATTATGATTTTATAGAAAAATTAGGATTTTGAGTCCTAATGAATGCATATTGCATCGTAATTCCCATACAAACCACGGAAAGAATTAAGGAAAATAATCCTAGCATGCAGACACACAATAAGGCTGAAAATAAGCTAATTCAAATAAATTCGAAAGGCCAGTGCCGATGGGTCAACAACATATCCCAAAAAATTAAAAGGTGGCTGGACTCCGAATATACATTCCCTGTCTTAATTCTATACAATAATATAAAATGTAGAATTAACTAAAGAGACATGGGCATCCGCGCATTGTCCCATCCACATGGTTACCACATCAAAGCATCTCGGAACCCATTCATGTATCTTATTTCTGCTACAGACTCTCCTAGGAATCTAAAAAATACATAGGAAAATAAAAAAAGGACTCTAATTGCATAGAAAGCAAGCGGTAGTGGGACAAGCCAACAACTGCACGTATAATGAGCCACACCTTATAAGCTGGGGAGCTGAATAGCACCTGCAACTGAAAGGGTTAGAAATTTTTACCTGATATTCCATAAAGGAACTTGTGTGTGTGCATATATGTAGGAACGACTCCCTATAGAAGAACGCCCTAATACATTATCATGCATTTCAAGCATGCAGGCACACCAAAAAGCACAAAGCAAAAAAGATCCCTGGCTAGGGCACCCAATCCAACAAAGAACAATAGCCAAACATCAAAAAGACTACCTAGCACTTTAGATCCCGACCTAGCACACCATATAATGAAAAGTGTCCTAACCTAGTACCTAAGTGCACATGGTAAAATCTCCACTACCGTATGATATTGAACGGGTTGCCACATTGGCCCTGTCTTAAAAATCTAAGGGATCTAAGGCACGTCATGAAGAGGGGTGACATTTTAAAATAAGTGGTATATGGCTAGCATATATAGTTTTGAAACTATGCAGATAATACTAAAATAGTAAAAATATGCATATTATACTTTTGAAAATAATAGACCTAAAATGTGGATCCTTAGCACAGTCATACATGTTTGTTGCTCGTGATACATAAACTCGCCTAATGAGTAAGACTAAAATTAAGACGAATGGGAAAACATATAGACATGCAAGAATCCTACATTGTGACTGATCGACTGAAGTATGGAGCAATAACAACTGGCATCAAAAGGGAGAACACTCATCATGCAAATGAGTTTAAGAATGCTACATGCAACATGGCACACACAGATGAGATGTACCGGTAAAATAAGCTATCTATGAAGAGGAATTATGTCTGCCTAGGGACTCGGACCACCATGCGATAAGCAGAAACTGACTACAAATGAGTTTGCAACTAGTAAAAAGATACCTATGAAGAGGATTTATACCTTATTTGAGAGGTACTCACGAAGCACACATGCAAAAATGTAGGATATGAAAACAGACACATGGGAATATTGAGGATGAGTATGTCATGAAGGCAGTGAATCGAGAACAGATGGGTATGCGGAGGAGGCAATGACCTAAAGATGGGCATGTCGTGATGGCAGAGGCCCAAACAAAAGGGTATGTCGAGAAGGTTGTGACCCTGGAATAGGCATTCCATGATAGTAGTGACCCAAACAAAAGGGCATGTAAAGGAGGTAGTGAACCTGGAATGGGCATGCTGAGTAAAAGGGTATGCCGAGGAGATGGTGACCCGGTGATGGGCAAGTCGTGACAACAGCGGCCCAAACAAAAGGGTATGCCGAGGAGGCAGTGACCTGGAGTTGGGCATGTCGTTGTAGCAATGACACAAAAAAATGGTAGGTCGAGGAGGTAGTGACCCAGGCATAAACATGCCGTGACGGTAGCGGCCCGAACAAAAGGGTATGACAAGTAGGCCGTAATGCGGAGATGTGCATGTTGTGGCTGCAGCAGCCTAAAAAATGGGTATACCAAAGAGGCAGTGAACCGAAGATGGGCATACTATGGCGACAATGACCTGAACAAAAGGGTGAGGAGGCAGTGATCCGGAGAAGGGCATGTTATGAAGACAACAACCCAAACAAAGGGTATGCAGAGGAGGCATTGACCCTGAGGTGGGCATGCCATGGGGGCAGTGGCCCAAACAAAATAGCATGCTGAGAAGGTAGTGACCTGAAGGTGGGCATGCCATGACAAAATTGGCTCGAACAAAAGGGTATGCCGAGGAGGTAGTGACCCAAAAGAAGTGTAGCTTAAGTAAGTGATAATGCTCATTGAGATGTCTAGTAGCATGCTAAATTTTCATTTATATTTAATACTTTTTTTATAAAATTACACTTTAAGGAAGGTATTTCTATGTTTTTTTAAGGTATCAAAGGAAGGAGCTTTGGAGCAAATTGAATCAGAAATAGAGCTAAAAGGAGGAGAATGGAGCAATGGAACAAAAATCAAACTGATTTTTATTGACTTAGAAAAAGCTTATGACAAGTTCTAAGAGATACCCTTTGGAGAGTTCTTGAGAAGATAGTTTTTGACATTACTTATATTCAAGTCATTAAAGATATGTATACTAGAACTGTTACTTGTGCTCGAATTGAAGGAGGATGGACCAAATATTTTTCTATTTTTTTTTGGAGTATGTCAGGGATCAACTTTAAGCCCATGTCTTTTTGATTTAGTTATGGACAGTCTTACTGGACATTTATAGGAGGATGTACCTTGGTGTATTCTTTTTCAGATGATATCCTTCTCGTGGATAAGAAGAGAGAAAAAGCTCAGGAAAAACTTGAATTATGGAGATCTATATTGGAGTCTAAAGGCCTTCATTTGAGTAGAACTAATACTGAATACATGGAATGTAATTTTAGTAATAGTAGCTCTAGTGACAGAAGTGTAACTTTGGGTGATCGAATTATTAACATGTGTGAACGATTTAGATATCTCGGGTTTATTGTTCAAAGCGATGGTGATATAGATGGGGATGTTAATAGTAGAATTCAACTTGGTTGGTTGAAGCAGAGTTATGCGGGCCTATTATGTGATAAAAAAGTTTAGCTTAAACTAAAAGAAAAATTTTACAAGATGGTGGTGAGAAGTGCAATGGTATATGGTGCTGAATGTTGGCCTTTAAAAGAGAAGCATAATACTAAGTTAAGTGTTGCAGAGATTAGGGAGTTCTTTATGATATTTTGAATTATATTTACATTTTTATAATTTTTAATCATTTTTCAAATAAAAATATTTGAAAAATATATATTTTTTACATTTAAATTTCATTTTTATTTTTCTTAAGTCCCTCTGACTTTAGTGAACTCATTAACTCTAATTTTGTGTTTTTTTATTTTTATTTTACTTTTTATAATTATTTTAAATAGACATAAGTGATTATCATGAAAAATTATGGCTTTTAGGGCTATGGGTGTTCTCTAACCTTAGTAATATCAGAGACCATCTCTAATCTCATGAGGAATAAACCCGTAAAATTTCAAGCCATGGTGATTAATATTTAATTTTTTATAATTTGAATAATGTTTGGAGTATTTAATTAATTTAAAAATAAATATTAAATAAACATTTTTTATTTTTGTTCAGTGATTTCCTCTATGTTCACTGAGTATAGGAGTATTTTTATTTTTCTACACCAAGATATGATTTTTTGAATTTAATGTATTTAATTAAATAAAAAATTCATATTTCTTATTTAACCACGTCGGCACCAACTCATCCTCGGCATCACCGAAGCTCTACGTGGCTCTTCCCATTGGTTGCACTTTCCACGTTAGTCGCCTCATCATCTCGCGGTTCAGGGTCATGTACCAGTCTGATCCCTCGTCTGCCACGATCTGAGCTGCTCATTCAAATACATGACAATGGATAACATCTGTTCGTCATCCTAAATGAACCATAACACAAGAACCATCCACACTCTATCAGTTAAGGTCTCTCTAGATACTTAACCAAATTTGATGTGGTTTGTTCCTATGGCTTCATCTAAGAGATGTGAACATCTATACGACTAGGTGGGCATGGATTGTTCATTTCACTCACAAAAATCCAAACTAAGTCAAAGATGGATGTTTTGAGTTATACCTTTTCCAAAGAGGCAAGGCCTTAATTGAGTTGGTTGAGAAGCTTCTCCTTGATACCACAACGTCCTCCAAATGTTAATTTACTCTGAGATGGGGTCTAGGTATGACCTAGACCATGAGGTGGCTCAAGTGTGGTCTAGGGCTATGGTAGAGGGCTCAAGAAAGGGAGCTTTGAATCAAGGAAGTTTTTTTAATTATGGGGAAGCTTTTGGAAGAGTTAATTTGGAGTTTTATTTCAAGGCCGATAATTCCCTATATTTCAATGGAGAAATTATGGTTTTGAGGTGGGGAGAGTGGCTAAAAATGATGGGGATGCACTTGTGAGTATGGGAGTGGTCCGAATTGATTTCGGTAGAGCTTTGCCAAGGTTTGTGCACTTCTCTCATTCTGCCATGAGGAGGTGGTGGTTTTATAGGCTCAGACAAGAACTTCAATTGGACAAGCCATGATGTGGAAAGTGGTGCTTATGTGGTGTTACGGTGGAGGCAAAAGCCCAATTGGAATGATCAACATTGGATGGGTCGAATTTTGGGTTTTGGCCATGGTGGTGGTTTTTGGTTTAAGGTTTTACGGCTACCATGGTGGTTGGTGACCTGACCCGCAATAACGCAGTAATATTTGCTTCCAAAAGATGGCCAAAAACTTGACCCAATTTATAATTAGTGGCTAGTGTATAAAATCAAAATGTTGTAAAATTTTAGAAAATATTTTACACACTAGGGGAACTACGCAAGTATACATATCGTTTCAAGTAATATAGGGTTTTCTTTTATAACCCCAGTATCGATCCCACGGGGAAAAATTATAGTAATAAATTTTCTAAATATTATATTTCAAAAATATCTTTTTATCCTCTAATTTAACTATAAATTACAATTAATTTACTAGATGCAATAAAGAAAACAATAATAAGAAAATGATTTATGAAAACTATATAAAATAAACAACTTTCTTCCCTCCAATTAATCTAAGATTTTTAAGATAATTTAATATTCGTTTGAGAATTTGATTTATGGTATTGTGCCAAGTAGAAGCATTCCTATTATTTACCCTTTGATCCAGGCGCAAAGAACATTGGCTAATTTACAGATCAGGTCAGGATGTATTGTTAGTAGAATGGGTTAATCTAGACTCACACTACTAGATGTCCAAGGGTGGCCATGGTCGGCCTTACTAGTGACCATTTCCTAATCTATAAATCAAATTATAAGGATTTAGTCTGTCACTCTAAAAACTTATCAATTCTACGCCCTTTAAATCTTATCTTCCTATTTATTTGCACTTCACCTTGAATAGCCCGCACATAGCCTTCGACTACCCAAGGATTCATGTGACATTTACAAGTTAAGAGTTCTTCTCCTTCAAGGTCTCAAAACTCTTCAACAGGTTTTAACAATTTAAATGACCAATTTAAAAAGTAAAGTAAGATCAGGTATTAATGTCATCACAATGTTTTGAAAATATTTTGAATTTCAATTCTCTATCAAATCTTTATATTATCTTATATATCTCTTCATAATTGAAGGAAGAAAGTAAACTAACTACTAAGAACACATTGAATATAAACAGCAAAACATAATAAATAACTTTGAATCAAATATAAAATACTTATCTCAAATATTCCTTCTACAGATTTTCTGATTCCTACTGACTCCATAGTGTAATGAACTCCAGATGCAATAACTTGAAAATAAACTCACTAAACTAAACAAAAGTGGCCCTAAATTTCTCTCTCTATTTCTCTCTCTAAGGATGAGAGATTCTAAAGTGGATAAGAGAAAGGGTTACAATGGGAGGGGCACGTTTTCTGAAGAAATCGACCCCTATTTATAGGCTTCAAGGGTTGCCTTGAGGCACCTCTTCAAAACATGTCAACATTCAATGAATCTTCTAGAAGGTCTGTGTGGCGCCTAGGCGCCGGAATCTGGCGCCTAAGCGCCGGACACCGCGTCTAGTTCTTCGCACCTCTTCACTTTGGCCCTCACCTCTTCGCGATTAAAACCGTTTTGGAGCGTCCAAATGCAATGTATCACATGTCATATTATCAAGGAACAACTGCCAGTCTTCTAGAATGTCCAATAACCGCTCACTCCGTCGAAATAACCGTTCAAACGTTGTCAAAAACTTAACAGTTTCTGTATCGAGTCCGGCGCTTAGGCGCCAACTTCTGGCGCCTAGGCGCCAGGCCATATTTTCTTATACTTTTTGTATTTTGCTCCATTTTTTGCTCCTTTTTGCTCCTTTTTCCTTTTTAGACCTTTTTACATCACCTACATCCAAAAACAAAAAAATACCTTTCATTAAATCATAATATCCTTAGAAATTAATAAGAATTAAGACATAAAGAAATAGATATATTTTTATAGATCAGCTGGCTAGGTCATGGGGGTCATCATCAGGCTGAGGAAGGCCAGGGGTGGAGAGTTTTGAATTCAATTATGTCCAAGCACAGGGTAAGAGTGTTAAATAAAAAATGGAAAGGCTTTTAGGATAGATTTGAGTTTGACTTGCGCTAGGGTCATGGAAATGGGTTTGGGTGACTCCCCATGTTGCTAAGGCTTGTGGAGGTCAGTGGATCAATGTGGTTAAGTCTCCATCCAACGGAATTTAAATTTATTTTTAGTTAAAGTGAGTTATGAGAGGGGTTAAACACTTTTAGAGGATCTTGAAAGAAGTTCCTCCTTTAGCCATAAATGGTATGGTGGATCACATGAGGCTTGTACATGGCTTCATGGCTTCCATGTGGCTTGGATGAAGCCACATGGCTTTTCCATGGCCTTTGCATACCTACATGGCTTACATAAAAGGAGGGGAGAAACTCAATTATGGAGTCAAATTTTATAAATTTCTAATGGAGTTGATTAATCATGGGATTTTTGGACTTAGGGTTTGATTAAATTTGATAATGGATGACTGAAATTTTTCATGTGGGCTTGGGTTTAGAGAAATTTAGAATTTGGGATCAAATTATGGGCTTTTGAATTTTGATATGAAGGGGTCAATTTTGGGCTTTGGTTTAATGTGAATGGTATTGAAAATTAATCATGATAGGTTTCTTGAAGACTTAAATTTATCATGATGAAATTTAGGACATGAATTTGGTTAAATTGGATTTGGCATATGGGTTCAAATTTGATAGATTTTGGATTTGGGTGAAATTTAATATGGAGTGGATGTAATTTTGGATTTAAGGTTTCTTGAATTTGGTTTTGAATTTGGAATTGGATGAAATTCGGTTTTAATTTGGATTTGGGAGGATTTGATGGAAATTGTAAATTTTTAGTGAAATTGGTGATTTTGGTAAATTTGGTGGAAGATTGGGCATTTTGAGAATTTTAGTCAATTTGGATAATTAGGGTAAAACATGGTAATTTTAGGTAATTTTGGTAATCATGGAAATTTATGGTAAGATGTGACTTGATTTTGGGCTTTAGTAAATTTGAGGTGCATTTAGGTTTATTAAGGTGGTGATGGGGTGTGAAGGGTGTGAGTGAGTGGTGTAGGGTAGAGTGGTGGACAAGGCATCCTTAGGGTTTGGTCCTGTAGGAAATCATCCTTGAGTTTCAACATGTTGGTTCCCAAGCACCCAACCAAATGGTGAGGGTTTGAGACCACCCATGAGAGACTTCACAAAAGTGTCAAGAAGTGGTTTTTAGTTTCTAGGTGAGGTGGGATCCATCACTAGTCCTCCCCAGTAGTCAACAGTAAAGACCTATATCTAGATCCTAAATTCTATGGAGGAAACTAAACCTCACCAATAAGAGGTCAACGGGTGTATGTCCTTTTTCTCGGGAGTGTTTCTAGCTTATTAGTTGAACCTCCCTTCCTCCTACTTTCTAACAACATCCTCGCCACTTTGATGGGTTTAAGTCCCACCTCTTGATCCTGATAGTCATATAATAGAGTTTTGTTCCTTTAACCTTAGGGCTACTGAGGTCCCCATGGACGAAGTAATTCATGGATTCCTGACCAAGGATCTCAGAACATGTTGAGTAGACTACCTTCAAGATCAGATAGACTTAGGTTCCTAGTAGCTTGGATGATGGGTCCATGTTACCCTGACTCGATCGCCATTACCTTTTAGGGATTACTCTTCTCTTCCTTTGACTACCCTTATTAAGCATTGTTGCTCATTTTTTCCTCCTTGGTATCATTTTGATGGTCTGATTACCGATGAGCTACCACCCATTTGGGATATGAAGATATCTCTTTTGTCTTTACAGCCTAGATGTGCTTTCACATATCGGGATTCCTCATTGGGATGATTCAGTTATTTCGCAGGCTCCATATGCTGATGAATTCGTTACCCATGTGGGGACAGCAAGAGACACACTCTCGTCTCGTAACTTAGTGGGAGCTTTGAAATCATCAGAGCATTCTCCCGTTAAGTAATTGTCCCTTGATAGCTAGTGTTACTTATCACTACTAATGTATACAAAATTCTTTTGGATCAAGAGTATTCTTTGGTAACCCCCATGATGTAATTAACTAAGTGAGATATGTCCGCTTGGAAGCACTCTGGACCCCATAATAGGCAAACACAACTAAATCTCTGGTTATGGGTAGTCCACATAGGTATTCTTTCGTGAATATTTTCCAAAGGTGCCTCCACCCGATCTTGTTTTGGTGGACATACTTGATATATCCTTGTGAGGTTTTCCAAACACAAGCTTTCCATGTTCTCTTTCTATTTGATTGTCTTCTTCGTTGTATGTCACTATTTTTCGTGTTCCTTTCATCTCTAGATCATTCTTATGATCCAGAGGAGATACTTATTCAGAAAAAAAATATATGCAACGATAAAAAAAATTGGAGACTCCTTCAAAAAATTAAAAAGAGAAAAGAAATAGAAATATAGACTTAATGTACAAGTCATGTCCAATGAAAACGCACGAGTGCTCTGTGTGATGTGAATAGTGACTTGGGAAGCCCACAAGCATGCAAATCATGAACATACATGATGCTATGCAAAGAAAACATGCAAGTGTGGATAGTGTAAATGCAAACACACGTGATGTGGTGTGATGTGACATAAGGATCTCACAAAGTAAGTGCATAGAGTAATGTGCTCATGAGGGACACAAGTACTCACCATGAGCATGTGAGGAAACATGATCACGAGTGCATGACATGGTGTGAGTGTGGATGTGCTAATGTAGGCAATGTAAAGAAAGCATACACAAATGCAAATGATCGACCAATCGATTAGATCAATGGTGGATGACCGGTCGAGTGGACAAAAGATGGTCAATTAGGCTAGCCTGGTCGGCCAATCGATGAAGGATGGCTAATTGATGCGATCAAGTCAATTGCAGTTGATCAATCAAGTAGACTGAAGGTGGTCAATCGGGTTGGTGTGGACAACCAATCGCTGAAGGATGTTCAATCCATATGATCGAGATGGTGGTGGTCGACCAATCTAGAGATTGAAGATGGTTGATCATTCTAGAGCATGCGATCGATAGCCAAAGGATGGTCAATCAATATGATTAGGTCAATGGTGGCCGATAGTTTGAGTGCTCGAAGATGGTCGATTGGTTCATAGTTTGCATCTAATCTACAAGGGATGTTCAATTGATATGATCAGGCTAGTGGAGGCTAATTAATCGAGTGGACCAAACACGGTCTATCGAACCGACGTAGGCAGTTGATCAATGACACATGCAAACAAGGACATTTTAATATGATTTTAAAATCATGTAGTGCACACAATATTCATGCAAACACATGCAATAGGGGCCCAATTAGATTCATCAACAAATCATGCTCTCTTTTGCGAACTCGCAGGATGCCTATCATAAGTGATAAAAGTTGTAGATACCGTCTAGTACTCGTCGTAACGAAGGGCCTTCCTCTAATTGTTCGGTAAAGTGAAGGAACTTTTCCATAGGAGACAATCTTTGTGAAAATGAAGAATTTATCATACGGACATAGCCTTCATAGTTATTGGAATGAAGATTGGAGAAATTCCTCATTCTCTAGCTCAGATTGGCTTCACCCCTCTCGTCAAGTGATGAAGCCACCAAACGACCACGGAGTTTCTAGTCTTTCGGAAGATTTGGTCAAGGTTCTGAAAAGGTTGGTTTTGCTCATGGATTTGTAGGAGAATCATGAAAAGCTCCTAACATAAGGGGGCTTTTTCTATCACAAAAACCCAGACATATTTCCTCTAACACTTAGACCTAGGGGCTTTAGGAATGAATACACAAGGGCTTGAAAATTCTCATTGACACAGTGTTTAATGATGTGTTCTTTGAGCTTGTTCAAGCTTCTTTGAGGTGTGGATGACGAAGATGCCACTGTTCTTCTTCTTTAAAGAAATGAAGAAACTTTCCTTTCCTAAGAGGATGCAGAAGGTCACCAGAGTTCTCCTTCTCCAAAGCTAGGAAGAAGCTCTCCTCCTTGAAAGGAGAAAAAATTGTGGTCTTCCTTCTATGAATCTCATCCAAGATCTTTACTCCCACTTCCCATAAGAGTTTAATGGGGGAAGAAGAAGAAGAAGGTGGAGAGGAAAAGAAAGAAGAAGAAAAGAGGAAGATGAAGTTGAAGAAGCCTAAAGCCTTCTTAAGCTCCTCACCCAAACCCTTCCTCAACTCCCCACCAAACAATGATTGTCTATCCCCACCTCTTCTGCCCCATGAAACCCATATCCCTTTGTTCCAAGCCAAGATTTAACCCTTTACCTCATTTTCATTGGCTTAGATTACTCCTCATACATTGTTTGGGTGAAGGACTAGACAAAAAGTATTAATCGGTGGTCCTGTTGGTGTCGTCGGTAGAAATATGGGGACCTGACTGCAAAAACCTGTAAACAGATTGAACATATGTGACTACGCCATGGATCAGGTGTGGTCACACTGAACTTAAGGTATCGCAAAAAGGTATTCATCGTGACCATGCCAGAAAGCTGACACAATTAGGCTAACGCTTTGTCTGGCCGGCGTGGTCATGCCACCTCCGGGCATAATCATGCCAGTTGAGAGATTTGGGTCCCTCCTGTTGTTTAAGCATGGTCACACCCACAAATTAATACAATTATGCCGAGGGCTTTGCTATGTCAGTGTGACCACGCTCGAAATAAGCGTGGTCAAGCCTTCTGTAGAGTTTTTTGGGCTTTTGCAGAAGCCTCGGCATAGTCACAACTGATTTCGAGCGCAGTCACACTATGGATTAGGCATGGTCATGCCCAATTTAGGACTGGTCACGCTAGACCTCACATAAGTTGGACTTCTGGGAAAATTCCATGAAAGTGATTCGAGCCTCGTAGGAACTCCAGAGGATTGCACATGAGCAGGAGGTGAGTCTCAAGAGCGCAAGAAGATGTTCCATATGCTTATCATCGAGTAAGATAGTTTCAATGTGAAATATGTCTGTCTGTACCTTAGGCTTAAGAAGCGAACACATGCGGGGTAACTTTGTAGGCGGTATGCATCACGAGAACATCTATATCAGTAAGACACAACCCCATTACGCAGGAACAAGCATCAACGCGGAGGACACTGAAAATGAAGGCAACTTGGGAATGATCACCTCAAAGCACAACCATGGTGGTGCAACCCACCAACTATTATGCCTGAAGCACTAGCTTAAAAGTCCTGTGGGCTCCTTGAGTCACGGTAGGCCACGCATGATCCTAGTTTGGTCCTGTATCGCTCAGAAATGATGTCTCGTATGTGTTGCAACAAAAATGGATGCCAACAAAGTTACTCGATTTGACTATAGACATGCCAAATTTAGTAGTTAATTGACCTTTCAATTAATTCTCTAACTTCTAAATATATTTGAAGTGCTTGTTCTGTCTTTATTTGTACTTAGATTGAATCACTTCCAATTTTATTTGAGTTTGTATAGTTGAGATGCTTAACTTAAGTATAAATTTATTGAAATCAAAGTTTAGAAGTTCTTGAATTTGATTTTGAAATATCTTTTACCCAAAATTCATTAGGATTGGTGTTTGATCATATAAATTTCTTTATGTGCTTGATAATAATAATAATAATAATATCATCATCATCATCATCATCATCATTATTGAAGGTTTATCAAACTCATGCTGAAGAAGTTAATCTCAATAAATAAGGTAATTACCACTAATAATAATTAACAAAGTAGTATGCATTCATTATCCTCTGTTAATCTCTTGTTTAGTATGTTATTTTGTAGAAACATAAACCAAGAGTTCTAATTTTTTTCACATAAATTGTACACAATGAGATTTTTCCATTTCGGTCTCAATTTTAGGCCCTGAAATATTTAAAATAAGATGCTTAACCTAACTAGAAGTGATAAAATTTAATGTCTATAAATATTTGTTTTTTCATTAAATATTTTCTCCTTTTTGGTCCTGGATCTCTAGGGCTATCAAAAAAATTTGCTATTGTCTTCAGCTCATTAAATATCTCGTGTTTGATTCATTAGAAAAGCAAGCGTGCTGAACGTAAGTAATTATCTGAATTTGATTTATAGACAAGTGAAATTCGTGCTCGACATATTTTGCTGAAATTAATTAAATAATTAAATAAATATTATTTATTATTGTTTGGTGCTAAAAAAATTATGAAGGTGGAATAATCTTATGCCTAAACACACACATATTAAGAGAGATAATAAACAATCAAATTGCATGAAAAAAATCCTATAGTGAAAAATCATGAGGTCAACCCTGTTAATACAATCTACTACAAAATTACAAGTACAAATGTTCACTCTCCTTTTGTATTAGAGAAGATGTGATTAAACAAATTGACGATCACAACTTTATAATACTAGTTTGGCTAAACAATCATTATAGGCTACAAGATTTCTAGTTGGTGGCTACAACAACAGTAGTTAGTTATTATAATGATCGTAGTTGATTAAACCATAAACAGTAGTTGGTTACAACAACAGTAGTTCATTATCACAACAACAGTCGTTGGTGGCTACAATAATAAATTAAATTTCCTCGAAGATCACTTTGTTATGCATATAATAATAATAATAATAATAATAATAATAATAATAAAAAAAGCAATGTGTCCATTATCAACCTTTTGACTCAATAAATTACTTTGAGCCAACAAACCAGCTTCCATTGCGGGCAGATGATGCCTGCATCTCACAACATATTGGTGGAGGGTAATAATTAGTATTTACTGAAGATGTGAAGAGAATATTCTACGTACAAAAGTTCCTTTGTGCAGAACCGACCAATTCTAATCTCATAGGTGAGCTTATAATTAATGAGACCCCACAGGCATGCATTCAATACAACCTCCTCCTCCTATTATTTGCTGAAGAAGAAGAACTTGGGAAGCATGAGCATGTGTCCCAACATAAATGTGTTGGCCACCATATATTACTTCTCCTCCAACTAATTTACCTACCACACTCTTACTCTCTCTTGATTATATCCGTGATAGGGTTGGTGTAGTTTCGGTGACGGAGAAAATTAGAGAGAGTTGCCTTAGATAGTTTGGTCACTTTAAACGTCGATTATCTGATGATCCAATTAGGAGAGTAGATGTTTTGGATTCGACTTATGTTAAGAAAGGCAGAGGTAGACGTAGGAAGACTTGGGCTTATTGTATAAAAAATGATCTTAATTTATTAGAATTAAATGAAAATATGACACTAAATAGGATGCAACGGAGAAAATGGATTTATGTGGCAGACCACACTTAGTGGGATTAAGGTTTTGTTGTTGTTGTTGTGCTCTTACTCTTTCTCAAACCAAAAAAATAAAATAAAATAAAATAGAAATCTAATTACGTTCCACACGGTTCTTATAACTTTACATATATAACATATATAGACGTGCATTTGACTTTAAAAAAAATGATAATGTGATATGTTCGATGTGATGTTAAAAATTTGAGTGTTACGAATAAATATTAAAATATAGATGTTAGATATGTAAATACATATGAAGTGGGTGATAGTATTTACATTTGTAACACCTAAACTTACCTTTTTATGTTGATAAAATCAAATAACATCACATAAAAAGTACTTCTATTTTATCTTTAAAAAGGTGAAATACACTTTTGCATGTATAGTAAAAGTGCCACATACGTAAAGATTTCTAGGTGTTAAATATGTAAATACATAAGAATTGAATGTTATGTATAAGATTATTATATGAAAAAGTGTATTTTATGAGAGTTATTACAGGCTGAGAAAGATTATTTACATCAGCTTGAATATATAAACTAATTATAGCCTTAATCCAGTTCCAATAAATCAACATGTCAACCACCTAAACTTTAATTTTTTACGTAAAGACCTTGGTCGAAAACGTAGGAATAGGGTGTTCAATACATAAAAATTAAAGTTTAGTTGGTTGATATATTAAGACATAGGAATTGGGTGGTACATATGCAAAGACCCCAAAATTAAATAATTTAGCATTAAAATATATTAAAGTCATTTAAAATTTTTTTTTGTTAAATATTTGGATGAATTTGAATAAAATGAAAGGTTTTAATTGAGTTTCATCCTTAAGTTTGATTTCTAGTGTTGATTTGAGGTTTTGTCATTGAAGTTGATATGGAAATTGCAAGCTTATTTGATTTAATATGAGAATTTACAAACAAAACTTTGTATGCTTAAAGGGAGCCCTGTCAACAGCTTTTAAAGTTAAGAATTTAAGATAATTGAAAAGGTGAAAGTTAATATAATTTAAAGAGATGATCACTTGAAAGATTTAAAGAAGGAGTTTTTAAATTTTCTTAAGTTTTAAATGATTCAAAGTTTAAGTATTTTTAAGAGTTGAAGTGTTTTAAATGTTTAAGGTTTTAAAAGTTTTAAATTGTTTTGAAAGTTTAAGTTTTTTTAATAGGTTTTAAAGTGTTTTGAGTCTCAAGTGTTTAAATGTTTATGTTGTTTTAAAATGTTTTAATGTATTTTAAATTGTTATGTTTCTAAGAGTTTTAAGTTATTTTAAAATTTTTTAAAGTATTTCAAATTTTATGTGTTGAAAAGTTTTAAGTTATTTTGAATGTTTTAAAGTGTTTAAAAGTTTTAAATTATTTTTATGGCGTTAATGTCTTTTGAATTTTTAAGTGTTTGAAATTTTTAAGTTACTTTGACGTTATTAAAGTGTTTTGAATCTCAAATGTTTAAAAGTTTTCAAGTTGTTTTGAAGGTTTCATCGGATTTTGAATTTTTAAGTGATTAAAAGTTTAAGTTGTTTTGAAGGTTTTGAAGTATTTTGAATTTTTATATGTTTAAAATTTTTAATTTATTTAAAAGATTTTAAAGTATTTTGAATTTTTAAGTTTCTAAATGTTTTAAGTTACTAAATGTTCATAGAGTGTTTTGAATTTTTAGGTGATTAAAAGTTTTAAATTGTTTTGATGGTTTTAAAGTATTTTAAAAGTTTAAATGTTTGAAAGTCTTAAGTTATTTGAAAAGGTCTTGAAGTTTTTCAACATTTTTAGTTTCTAAAAGTTATGTTATTTTAAAAGGTTAGTTTTAAAGTGTTTTAAATTTTTAAGCATTAAAATTTTTTTGAAGTAGTTTTAAGTGGTTCTAAAGTGATTTAAGAAGTTAAAATGTTTTAAAAAGTTTAAAAAGTTTAAGTTATCTTAAAAAAATGTTAAAATATTTTAAAATTTATATGTTTAAAATGTTCAAAATGTTTAAAATGTTTTGAATTAAATGTTTAATTGGAATTCACAAGCAATTTAGGATTAAGTTATCTAATTTTATATCTTATCCATATGAGATTACAAGTGACATATCCTAAGAACATAAATATAACATATATTCATATAACATGGGATATACCCATAAGAAGTTCTTTTTTTATTCAAATTAACCACATGATTACAATATTCATATTACACAAGATGAACCCTACATATGGAGAAATTTACATATAGAGAGAATAGCACATGAAGATGTCTACATATGCATGGAGAATACACATGAAGCATACTATACATGGAGAAGTGCGTACATAGAGTAAATTGTACATGAAACAAACTAAACATGAAGAAGTGCATGCATGGAGTAAAATATACATGGAGTAAACTACATATGAGGCATAACATATATGGAGAAAATTACATATGAAACTACACATGATTCTTTCAAGTTCATGAAATTAATAAATGAAGAAAACATATGAAACCTACACATGTAAGTAAACTATGCGTGGTTGGAGAAAACACACAGTGAATCTACAAAGTAAAGATTTCACATAAATGAAGAAAGCTCACATAGAAAATTAACTTAGTGATGACTACACATAGATGGTAAAATACATTTATCTACATGAGGAAGACTACCATAGATGGATGGAAAAATACACAAGAGAAATAACTTCACTTCACATAAACAATATATATAAGAAATAACTTTACTTAAATACACAATATGTAAAAAATAACTTCACATAAGGAAATCGTTTAAACAAATGGGCCTCACATAAACAAAGTTCTCATGAGATGATATTCACATAAGCAAACCAAATTAAAAATATGCATAAAGAAAGAAGAAGAATTTAGTGGTGTTGGGGTTCAGCCATGAGAATGAGAAGAAGAAGATAAAGAGAGAGGGGGATTTGCTCAACTAAGAGAAGAAGAGGAAGAATATAGTAGTGGTGAGAAGAAGAGAAGAAGAATGCAGTGGGAAGATTAAATGAAGAATAAGAGTGTAGTGGTAATAAGAAAAGAATAGGAAAAGCATAGGACATATAGTGGAGAAGCAGAAAAAAGTTGGAGAAGAAGACTGGACGAGAGTCAGAGTGCCAGACTAGGAGACTAAACAAAAGAGGATGAGAAGTGGTTGAATCCCTTTAGTGTAGAGGCAAGGGGGGTTCATTTAAGGGCTAAAGGAGGTGTTCACTGATGATAGGAGCAATTAAAGCTTCAAAAATGAGCAAAAGGAGGAGAAAGACTGGCGGTGTAGCTACGCCGCCAAGTGGTGTAATTACATTGACCTCTCTACAAGGGTGGCATGATTATGTTGCATAATCAAGTCAGACAGACATGTAGGTGCCATTTGGGACGGCGTCATGGTATCATCTGATATATATACACAACTATTGGTGTAGCTACCCTAGAAGTGGTGTAATTACGCCAAAAGTGGCAAATCTAATTCAGTGGTGCTTTTGGAAATTCTATGCTAATGAGCTCCTTCCAAACACAGAAACATTTATTTGCATGGAATACCCATCCAAAGAAGAATGGAAGTTTTGTGCAAGAAAAGATTGACCAAAGTTGTGGTCAATAGCACTAATATTGTCTAAAATACATATTAAAATTGGCTCTCTCAAGTCGACCCAGCCAGGCCAACTCTTATCGATCTGACAAGCTCTATTCGAGTCGTCTATCTGTGTTCAATCCAGCCTGCTCTGTTCGATCTGACCAATTCTGTTTTGTCTTGGGCGTGAACAACAACTTCAATCTACCTGGCTCACTAGCTCCAATTGGCCCAACCAACTCCACTCGGCCTTAACACCATCTCCACTCAACCCAACCGCCAACTCTATTCGATCACACTACTAGTTCCAGTCGACTCGACTAGCCTATTTAGGTCAGCCAGCTCTAGTCGGCCCGGACACCAGCTTCATTTGGCTCTGCGAACTTCAGTCGGCTCGGCCACCTTTGTTCGGCTTGGCCATCTCCGTTCAGTCGGACCACCAGATTCGTTTAGCCTGGGCAGCTAGAGTTAACCTGACTAGCTCCCTTCGACCATCTCCAACCGACTACATAGGAATGAGGGTATAATTATCATTTATAATGATTTTTCACCTATAAATAGAGGAAGCACCTATTGAAAGAAAAAAATAATTTTTTTTCATTCATTCTCTCTATTTTATGATGCTTCATATTCTCTCTCCTTATTTATGTATTATTCATTTGGTGAGATTCACAAATAATTTCATATTAACATCTTAAAAAGCTGGACGAGCGTGGATCATGACACCAATAAGAAGAGGAGCAATACAATGAGAAGAATCGAGCCATAGAGAAGTGACTAGCAACTTAATGCATTAGAGAACTTGCCCAATAGAATAGTCAAACTTATCCATTCAACTCTACCACTAGTTCCAGTCAGTTAGGCGGACTAGCTCCATTCAACCCAACCATCAGTTCCATTCAGCCTAGTAGACAAACTCCATTTGGTCCATTCGGCCCGATGAGCTCCATTAAGCCCGACCAGCTTGACTCGGCCATGCCACCAGCTCTATTCAGCCCATCCAGCTCCAATTGACCTGACCACCAACTTTATTCAGCTCAGTCATCTTTTGTTGGCCCGATAGACCAACTCCTGTAGACTCGACCAACTCCATTCGACCCGGCCAGTTCCATTCGGCTAGGCCTCCAACTCCAGTTGGCTTGTCTAGCTCTATTTGGCTCGACTAGCTCAGGTCAGTTTGGGCAACTCTGTTTTGCCCGACCATCAACTCTAGCGTCCTAACAACTAGCTCCATCCGGCCCGACCACCTCTAGTCGGCCCAATCAGCTCATCCTAATCATCTCCAGTTGACTAGGGGTATAATTGTCATTTTTCAAGAATTCTCCTCATCTAATCAAGCAAAAAACATCACTTTAACTTTAACTCTCTCTCTCTCTCTCTCTCTCTCTCTCTCTCTCTCTCTCACACACACACACACACACACACAGTTTCGCTTATTATTTAAGCTCTATTTTTTATTGTGATTCAGGTAAAATCTCAAATCTAACAAATATATATTTCTTTCATTTTATACTAATAATTTCAAATGTATACGAAAATAATTAATACAAAAACTATTTGTTTATAAATAAACATTTTTCTGCCGTATCTGAAAACACTATTAATGAAGTGATGTTGCTGCCCTTTTGTAACTACAGTCAAAGAGCTGCTTGTGCTCTGCACGCTCATAAAGGCATCTACCTTGTCATATATTGTAGCTATCATAGTTGGTGAAATACCAGTAAAATGAAATATCAATATCATATTTTTTCAAAGAATCAAATAACAGTAAGCATAAATTCCATTTGAACTTTTTTAATACAACAACAACAACAAAGCCTTAATCCCATTAAGTGGGGTCGGCTACATAAATCCTTTTTCTCCATTGCGTCCTATTTAGTGTCAACTTTTCATTTAATTCTAATAAATTAATGTCATTTTTTATGCAATAAGCCCAAGTTTTCCTAGGTCAACCTCTATCTTTCTTAACATAAGTTGTATCTAAAACATCTACTCTCCTAATCGGATCATCAGGTGGTCAACGTTTAATGTGACCGAGCCATCAAAGGCGACTATCTCTAATTTTATCTGTCACTGGTGCAACACCAACCCTATTATGGATATATTCATTTTGCATTTTGTCTCTAAGTGTAAAGCCACTCATCCACCTAATCATTCTCATCTCGGCAATACTTAACTTAACGTTATGCTTCTCTTTTAAAGGCCAACATTCAGCACACCATAGACCATTGCAGGTCTAACCACCATCTTATAAAATTTTCCTTTCAGTCTAAGCGATACTTTTCTATCACACAATAGGCCGGACGCATTCCTCCACTTCAACCAACCAACCTGAATTCTACTATTAACATCCCCATCTATATCACCATCGCTTTGAACAATGGACCCGAGATATCTAAATCTTTCACACCTTTTAATAATTTGATCACCCAAAATTATACTTCTGTCACTAGGCCTATTATTACTAAAATTACATTCCATGAATTCAGTTTTTGTTCTACTCATTTTTTAATATGTACATAAATTTGCATGCACCCATTGCATATTTATCACTAGAATGTCAATTTTTTAAAAATAATAAAATGTTACTTACTCCCATAAATTTTATTCAATTTTTTGCAATGTTATTGACAACATTATTTAATATAATTCATGCGTTTTTTACTTAATGTGTCAATGATAAAAAAAATTATGAGATATCATGTAATAATTGGAAGTTATTTTCTTCATCACATGGCATTATGTATGTTTGGCATCGAGATGAGGATTGATAAGACACGTGGCAACCTTATTATGATGGAAATGTATCCATCCAAACATGTGCCATAATTTCATTTTATATGTAGTCACCTTCTTATAGTAATGCATGATAAGCTCACTTGCATCATAGTAATTACCAAATGCAGAACAATGTTTTGGTCTATTTTGAGCCACAATCATCTTCTTCAAGTCTTACATCAAATTAAATCTCATTTGCATGGTAGTTATATGTCATATCATCTAGGCCAACGGCACAATCTTGCTAGCACACTACAGAATAATGATTAAGTAATGTCACACTTGCGTCAGACAAGTTTTCAACACAGAGATTTGTGTTGGATTTACATCGAATTTGCAATGATCTTTATTAAGGATGGGATTTACGTCATCAACTACTAACACAAACATTTAGTGTTGGGATTAGCGGCATTATTATTTCTCATTATCTTTATCACTCAATAGTTGTGGCAGTGCAGATGTTAAGGTTGACACAAATGGCAAATGTCTTGCCACAGTCAGGTGAACGTCTGACCACCGTTCAACGAGAAGAGAACCTCTCCTGTGATTTTCTAGGCACCATCTAAGTGCTCAGAGGTAAATTTTCCTTACCCAACACCACCCCGCCCCTTCCCCCTCATTTAATGTCGTTTATTCTTGTTTTCTTCTTTGTAGAATTAATTCATATTGCTTTAGGTTTACGTAGAAAGGTTTAGCTATGTCTTTTGGTTGCATGTAGGATTTAGGGTTTGTTTGATTTAGTAAATCAGGAAAAGAGCATTTGCATACATACCACCCAATTTGTTAGTATTCGTCCATCTATACCTAAACTCTATTGTTTACAACTGCTCACTTACCTTTCAGAAGGTAAGTTTCAATTCTCCTGTGCGACGCAAAAGATCAAGCGTACCTAACATCTGATGAGTCAAGTTTAATTGTTATATATACAATACATAAGAATTGTATGATTTGTATGTAAAATTGACCGTGTAGGTGTTAGATATATAATTCAAAAGTACTGAGTAGAATGTTTGTAAAAATAAAAGTGCAAGTGTTAGATATGTAATACATAATAATTGTATGATTTGTTTATAAAAACTGAAGTTAAATGTATTAAATATGTAATACTTATAAACTTCAATTTTTACATACAAACCACACAATCCTTAAACATATACAAAAACTAGTTTTCTCTTCCGACTAACTAGCGACATGGTTCATAACTGACATCAAATTAATGTATAATCGAATTCATGCCAGCAGCTAATCACAAAGAAACATTTTCTTCGTAATGAAATTTTTCATTTTCCAATTTCGATAGAATTAAGTGTGGAATAATAATTTTGATAGCATTACTTTTCCTACTTACTCTTACCATTTTTGCTTTTATTGATTTGAACTAATTTTATTAATGCTTTTTTTTTTCATTATGGATAGCTTCAGGTAATAGCAGAGATCAGTTATTTCACCAACCCCTTGTCAGGGTCTTAGAACTTACAAAAGGACGAAGAAGTTAGTTGCCCACTCTATCTCATGTAGCACTAATGTAGAGTTGATCAATATCACCACCACTGTAGTCCCTCTTGCATTTTGAGCACTCAGCAATTAGCTCTCACTCAACCACCACCTACCTCTAAAGATGAGTCGGACTCTTATACTCTCGTTACTTTGAGGCAAGCCACCTCCAACTGGATATATATTGAGTCGAACAAAGTTTTCGATATTTTTTGTAACTAGTATTTCTAATTTAGATTCTCCTCCCACAAACCATCACACATATCACAAGATCATTAAAAGTATATATGATTCTTCATATCTCTTATGGAAGAAGATCTCGATTGAGATTCGGGACATGCGGTTTAAGGAGCTTAAGGTACAATCAGTTAATTCTAATTAGAATTACAATTTCAAGTTATTTTATTAAACTAACAAATACTATGATATTTTTAATTTATAGAGGACTTTTCACTGACTGTTAGAGCATCACAAGAGAATCTGACATATTTTGAATTTCACGGTAGGCTTTAACTGGGCAATATATTCATGATGACCCGTAAGAAAAGAGAGCAGCCTATCTTGGTTGGGAGGAGGTTTGGGTGTTGTTGACCAAATCATGGGCTTCTCCTAATTATCAGAAGAAGGGCAAGAAACTAGTAGAGAATTAAGAGATTGGCCCTGCACACCGAGCACTGCATAAGTTATCAATATCCACCAACTCTACAATTAATTGATGAAATTATTTGATATTTACTAATTTTTATGTCCAAAAACTCAAACGTTTGGTTGACCGCCCACTACCCAAGAGTTGCATGCCCGGACGCATCAGCACCCAGGGACACAATAGTGTGCCATCAACCTCTCGACGTGTCAACGTAAGGAAGAAAATTTGATTGTATAAATATTTATCATATTGTTAATGTAAAATATCAATTAATCCTTAATTTTAATTATATAGGAGTACGTGCACATTCATGATACGAAGAGCTAAAGACAAAAGCCAAATCCTGACAGCCACTAGTAATAGTGATACCACTGGATAGTCTAATTTTGAGATTTGGGGGCAGGAGGAAAGGAACAAGAATGGAATGGTGTATGTCCAAGATACAAAGTGCATTGCATTTGAGGTCGAGCACTTTCAAGCAGTTTAGGGTTATCTGATGTCATCATCAAAGAATGATGAACTTTTTCGGCATGTCACATATATGACTGAAGGGCTCTGTCAGCTAGGTGAGGGCAGCAGAGGGCTACAATCGAGCCTAGCCAAGTATATCATTGTTCAAAATTGGTTTGGTATAATTATAAGTTGTTCATGTTCAGCTTGAGTTTGTGACAAGTTTTCATTCATTGTTAAAGATTGATATGTTTAACTTTTTCAGTGTTTAAATTTGATTTGTACTTGATTATTTAAGAAAAGTGAATGAGTATTTAAATGAGCTAATAAACGAGCAAATAATTTAAATGAAAATCTAGACTTTCATATAAAAAATTTAATAAATAACTTTGTAATTCTAATCGTAGCTACTAATTTGTAGGTTATGAACTCTAAAATTTTTATATATTACTAATTAGCTACATAATTCTAATTGATATATATGACTACACTAGTTCAAATTTTGTAAGTGAAAGACTAAATTGATCCTAAAGTTATATGGATGATCATTTGTTTACCCATATTAATAAGAAAATAATAGCAATAAGGCAATCCAAGTTAATATTTTTGTTAGTTACAATATAATAGTCATAAAAAATAAAATCATTACAATCAAGGTTATGAAAATTCTTAAAAAAAAAATTTATGACATTCTATTTAACTATAAATATCTCATTTTAAATTATCATTCACTTAGTAATAAAATAAATATCTAAGTAACAAATAAACTAAAAATATTATTGATGTAATAATATATTAATGTTAAATCTATCATTAAATAAATTCTAACAAATTAATTTTTTTAAATAATTCATATATATATATATATATATATATATATATATATATATATATATATATATATATATATATATATATATATATATGACTTTGAAGATAATCATTTATTAAAGTTTGTCTTATTTGTTTTTTAGCGATTTGTTTTAAATCGGTCATTATGGAAATTAAAACTGGCCTCCGATTGCGGAGATAGGTTTTCTACCCTATTCGGGTGTAATAAATTATTACTCGATAAATTTATTCTATTTATTGGTTGATTTAGTACTGAGAATTCATCTGAATTATTTTGAGATATATTTAAAGAAGGATAAGATATTCGTGGAAGAGTGATGGATCTTCTCGAATTAAATCTTATTACTACATCGCCATTACAATCTTGACTAACTTGTTCAACATTTAGATTTATTACAGGATGAGGATTAGTAGCAGTCTGTAATTGCCATGATTCAGGGAAACTTACTTCATTCCATTTTATAGTCCTATTAGTAGCTATATTAGAAGCTAGTATATTAGTTTCTACAATTGCATATCTATCTGTCGGTCTCATGTTTTTTTTTATATTTGGACATAAAGTTTTCATAACTTTAAAATGAATTTGATAGATTATTGCTATTGTTTCAGATCCAGGTTAAAATTCATATCCATGTAATTTAATTTGGATTTTAGCTGCTTCAAAGAGATTTATGTCTGTGAGTGACAGACTTAAATTTGGGAAGTGTTAAAGAAAACTGGCTCATGGCACAGGCTAGTTTCCATAACCCCCCATTAATGATTGTGCCCAATTTAGGCATCTTGCATCTCTTAAGCAAGCTAGAATTGAAGCGTTTAATCCTCGTAGAGTAAGAGGGTTAAATGTTACTTGAATTAAGCCAATGTGAATATATTTATAATTTTCTAAATAACTATTTAGATCTTCTTGATTTAAGAGAAAAATTGTTTTTTCTTGTTCATCTATTATTAACGATTGTTCAACAGTTTTTATCGAAGATTTTCCTTTAAAATCAAAAGTTTCAATTTTATAAATTAAGGTTTTTTCTATTTTTGGAATAGTTCATTTATTTAGATCTTCTTCATTTACAGGATATTCTTGTAATTCTGCATTTTTAATATTATTATTTCTAGATTGATTTCTTTGTAATTTTGTAGATATGTTGGTACTATTATATCGAAATGAAGTACTCATAAAAGACAATCAGATTAACATCTAGAACTTCTTTTTCCTCAAATAAGTTTAATATGGTAACCTAACAACAGCTAGATGAAAATATTATCGTTCCACTAAATTTTAATCCAAACAGGCCGAGTCAACAAGAACCAGGCAACAAAGCGTCCATCCCGGACATAAAAATGCCCACATGCAACGATGGCCACTGGATTAAATTTATCTTAGATCAATAATATTATCAGACCAAAAGGTTAAATTCGGTATATTTTGTATGTCTGTCAAGGATATTAAGTTGCCTAACAACACCCGACTTTACTATACAGGATATACTTCTCCTGACAAAGTTAGATTATTATATTAAAATTATTTAGAGAAGAAGAGTTCCAGATATAAGATTTAGCCACTCATGGCTCGGATACCAATTATATGATTAAAAACAAAATAGAAATATATAATAAGAACAATAAAACTTACAGAGCAGTCAAATGGAAGTAAACACCAAAGAGAGACTTTTATTTTTTATAACAGAAGACTTCTCATAAAATTTTTCACACTGATACAGAATACAACACCCTTATTTATAAGCGAGGTTGGATTACAAACTTCAGATAAGATAACATATCCTATTGATATGACATAAAGTAAGTATCAAATTAAATTACACCGATCAGGATTATTTTATTCATTATTTTGCCGACTTGTGACATAAAGTAAGCAGCAAATTATTTTATGTCGACCATAATTTTTTAATCCATTATTCTGCCGACTCTTACTGTTTCAACCATCATTATTATCACCTAATTTTCTTCTGAGGTGACCCTTGTGGGGTCCATTTATGCTGGCTTTTTCATTATTTTGACCTAAGGTGGGTCACCATTCTTTCTCATCTTTCTTCGTCTTCATCTGATCCTTGATTGGGTATTGACATATCGTCTTCTGATTCAATTAATTCTTTCATTTGTTTCTGATAAATTTCTTGGATTCTTTTTGTAATTTGATTTAGAGATTCACGAGGATATTTTCTTTTGATTTGATCATGGATCTCTTTTAAAGAAAATTCCCGAGCTTTTTGCTTTTAGACATTTTTGTCATTAGATGCGATGACTTTATTAATTTGAGTTACCTTGTCATCTATAATGATTGTGGACCACCATTTGATGAAGAAAGTTCTCCATAAGCATTTACTTTTGAGCTCATCTAATTGAGTACATAAATTCCAGGCAAAGATCCAAGAAATTTGTGCTTGGCAGAAGAATAATAATTGGCACATTCCTTCAACTAAGAATTCATTCTTTATTTTGTCGATTAATGGAGAAGAGTTTACCCATGCCGGATAAAGATTGTTGATAGATTCTGGAAGAATTTCATTGATGACTCCAAATTTATCCCACCACGTTAAAAAACAATTTGGTATTTCTTTATTTAAGATTTCAGGCATTAACACAAATAGCCAGGCGTGGCTATGCCTTGGATTAATGAGTAAAAATGCATGATTCATGGCTTGGACATAGGTCAAATAATTGCAAAGAAACATTTTCTTATGTTTAGTTATTGGATGTATAAATTCAATCCGTTTAGATTGGAAAGGAGTAAAACCCCAATCTTTGTGATGCAAGATGTGATTTATTGTCGTCTTGTTATATGCAATAGATTTATTTGGTTCATTATAATTGTGCTGAATTTCAACACATTGTAATGAAATGAGGATTGCCTCATATGATTCTTGTTCAAGATATTCTTGAAAGTAGGCAATGAGCCCAGATATCTCTCCTGGATTTTCCAGGGATCATTGAATTCATAATCCTCTAGATTAAGTTCAAGGATTTTCTCTTTTGAGGATTTATGCATGAATTCTGTGATTTCTTGAATTTGTAAATCCGAAGATTGTTCTTTTGAGATGGTAGCCATTGGGCTTCCATATAAATATTGCTTTAAATCAATAAATCTTCGTGAGGCCACATTAGGTTGAACCCTCCCTCTCCCCCCTCTAAAGTGGGGCCTCCCCTTTGGGGTATTATTCTTCCACGTGGGTGAGGGATGATCCACCCCTCCTTATTTTTCTCCCTGAAAAAATTCACGAGTGAGAAAGTCAGGCAAAAAATTATTATTACCTGGAATATATTCTATATCAAATTCAAAGTAAGATAACTGTGCTTGCCAATTGGCAAATATTTGTTTAGAGACAAGATTTTTTACGTCTCTTTGCAGTATATACTTGATTGAACTACAATCAATTCTTAACAAGAATTTTTGATTTAATAAATCATCTTGAAATTTTGTAATGCATTTAACGATCGAAAGCATTTCTTTTTTAATGGTCGAATATTTTTCTTGAGTGGTATTCCACTCGCAAGATGTAAAACAAACTTATTGTTCATTATTCAGTGCCTTTTGCTTTAATATTCCTCCATAGTCAATATTAGAAGCATCAGCCTCTACAATTTTAGGAAGCGACGAATCTGCAATATGTAAGCAAGGTAACATTTTTACCTTTTGCTTAATTAATTGGACAGCTTTAGTGTGATTTTCAGTCCATGGATTATGTTGTTTCTTTAATCTATTATAAAGAATTACAGCATTTAAAGCAAGATTTTTATAATAATCTGCTACATAATTAAGCGAACCCAGAAATCTCTGTAATTGACAGAGATCAATGATTTCATCTGGGAACTTAGAAGAAAATTCTATGCTTTTTTTATTGGAATAATTGTATTCCGGAAAATATTATGTCCCAAAAATCATATTTTTATTTGAAATAATTTGATTTTGGGCACAGAGATTACTAGCCCATTATTTTTTACAAGCCATTGAAATGTCTGTAGATGTTTAAAATGTTCCTTTATTGTTTTAAAGAAAACTAGTACATCATCAATATATACTAATATATAATCAGAATATGGATTAAAGATTTCATTCATAATTTTTTGAAATTCAGAAGGAGCATTTTTTAGACCAAACGACATAACATTCCATTCATAATGACCAAACGGAACAGTAAAAGCCGTTTTATACTTGTCAGATTCACTGATTTGAATTTGCCAGTATCCAGATTTTAAATCAAAATTTGAAAATATTAGAGATTTACTTAAGCGATTAAGTAAGTCTCTTTTATTCGGTATAGGATACCGAATCCATTTTAAAACTTCATTTAAAGGTTTATAATTAATAACTAATCTATGTTTATTCCTTTCTTTTTTTGCATTATTCATAACATAAAATGCAGTACAGCTCCAAGGGAAGCTAGATTTTCTAACTAATTTCCTATTAAGGAGATCATTAATTTCTTCTCTACAAATTTTTAAATATTCTTGATTCATTTGGCAAGGTCGTGCCTTTGTCTTGATATTTCTTTCATCGAAATTATCGATATATGGTAAAATAATACAGTGCTTCTTTCTATCCCAAAAAACAGTTAGATTTTCACCACATATTTCTCTTAACATATTTTTAAGTAAAGTAGAAATTTTTTCTTTTATGAAATTATTTTTCAATTTCTCTTCTATAGATAACAAAGTAATTTCTTCTTGTAAAAAATTAATTTGATTTTGTTTTAACTTAAATTTATTTATTTCATTTTAATTAATTTTTGTAGGATTAGTAATAAATTCAAAAATTATTATTTTTTCAAACTTATTAGAATATATGCCAGTATTATCAATTTTATTAATTGACATAATTTTATAAAGAAATGGAGTTCCTAAAATAATATGTTGAGTTAAATTTTTAACCAATAAAAATGGGGTATTTATGCAAATATTATTTTTGCAAATATTAGCAGAAGAAATTTGATATTTAATTTTCATCTTATTTCCAGACACAAAAGTTAGCTGTTGCGTAGTTTTTTCAAAATATTTAGAAGGTATAATTCCTTCTTAAATACAATTCATATTTGTTCTGCTATCAATAAGAGCAGTAAGATTAGATAAAGTATATTCTCGATTTATATTTAAAGTAATAGTTATAAACCATTTATGCATAATAGCTTTTTGTAAAGAATTTTAAAAAGATTGTTCTAAATTGTTATCTTTTTCTACTGATATTTCAGTAGGTGTATTATTTTTTAATTCTAATTTTAATAATCTAGTATTTATTTTTTCTTGATTTTTTCTAAAAATATTTATCTCAGATTTTAAAATATTAACTGCATTTTTTAAATCATTTATAGTAGTAGGTCTACTATCAGTGCTTAAAATTAAAGTCTTATTTAAAGCTTCTTTCATTGAATATCCTTGAAAAGGAATTGTATTAGAAGATGAGGATTCTTCTTTAGATTCGATAATTATTTTAAGCGTTTTATTTCAAGTTTTTTCATCTTCAATTTGGGATGTTATTTTAAGTATCTCCTCTTTCATAGAAGAAGATAAAGTAAATAAGTCATTCATTTCAATTATAGATTTGTAATAATTTTCATTATTATATTTGCACTTAGATTCTGTGCAATTATTTTCATCAAATTCTGATGAATAAGAGGAATTGTCCTCTATTTCGTCTGAATTGTCAGACGTCTCTGAGTTTTCAGCAGATGAATTTAATATTATTTTGAAAATAGAATGCTTAATATTTCCATCAATATTAAGCTCATTTATTTTCTTTTTTACTATGTATTTATTTGCATAGTGGCCAGTTTTGCCACATTTGTAACATTTTATTTCTCTGATTTCTCTATTCTTTTTCTTGTGAGAAATTTTTGGTCTTTTCTCTGAATAATATCTTTCAGAGTGTCTCTTATAATGTTTCTTCTTTTTATGAAATGATTTTTCTTTTTCTTTTGGAAATTTAGGAACAACGTAAGAAAATTGTTCACAAAAAGCACTGAATTGCTTTCTTTATGTCAATCTTTCTTTTTTAATTTGATATCTCAATTTGAGATCTGTATATAAGGCTAAGCCTTCTTGTACACATGTATTTATAAGTTGTTCATATGTCAGATTTTCATATGGAATTCTTTTGATATTATTATCTTGTAATTGTCTTTTTACTTTGTCAGCAAAAAGATTTGGTAATCCTTCAATAAATTTTTGCTTTCAGTGTATACTATTTGCATCTGGTAGAGACATTACTCTAATTAAAAAGACATCTTTATACCAATGAAAATATGTCAAAGTAGGGCATCTTAATTTTTGTAAGAGAGAACGAATTTGATCTCCATTATCCGCTACTATACCAGTAAAATGATGTAAAATATTAATAATTAATTTATAAACAGCATCAGTATTTTTTTTATTAGGATTTCCTATTATTGTAGGACTTAAAAATTCTTCTCGTTGTTGTTTAGTTAAATAATTATCCCACCAGCCTTTGAGAAGGCCAGTAAACCCACATGTTAACTGGGTTACTATTTGATGGGCTCGATTATTATGACTCTGGGCTGCAGAAGCGTAGATCATCATTCTTTGTAATACAATTTGTATTTGACGATCAGTCATGTCGTCAATATCCCATTCATAAATATTTAATGGGTTATAATCATTTTAGTATTTATTATTATCTTCTCATAAAGAACATCTGTAGGAGTAGGTCGAGGATAGTAGTATCGACTTGTCTGCCGAGTCTGATATGAAGATGAGGCTTTATTGCCTTTTAATTTATGTATTTTAAATAATTCTAATTCTAAATTATTTTCTTGAAATTGATCCTCAATTTGTTCAATTTTAATTTCATCATTATCAGAATTTTCTGATTTATCTGTTAATTGATCATCTTTATTTAAGGTTGTAATTTTAGTACCTTTTATATTTTTAATTAATTCTTCAAAATCCTGAGTTGATGGTCCTAGATAGAAATTAGGACTGGGAGGTGGCTGTATAGCAGGAGCTGAAGAGATAATTATGGGACTTACCTTTTCTTCTTTTTGATTTAAAGATAAAATAAGTTGATCAATTTTATTTTCCAATTTTATTAAGTGATTTGAGATTAAAGATATATTAGTATTTGTAAAATTTATTTGTTTTATTATACAAATAAAGTCTTTAGTGGCATTTGTTTCTAGAGTTTTTCCAAAAGTATTTAACTCAAAATTAGGGTTTTTATTATCTAAATCCAATACTGTAGGAACAGTTGAGAATAAATAGATTCAACTATTTCTTCAGAATTAGTTTTTCATTTCCTAGTTAACATGTCTAATTCATCTTCCAATTTTTTAGCTATATGATTACTAAATCATGCGAAAAATGAAAGAAAATATTTTCCTTCATAAAATCTTGCAGCCCAAAGTCATAATAATCGAGCAGTTATATAGCAAGGCGACAATAAATCACATCTTGCATCACAAAGATTGGGGTTTGAATCCTTTCCAATCTAAACAGATTGAATTTATACATCCAATAACTAAATAAAAGAAAATGTTTCTTTGCAATTATTAGACCTATGTCCAAGCCATGAATTGTGCATTTTTACTCATTAATCTAAGGACTAGCCACTCCTAGCTATTTGTGTAATGCTTGAAATCTTAAATAAAAAAATACCAAATTGGTTTTTAACATGGTGGGATAAATTTGAAGCCACCAATGAAATTCTTCCGGAATCTATCAACAATCTTTATGTGGCATGGGTAAACTCTTCTCCATTAATCGACAAAATAAGGAATGAATTCTTAGCCGAAGGAATGTGCGAATTATGATTCTTCTGTCAAGCACAAATTCCTTGGATCTTTGCCTGTAATTTATGTACTCAATCAGACGAGCTCAACAATAAATGCTTATGGAGAACTTTCTTCATCAAATGTGGTCTGCAATCATTATAGATGACAAGGTAACTCAAATTAAAAAAGTCATCGCATTTAATGGCAAAAATGTTCAAGAACAAAAAGCTCGAGAATTTTCTTTAAAAGAGATCCATGATTAAATTAAAAGAAAATATCCTCGTGAATCTCCAGATCAAATTAAAAAAGAATCCAAGAAATTTATCAGAAACAAATGAAAGAATTATTTGAATCAGAAGACGATATGCCAATATCCAATCAAGGATCAGATGAAGACGAAGAAAAATAGGAAAGAATGGTGACCCACCTTAAGTCAAAATAATGAAAAAACCAGCATAAATAGACCCCACAAGGGTCACCTCAAAAGAAAATCAGATGATAATAATGATCGTTGAAACAGTAAGTGTCAACAGAATAATGGATTAAATAATTATGGTAGGCATAAAATAATTTGTTGATTGCTTTATGTCACAAGTCGGCAGAATAATGAATAAAATAATCTTGGTCGGTGTAATTTAATTTGCTACTTACTTTATGTCATTTCAATAGAATATGTTATCTTATCTGAAGTTTGTAAGCCAACCTCGCTAATAAATAAGGGCGTTGTATTCTGCATCAGTATGAAAAATTTTATGAGAAGCCCTCTATTATAAAAATAAAAATCTCTCTTTATTGTTTACTTTCATTTGGCTGCTCTGTAAGTTTTATTGTTCTTATTTTTCTTATTATATATTTCTATTTTGTTTTTAATCATATAATTTTACTAAACCATCTATTATATATATTGGTGTTAGCAGTGATCTGTTGGTAGAGTAGCCTTTTTAAAGGTCGCAAGTCCCCTCAGGTCACGGGTTCGAATCCTTCTGCAGCCGAGTTTGATTCTCGAATAGTAAGACACATGAGGTTGGTTGTATATATATATATATATATATATATATATATATATATATATATATATATATATATATATATATAATATTTGTTAAACTCTATTTTTTATTTTTGATTCATGTTTGTGCAATATGCTCTATGTCGTCTTGATAATGAGTAAATATAATATTTTTTATGTATTTTTTAAAGGGGTTTGTACATATAACAACTAAAACTTTCATATTTACCTATGTCACACCTAAGCTTTCATAATTAGAAATATCATATAAAAATAGCACTCATTATTGCATTTTAATAGTCAAATCCATCTTTTCATCTACATGTAAAGTGTAATGTGTGTAAAAATGAAAGTTTAGGTGTGAGATGGGTAAATCCATAAGAATCGGGTGTTATGTATGTAATTTTACCTTATTTTAAATTTACTACATGTTTGTGCCTGCCTTGCATCGAAAATTCCCGATGCTAATAACTTGAAAACATTCCGGCGCTTATCAACCTCGCCGACGGAAATCATGGGCATAAATGACGACATAAGTTTGCATCGTGTGGATGCAGCAAAAGGTTGTAACCGAGCCGAGCCTAGCCTAGTATATCGTTCAGACTTGGCTTGGTATAATTATAAGTTGTTCAATTTTAACTTGAGCTTGAGTTGGGATTTTATACATTGTTAGAGTTGATTTGTTTAACTTTTCAACGTTTAAACTTGATTTGTTTATGATAAGTGAACAAATATTCAAACGAGCTAATAAACGAGTTAAAAATTCATATGAGAATCTAGACTTTCATATAAAAAATTTAATAAATAAAATTTCAATTCTAAACGTAGCTATTAATTTTTCGACAAGTGAACTCTAAAATTTTTGAACATTACTAATCAGCTACATAATTCTTATTTATATATATGACTACCCTAGTTCAAATTTTGTAAGTGGAAGACTAAATTCATTCTAGAAGTTATAGATGGTCATTTACATATTCATATTAAGAAGAAAATATAAGGCAATCCACATTAATATTGTTGGTAATTACACGTGATGATCATAAATAATGAACTCATTACATTGAGATTATAAAAATTCTACAAGAAAATTATTGTTTCACACTCTCTTTTAACTATAAATATCTCATTCTAAATTATCATTCACTTGTTATTAACATAAATATTAATTAATAATTAACTTATAAATATTATTGATATAAGAATATATTGCTATTAAATCTTTTATTAAATAATTAAAATTTTATTTAAATGATATATCATATGTATAATACAAGTTACTATCGAGCTTATTATCAAGTAATTAACAAGTTACTTGTTGAATGACTAATAAGTTTCTTCGTGAGAAAAACGAAAAAGTTTGACTGAGTTCCTATCCAGTTCGTTTAAACTTCGAGCTTTTAAAAATTATTCAAACTTGTTTATTTACTAATTTGAATGAACATGGTTGAGCCTTAATCGAGTCGAGTTCAAGTTGTTCATCGAGTGCATTAGTTCATTTACAACCCTAACTGTAATGCGACTGACAGAGCATATCGTAGATTGTCTTGGCAAGTGGCCTCCAAGTTTGGTGGATGAAAAAGAGGGAGAAGAGGGAGAGAATGAAGATGAGTTCGTTGATGATTACTCATACGGGTTAATATATTTTTTCTCTGTTAGTATTCGGACATTAAAGATTGGCGAGAGGCTTCTATGCGAGCCTCCTGACTAACTTCAAATGTTCATGAATTTCATCCCGCATATAGGCATGATCGAACCTGTGACCCCAGGATTCATACAAACTCGGCCAACTAAAGAGTAACAATAGGCGACATTATATATATAGTCAATGTTTTGATAGAAATTTTTATAGATTTTGAGTAAAGTTTGTTAAATTATATTGATGCTAATTTCATTTGTTACACCCTTTTATGCGTGGATCATATGTACGACACAAATCTGCTACTAATATTTTATGTTGGATTATTGACATATTAGCGTCAGAATTGGCCAGTGCTAATTTGGAAAATTTTTATAGTGGCAATAGCAATCAACAAATTTTCATCGTCTAGCATAAATCTCGAGGCATGACACGGATTTCAAGACAATCTTTTGAAAAAAAAATTCAAACTTTAATTCAGAGTCAAGTAGAGCTACGATATCAGCAAACATACAGTCAAATTGATCGGCT
Source organism: Papilionanthe hookeriana x Papilionanthe teres (assembly GCA_022702705.1). Classification (NCBI taxonomy): domain Eukaryota; kingdom Viridiplantae; phylum Streptophyta; class Magnoliopsida; order Asparagales; family Orchidaceae; genus Papilionanthe; species Papilionanthe hookeriana x Papilionanthe teres. The sequence continues at coordinate 25,335,633 of CM040423.1, forward strand.
TGACGAGATAGACCCGGTGTTATAAAAATTGGTCAAATCTGAGTCAAATCAAGCTCAGATCAAGCCATTAAGCTGCTTTCGAAAGTTCAGACACATTTAGAAGGTAAATCAGATGTCGGATCTAGCAATTTTATAGTTGATTTTAGCATCTCGACAAGAATCCAATGAGTCCAAGATTGCTCAATTCTGACATCGTTAAGACTCTCAAATTTTCATCAAATGTCATCCAATCAAGGGAACTATTGTGGTATATTTATAAACTAATTGGAACGATCGACGATAAAGTAAAAAAGGAACGAGAAAATCACACCAGAAAAGAAGTCACACAAATTTATCTGGTTCAGCAATTTTTGCCTACGTCCACGGAGTTGCAGTGGATTTTATTACTTGAGAAATTTACACCGTCGACCACGTTGACTTACAAGAGGGATCTCACCATTCCTCACTCTCTTCTTCTCTCTCTCTACACCGAGATACACACTGAAGAAGATAAATAAAAACGGGGAACCACCTGCTTAATTCACGTACAAGAGAAATCATATTTCTCTTCTACCACAAGCCACCAAGAAGCCAAGGGAGAGCAACCTTCTTCTTCTTCTTTCTTCTTCCTTCCTCAAAGCACGACTACGCCTTGAAAATTGCCTTTTGGATATCTCACACATGTAGCAGTTGATTGCCAAAAGATATGGAGGAGGCTACTGTTCGCGACTTTAAGAGGCGCAGGAGCAAATGGAAGACGGAGTGGGAACAGGAGGGACGATTTGCAAACGTGAGAGGCGACACTTTTTTTTGTTTTAAACCGGGATCCACGTCAACAAATCTCCCACTAGGAGACCGGTACACAAATTACAACGTATTCTTCCTCAAACTGATATCTTCCACTAGTGGCATCACCCTTTTCTTTGAACATGAATCCTCCATCTCTACAACTCAAAGCCTCAGTCTTTGCACCAGAAGACTAACTGAAGCTGCGCCCTTCAGTTTCTCAAGAATAATACTCTTAATCAACATATCAACAAGGTCAACATAGCCTTGCACCACCAAGTTATTTCCTTGGTTACTCCTGTATCTACTTGCAACTCCCACTGCATGGGGAATATCCTGTCTCTGCTGAAAGTATTTTACAACAAGTCTAGCCTTGTACCTCTTACTGTCATCATGCCCAGTCTTTACCTGATACACCCACTTGTTATGTAATGTATTCTTCCCTAATGGAAGTTCTATCAGCTCCCACTTGCTCGAATTTTCATCTTGCAGTGTTTCTTCAAAAATCTGAGGTTTTCCACCATCTGTCAGCAGAATATAGTTCAAAGTTGGGGACTAACGTTGTGGAGAACATATAATCCTTTCTGACATGCGAACTGCAACTGTAGGGGTAGTCTGCTCTGAAACTTCCTACATAACAATAGGAATGGGTTCCCGAGACACACTCTTCATCTCTACCCTGCACAGTGACCTTTAATAAATCATCGAATTTTACCAACTCAGATTTCTGCAGTATTGTTTCAGAAATTGTACTGGACTTGTCCTTGTACATGACCTTCTCATTGAAAATCATGTTCCTGCTCCTTATGATCTTCCGATCCTGATCATCCCAGAACGATATACAAATGCCTCATCTCCATAGCCAATGAAGTAACATTTCTTTGAATTAACTTCAAGCTTACTATGAGCGTCTAGATTAATGAGAACATATGAAAGACAACCAAAAGTTTTAAGGTGAGAAAATTTGACCTCTTTCGCACTCCAAACCTCCTCAGGCAACTCACAATTTAATGGAATGGATGACCCCTGTTGATGAAATAAACTACCGTGCTGACCACTTCTACCCAGAAAGTGGGTGGTAGTCTGGTGTATATTCTCGTGATTCTAGCCCACTCATTAATGATCTTGTTGATGCGCTCTGCAACACCATTTTGTTGTGATTTTCTCGGAATGGTCTTCTCCATTATGATGCCCTGAGTTGCACAATACTCCTTGAACCCACCATCAATGTACTCACCACCATTATCAGACCTTAGACATTTCAGCTTTAAGCCTATCTCAGTCTCAACCATGGTCTTTCAAGTCCTAAACACATTAAATACATTAGATTTATGCTTCAAGAAATAAACTCATACCTTTCTATTATGATCATCAACAAATGTCACGTAGTAACAAGAGCCTCTAAGAGATCTCACTGGAGAAGGTCCCCACACATTTGTGTGTACTAGATCCAGCTTTCCTACCTTTGGAATTCTGTCACTTTTTAAGAAACCGACCTTCCTCTGTGTCCCCACAATGCAACTCTCACACATGCCGAGATCAACTGACTTTTGTTCTAGTAGCTTGCCTCTGGATGGAAGTTCCTTTATACCCCTCTGACTCATGTGGTCAAGTCTGCAATGCCACTACTCTGTTGTGCTCTCTGCAACAGTAGTATCAACACTGTTAATTAAACCAGTAGTCATATACAACTTACTTGTTCTCTTAACCCAAGCTAGTACCAATGCTCATTTATTAAACTTTCAAGTGTTATCTGAGAACACTGCTGAATGTCCACACTCATCAAGCTGCCCAACAGAAATGAGGTTCTTCTTCAACTCAGGAATGTGTCAAACCTTTTGTAGAGTCCATTTGTTCTTGTTAGGAAATGCAATGTTAATGTCTTCCATTCCTACCACATTCAGAGCTTCTCCATCTGCTAGATATACTTTCCTAAAGTCACATGCAATATAATTTCACATCAATTCCTAATGGAAAATTGTATGTAAAGAGCCTCTAAATCGAGTATCCAATCATCAACAAAATTATGAACTGCCAGCAGTAGTGCATCCTGTGCTTCTTTAATTATCACATTTATGTTATGACCCACTTTTAATATGTATGCAATTTATGTTTATAGCAACGACACCAAAAACTTGATCCCGCTTTAAATATAGATATATGATTTAATGTATAATGTGGATTCTACGCAAGTATACGTATCGTATCAAGTAATACAAGGCTCTAGTAGAGTCCTGATTATCGATCCCACAGGGAAGTTTTTAACAGATTTTTTATCACCTAAATTAAAAGGAATTACTTACTAATATAGTAAACGGAAATTAAAAGTAACTATTGCAAACTAAAGTAAACTAATGCTTTAAATAAGTTGATTTAAATAATTCAGAAAAAGTATCATTCTCCTTGTTTTTAGAAAATTAAGTGAATGATGAATTTAAATAAAATTCTTAAATTGTATTGTGACAAATAGGAGCATTCACTATTCTTTACCCTTTGGTCCGAGTGCAAAGAACATTGACTAATCCTATGTTTGATTACCGAATCTGCGGCTAGGTTCGGGAGGATGCTTGCTGCCACTTCGAGCTCCCACGTTCCCCTCACATCGAGGGCTAACATCTACACTTCGGCTCCGATTCTACGTCCGATAATTAATATTTCTCTATTTATTTGCACCCGCCTTCCAAGGCTTTTGACTTCCCTGAATATTGGATGTAATTTTTACTATAGTTGATAATTCAACATATTTTAACAACTCCATTGGCCAGATTGAATGTAAATTAAGTTTTAAGTAAAAATTATCACAATTTATTTTAATATATATTAGGTGCTTCTATTTAATTTCATCAATCCGCATAATTTTCATAAACAATGAGAAAGACTAAGAAAACTACTCAGAATGCATGGGAATAAAACAAAGCATGGATTTCATTTAAAGTTAACAACAATAAATAAAGATACTTATCTTAATTTCCTCCCCAAGCAGACTCCTTGAAGTTCCTTTGACTTTTCCTTCTAGTACAGCAAACTTCTAAATAATACTCAAATAAACTAAAGAAACTCACTAAATACACTCAGACTTACTAAAATAGACACATAAAAGACTCTAGAGACACACTAAGATACTAGAATTCGGCCTCTATTTATAGAGGAAAGCAAAGGTCCAAGGGGTGCTTAAAAACTTCTTCAAAAAGTGTCCAGGTTCAATGTATTTGCATTTTGAACTGGCTCGCCGTCGGCGGGAAACGATCTCGCCGTCGGCGGGGCTTCTAGAAGGTCTTCAAACTGCGCGATCTCGCTGTCGGCGGGCTCGGGCTCACTGTCGGCAGGGTAGTTATATATCCTTCAGAAATTCTCCTTAGTAATCTCACCGTCGGCGGCCTCGATCTCGCCGTCGGCGACTTAGTTCAATTTGCATGAATTTCTTCCTTTTTTATCTAATTTTGCTCCATTTCATGCTTTTTGCTTCTATTACTTATAAATATTCATTCCTGCAGTAAAATAAAGAAAATAGCTTTCTTTAAAGTGCAATTTCATCAAAAATAGATATGAATTTCTTAATGAATTTTTATGTGATCATGCTATCATTATTTGCCTTCTTGAGATTTTTATAATTCCTCTTTATGTGGCCAGTTTTGCCACAATTTCAGCATGTTGCATTCTGACCAGGCCTTGACTTGCTCGTGCCTCTGTTGATTTTGATCTTTCTCTTTTTGATTTCATGTCATGTGATCTCCCTCTTAAATCAACATTCAGTGCTGAACTCAAACCTGAGAATTCTCCAGAGTCTTTCATGTGCACTTCCTTAGCCAAAATTAAATCATAAATATCATCATATTTCAGTTTAGATTTATCTGCAAAATTTATGACAACCATCCCCATAGCTTCCTAGCATATTGGCAATGAAGCCAACAAAATCAGTGCATGTATCTCATCATCAAATTCAATTTCCACAGATGATAATTGAATTGTGATAGTATTAAAATCATTCAAGTGTTGTATAGACATACCTTCCGCCATCATCAAATTGAATAACTTCTTCATCAGATATACCTTTTTACTCGTCAATGGCTTTTCATACATACCTGACAGGGCTACCATAAGATCTGCAGCAGTTCTCTTCTTGACGACGTTGTGTGCAACATACCACGATAGGGTCAATCGAATAATCCTCAGAACTTATCGATCCAACAAATTCCATTCAGCCTCTTCCATCCTTTCAGGTGTTTTCTCCAATAACAGAAGATGAAGTTTCTTACCATAGAGGTAGTCCTCTATTTACATCATCCAATAACTAAAATCCATGCCATCAAATTTCTCGATCCCTGAAATCTTTACTTAATCTGCATCTAATGTCTTTTCACTGATTTGAACAAAGCTCTGATACCAGTTGTTGTGGTATATTTATAAAATAATTGGAACAATTGACGACGAAGTAAAATGGAACAAGAAAAGTCATACCGGTGTTGACCTCATTTTTGATGAGGTCTTCCCTTCTTCTTTTTAGTGCTTAGGATCTAGCCTTAGGCTTTTCCTTTGACTATCTTAGAGGACTAGAATTGGGACCCGCCTTTTAGAAATTCAAACCACTTCTAAACTCCTTGCAAACTCCACAAACTTGACTATAGACCCCTAATCACCTAGAGGGTTGAAATCAAATGTGGAAGTTTAAAGGATGAGTTCCTATAGGATTCTTTGGCCTTAGGACCGCCTACAGGTGGCACTGATGCAGTGAAGGGGCCGACTTACACTACACTTACACACTACATTTCCACACACTTCCTAAAACCACACCCATACCCAACTTAACCTCCCGACTCATGTAGGTGATTCACATGGATGGTCCTTAACCCCTAAGCTCTTGGCTAAGAGGGTTAGGAACAACATAGTGAATGCCTCAAATGAGTCCTTTCTAGCTCATATGGGCTTGAAATGGCTTCATGGCTCAACCAAAATGATTTCTTTCCACCTAAATTCACCCAATCTTCAATTTCCCAAATTTTCAATTTTTGACCCAGGACCCTACACCTACTAAACCTACCCAAAACCTCGAAATTACCCAAATTTTTGCAAAATTTCCAAATTACCCAAAATTTTCCAAAATCAATCCCAAACATCTCCACATCACTCAAATTGATCATCCATACCCAAAAATACCAAAGATTCCAAAAATACCCCCCAATACCCTCCAAATACCCAAAATACCCTTCTTGGCCTAAAAATCCAAAAATTCAGAAAATTCCCAGAAAATTCCAGAAAATCCTAAATATTCCCAATTTCATTTTGTCCAACTACACCATGGGCAAATTTTGTCAATTTACCCTACGTTTGTCAAAACCCCCAAATTGACCCATTTTAACCCAAAGTGAACCAATGTTAAACCAAACCTATCCAATTGACCCAAATTCTGGTCCAATTCAATTCTAAACTTCAATTCAACATTCCTAATACCAATCTAGACCAAATCCAAGTCCAATTTGATTGACATTTGGATCCAATCTCACTTTTGGCCTTAAAGCCCAATTTGGACCCATGACCCAAACTTAACCCAAACTCACCCAATTCAACTCCAATTAACCTCAAATCTTTTCTAAATCTTCCTTAACATTCCCACAAACAAAACCCTAACATGATTTGCCCAAAATTTAGACCCAAACCCCACTCAAACTCAACCCAAAGCTAAAAGGCCCATTTTTGACCTAAACCCAAACCTAACCCAAATGAACCCAAACCCCAAAATCAAAACCCAACCAAAGTCAAAACTCCTTTGAAACACTCCCATAAATATTTCTCAACATTAATTTTACATCAATTTTAACCCTAGCTCAACATTGGCCCAACTTGGCCCACTTGGACCTATATTGGCTCATTCACCAAAAGAATTCAAATCCAACCCAATTCAAGCCCAAACTACCCCCAATTTGTTTCAAATCACTCATGACACATCCATGAGCTAAACCCAACAATTATTTGGCCCAACCTCTTTACAAAATTTCATCCCAAAATCCATTTTAAAATTCAAAAGCCCACTTTCCTAATCCATCTTAAAAGCCCATCTAAAACCCTTTCAAAAAAGCCCAAAATTCTTCCAAAGCCCATATGACATTTCCCTTCATCATACTTTCAATTAAAATCATCCCTAAGTCCTAAATTCATCATCAAATAATTCCAAATCAAGCCTCATGCCAAATCACCCCTAAATACCAAAATTTTCCTTAAATCCTTTTTTATGAAATTGACCAAACTTTTGCCAAGCCAAAGGTGAGCCATGAAGCCATGCATGAGCCACATGTGAGCCATGAGAGCTTTGGACACTCCACCATGCCATTTTGGGCAAAAGGAGGAGGCTCTTTCCTTAATTCCTAAAGGTGATTAACCACTTCCATGACTCCACTAAACCATGCTTAAGCCTAATTGTACTTGGATTGTGACTTGACCCCACTAATCAAGCTGATCCAAATCACTTTCTCCTCGGCCTAAACCGGGCCTTGGGTGGTGCACCTAGCCCAAATGGGTGGGTTGACCCATTTAGGTCCAAATCTAGCCATGCCCCATTCCACTTTGGATCAAAGCCTTTACACATGTCCATGGCCAATTGATTGCACAAACCTCCAGCCCCGACCCACCGACCAAGATGGTGACCATTGCTCAGCCGGCCGGCCACCGGGCCGCCGGAAAACACCATGGCCGAGAGCTCACATGTGAGCCAACATTGAAATTCTCACTTGCTGAGTCGCCCCATCCCCAGTGGCTACCATGGTCGATCTTCTCCTCACGGCAGCGGCTCGATCCCAAGCCCTAACTCCCCACAGGAGGCCCCCGACCAGCTCTATTTAAACTCCACCCCTCTCGGCCATGAAAAAGAGAGAAGCAAAAACCTTGCCAAAACTCTGCCAAAATTGTTCCAGACCCTCCTCCACCCTTAGAGCACTTGATCCCCAGTGAAATCCCCCTGCCATTTCTTCTCTGTAAGCTCAATTTCAGAGTTGAAATTCCACCCAAAACCAGGACACTTCTCCACGGTGAGCCAATTCCCAAATTGATTGGCTCTACACCTTCACCGGATCAAGGGAAGGTGTCCACCATCAAAAGCCCCATCTCCGGGCCACCCGAGTTGCTCCGACCTCCAAGCTTTGTGATCGGGCTTGGTCGAAATCATATCCGGACAATTCACCGGACCGGGAGACTTCATCCGGAGCTTGCCGGGACCCGATCGAAGGTGCAACAACTCTCGGATTGAAGCCACACTTCTCCGAGCCAAGGTATGAGCTAACTCTTCATCCCGAGCTTCGGAGATTCTCCATTTCAAATGCTTTAGTTTCAACGCATGTTAACCGTATAGATGTGTTCGTCTCTTCGAGACGAATCCATGGAGTATAAGAACGTAAAAATCCATTGAGAATCGAGTGAGATCTTAGGGATTTAGTGTGGACGGCTCTCGGGTGAGAACACTTGGGGACGATGAACGGATGCCGTCCATTCAATACACGCGCGCACGGATGGTCAGGATCGCGTCGGACCGGGAGACGGTACGAGAACCGCGGGGCCCGGGCCGCCGACTCGGGTGGCGGCGTCGAATGGGAGCGCGCCGCGTGGTCTTTCGGAGTCTGCCGAGGATGCGCCGGCGCCGCGTGGATAAATAGAAAAATAGGGTATTTTCCGATTTATTTAATTCCCTAAACTTCAAAAATTCATATCTCCGTGTAGAAAAATCGGAAAAATAAAATAAAAATACCCTCTTGCTCGGTGAAGAGAGGAGAATAATGTGGAAAAGAAATCACTTAATTTCATCAAATATTTTATTTTTTATAATTTATTTACTCTCTGCATTGTTTTAATTCTCCATGCATGCATACAATTCACCATGGCATGAGACCATAGGGCTTTTGAAGCCTCTGAATTTGGGAACATTCCCTGAATTTTCCAAAGTCGGAGGCCATCCCTATGAAGAGTTCTTGATTTTTCAAGTTCGAGTCACTCGTTTGAGTATTTTAATTCCAGTAAATAGCATGTTGTGAAATAAATTCTAGGAAAATTTGGTGATGTTCCTTATGACCAGAGGACTCTAGGAAAAATAGATTTTGACTTAGTTCATTTAAAACAACCCTAATTGGCTTAAACACCCAAAATAGGTCTTTAATTAATTAGAGTTAACCAGGCATCAAATTGACTTGAAATCAATTCTCCACTGACCTTTAGGATCAGAGGAACCCACCATAAAAATTTGAAGTCAATTGGACTTGGTTAGCCCCACTAATTGGGTTGATTAAGCCACTTAGCCATTTTAAACTTTAAAAATTCATAACTTTTAAAATACTTTTCAAAAATTCATCAAATTGGTTTTGGAGCCTCTCTGATATCAGGGGAACCTAAGAAAATTAAAATTTCAATTTTCTAAAAAGTTGATTTTTAATAATATTTTAATATTTTTAATAATTAAAAAATAATAAAAATCACAAAAATAATAAAATTCACCAAAATGTCACATTTTAAATTTTAATCACTTAGGAACAAATCCCACATTTTTCTTAGGTCTATTTAGTGAGATATTGAATTTTAAAGCCCTAGGGTAATTTTAAAATTAAAAAAAAATGTATTTTCTAGCATTTTCACTAAAATAATTATAATAAATCATAGAAAAATTAGAAAATTGCAAAATTTGTTTCTCTGGTTTCCTTGATATCAGAGAGATTTTTGAAAAATATAAAATTCATTTTTCAACATTTATTTTATTTTTAAATTAATTAACACTCCAAAACTCAAAATAATTATAATAAAAATAACATAATTCAAAAAATCACCAAAATTGGTCCAAGTGCTTCTCTGGTCATTAGGAATGTCCCCTAATTTTCTTAAGGACAGAAACTTTTTTTGGTCATGTTATCAAATTTTCCTTGAAAATCTCTATTTTCCACCAAAAATAATTATATAAATAAATTAAATACAGAAAAATCACATTTTCTCCTCTCATGTCTTTATTGACATATGAGTGAAGTCACATAAAAATTTCAAGTTCATTTAAGTTCAATTTAGTGAGTTATGAAATTATTAAGCTTAAGAGGTAAAATGGTAATTAAACTTTTAAACCTTAATTAAAACTTTAGGTTTAATAAAATTAACAAGTAAAATATTTGATCTTAATCTGATTTGGATGATTGAAATTTAAATAATTAAAGGGTAGAAACTCATTAAACAATTTTTAAAATGATTAAACTTTAATTAAATAATAGATTAAATTTGGAAGAATAATAAAATTGGAATTATTAAAATAAGGGATATTTATTAGGAAGAGATTTATTCTTTAATTTAAAAATCTCTAAATTAATCATCTCATTAATATTCAACTCTTAATTAAAATGATAATTCAAATTCAAAATATTAAAAGACTTAATCATTAAACTAAAATTAAATTATTAAACTCTTTCAAAAATTTCAATTAAAATTAAAGATAAAACTAAATTAAAAATTAAATTAAATTAAGTAAATTAAATTGGATTAAATTAAATTAAATTAAAATTAAATTAAATAATTAAATAAAATTAAATCAATTAAATTAAATTAAATTAAATTAAATTTAAATTAAATTAAATAATTAAATTAAATTAAATTAAATTAAATTAAATTAAATCAAATCAAATTAATTAAACATCAAATCAAATTAAATTAAATTAAGTTAAATTAAAACTCAATTAAATTAAATTGAATTAAATATAACATCACCTAAGACATAAAGGAAATTAAATATAAAGCAACTTGAACACTATTCCAAATTTAAACCCTTTAACTTAAATCAAATCATTTGAATACTAATTTACCCTTGAAAGCTTTGATTATTATTACTCCTAAATGAAACATTAAATGAAGTGCTACTTCACTCATAAGATATTCAAATGTCTTGATTCATCGAGCGAGTTAACAAAACTTGAAAACCTCGGACGATTGATTCATTTATATAATTAAATTCATTTGGACTTAAAACAATCCTAAAAATATTGAAAAGATGTTTAAGATTCTTCTTAAGCACTTCCTCAATATGATAGGATATTTATAAGAACAATTGGATTTAATTGTTCTTTGATGAAGAAAATCGTCCTCAAACAAAAACACAAAGAACCTAGACGTCATAGGAGATGACTAGCTATAGGATTAGGAACTTGGTAGAAAACCATAACCTTTCCCTTAGCTTTACCTAGGAACTTGCTTAAATATTCTAATTGTGTTTTAAGTGTAGCTTGGGATGACGGGAAGACCCTCCAGGTACGCTTTTATTTTATTGCAATTTACTTTCTTGCAATTTACTTCCCTGCAATTTACTTCATTGCAAATGCACTTTACTTTTCTTGCATGATAAAACAACTCGTTGCATGAAAACCCACACCTTTAGGATAGTCCCTAAAACTGAAACCAAAACTAAGTTAAAAGTCATTGCAAGATAAAATTCACCGCCACAACATTTCAAAATATAAAACAACTCAAAATTTAATCACAAACGGAACACAAAACTACAATTGCAACTAAATTAAAACGTCCTGTTGGATGATCGGGAATACCTCGGATGATGTAACCTACGTGTTGCTAACGGGATTTCCCACGGTCTAAATGAAAGTGTGGAACTCATTCGGTTGAGTTTAGCAAATTCATCCGGACTAAGTGAATCCGATAAAAATAATGATGCCGGAAGGATGGAACCGTGGGATCTTAACCGGTGTCGTTATAATCAACTTTAAGATTTGTTTTAATCAAAATACAAAACACTCGGAAATTAAGACTTCTCTAAACCAAAACACTTTTCTCATCTCCTGATTTATGACTTCTAAAACTAAACCTCTGCAACAACAAGGAGCTTGGAGCATGGTGGGCAGCACGGCCATCGTCGTCAGCAAAACCTTGAACCTACTTCAGCAAAACCTTCTTAGAATTAAACAACAAAGTCATAGGACTTCGAGGTAGCTTGCCTAGTGCAACATAAATCCTCAACCTCTTCGTTAGGCATTTGCATTGCAAATTAAGCCCTAACCGGTCTTAGGATTCCGAGGTAGTCGTCCGATACGACAATAAACCCTCACATCTTCTAAGCTATTTGTTTGATTTTATCATACAAATATAAGCCCTAATTAATTAAAATTAGCAAGATTGAAATACTAAATAAACATTATGACTTTCCTAAATTCAAGCCAAACAATAGGATAGTCGGGAAATTACCGAAGTTCACTTCGAATCAGTGATTTCTCCTACCTTTCTTCCTTTGGATTCACAAAACAAAATGTTCCAAAATTTGATCCATTCCCTATTTAAATTCCAAAATTCAATCTTTGAAAACCTTAAACTTTGAAATTCTTGAGAGCGAAATTATTGAGTTATTATCGAGAGTCTTCTTAGGTGATTCCCGTCACTTAAGATGTAATTAACTATAGGGGCTTGCCCTTATAGGGAATTTTAAAGAACCCGGGTAATATAAACCCTGTTTAATACTTTCATATTAAGCGAGGGAATTTGTCGGCTTATAAAATTGGTTCGCGGACCAAACGGATGTCACAAAACTTCTAGTTTATTTGATCGAGCCCCACCCTCGAGCGAGTGTGTCCATCTTTAGGGATAGATACACGGTTTGTGGTGCGGTGCTCGTTTATATAAACTATTTGGGATGTGAGATCGGTTTAATCTCATATCTTAAAACTTTCAAATTTAAAATTATTTTCAAAGTCAAATACTACTTTCTAAATTATATATATATTTAAATCAAATTTAAAATTTAAATTCGCCGACAATTTCTGTTAGGCGACCCCCCTTTTCAAAATAAAACACACAACCTAAAAATATGCCGACAACCAGAAAAGAAGGCACAGAGATTTATGTGATTTGGTAATCTTTTCCTACGTCCACGGAGTTGCAAATGATTTTATTACTTGAGGAATTTACATTGTCGACCACGTCAACTTACAAGAGGAATCTCACACTTCCTCACTCTCTCTACTTCTCTCAATCTACACCAAGATACACACCGAAGAAGATAAAGAAAAATGGGGAACCACCTACTTAATTCATGTACAAGAGAAATCCTATTTCTCTTCTGCCACAAACCACCAAGAAGAACTTAAGGGAGAGCAACCTTCTTCCTCTTCTTTCTTCTTCCTTCAGCAAAGCATGACTAAGCCCTAAAAACTGTCTTTCTGATATCTCACACCTGTAATAGTTGATTGCAGAAGAAGATATGGAGGAGGCTACTCTTTGCAACTTTAATAGGCACGTGATGTGCGACGTTTCGCCAATGGAAGCGGAGAACGGGAGGTACGATTAGCGTGAGAGGCGGGAGCGTGAAAAGGTACGACACTTTTTTAAAAAATTAAGATCCACGTCAATAGGAACATCTCTGGATCGTCTGATCAAATTAGTTCATATGTCTGCATTAATTTCACCTGAAACTCTATAAATAGAGCCCCAGCCCTTTCATGAAAAAGGGAGGAAAGCTTGAGGCTTGAAGAAAAGCTTCACACTTTGAGAATGAGCTGAAGTCCAACACCACTCCTACCATCGTTCCCATCAACTACCACCGACCACTATCGACCCCCACTTGTTGGCCGCTGCCGATCACCATCAATCGCCGCTTATTCCTTGCAGCAATTTCATCCTCATGGCAACTTTGTAATTTGAAAAATTTTATAGTTCTTTCTCGCATATGGGACAATAGGTCTCTGTAATCATCAACTTATAGTGAATTTTTACAACTGGGTTAGACCCCGTAGTTTTTTTCCTTTATGAGTTTTCCATTTATAAACTTTTGGTGTCACTACTGGTTATTTTCTTTTATCTAAGTGTGTGTTGAATTCTCGTGCAACTCTAAGGTGAAAAACAATCACTCCACCGCCGTAAATTTTCTAGCACACATCAACAATAAAATTATTTGTAGCGATATTGATATAATAACCATTTAAAATCTTCAGCAATGATTATTCTACAATCATCTCTAGTATATCACAACTCCTATCATTATAAAAAACCATAACTTACATATATGAGGACTTACCATGATGTCCACCAACTTTACTTTTCTAATTTCTTAAGAGGCTTATTATGCTTATGTTCTCAGAGGAATTAGAAAGTGTTTTACAATTGTACTAATTTAAAAAAATAGTTGATTTTATTCAATAGGGCTAAGCCCTATGATTTTTATCTTTGGAAGGACTCCATGTAAAATCCTTCTTTTATTATTATTAGCTTGTGTGCATATAATATTAGTTATGATTAATTTCTTATTTGTATTATTGTTTACTTAATTGATAAAAAATTTTTAACACACACATACACACACATATATGTATATAAACTATCCACTAATGGAGTGCTTGTTGAGCAGATATTGCTATAATAATTTTGTAACTCTATTTTGATTAGTTAAGTAAATAAAAATATAAATAAAGAATTTTGCTTAAGAGAATCCTAAATAATCACATTATTTATAAATCATTTGGGCATGAAATTTAATTTTTATTTGAGTAAAAGATTTATGGTAATAACGACACAACTGCTAACATTTCATCATCAAAGGCAACCAAATCTCTTCTGTTAAGTAGTTCTAACAAAAATAATGCTTGAATAACATTTTTTCTTTTTTATCTCCAAATTAATTTCTTCTAAAAAATTTTTAATCTTTAGTCAACAAATATTAGATAATCCAATAATTATATTTTTTATATAAAGGGATATCAAAATACTTGCTTATATTATAGTAATACTAAGATTGTGAAAATCAGACTAACAATTGAACCAAAAAAAGAAGAAGTTTAAAAAGCAATAGTTGAATATTTTTTGAACTATGAGTGGAATTAGATGGCAATGATAAATATTATAATTAGATGGGCTGGAGAAAAGGCTAAGGAGATTGATAGCTTAGGTTTTATACTTTGGTATTCATGTAGAATTCACACTAGAAATAGTGTAGTTATAATTACAAATAAGAGTTTGAAAGATAATATTGTATAAATTAATAGAATTAGAGATAAATATATATCACTAAAGATTTTTGTTGACACTAAGATTTCTAATGTTATAAGGGGTTGTGATCCTCAAGTAGATTTAGATATAGGTTTAAAAAATTTTGGAATGACCTATAAGAATTAATAAAATGATTCTCTTAAAGAAAAAAAATTATAAGAGCAAAGTTAAATGGACATGTTGGTAGAGCGGCAGAAGGTTTAAAAATATTTATGATGGCTACAGTTTGAGAGTGATTAATGAAGAAGGTAGAACCATATTAGATTTTACTTTAGCATATGATTTTGTTATGGCTAATACTTTATTTAAGAAAAAAATGAGCATAATATTGCTTATAAGAATGGATCTAATAAAACATAAATTGATTATTTTTTTGAGAAAAAGAGATTGTCAAGAATGTAAATATTGTAGTCATTTATATGTGAGAATATACGTACTCAAAATTGAATATTAGTTGAAGATTTTTAAGATGAGGACTTGTAAGATCAAGAATAAAGTAAAACATTGTCTTAGAATTAGTTGGGGATACCAAAAAGATAACTAAAATTATTTTTATAAATAAACTTCAATATTTCAGAATTTATAATGTACATAAAGAATTTAATTCTAAATGGGGTGAAGTAATAAACACTATTAAACAAGAGCAAAAGATATTTGGAGAATCAAAAAGAAAATTTTTTATAAATAAAAATAGTTGGTGGTGGAATAATAATATGCAATAAAATATAAAAATATAAGAATAAAAGATGTTGATATGATATATGTATACAAGAGTTGTTACTTGTATTCAAATAGAAGGAGGATTGACCAAGTATTTTTTTATTTCAATTGGATAACATCAAGGATCAAATTTAAGCCCGTATCTTTTTGCTTTAGTTATGGATGCTCTTTATGGACATTTATAGAAGGATATATCTTGGTGTATGACAAGAAAAGATAAAGATTTCAGGAAAAACATGAATTATGGAGGTATACATTTGAGTCTAAAGACCTTTGTTTAAGTAGATCTAAAACTGATTACATAAAATGTAAATTCAGTAGTGGTAGCTATAGTGACAGAGTTGTAATTCTGGGTGATCAATTCATTGAAAGGTGTAAACCTCTTAAATTATTGGATTTATTATTCAAAGTGACGGTGATATGGATGGGGATGTCATTAATAGAATTCAGGTTGGTTGGTTGAAGTGGAGGAATGCATCGGGCCTAACCTAAGACTGAACCCTAAACCCGTTAAGTTAATTATCTCTAATTAATCACAAAACTACCTTAATAATTAAACCATAAATTTAGTTTAGGTCTAACCTAAGATCAAACCCTAAACCTAACTTTAAACTCAACAATTGTCTAACCTAGGACCTAACCCTAAACCCAACTTTAAACTCAACATGGGTCTAATCCAACCCAGACCTAACCCTAAACCCAATTTTGAACTCAACATGGGCCTCAACCAAATTAACCAAATTATAAGCCTAACGCAAGTCTAACCTAACTTAGTCTTGACTTAATTAAACCTAAACTTAGTTTAAGTCTTGAATAAAAGTCTTAACTTAACCATATCAAACTTAAGCAACTTGGGTTAACCCAACCAAACTTGGGCCAACCCAAACTAAGTTAAAACAAACCTAGGTTAACCTGGTCTAACATGTGCTAACCCGATCAAATTTCACCAAACTCGGGTTAACCCAACCTAACTCGGGCTAACGTAATCCAAACTTAACTTATTAAAAAAGAACTCATAATTAGAATTGAACCACATAAATCACTGCATTCATAACCATTGAAAAAAAACATACATCCAAAAAACCTTGATTAACACAAAATAAATTTGAGTAAAAATCCCTTTTCGATTTAAGAATATGAGCGATGATATGCTCTGTAGACAAATGCATCACAAATTGCACCTATTTCTTATCTCGGGCTCTCACTCATTGCACAAAAATAGGTGGTTTGACAGATTAAAACTACACATTTGAGTGTGGTGAGGTATAAAACATCTGAATTTGAAATTTCAAAATATATCTGCATTAGTCTTAGAATATTATGCATGCCACACATACTTAGGGAACTTGGTTTTTAATCAGGTCATAAGGCCTACTACTCCTAATAAACAATAACATATCCTATCTTGCATCATCAAGACTAGTCATGCATGGTTTTGAATGTGATTAGGTAGTTTATATGGCAGCCTTTTTCAGGCAGGAATGTAAATCCATTGTGTTCTATGTTTCACTTATTTTAGGTTAGTGTTCTGAAGCTTCACTTCTCTCCTAAATTACACCCTAGGACTTCGTGTTTGCTTGTCTAGTCACAATGTAAATCCTTGTCTTTAGGCTCCGGCATGATTGTATATCATGCACTATAAGTCCTAATATTCTAATAAAACACCAGGACGAAATGTTAATTTTTTCTTCAAAAACATCAAAATCTAAACAGTAGAATAGTTTGTGATACTACTGAGGTTGCCTTGATATCTCTAAGTGTCTCCTACCCTTTCTTCCTTTAGTTTTCATTAATAATTTTTTCAATGTTTAAGCCTTCCCAATTTGGAAATGTAATGTTCAATCATGAAATTCTAAACTTAGAACTTTTTGAGAACAAAACTGTAGCTTTAATCAAGAGTTTTCTCAGGTATCTCTGGTTGCTTAAGATGCAATTAACTATAGGGGCTTACCTTTATAGGAAGAAGAAGACCCCAAAACTAATCTAAAATCTATCAACTATTTAAATAAAATAAAAGAAATGATCTATCGGGTTTAAAACATAGACCAGTGTAGATATCTAATATTTTCTAAGTTCAAATAGTCAGACTCATCGTAAAAGTTGAATTTTACCTTTCAAAGTGATTTACTACTTTTGGTGAAGTGCTTAATTTTTTTACTAACTAAAATTTTCAAATCTACATGGCATCCAAAAGCACATGTAGATGAGAAAAGAAAGCCTGACACTAGTGAGTACCATAGGTCCATTCAAGGACGACACTCCAAATGCATGGTGAATGTGCTCGATCAACTGGGCCCAAAATGGCATATAATACATGGGCTTTCTTATTAATTTGAAGATCTATTTTTTGATATCAGTAACTGAGTTGGCATATATTTAAAAATTGAAGTGTAGGTGTTAGACATGTAGATACATAAGAATCGAGTGCTATGTATATAACTCTTCCTATTTTTATTTATAATAATACAATATCTAAAGATCCTTCACCAAAATAGGGTGGCAAAAGCAACCAAAGCAATATAAGAAGAGCTTGCAATTCACTGAAGCCTTCTCAATTTTCACTAACAATATTAGACATTCAAAGTAGGAAATAGACTCATCTTGGCTTTTTCTTTATTTATTTATTTATTTATTTTGTGTTTAGGGTTCTTAAGCTTAACGTACTTTTGGTTCATTTTATTTATTTATTTATTTATTTTTCTTAATTCCTACTAGGATAAGGTTCACCATTTATATTTTAATCTTCGTAAAACTTTATTTGGCTAAAAAAAACAACTTATGTTTGAATGATTATTTTTTAAATTTAATGTTTGCAGTTTGATTTAAGTAGAAATTTAGAATAATTTTATTAGTTCTTAAGCACTCCAATTTCAACAGCCAATCACCCCTACCTCAAATATGTAAATACATAAGAACTGAGTGGTATGTATGCAAATCCTCCTAAATACAACTCTCACTTATTCTCCTTCTCAAATATATATATATATATATATATATATATATATATATATATATATATATATATATATATATATATATATATATGCCGAACTCAGTTGCATGAGTTTGTCACTCGAGCGAGGGTTTTGAGATTGCTGGAATAATTGATATATGTGAGCCTACAATTTTGAGAAAGGCCAAACTCTTGATATGAGGGTTTTCTTGTTTCTTCATTTAATTATATATATATATATATATATATATATATATATATATATATGGCGATTTCGAGGGCGCAGGGGGAGAGCTCGCTAGGGTTTTACATGGCTTCGTCTCCGCTGATTTTCATGGCTGGTGAGATCGTTTCTTCTCATTTCTCTACCTCCTCTTGCTACGATTTGATTTTTGTGGGTTTTCACGTTGTTTTGTGGATACCACTGGATTTCACGGTTTTTTTTTTGTGGGGGACTCCCAGTTTCGCTTGCTCTGGCGCATTTATTTGCACTCGACTTCTCTGCTTTCGCTATTTTTTATTGTTCGTGATTTGGGTTTGTTGCGCTTGCCTTGGGATTTTCCTTCCCATGGAAAGGGCTAGAGCATCCTATGCTATTGTTGTTGGTAAAAGTTCTACTACATGTACGAACGTTGATCATCTTGTATTCCCTCAAGCTCTTCACGATGCTGCTATCGGAAGAGGTGTTTGCCCATTTGTTAAACCTCATGAGCAGAAAGATGGCAAACCAGTCATTATTTATACGGCTCAAAAGATGCAATCATTGAATGATGCTGTCAAATTTACTCTGATACGTAAACTCCAGTTTGGACACCCAAAGATGGAATTGGTTAGGCAATACTTCAAAGATCTCACTCTTAGTGGGAATTGAAAGTTGAGATTAATAGATGGAAGACACTTATTGATTCGACTCTCTAATGACGAGGATTATGCTAGACTCTTTGCCAAACAAACTGTGATGATTGCTAGCACACCTATGAAATTATTGAAGTGGACTCCTAATTTTGACCCAAGCAAAGAACCTCCTATTATCCCTATTTGGGGACTCCTTTGAAGGTGGATCCCCCTACATCTGCTATAGCTAGTCCTGTCGGCACCAGAATTTTAGTTGAAAGAGACATAACACTGTCTGACTTGGAAAGAGTTTGGATTGGCACTTATGAAGATGGATTTTGGCAAAATATTGAGGTGGAACATAGTTCTCTCTACTGCCATCATTGCAGAATATTTGGTCACCTGAAAGACAAATGTTATAAGCTCCTTCCCCCTTCCAAAAGGAAACCTAGGGGGGCTGCTATGGCAGTAGCTTCTCCTGCTTTGGTAGTGGGTGAAGCGTCTCGCCCTCCGTTGGACATTCCTGTCCCTTCTGGTCATGAGATCGTTTCACTTCCGGCTACAATAGTTGTTCACACTGAATTGGCCCCTCAGGCTCCTTTGGCTGATATCCAGTTGGAGCCCCCTTCTTTAGTGGAACTTATTAAGGCTCCTTTGGCTGATGTTTCCGACAGCATTAGGATTTCCACTCAGACCCCTCGACTTCAAAATGCTAGTAAGGCAGTTACTACTACGGTGGAGGTAGTTGATGACTCCCTAATTGTGGTAGAACTGTCTATTGAGAGAGTAGGAGTTCAACGTGTCGCTGTACAACATGCTGCTTATGCCCAAGAGTTCTTAGAAGTAGAAGAAGAAGATGAAGAGAAGGAGGAAGAAGAAGAAGAAGAAGAAGGAACAAAAAAAATGGTACGTCTACACTTCTCGGAGGAAGGAAAAAGTTAGGGGTAATCTTCAGCTTGGATTAATGAACTACACTTCGACTTCTTCTGGCATGGGCTCAGCTCTTCAGAGCATAATTTCTCACTCTTCTTCAAGAAAGATCCTGAGGAAGAGGAAGAGGAAGACTTAGGCGACCCCTTCCATCACACTGCTTATTTGCATGTTTTGGTTTGTTCTGTCATTTATGTGAGTTTTGTTTATGGGTAAGGCTCCTCTTTTTTTTTCCTTTTTTTTTTTTTGTTTGGGCCCCCTCATAGCACTTGTTGTACCATTTTCATTTCAATAAATTATATTTTTTGTTAATATATATATATATGCCGCAAGCTGTGACTTGTTTGTAAGTCGTCTCAGGTTATTGGGTTTGATCCCCTATGACGCTGGGTTCTCGAATATATAGACATATGGCGTCAAGCCTCCATTATAAGATTGTAGCGCATAAGGAATCAGTATGTGTTCTTTAGAATAATGTATATAAATATAAGAACGTTTTATTTTGGATGTATTTGTAAGAATGCGACATTTTTCTGCATCACCGGGACCATAAGAATATTTGCCATTTTGAAGTCCAAGCGAACCAGCCCTTCCTCTCTCTCTCCAAAACACGTACGTGCTTCCCTTCCCTCTAAAGCAAAATGAGTGGCTTTGTTGCACTCAGTAGCTGGCCATAGCTGTGGCTGGTGTGACCTTGTTGCCTACACCTATTCTTCCCAGCTAGCTATCACCCCATAGGTAATGATATGAAGCCACATGAAATATTAAAGGGATGCAAAGGTACGCAGATGATATGCTTTCGCTGGGCAGATGTCTGTCCTTCTCCTGCCCTCATGTGGCCCTACTTCTCTACTTGGATTCTACTGATCACCTCTTCGCACTGCTTCACTTATTACTGAAAATGAGATGGGAGGAGATGGGAGCATGGATGCATGTCATCATCATAGCATGTCTTAGATGCAGGAATGGTGGGATGTGGTGGATAAAAATCAGCTATAAAATCACTAAAGATCTTTCAATTCAGTGCAAACGTGCATTTGATTCTCCTTGTTCTGTTCTTTAGGTGAGAAGGACCATTTTTTCTGTGCATTAGTGTAGATAAAAGAAATGTAAACAGTGTTTCGTTTCATAGGTTTATTCTATTGGAATTATTTGTAAGCGAGAGACACAGAGAGAGAGAGAGAGAGAGAGAGAGAGAGAGAGAGAGAATCATCTCTTCCTCGAGGTTGAGCTTCGTAAGGCCTACTAAGGTTAATATTTGATTATTTGTGTAGCAGTATAGTTTTTTTTTTTTTATTATTTATTTATTTATTTATTTTTGAAGTTTTATAGATAGATTCTTTGTAAGAAAATGTTTATCAATTGAAAATAATATTTTTGGAGATAATAGTTTCCCTGGGGTGAGATTAAAGCACTTGTATCCTTTGATATTTTCAGGATAGCCTATAAACAACAATGTGTAGCTCTATGTTCTAATTTGTTTACCTGAACTGAAAGAATCCATGGATAGAAAGCACAACTATAAACTTTGAGATGTTTAAAATCTAGTATTGTTTTTTGCAGCATGTGATATAGAGATTTATTATTGATTGTGAGAAACGACATTCTATTAATTAATTATCAGTGTTGTCTCCAACCAGAAATGTGATGGATGATTTGAATTAGCTAAAAGTGCACGAGTTGTATCCAAAATATGTCTATGCTTGTGTTTAACTTAGTCATTCTATTGAGGAGTGTGTGGACAAGATATTTGATATATGATGGCATTGTTATTGAGATAATTTGAAATGAGATTGTTGTTGTACTCACCACCTCCATCTGTTTTTAATATTTTAGTGTGTGTATTAAATTGAGGCTCAAATTTTCTTTTAAATTTCATGAAATGAGGAAGAACATTTTTTTATACAACATAGGTATTTCTAAGAATATCATGAATATTCATATACAAAGAGTGCATAATACTTTTAAACTTGAATAGAAAGATGTGGGAAAGGTCCCCAAATGTCTGAATGAATTAATTAGTTCCAATCGCTGAAGGTGGAAAGAAACTCAAACCTTTTATGAAGTATGTCTGGAGTTTATATAGTTGATATTAAAACCTATTTAGGAAAAAATACTGGATATAGTCTATTAAGACATGGACCTTGTAGTATAGTCTTTTGAGAGTCCCTATTCTTGATGTAGTAGCCAATTGATTCAAAGATGATTGAACAGTTGTTATTAGTTCCTAGCTACGATATAGAAAGTAGAATATTTGATATGTGTGGAGTGTGAAAGATGTTTCAGAGAAAATGCTTATGTTGAGTGTAGGAAGCAGTCCATTGCCTGAATACAACAAGAACAACAACAAAGCCTTAATCCCACTAAGTGGGGTCGGCTACATGAATCCTTTTTCTCCATTGTGTCCTATTTAGTGTCAAATTTTCGTTCAATTCTAATAAATTAAGATTATTTTTTATGCAATAAGCCCAAGTTTTCCTAGGTCTACCTCTGCCTTTCTTAATATAAGTTGTATTTAAAACATCTACTCTCCTAATCGGATCATCAGGTGGTCGACGTTTAATGTGACCAAACCATCTAAGGCGACTCTCTCTAATTTTATCGACTCACCGGTGCAACACCAACCCTATTACGGATATATTCATTTCGCATTTTGTCTCTAAGTGTAAAGCCACTCATCCACCTAATCATTCTCATCTCGGCAACACTTAACTTAACATTATGCTTCTCTTTTAAATGCCAACATTCAAGCACCATAGAGCATTGAAGGTCTCACCACCATCTTATAAAATTTTCCTTTCGACCTAAGTGGTACTTTTCTATCACACAATAGGCCGGACGCATTCCTCCACTTCAACCAACCAACCTGAATTCTACTATTAACATCCCCATCTATATCACCATCCCTTTGAACAATGGACCCGAGATATCTAAATCGTTCACACCTTCTAATAATTTGATCACTGAAAGTTACACTTCTGTCACTAGACCTACTATTACTAAAATTACATTCCATGTATTCAGTTTTAGTTCTACTCAAACGAAGACCTTTAGACTCCATGTAGACCTCCAAAATTCAAGTTTTTCCTGGACTTTTTCTCTTGTCTTATCCACAAGGAGGATATCATCAGCAAAAAGCATACACCAAGGTACATCCTCTTGTAAATGCCAGTAAGACCATCCATAAATAAAGCAAAAAGATATGGACTTAAAGTCGATCCTTGATGTAAACCAACAGAAATAGTAAAATATTTGGTCAATCCTCCTTCAGTTCGAACACATGTAACAGCTCTAGCATACATATCTTTAATGACTTGAATATAAGTCATATCAACACCTTTCTTCTCAAGGACTCTCCAAAGAACATCTCTAGGAACCTTATCGTAAGCTTTTTCTAAATCAATAAAAATCAAATATAGATCCTCCTTATTATCTCTGTACTTCTCCATCAATCCTCTCAATAAATGTATAGCTTCCATGGTAGACCTGCCCGGCATAAATCCAAATAGATTATGAGAAACCTTCGTAATATGTCTTAACATATGTTCAATTACCCTCTCCCATAATTTTAAAGTATGACACATCAATTTAATTCCTCTATAATTTTCACACCCTTGTGCAACTCTTTTATTCTTAAAAATGGGGACCAAAATGCTCTTTCTCCACTCCTCAGGCATCTTTTTAGTTTTTAAAATAATATTAAAAAGTTTAGTAAGCCAGGAAACCCCCAAATCACCTAAACTTTTCTACACTTCAATTGGGATATCATCAGGTCCTACAGACTTTCCCCCCTTAGTTTTCTTTAAAGCCTCATCAACTTCTTTTTTACTAATGCGACGGTAAAAATGAAAAGTTTTATTATTATTAACGATATTAAGATCACTAAGGTCGATCGTACTTTCAGCATCTTCATTAAAAAGTTTATCAAAATAACTCACCCACCTATGTTGAATATCTTTTTCTAAGAAAAGCACTTTTATTTTCATCTTTAATACACTTTACTTGAGTTAAATCTTTACTTTTCTTTTCTCTTTGTTTGGCTAGTTTATACATATATTTTTCGTCGTCCTTAGTATCTAACATGTTATAAAGATCACTAAAAGCAGAATTTTTAGCGTCATAGATTATTGTTTTAGACTCTCTGCGGGCTGTTTTATATTTTTTCCAGTTCTCTACGCTTTTACATTTAAATCAAGTTTTATAACATAACTTCTTATATTTTATCTTTTCTTGCACATTATTATTCCACCACCAATTATTTTTATTTATAGAAATTTTTTCTTTTGATTCTCCAAGTACATCTTTAGCCACTTGTTTAATAGTATTAGTATTTTTTCCCACATAGAATTCGCGTCTTCATGAACATCCCAAATATTTAAATCTTGAATTTTACTCATAAAAAAAATTTTATTTGTGTCTTTTAGGTGCCTCCATCTTATTTTACGATGTTGAATCCTAGTATTCTTTATTTTACAAGTCTTCATCTTAAAATTTAGAACTAATAATCAATGTTGGGTACTTAATTCCTCACTTGGAATGACCTTACAATCCTTACAATCTCGACGATCTCTTCTTCTCATAAGAAAATAATCAATTTGTGTTTTATTAGATCCATTCTTATAAGTAATAAGATGCTCATCTCTTTTCTTGAATAAAGTATTAGTAATAATCATATCATACGCTAAAGAAAAATCTAAAATGGCTCTACCTTCTTCATTAATCGCTCCATAACCGTAACCACCATGAACATTTCTGAAATCTTCTACCAAGGGACGGTGTAGCGGCCCTTGCACACTTTCCACTGTATTCAGGTCATACAGCGTGTCGTTTCCAAGGGACGCCCTAGCACTTACACAATGATTAAAATGATTCATGTCATGATTTTTTTTTGACAAGTTTTACGCTGGCTGTCGACTACCTAACACTGGCTATCGACTACCTAACGCAACCCTCCACTTTTCGGCAAGTCCATTGCCTGAATAATGCATGGAAAGTGATTTTTCATTGCCAACAAAGACTTGCTTGTTTCCTTGGTAAGGTCATGACTTTTTTAGTTGCATCTCTGTTTAAATACCAATTATAATATGAGGTTGCAGAGGCAATATAAGTTGTGTTCTCTTGAGTTTTCACTGGTTGATAATTGAGATTAAGTCTATGTCTATAATAGGTTGATGTGTACATTTCTTATTATAAATCAGACATATAACTGTGCTTCTGGATTTTGATTAATAGTTTGATGAGTAATCCGTTGATCTTTTGACGTTGAATTGGGTATCACAACATTTGCCTCTGTAATTGTTCTTGATTCTACCACTTTTAGCTTGGAGTGCTAGTTGATTTTCAATTTGATCTTGAGAAAAAATAATAGAAATGTTAACTCATTGTATATTAAATAATATAGATCTTATAAACTAATGTATTCATGATTTGTTCTAATTGAGATTTTAAATGTTTGATATGTTGGTGGTAATCTCTTAAAGATGTAGAGTATGATATCTTTTATACCAATGATAGATTCAAATGTTGAAATGTTATCAAATATCATCTTGATTTGAGTAAAGTATGGAGTCATTGATTGATTCTTCAAGGATAGATTATGCAATTCATTCTTGAGTTGAAAGACATGTGATCCGTCACTAGCCTAATGTATTTTCTCCAAATTTATACAAATTTTAGCACATGTTAGAAGATTCATAACATAAGATAGAGTTGTATTTGATACCATTAAAAGGATGGTAGTAAAAATATTACCTTAGATCATTATAGAGAATAGTTATCTATAGATGGAGAGGTATTGACAATTGTTTTCACATTATCAAATAAAGGATTAGTTGGTCTATTATATGAAGTGGCGCTAGTCCTTCATTCAAGGTAAATGTGTCTGATTCATCCATTGATGCTATTATTCTAGAGCTCTGACACCATGAAGCGAAACATGTTCTAGCAAGAAAATAAAGAAATAGAATGACCAAAAAAGAAGAAGAAAAAGATAATCAATAACTGAAGTGCATGCAAACTACATATTTCCACTGAAATCCTATCACTCCATAAAATATATGCATGGAGTGTGTAGTCCTTATGTAGACCATTGAGATAAGCACGAGTTACTTAGAGTTTGTTATAGACTACACCTACTCAATGGCTCCTTGATTAGCTTCATTTTGAATTCCCTATCTTGGACAATTATTGTAAATTGTAATGTTATAAATAAATGTATTTTTCTTAATGAGATTTATACATTTTCATGATCTTAACAAAAATGTATCTTAAAATGAAATTTATACATATTCATGATCAAGTCTTTAGCGATGGACACCGATTCATAAACAAAGCAACCTCTTTGCTTGTGATAGTAAGTGACAACTTAAAGCACAATTCTAATCTGAATATAAAACATAGAAAGGACAACCTTAAAATAAATTCAATCTTCTACACATATATAGATTTTCCATAATTAATTTCTTGCATTCTTTTTGTCCCAACTACATTGGAACATTTTTAAGATATGCTATATCCTGTCTGTTGAACTTAGAGATCCATTTACTACATAGATGCTAACTTTTAGTAGTGCGAAAAGACGCTTTCTGATTTCTCTTAAAAGGAAATCATAAATATAAGAGATGTTCATTTGTCCAAAAGATGCTATGCCACAAATCTGAGAATTTAATCATTTAGGAAATTAAGCGCGCATCTCACTTATTCATAAATCAACTACTTTGCATATGTAAGTTGGCAAGTGTCAATTTATAGCACAAATTTGATCCAAAAGTACCATTTTTTATTTTTTTGTGGAAAAATCCCTATCAAATAAAGTATTAGATTAACTATTAATTCAAATAACTGAAGCAAAATCCCAATCTGCTGATCTTAGAGATGCAAACAACTGAAGCAAAACATGTAATTGCTAACAATTAATTCAAAAATAAAGTGTGGGATTAATAATTATGGTTGTGCAGAAAGATGTTTTCTGATCTCTCATGAATTGCTGTAAATAAATATGACACAGATGCCAATTTGTTCAGTAGATGATGTGCCATAAATTTGATACCCTTCTGCTGGGAATTCAATCATTAAGAAATTAAATTCACATATCTTTGACAGATACTGAGCCATATATGATGCCTCCATTCCGACCTATCATTGCAATGAATGCATGCAGTACTATCCTGAATTTGGCCAACCAACCAAGCTACCCCATTGCTTCACCCATACACATTAAATATTTAAATACTACAAACATAAGAATCAGTTATTTTCTCATCAAACATTTAATGCACACAAGGCACAAAAGAGACCTTGTTCTGTACCACATCATTAATTTTTTCCATTATTGTTCTTCGACATTCATTAAAACTTGACTAAGAAACTCAGAAATCTCGCGCATATTTACTCTAGCACCTGAGCAGCTCTCATAATATATATATATATACAACACATTGTTTGTGTAATTTTGTATTGTCTCATTAAAGACTATGATGCTGTCACCATATTCATATTCTTATAGATAGAATGTGCTTCGGCCACTTTCAAGATGTCATGTGATCAATCTGTTCAAACTGCGTCACTTTATTTGTGAGAGGAATATTGTTCATTGATTTAAAATGAGCATGATGCGTGAGATGATGATAGAACAACATTGCATTATTTATTTGAGATTCAACGTAAATATAATATAAAAATGAAAAGTTGACAGAATTTCTCATGACACGAATAGTAAGCAAGCATGATGACACTTAAAAGCATTGCTGTTATAAAAGCTTAAAAATTAATTCGTGTGAACCGATCATAGTTGCTAAAAAATTTGTTGCCACAATATATTTTATATGCTTTCTGATTTCTTTTTTCTACATTCCATATTGAAATGCTTTGGGGCGATCGTGTGGCACCGCACAGCAGACGTGTCTGTTTGGGTGAACTAAATTTTAATAACTGATTCAAAAAGATGCTTGAAATATGTATTTTCTCATCAATTTTAACTATAATATGACTTAAAAAAAAAAAAAAAAAACATAATTACCACACAATTCTTTGAAGATCAAATTATTTTTAGCCTTTCCTTAGGCAGAGATTAAATGAAGTGATAGATTTAAGAAAAACATTTGACAAGGACAACAATTAATTAATTACAAGGAAAAGACAACAGTCACATCTGCTGACATAAACTGCTGATAGTATATAAACTATGTTTCTAAGGTAAAGGAAAAGAGATGTAACAAGTGTATGGCAGTGTTATTATTCACAAGTAGCAAGGTGCAAATAAATAAAAGAATGATTTAGTACTTCTTAAGACTCCGAGAAGGTATGCAAGATCCCAAGGAAAGAAGGGGGCTTCAAAAAGTGAAATGACTCAAGAGTTAATATGAATTGGGAGAAACCAAAAATAGAGCGCACCTATAGGGACTATGAGCAAACATAATGCAGCCATGGTGTAGAAGACAATAAGGGAAACACTCCTGCAAAAATAAAACTGTGAAAAGGTTCTTCTTCCTCCATTATAACTTGGCACTTCAGAACCTCAAACCACATTTTCTACCTAATTACACTACAACCAAAATCCATTAAGTTGAAAGGATCTGCAACAAACTTATGGAATCTATAGATAGCACTCGTATAAAAGATCTCAATAAATAAAGCAAGGAAGAGGGGAACTTTCCCAGGGAATAAGTGCTCGCGCTATAAAGCAACAGAGCTAAATAAGAAAGCAAGCACCAACTTATAAAACATGCATCAATGACATCAAAAACATCTCATTAGTTAGTCATCTCACTAATGAACTTCTTCCACCACCAAAATTCCATCAAACCTGAAACTAGGGTTGGGGTTAGGGTTAGGGTTAGGGTTAGGGTTGGGGCTATTAGTATCATGAAACTTTAAGAAATAAGTAAGTTTAATTAGAATGCAAAATAACTAATAACATTCGCATCCATTTAATTGCAGTGCCAAGAAGAAACCGAGAAGAGTGGCTTGCTTTGCCAACCAAGGAAGCAAGAGCCCCTCACCACCTGAAGTTTATACCCTTCTGCTGGGTAATGAAGTCTAAGCAGTAACCTTGCCTGAGATATAGCGAAGGCGCTCAGATTAACCCCAGCAAAACCAGCAGCCCTCATCATCTCCTCCCACCGTTCAAACCGTTCGTGCTTCTCATCACCAGATACAACACCTGCAATCTCCCTACCAAACCATACCCTCTCTACCGCCATCCTCTCCCTGCTCGTCGGCGGTAGTGTGGCTTCCAAAGACTCGAACACAGCGGTGTAATACTCCAGCGCTTTTGTGAATCGCTCCTTAAACGATGGGGAGATATGGCAAGCCTCACGCTCAGCGAGCGTGACTACCGCTGGGTTGAGAGCGCGGACTGATCGTAGAAAAGCATGAGCGTCACGAAAGCCATCTGATTTGAGAAGGTTGTGGAGGAAGAGAACGCAGTTGACCACGAGGGTCTCACCTGGACAAAGATGGAAGGCGTTTGTGGAAGATGGCTGGGAGGAAGGGGGGACGAGGAGTGGGTGGAATTGGAAGGGGAGGTGGAGGGAGGTAGCAAAGGAGTGGAGACGGTGGGCGGTGCGGCGTAGAGTTGAGAGATCGGAACCGGTTCCAGTGATGCGAATGGAGGGGGGATTTGTTGGGTCGGAGCGGTCGGCTATAGCTTGAAGGAAGGGAGGCCATTGGAGGCCATGAGAGGTGTCGAAGTCGAGGATGTGAATGCGACTGTGGCCATCGACGGCGTCGAGGATGGCTTGGTTTGCGGTGAGATGAGAAAAGCGGAGGAAAGGGGTGATTTGGTAGAGGGAGAGGTAGGAGGATTGGGTGGCGTTGTTGGTTTCAGGGGCGGAGGGAGGAGGGAGGTGGGTGAGGGGGTTTAGGAGGAGGGAGAGAGCGAGTGTGAATTGATGGGTGATGCGGTCAGTGGAGTCTCCATATGGGATGGTAGCAGCGGAGAGGAGAGAGATGGCGCGGCTGGCGGCTGGATGGTCTGCATGGTGGATGAGTTCAGCACAGCGGAGTAGGAGGTAGAGCGGGGAGGGGGAGTCGTCGTGGTGGTGGCGGTCATGCTGGTGGGAGTCTTCTTCACCTTCTTCTTCATGTGATTTAATTGAGCTCAACATTGAGAATGAATAAGTGGCCTAGACGAGTGATGAAAACATAAGAAGAGTGGGGAGTGTTTGCATTTCCTCCTTTAATATAACATCTGCAAATGAAGCTTATTTGAAAGGACAACATCTGCCAAAGAAGCAGTGGGGAGAGGAAGCTGCTGCTTCTCTAATGTTGATGGACCATTCACAAATCTTCTTTTATCTATTTCCCCCTCACTAACTCTATGGTTTTCCATCTCTCTCTCTCTCTCTCTCTCTTGGGAGTGGCTATGGTGGGGTGTGGGGGCATAGTTTTTTTTTCCATGTATGTTATTATTATGTATTATTACAGTATGTTAATAGGCATTCATACTCAAAAAATACTTGAAATGCATACAGTTATGTAGATCAATTGTATTAAAGAGTCTTTCTCTCTCTCTCACTTTCCCTCTCTCTATGACTAGTGGGAGGTAATAAATAAAAGGTTATTACATATGCTCTTCTTGTCTTGTTTTACATGGACTTTAGTGGCTGTAGGATGATGTGTGATTTGCTGTTGGCTTAGAAAAGATGGAAGGGGATAAGCGAGGATGAGGGTGGAATCTTAGTAGTATCCTAGGGATGGGGGTACTTCAAGTTGCTCAGGGAATGGAGAGCTAAAGTTAGTGATAAGGAAATAGAGAGTCATTAACATAGCTCTCTAGGAGACTAGGACAACAAGCCGTGCTATAGATGAAGTCAGTTTGTGCACGGGAAGTGACAAAATTTGTAATATGGCTTAGATGGATACTGTTGTTAATAGCCTGCCGAATACATTTTAGAGAACCATCAGTACCTCTCTCTCTCTCTCTCTCTCTCTCTGTGTATATGTATGTATGTATGTATGCAAATCTATGTATATATATATTATTATTATTATTATATACGTATTATTTACATCAAATAACAGATTTTAGTACAGTAATTTTATATTGTAACAAAACATATATAATAATAAACAATTTGAGAGGCTTAACTATGGCTGAAAGGAAGGTAGGAAAAGATAATACTCTCAATGCCCCACTGTCTCTCTAGTCATATGTATGCATGTTCAAAATCATTTGGACTGAGTTCAGTAAAACTGAGCAGTCATCTCAAGCTTGTTCTGGACATCATATTTGCCAAAGTAGGCACGTTGGCTCCAGGATTGTTGAAAAGGAAGTTGCCAATTGTTGCAGCGAACTGGTTCTTGAGATTAAGTTGCCATATGCTAAAGAGAAGCTAAAAAATCAGCAGGAACTTAACTTATAAGGAGCAAGGCTACTGACTCGACCATATAAGAAGCAAACTAAGTATATTCAACCAAAATTGTATATATATATGCCAACATGTTTGAAGTCGGCCGAAGGTGAAGTCGGCTTAAGAAAATGGATATTTACCTATCTACATATATTATATATTAACAGAATATTAAAATAAAAAATAAATAAATGAATTATATGAGAGAGATATAAGAAGTGACAAATTATTTGACATAGACAATTAACAAAACTCTTTGATTGTTTGGGCGAGAATTAGAAGCTGAAAGTATAAGAGCTCAAACACATGACTTTAATAATAGAAGTGGAGATAGGTTGTTAGACAAATTTTGATTCATGGATGCTTTTAAGCTTTTTTATATATCCGAGAAATGGATACTTTTGTTGTTGGATGTTTTTTGTGTAATATATGCTTCTATTATATTTTATAATTTATTTAATTAATGTAATATTTTATATACAACAAAGACAAAACTTTATCCCACTAAGTGGGGTCAACCACATGAATCATTTTTTTCTCTATTGTATCCTTTTGAGTCTCATATTTTCATTTAACACTAATAGATTAAGATAATATTAACATTTCCTCTTCTTTTCTTAATAAAAGTTGAATCTAAAACATTTACTCTTTCACTGGATTGATCATCAGATGCTCTTTGTTTAATATGACCAATTCATCTAAGATGAATCTCTCTAATATTTTCTGCAATAGGAGCTACACCAACACTTTCACGGATAAATTTGTTTCGCATTTTGTCTCTTAGTGTCAAGCCACTCATCCACTTTCTCATCTCAAAAACACCTAACTTTGGTGTTGTGGGAAAAACACTTTCTTTCCTCAATCTTGCGTAAGAGAACAAACCGCAAATCACAACAAAGTAAGATGCAAACACAAGAGCACAAGCAAACAAGAGGATTTACGTGGTTCGGTCTTTTCGACCTACGTCCACGGGAGGGAATCGAAATAATTCACTAAGATAAGAAACAAGGAGTACTTAGCTTTACATAGATGAGCTCCTCACCTTCC
Source organism: Papilionanthe hookeriana x Papilionanthe teres (assembly GCA_022702705.1). Taxonomy (NCBI): domain Eukaryota; kingdom Viridiplantae; phylum Streptophyta; class Magnoliopsida; order Asparagales; family Orchidaceae; genus Papilionanthe; species Papilionanthe hookeriana x Papilionanthe teres. The sequence continues at coordinate 25,368,222 of CM040423.1, forward strand.
ATGGCCTCCCTTCACATCCAAGGCCTCCAAGATGCTCTCCTCACCCTTAACAAGCTAGCCCACACTCCTCGAGTTCTTTTTCACTCTTACAAAACCCACACTAAAGCCTCCCTCCTCTCATCTATTTATAGTAGATTAGATTACATTATAATATTCTATAAATAGATGAGATGTAACCTTCAAGGATCGCATGGCTTCCACATGTCCACCCTTTAGAGTCCTCCATCGCATGGTCTCCACATGTCCTTTCACATGTCCTCCTTCCACTCATGGCTTCCACATGTCCTTCCACATGTCCTCTTCTAGGGTCTTCCATAATGAGGTGACACCTTTCTAAAGTCAACAATGGAGGCTTAAAGTAAGTAGAAATTTACAAGAGTGCAACTTACCTTAGTGACTAATTGGGGGTCTAAACAACAAATCTCCACCTTGACCCTCAATTATGCTAGAGTAGTGATTCCCTCCACGTGGCCCCCGAGGGGCCCTCACCTGATGAAAGGTTCACTAAGTCCGGACAAGGTGTCCGAACTTAGCTATGCGGCGCGCTCGGTGAGCATATCAGCAGGTTCTCTTCGCTGAGTATCTTCTCTACCACTATCGAGCCTTTAGCGACGACGTCCCTTACAAAATGAAGCTTCACATCTATGTGCTCGGATCTTTCATGAAATACTCGATTTCCCGGTTAGGTGGATGGTGCTTGGTTGTCGCAAAACACGCTTATCACCTTTCGATGTATCCCAAGCTCTTCACCATGCCCTTTAGCCACATAGCTTCCTCGATTGCTTCGACTACGCCGATGTATTCAACCTCTCGTTGTCGAGAGGGCCACAACCGATTGGAGGTTAGACTTCCAACCGACCGCAGATCGAAGACACGGAAGATGAATCCGCCGCTGACTTCCCGGTGTCAATGCTTCCCGCGTAATCGAATCTACGTAACCGACTACCTTTTCTTCTTTGTCTTCCCCGCCTTTCAAGAGTAGCCCCAAGTCGCTGGTACTCTTAAGTATCTCGTGATCCATTTTAGTGCTTCCCAGCCGAGCCCGTCCCGGCTTTCCATGAACTCGCTTACAATGCCGACGAGCAGTAAAGCAATCTGTCCGTCGCAAACCATACCATACATGATGCTACCAACCCTACCGGCGTAGGGACACCCTCCATGTACTTTTCTCCTCTTCGCCCTCGGTGCTCGGGAGTTCGATAGTCCGAATTGTCGGCCAACAGGTGTTGCAACCTCGCTTAGCCTCGTGCATGTCGAACCTCGCTAGAACCTTCCGAATATATGACTTTCGAGACAAGAACAAGCTACCCATTTTCTTGTCTCTCGGTAATCTCCATCCCTAGGATCTTCAGAACTCGGTCCCAGGTCCTTCATGTAGAATTCGAACCGAGCATACCTTCGATCTTCTCGGACTTCCTCCTCGCTCTCGCTAGCTACTAACATATCATCCACATAAATGAGCAAGTACGTTCCGATTTCACCGTCTTGGCACTTCATGTACACGCAACTGTCGTAGCTGCTTCTGACAAAACCGATCTTTAGCATGAACTCATCAAATCGTTTGTACCATTGCCTTGGGCTTTGTTTCAGTCCATACAAAGCCTTCTTCAACAAGCAAACTTTGTCATTTGTCTCAGGTGTGTTGTACCCATCTGGCTGGTCCATGTAGATGGTTTCTTCAAGCTCTCCATGCAGGAACGCAGCCTTAACATCTAGCTGCTCTAATTCCAAATCGAATCGAACTCGCTAGTACTAAGACTATCCTAATGGAGCAAGTGCTTCACCACGGCGAGAAGATTTCGTCAAGTCAATTCCTTCAACCTGTGTGAATCCCTTTGCAACGAGTCTGGCTTTGTACCTGATCCTCTTAGTATCTGGTGTGCCTTCCTTCTTCTTAAAGGTCCACTTGCAGCCGACTACGCGTTTGTTCGTTGGTCGATCCACAAGTTCCCAAGCTTTGTTCTTGATCAGAGAAGCTATTTCCTCATCCATTGCCTCTTCCCACTTATGTCTTTCCTTGCTCTTCAGGGCTTCCTTATAGCTATTTGGTTCTACTTCTTCTATCACTTCAAAGAACACTCGGAGCATAGGAGATCATATCCGCATGGCCGTATCTCTCGTGGCGTCCGATAGTTCTCCTTCGTCTGTCTCTTACCAAGTCCGTAGTCGCGTGATCTTCTTTCGGTTCAGCCACTTGCCGGTCTTCCTCGCCACTTCATCTCGATCGTTCACAATCGTCCTTTCGATCACCAAAGTTCGTCGTTGTTGCAGTCCTCCACCTCAATCGACGAATCCTCCTTAGATGACACTCGTTCCTGGTAACATAGCTTTGCAGATTCCCCATTTTGGACTCATCAAATGTCACATCCCTACTGATGATGCATTTTTGTTGATCTAAGCACCAAAGTTTGTAACCTTTGGTTCCAGGTGGGTATCCGATGAAAATGTACTTCAAAGCCCTCGCTTCCAGCCTTATCCCCGTCTAACGCGAGCGTATGTAATACATCCAAAGACTTTAAGATTATCATAGTTACCCCGCTTTCGTACCACATCTCCAAGTGAGTCTTCATATCAACAGTTGTCGATGGGCATCTCGTTGATAAGGTAGCAGTGCAACTGACACAGCCTTCACCCCGTAAATTTTCGGGTAAACCCGCATTTAGCGAAGATGCACCTCACTCTCTCTAGAGAGTCCCGTTCATCCTCTCGCCCAGTCGTTCGTCGAGGAGTGTTCCGGACCGTCTCGTGCCTCGTGATGTCATTCCTCCCCGCACTGCCTCCTCAAACCGCCTCCGAACAAGACTCGAAGCCATCGTTCGGTTCTCAAGTGCTTCAGCTTTGCTCCCATCTTGTTTTCGGTGAGAGTTAACCAGTCCCTGAATCGTTGAAAAAGCTTCATCTTTTGTTTTTAGGATAAAGACCTATACCTTCCTGGTGTAGTCATCAATGATGGACATGAAGTACCTTCCTCCTCCATGAGTCTGAGTTCTAGCTGGGCCCCATAGATCACTGTGTACATAATCAAGAGGTTTCTTCGATGTATGTATTCCAGTGGAGAACTTCACCCCGGTGGCCTTCCCCAAGTACGCATTGTTCGCTGCACCCAGCTTGTCGGCCCGATCTCCGCATAACAGTGCTCCGCTGACAATTCCCGTAAGCCCCTTTCACTTACATGCCCCAGCCTCATGTGCCATAGTCCGGATCCGTCAGCTCGATCGAACCGCATTCGAGAAGTTCCCGATCAGCGCTCTTCCAACAAGGGAGTATAGCCCATTCTTTCGACTCCTTTCATGACTATGAGAGAGCCCTTAACTACTTTGATACAACTATTCTCTGCCTTGAATGAGTATCCATTCGACTCCAGCGTCCCTAAAGAAATCAAATTTCTTTTAAGTTCTGGGACGTACCTGACGTGCTGCAGTATTTTTTCAGCTCCATCGAAAATCTTTATTCTGATCGTCCGGCTGCCGATCACCCTACAGGCTTTATTGTCTCCAAGTAGAACGAATCCACCATTTTCCAGTTGTAGTGTCTCGAACCAGTCTTTGTGAGGACACATGTGGAAGGAGCACCCTGAGTCAAGGATCCACTCCTTGCTAGATTCGCATTCCGCGATCACCGTAGCTTCACTCGAATCATAGCCATCCGAGACTATGCTTGCTTCTCCGTAATCTTTAGGCTTATCCCGAAAGTCTTTCTTTCTATCCGGACACTCCTTCTTAAAATGACCTTCCTCGCGGCAATGGTAAGACTTAGTAGGATCTCTGTAAGACTCGACCTCTAACGTTTCTTCTGGACCTTAATCTGCTCTGGTCACTTTTATAACCATTATTGCTCGATCTTCCTCTAACCATCAGACTGTCTCCACTGGTTTTTTCCTTCATGTTGTGCTTCTTCTGAAGTTTTTTGGCTCTGATTAATGATTGAACCACTTCTAGAGTAATCGTTTGCGCCCTTCCATAGAGCATCACATCCTCGAACCGCTCATAGCTCTTAGAATAGTAGCTTGAAGCAACAACGCCGCCTTATCCTCATCATCCATCTTGACGTCGATGTTCTCAAGATCATCTATGATCTTGTTGAACTCGTCTATCTCGCTCCGAGATCGATTGTCTTCGTGCATTTTGAAAGAGTATAGCGCCGCTTCGTAAAGAGCCTATTAGCCTGTGACTCGGTCGAGTAGTACCTCGAGTTTGGCCCAAAGAGCTTGAGCCGTTGTCTCCCTCGACACCTCTCTCAGAACCTTGTCGCCCAAGCTCAAGATTATCAAACAATGAGCTTTCTCCAGCATGCCGATCTTCTCTTTCTCTATCATGTCGGCCGACAGTGCCGCCGACCCTTGCAAGGCTTCGCAACACCCCGCCGAACCAAGCAGGGCTCTCATCTTTATTCTCCACGAGCCGAAGTCGTTCTTTCCGCGAATTTCTCGATATCGAATCTGGTGGAACCCATCGTCCCCGCCAAACACCTCTTATCGCCGCGATTTCGGGTGCGATTCCTCCGACCAAGATGTGTCGAGATTTTCCCACAGACGGCGTCAATTGTTGTAGGAAAAACACTTTCTTTCCTCAATCTTGGTAAGAGAACAAACCGCAAATCACAACAAAGAAGATGCAAACACAAGAGCACAAGCAAACAAGAGGATTTACGTGGTTCGGTCTTTTGACCTACGTCCACGGAGGGAATCGAAATAATTCACTAAGACAAGAAACAAGAGTACTTAGCTTTACATAGATAAGCCCTCATATTCCATGACCTCCCTTCACATCCAAGGCCTCCAAGATGCTCTCCTCACCCTTAACAAGCTAGCCCACACTCCTTGAGTTCTTTTTCACTCTTACAAAACCCGCACTAAAGCCTCCCTCCTCTCATCTATTTATAAGTAGATTAGATTACATTATAATATTCTATAAATAGATGAGGTGTAACCTTCAAGGATAGCATGGCTTCCACATGTCCACCCTTTAGAGTCCTCCATCGCATGGTCTCCACATGTCCTTTCACATGTCCTCCTTCCACCGCATGGCTTCCACATGTCCTTCCACATGTCCTCTTCTAGGGTATTCCATAATGAGGTGGCACCTTTCTAAAGTCAACAATGGAGGCTTAAAGTAAGTAGAAATTTACAAGAGTGTCACTTACCTTAGTGACTAATTGGGGGTCAAAACAACATTTGGTTTATGCTTCTTTTTTAAAGGCCAACATTATGTGCCATAAAACATTGCAGGTCTCACCATCATGCTATAAAGTTTTCCTTCAGTCTCAGTGGTACTTTTCTATCACAGAATCAGCCTAATGCATTTCTCCAATTTAACCAATCAACACAAATTATACTAAAAACATCCCCATCTATATCACCATCACTTTGAATAACAAACACGAGATATCTAAAATACTCACACATTTTAATGATTTGATCACCCATAATTACAACTGTGTCACTAGAGCTGCTCCTACTAGAATATCAAAAGATTCAAAATTATGAGATGAATCCCTTAATATTTTATATAGAATTATATTATTTGTCTACGCCTCTAAATACATAGAGCTAAGCATCTTTGTCTCTTTTATAAAATTGATGCCATAGACATTAAAATAAACAAAAATAAAACTAACATACAAATTCTATGCCTAAAATTCAAAATGGACAAAAATAACAAGAGAAAAATAAGTGAATTTAATATATCAAAAACAAATTTATAAATAAAGATTAAGTTCAAAAAAAACTTGATTAAAAAAAGTGAGTTATTCTTGAAAAAAAATGAGGTATTTATAAACTTCGACAAATTCTCTCGATAGTAAAATACTCGAGAGAAATCAATAAAATAATAGCATATCGATGATAATACAAAAGCCATTTTAATATTAATCCAAATGATAGAGGACTTTCAATAGGGTGCCCATAACTTCACAATACAGTAAGCAGAACTCACATAATTTCAACCATAGATTTAACAGCCTCAAGTTTTATGCACTTTTTCATGACATATACAGTGATTGAGGATATAGTTTTTACCTTGAGATCATACATATTCAAATCACACATATTGTCGGTTCACATTTCCTAAACAATGAAAAAAAAATCTCAAAATTTTTATGTTGTGACACTATGAAATCAATAAAATTTCTCTCATGAATTTTCTTTATATTCTTTCATTTCGCGATAATTTTGTCAATGAAATTTAGATATTATCTCTAATAGCAAAACTGAACTAACTATAATATGTTAGATAATCTTACATGATAGAATGCATGTATATACTTTTAGTAAATATTGTCCATTTCAATTAAATTCCTTGTAATGAAGCCTTCATAAACTATATGCCTTAAATATATCATTTTGTTGATTTTCCAATAATATTCGTGCTGTGATATTCCAATCAAATTGCACATCAAAATTATGTTAGCAAGGATCTCAAAGAAATTAAGCGAACCACAGAAAAGATGATGTGGCAAGCCTGGGCTCACCAGGAGTAACCATGAGTTTGCACTCACTCACTCGGCACAAACCGGATGGGCGACATGCAGCCCGATCGAGCGATATCCAGCTCGGCCGAGCGACATCTAGACCCTATAGCGGCCGACTATCATCAAGCCATCCAAAGGTAACCTCAATCTAACTCTTTGTATAGGTTGTATTGAAGGGTTTGCCTGACAAACAAGATGGACAAGACAATCCGCCCATATTAATATGTCGGCTCACATATAACGGGCACCTGGATCATGAACCCAGTCGGGCGCCTTCTCAGGCTCTCAACTCTGATCATGTATACTACCCAAAACACCTCCTACTGATCATACTTTACTAGGGGTATAGAGTTTAATTGAACCACTCTCAAATCTATAAATAGGGAGTTCATTTCATGATTAAATGTTACGCAATCTAATGTTCATTATTGTGCTCTCTTTGCTCTTTTACCTTCTTTTATGCTCTATTCATCGGATGTGTCTCTCGGACGGGAAATATTTACATACGGAGTACGCATACAATTTTGCGTGCGTACGAAGGTTATTCAGAGGGTATTAGGGGGTTATATCGGTGTTATTGAGGTTAAAACCCCAAATAACCTCACAAAACCCCCGGATAATACCAAAAAATAGAAAAACAGAACCGCGGAAGGTATTGGTAGGTTATTAGAGGGTTACTGGGAGGTTATTGAAGTTAATACCCCAATATTCTCTCAATAAGCCCCTAATAAACGGGTTATTGGGAGGTTATTTTGGGGAGTACGCCGCAGAACTGCATGGAGTAGTATGTAAATATTTCTCTTCTCGGACAGATTTAGATTCAACAAAATTATATATATTTTTTAAAATTACATAAATCCAAATTTAAGGATTGTAGTGATTAAACTTCGTGTTTAATCTAACACTAAACTAGTTATGATTATGGACCCGTCCAGTATAATTTATAAACACTTTGGCTTTTTCTTTTTTTCTCTGATTTGGGAAGATTTACAAACATGCAACTCAATTTTTACGTATTTATAAACTTCACCTTTTACATATATGCCACCTCACTTTGACATGAAAATATAAATTTATTTATTTATTTATTTATTGGTCCCCAAAATAATTGTCAGATGAAAAGCTTGACAAATACAGTTTATTATTCAGGTATTTTTGTGAGTGCATGGATTATTAATGATTCTATATATTATTCGATTCCCCCCTCCCTCTTCAACTTCTCTCTCTAGAATTAAACACGCAAAGCTTTAAATGAATGAATAGAGACTACACACACCCAACCCCAACCATCTATTGTTTTGTCTCCTTGTGGGATCTGCATTGATGGCTCTCAGATAACTTCCTTGCAGCCCCTTCCCTTGTTGTCAGTACAAAAGAGACTGTTAGCACAAGCAATCCCCCATTCCTCTCTTTAAACCCTAAGACCCCTCTCTCTCTCTCTCTCTCTCTCTCTCGTTTCTTCTCAGGTCTTCTTTTTTACTTGCAGACACAGTAATGTGCAGAAACTACTCCCAAGTTAAAATTGAGGAGGTCTGGTGCAGATAAACATGGTATGCTTCATTCACATCACAATCATCACATGGCATCTTTGCACAGCCCATCAGGCAAGCAAATGGAATATAACAAGCCCAAGATAGAGCCCATTTGCCACTGGGTGGAATGTCTCAGGCCAACGTCCCCATATGAGGAAACTCATTAGCAGTACACCATCCCCTCGCAGAACCCAACCTTCATTGTCCTTTACTACTCTAAGATCCCTTCCATCATTTCCCTTCTCAAAAACCATTACACATACCCTAATATTTATCTACCTTATACAATCATTTTGTTACATATAATGCAATAATGTTGATTGAATGCTTAGGTTTTTAATAACTTTGAGATTAAATTTGTTAAAAAGATATATATATATATATATATATATATATATATATATATATATATATATATATATATATATATTGTACTACTGTATATATAAAATTCTTATCGCTATATAAAATAGTGTGAATATTCTTTTGTTTAGTATATACATATATGTAATCCTCCATCCCAAAAAGTGCAAGGGAATCTTCTGCTCTTTGCCTCTGGTTAGGAAAAGCGTCAGGAAAAGATTAAAGAGAAGTAAATGGGAACAGGCTTCGAAAGAAGGCAGTTGAAGGAAAACAATGAAGTGAAAGGAGGGGGAGAGGAAAACAAAGGAGGGGCAAATGAGATTAATTGGGCTGGATAAAGTGATGAAGAGGAAACGTTGATGATTAAGAGGAGGAATAAGTTTATAAAGAAAAAAGCTGCTCACTTTGGCTGATTATTTCATCCATCGCATTAAATTTGTTGATTTGATATTCCTAACAGTACTCCACCCCTTTCCATGGAGAATTTCCTGCCATTTGCTCTCTCTCTCTCTCTCTCTCTCTTCCCCTTACGGACACCGGCGGTGAAGAAAGCCTGTAGAAAAGCTCTCAACCACTCAACCATCTCTCTGTTTCGCTCAACTATTATTTTTTTCAAAGAATATAGAAAAATAATAATGTGATTATATTTTAAAAAATGTAGATCTATTCAATTATAAATTATTTTTATTCTTTATATGAAGTGATGTACTCGGTTTATGGCTATTTATTTTGAAGAAATATAACTATTTTACCATATTTTTTTTAAGAATATTATTTAAAAAGTTTATTAAACATCTACAGAGAGAAAATAAAAACCTGATCGCATAGGTAACCACCAAAACAAAACAAGGCGGCATACCCTCACCGGAGCATCATCGTCCTTTTTCGGTCGCCATTTGGAAATTATAGTTTGCATTTAATTTAATATATATATATATATATATATATATATATATATATATATATATATATTAGAAAATGAGAACAAAAAACCTCATATATTTAATAGTTTAAATAAACGAGCATAACATCACAACTAATACAACATCCCGGTTAATGGCATACTACATGGCGTTGAACTAGATCATTTAAACTAAATAATTAATGACTTCTTTTTGATCTGCGAACTTTTTGTGTGACCAGCAGGTTCTCCTATCTAATATAAAAATTATAAAAGGTTTATATTACCTAAGTTCATAATTCTCGATAAAGGTAAGCTACTATAGTTAATTATATATTAAATGACCGAAGTTACTTAAGAAAACTCTCAATAATAATCAAATGTTTCATCATCAAAGTTTAAAGTTGAGTTTTCACTGTTATTTGTAAGGAAATCATATAGGTGAAGCAAATAGAAATAGTTATTTTCGGAGTCCAGATGAACGAAAAGTAGGGGAAGACATTGATCTCGAGGCAGGCCTCAGTGACTTCCCAAACTATCCTATTATTTTGATTTACATTTTGGAAGTAAAGTTACTTAAATGTTTAGTCATGTCATTTTATTAGAGGTTATATTTGCATAATATCTGATCATGCAAATAACATAGAAGATAGAAGGATTTACATTACACTGAACGAAAATCTTGGAATTCTAAAAAGTTGGGACTTATACTGCACAATATGGTTGTGTAAAAGCTTAAGAGACGAAGTGAGGATTTACGTCGTACTAGATGAATAATCTCAAAATCCTAAGGATTTATGTTTATTTAATACTAAGGAATGTTTTGTAGAGGTGGATCCGCTTTATTGTTGAATATTGGTCATCATCTGAAGTCATCCTTTGTCTACCTGCAACTTGTCCTGCTTGTCCCAAACTCTTTTTGATGATGTTTTTAGGTTTAGGGTGTATGTTTTATGTTTGAATACATGATTATTGTTGAGTCTCAGGGTATGGTGTAGTGTCCCTCCTAAACATATGACAAGTTGTTCTCTACTCTAGGTGTCTTTTCAAGCGTAATAAATTATGCATAAATGAAATAGGTAGTAAACCAAGGTAAAATAAAATTGTAGGAAAGGAAAAGTAGTAGCGTGTACCTGCTGTCTCTCATACTGCTGTAGAAGTGCTAAAATAAATATGTACAAGACATGAGAGGATACCAACATGCATATGTATAAGAAATATAATAGTCACGTATAGGAAAGATCAAATATGGCTATAAGAATTCAAGTTAGGGTAGGCTCAGACTCATAATTCTCGAGGGACATCCGCAGATAACCATAAGAGGTCTTTGTGCTTTGTCCCATCAAACTTTGGGTAAAAACTACCAACAAACAATCAAAGGAGGGCAACTCCTAGCAAAATTAAAGTGACAAATAAGTGGACTTCTATAAGATAACATCCAAAATTCTTAATTTGTCAAGTATTTAATAGTTAAACTTTTAATTATTAGTCAAAAATAATAATGTCAAGGGAAAATGTTTTTTTCTTTATATGTGTTTTGCAAATTAGATAATCCAAAAATTAATCACTCTAATTGAGTTAGAGCTACACACAACCTAGGAAAGCAAAGACGACTTCTCACCAAGTGTTGGTAAATAGTAACATTGATCTTGCACCCTCCTGAAGATCCTCCGGCCAAGAGATACTATTCTATTTTCCCACTTTTTGCACTAGAAGTGTTTGGCATCAGTGCATTTGACCCCAAAACTTCCAACTTATAGCCTCGTTCAATGATCCATATACGACCACACCCACAAGAGTCTGGATACCTTATCCAAGACTCGTATCCTTGAGCATTAGGTTTTACTGTAGGTTAAATTGTAATGGGGTATTTCTCATTTGTACGTCTTAATTTAAAAGGTCCCAAATCATATCTTTGTGGCTCCTTAGGTTTTGAGGATGATTTTCTCCAACAAATTATAACAAGCCCATATGTACTCTAAAATGTCCAAAATCTTATATAACAATTTTAAAGTCTCCTGGAACATCTCCAGTTCATCTGGCCTTGTTATACTGCTGAGTTGGTCAACCTAATTATATTAGAAGTCCTTCATGTTTTAATTGTGCTCAGTGCGGTCCTGATGTCTTAATTAACTCATAAGTAAATGCATTAGTCAATTGTATAAGGGTCACATGAGCTAAACCCTAAGGGTGTAATCACAAGGCATTAAGAAATTCACTCTTGACCTTACATGGAGTTTGAGCTTGTAGTGTTTCAATGTGTTTCATTATCACTTACATTTTCTTCTTTAACTATTCCTCAAATGATATTAGATTAAACCTAACTCACTACTAAGCTCTTGGAGATTAAGGACAAATTTTAATTTTGAAAATTTTTATAAAATATGCTTAATTTTTATTAAAAGGATTAAATTTTGTTTGATCATTGGTTGGGGGTTCAAATAAGTGAATTATGAACTTCCTATCTTATTAACCCCCACCTTTGGATCATCCAAATTTTCATTTCTTTCTATCCACAATAATTGAAGCATTTACAATTTTAACCTTTTAGAAAATGCCATGAGTGGGTTACTACCCTTACTTGCCTTCATGTTCAATCATTTCAATGGACTAATCATCATAATTTAATGTCCGTTCCCTTTGGTTTAATCCTAAAAATTAAGGCTAAAGTGTAAAATTCTTAAATTACCAGTATGCCCCTAGGGTTCATACCTCATAACCCTTATATTTTAATTCCAATAGTCATGAAACTTTGTTGACTTCTCACTTATGGCTAAATAAGACTCAAAGGAGAAGTTATATTTTTCTGGTTTTTTTTTGTTTAGTCTATAATTATGAATTTCTAATGTTAATTAAGTTAATTATTTAAAACATGTTCTCTATCCTTCGAAAATTATATGATGTTCATAAACGGTAGATGATCACTTAGGGTAATTTTCATGATTTTTTGAATTGTAATTTTTATGATTTGTTAAATAAATAAATAAATAATATATTTTATTTTAAAAATATATTTTTTATTTTTATTTAGCCTCTTTGAATTCGATAAACCTATCAAACTTAATTTTGTGTGTTTTTTTTATTTTTGTCTTATTTTTAGAATCATTTTAGCCAGTAATTAGTAAAATTATAGAAAAATACATTTAGGCACTTAAAATACATTTTTATGGGGAGTTACTGAATCAGTTGAGGTAGCTAGTCATAAATTAAGGTTCCTCGGATTGGATTCTTTTTCAAGATTCATTTGGTTCTGCTTATGTTCGGTCGGCTCAGAGTTCACAGTGAAGAAGACAACCCTTGTTATTTTTGTCTTTTGACTAACCTGTTACATTGTCCTGAGGTGTTCGTAAGAGAGACTGGTTGGATTTCATTAAAATTCTTGCGTGCATATTTTTTATATACATATTTAGTTTCTTGATTCTCTTACTTTTCAAAGCGACGACTGCGATAAGAATAAGTGAATTAAATGCAAAAATTGAATTGCTAGGGCATGATCAACACTTCTCCATCACTTTATATTAGTTTCCCACCTTTCAGCCAATTATCAATAGAAGAGATACTTATGGCGAGTGGCAAGAAGGCTTCTGCTGAGGTGGTGTAGAAAGCCGGTAGCAAATCCCTCAACCACTCAACCATCTCTCTGTTGCTCAACTATTACTTTTTTCAAAGAATACTGGAAAATATTCATGTGATTATATTTAAAAAAGCATAGCTCTATATAGTTATACATTATTTTTATTTATTTGTTATGTGACGCACCTTGTATATGGCTATTTATTTTGACAAAATATAATTTTTTGCAGTATTTTATGTATATGATTAAAATTGTTTCTTAAACAACCAATATTTCTTGCATTGTCTTAACAGCATGGTTATAATTTCAGCAACTTTACTCGATTGAAAGGCAATAGGCAACATAAAGCCGTCACTTGTTATAATCAATATGCTCATGATTTTAACATTTATTCTACTTCTCATCCTCTTAATTAATTAAAAGTTAACATGTTAAAGCGATTATGTAATTAAAGTTTAAAGAGTTCAAAGAGTCATTATCATCATTGCTTCATAAAATATATAGCAACATGATAGGAATTTTATTGATCGGCTTCAGACATTTTTATCGATAATAGGACAAAAATCTGATGCAAAGTCTTGTTACCAGTGGATTTACCATGATATAATGTTTGACGCTAAAACATAGGTCGCGAAGGCAATAGCGTCGCATAAATTTTTTTGTGTTATGTTCGCATTGTGCGTCTTTAGATTATTGTGATAAGATTCATTGAACAAAAAATCTAACTATCAAAAGAAAAAGTTTGATTATGTCGGATGCGGACTTAAAATCAAAATATGTTATAATTTGGTCGATGTTAATGTGTGTCTGATTAATATAACCCGAACCTGAAATAAATTAAAAAATAAAATAAAATATCAATAACATTGTATACACCTGTACATAACAAATTGCACAGATATAATATAAGTATCTATCCAATATTTACTCTTCACCGGCACAACAAATTGTACAAACATATATCAATAATTAAAATAAATAGAATTATCATACATTACACAAAATCTAATAAGTTGTCTATCTAACAAAAATGTATAAAGGATAAACAAAAATTATGTATGCAATGTATAGGCTTGAATACCAAACTAAAAAAAAAAGCTTTACGAGACATCCTCATCACAGTCGTTCTCACCCTCCTCCTCTTCTTCCTTATGCACTGAACTCGGAGGTCGTTTGTCATGCACGACAATCTACAACCTACTCTAGTCGCGCTACAGTGGTATCGACTATCTATTGTTCATCACTTAGTTAATAGAGCTTCTCAATCATAGCAGTGTCACGTCAGACAAGTTTTTTATGGTCTGATAAAGGAGTCCTCGGACAACCATGAGCAGATCGGGAGTGCTCAGCCTCAAACACAATACCATTGTACCAAGGCCATTTACCCTCCTCCTTTTCTTCCCAGTAGCCCACCTCCATATCTCGTAGTTAGACCAATCAAGAGCAAACTGACTACCACTAATACTAGTGACTATCAAGCTTTGTCTTTTGCTCTAGTTCTGCTATCTTGAATATCCTCATAGTCATCTTACATAATTAAATCCAATGAATAATTAAAATTTTACATTAAAATACAAGTAAATTGTAGAAAAATTAAAGTTTTTTTTTAAATTTTTTTATTTTTTATTTTTAACTTACATAGACATACCGAGATAGGATGGAGACTCATTATTGCATCCCTGAGTGCTGATGAGTCCGAACATTTAACACGCAGTGGTGGGCGGCCAACCAATCTCTTGAGCTTGTGGACATGAAAACATATTAAGAATCAGATAATTGCATCAATGAATTATTGAGTATTCATTGAATCTTAATAACTTTCTCTAGTGCTTTATGTGTGAGACTTTTCTTCCAATGTTGAGTGTGGCAACCCTACCTCCCTCGGTCCTCCAATTTTGTTGATTCGCATCCCTCTTTCTATGATATTCAAAATTGAATCATAATCTAGTCAGCTCCATCCATATCTCCTCCCCAACCAAGATCTGCCTCTATTCCTTCTTACGGGTTGTTGTGAACATATTACCTAGTTAGTGTATAGAGTGGTCCTCAAAATTATGTCGGATCTCCTGTTGATGTTCCGAAAACAAGTAGAACCTTGACAAAATAAATATTACAAAATATTTATTAGTACAAAAAATAAACATAAAATTATAATTCTAATTCAAATCAACTCATTTTACTTCAAACTCTCAGAGCCACATGTCCTGAATCACGATCAAGATTTTCTTGTAGGACAAAAACACATCTCAACAACTCCAATTGATCTTTTTGATACATGTAATAGGTTGCTTAGATGGGTATAACCTAAAATATAATCTTTAGTTATGAAAATGGTGCAAAAATTAATTTGATTTATTCTAAATTTTGGTAACTCACAAATCTCCCTCCAACTCAACATATATTCGGTCAAAGGGCACTTTCTTAAAAATGGCGAGAACAGAGAGGCATGGTTAGCCAAAGGAGGGTGGTGGTGGTAGACTACTCAGAACCAAAAGCATGGGAGGGACTGAAACTATAAAACCAGGAGGACAAAAAGGAGTAGGAGGCGTGAATAGAGCAGGAACAAAACCTGTATACTCAGAAAGCACCAATGTTGTGGTGGTGGTGCTTATCAACACAACACTAGTTTTGTATGAAAAAGAACGGAAAAATATCCTCTTCATCCCCTTATAAGGAATGCTGGCAGAGTATGCCATCAAGGTGGCTACTCTCCACTCTTACAATAAGCCATCTATAATAGGAAAAAAGAATAAACAAATAAACACTAAACATGAAATAATCTAAGTGTAAGCACTAAACAAGTACAATCACAACATACCACTTTAGAAGTAAAATTAAAAGCAGCTAAAAGTGAAAGCAATGAGATATTTGCAAAATGAAAACAAGAAAAATATTGTAATTAAGAGTAATTATGACACATCAAGAGTAAAAGCGCCAAAATTAAAAGTAAGAACACGTAGAATAAGCAATGTGAGAAGAAGAAAGCTAACACTAAAAGATGTAAAATTTGAAGAAAACTAAAAATCTAAAAGAGACATACCTCTTTTAGTCTGCTTCATCAGAAAAGTTAGTTAATGATGACATAAAAATTCTTCATTCATATCATCATTAGATTCATCCATAAATTGAGTAACCTCTTCATATGCCTATGTTTCCATTTTTTTCTCTTTCTTTTTGTTTGGAGTGCTAGCTTGTTCATTGTTATATAATTTCATTTTCCAAATAAATCTCTCTTCCAGATCATATGGATGATTTGGAGAAGGGAGAAATTAAAAAATAAGGAACATACAAAAAAAGGTAGACAAACAAGAGAAAGAATATGGAGAACTTTCATAAATTCAACTTTGTGTGATGGCCCAAAAGTGTAAGTTCAAGATGAGATTGGATCAAAAATGCATTGGAACATATCTACGAAGAAGACCCTACGAAAGAAACCCACAACTAGAAAGTTAAGTGTGTTTGCTTGTTCTAAGGTTAAGAGCAATTCTCAAAGGAGTGTATCGCTTTGGTCAATTATATCTTGAGGGGCACCCAAGAATACTCTCGATTAAAGGAATCCTATTTACATTCAAGTGATTACTATTGAGAGGTGTCAAAAAGAATGGTTATCTCATGGGAGCATCTCGACGTTTTCAAAGCTTTTGTTATGCCACAAAGCAAAGAGTGAGTCTCTCACATCCTAAATGGGTAGTGGCTCATAGGCAATCGAGGCCAATAAACTAAACAGGTCAACTCATATGGTCGACACTAAGCTTTCAAGGCCTAACCGGACCATAAGGGTATAGGGTAAATGATTGTATCTCGACTAAGCTATGACCTATCCACTATCAAGGCCTACGAGATGATATCTACAATGAGTCAAAGGGAACCACAGGGCTCAAATAGAGTAAATAAAGGAAGGTAGAGTAATCCTAATTGGGTGGAGATAGCCGGGTCAGGATACCACGGATCTGTCATCCCAAGTTATTAGGACCCCAAGTCTACTTTGTCGCAATGATAGTCAACCCAACATAACCAAATACCCCTCATCAGCAATCAGTGAATTGTGTCGTTCAAAGAGACCTTGGTAGCCCTAACATTAAAAGAAGAACACTCTAAATAATATACCTTATGTAGTCAGAAAGTAGATGTGGGAGTTATGCCTACCAAATTGGAGAGGAAGTTGCTGGAGTAGAAAAGAAAAGAGAGATCTAGCTACAAATTTGAAAACACTATAAAAAGGACATATTCCCCGTATGGGTCGAGAAAGCCTCTAACACCCTAAGCATGCTAGAAAACCACCTACGTATAAAACTTATGCTTGGCCAGACAGGTTGAAGAAGTACAAATATTTCTCCTCAAGACATGCAATATGAGTCTTATATTCTTTCTATGAGTCTTATATCCTTTCTATCTCTGAGCCACTCAACTGCCTCGAGGTTCAAGTTCTTATTCTCAAGGATTCTATTCTTTGGGAGCATGTGCTCTTCCCTCAGTAACACGTGGGTCAATTCCTCCATCTAGCCCGTCATATGATAGCTAAGTTCCTGGACTTATTGTTGCACAAATTCTCTCATACACTTCATGTCTGTGGTATCTCCAAGATGAGTTCATTCTTCCTGGCATGCTCCTCTTCTTGTTGGTGGCATGATTCCACACTCACCACACTTTTAGAATGTTGAATCTAAATATGTTCTATGGATCACACTCAAGATATAAAACATAAGAATATGAGAGAAATAGTGAGATAAAGTGAGAGAGAGAAAGAGGAAAAGAGTGCACACTAATGCAAGATTTTTAATAGAGTAAATTCAGTAGTCATTTGTTATAGAAATGACCCCATATTTGTTCACATTTTAATAGGGACATTACAAGTTTCTACGACACCTTTTCACATTTGTACCCGACTCCAGCACCATTTAGTATTCATAATTGCTTGAAGAGTGACATTTGATGATCCAATAATCTTGTTGTTCGGTTAATTAAAATTCTTTAGTCGGCTGACAGACATTAGGTCTGCCTAAATGACATCGGGTGGTCCTCTTTAATGAATCTTGAGTAGAGGCCCTTCTATAGTTAGGGTAAAATTGGCTCGTCAAACAGAGAGTGTTCCATCGTAATCCGACGAGCAGCTCTCCTTAAAAAATATACCTTCTTAGAGGATATTCAGTAGGGGACCCTTCGACCATTTTATGAGATGTTCCTAAATCGGTTTAAGGAGTTTGTCATGAACGACTATCCCACATATTGAGTTTCATCTATATTTTTCGTCCAGCTATGCATCTGTTCTGTTGACTCGGAGTTTCGATCGTAGGAAACAATGCTTAGTGTTTTTGTCTTTTGATTATCACAATACATTATCCTTTGGTGTTCATAAGCATGACCTGGTGGATTTCCTTGATTTGTGCATACATATTTTCTATTTACAGGAATATTTAAGTTTGCTAGAATGATAATGGAAGATTGGACGTGCGATTGAAGGATTTCAGAGTCAATTCCAAGTCATAAAGAGACTCGATGGTCTACCACTCTTGTAAAAAATCAAATGACCTCTTCAACCCTTTTTGCTTGGTGAATGATTAAGTTTTATATTTATTTAAATTTTTGTTATTTCTTGATATTGAACTTTTCTACTAAATCAAACAATTTCTCCTCCAATTCCTCTGTAATGTCACTAATAATACCCCTTTGGGGGTTGTAAATAATTGTTTACTCTAATAAATTATTGCCTTATTCAATTAGGCATTATCATATTTTAAAACCCTTATAAAGTAAGAAAACTTCAAAAATAGTCTAGGCGCAAATCTTCAGCAATCAAAATGATTTCAACAACCATTGATCCTAAAACCTAAACCCAAGCAACAATGTTGAAAAACCTAATTAGTTTAAGATAGTTGTCTTGAATGGCTTTTATCAAGACCAAAGTCTTTTCTCAATCCCATTAAAACCACTTATAAACCTCAGAAAATGATAAAATACTCCACATAACATCTAAATTCAATAGTCTAGATTTTTCAAGTGTTTATTAACCTAAACTCTTCTTCATATAATTTTCACAAAAAAATCCTAAACTTTCACAACACCACTTCTCATGTTTTGATCACTTTACTTGACCCCTATTCTAACCATCCTACTTTCAGTTATCCTACAACACCACCAAAGCCAATCCAACTTTCCTAACACTATTGAGCAGTGTCTAGCAGCAGTCTAAATTTACATTAAATAAGATTTATCAAATTCAGTAAATCCAATCGGTGCGACAAAGATAAACTCTCTAGCAATGATACGAAGAAATTCTTAAATCCATCTCCCAATCGAATTTAGTAAATCTAAATTTTAGGAACGCATGAAGAAAAGGTTGAACACGAAAAATTTCGATTTCACATAACATTAGATTTTTTTTATTTTTTTCGGTGTTTAGCTGAATTTAAACTAAATTTATGACAAAATTCTCTTTAAACGATGCTAACAAACACCACCTGCAAAAGATAGGTTCAGTGACTATGTATTTGAGAGAAATCAGTTGGAACTTATTCTTTAATAATTCATCACTGCTCTTAAATATTTCCTCCAGCTGAAGAAAGTTGCATCCCCATCCTCTTGCGGTATAAGAAAATTAATTGTGTTTGTTGTTTGCTCTGTATTATTATTGTCACATAATAAAGATCATATATTTGATCTTAATTTCGTACTAAGATGCTCCTAATTTAACTGATTGGGACTTTGCAGGCGTAGTGTCCTAATCCAGTGGGGAAAGCAAGGGGTGGGCAAAGAATAGCAGCCAAAGGTTTAGAGAGGACATGACCACGACTTTTGGAGTATTTAACTATGGCAAAAGTTAAAAAGCTTCGCTTAATAGTTGTAATGACGATGTAATAATGACGTTTTAAATTTGAGAACAACGACAACCATTGAAGGGATTTCATAGCTCTTCCACAGAAAACAGCAATACCAGCGTGCCACTGAAAAGCAACAAAGGCCCAACGTATTAGTAGCCATTTAAGAACATGAAAGGTGGAAAAGAAGAGAGTTGAAATAGGAATGCTTTTCCTTTGGAGAATGATTGACATAATGATAAGTCCAAACCATAATAATTAATTGGAATATAGGATGGATGAAAGTTATCACTCCCTATTTCGGTATGTATACAACACTTGATTTCATATATGTCATGTAGAAAACTAAATGATCAAAGATATAAAAGATAACAATAGGTTTTATTATATTACCAATTAACATTTGATCAGAAGAAACTTAATTATCAACAATGCTAATTAGATGTGATTTTATTGATATAAACATTGTGTTGTCCACTAAAGTATCAAGAACAAAAAAAGGAATATAGTTTTCAAACTAGTCACACACCATGAAAAATGTGGCTTACAAAACCAGCTCATTGGGAAAAAAATATAGTTCACTGTCACATTGCTCGGGCTATGTTAGAGTGTGGCCTCACCGATGTGAGCATGACCTAATTGTGCCCAGCTTCAATATGTAAGGGCCAAATTTCAAAACATCGGACAAAAGTTAAAAAATGCTTGTCACAACAGCCTTGAAGTGTATATGCTTTATAAGAAACAATAATATCGTTAAATGAAAGCTGCTCAACTAAAGTAATATCATTTATCTACATTACATAATAATTTAGTACACATCATTTGTTGGTATTGGTTCTACCATGGTAAAAAAGAATCATTAACATTTACTTTAACTATCATTTTGTTGAGAACTTGTACGTTAAATTTGAATTAATTATTTAACACTATATTTATGCAATTATTTTTATTATTATTACGTTAGGGCAAAAATGGTCAATTATAAAAAAATTATGGCTACAAAAATAAAAAATAGGCCTTGAACGTAAATGAGTATGTTCGATATGAAGTAAGTAATTTGGCATGCATTGTCGTACACCATGAAAATCAATTCCATTTGTCTCTTAGCCATAAGGTTCATCTTTCCTCTCTCGTTACTCTTACTTTCTCCCTGAGGCATTTAGTCAATTCATATTCTTAATCTTTTTAATTTCATGTTTACCCACCCCCCCCCCCCCATTTCTTCCTCTAAACAAGAATCTTCCTCTTTCAACAATGGAACGATAAAAAAATTCACTGTGGTGTTCCCTCGACTACTTCATTAATCACATCAACTTGTATCAAAGCTAAAGTCCTCGAATAGCTTAAAGACACCTACATTAAGGTCTTACATTTTTTTTTCTAATTAGAAATTTATTAAATAATGATTATTTCATTCACATATTTTGAAGTGAAATTAAAAGACATTACATATATGTTTGAGGCATTTAAAAGTAAATTTAGCTTATAGTTTCATCCAACTAAGTTATGCATCTAATAAATTTCATTGTTGTTTAAACTTTTAACCAAACCTCAAGAGAACAAACATGCTATAAAGCATGTTATAATCATGACATCATTCACAACATAGCCTAAGAGAATGACATTATCAAGACAATAATAGATAGTCAAAAAGAAAATTTCAATTTCATTTACTAAAAATAATATAAAAAAACAATTATCAAAGCTTCTTCTTAATATTAGCAACGGATATTATATTTATAGAGACAAAAATTTCAAAAATTTATCCTATATTAAAAAATAAATAACTTTGTTATAAATTCATTCTTTTTTATGGTCAAGTGTATGACTCAATTTTATTTATATTTTATCATAACTTCGTTATAAATTCATTCCTTTTTTATGGTCATCTATGACTCAATTTTATTTATATCTTATCATAAATTTTTTTTAAATAATTTTTATTTATTAACCACTCGGTGAATAAAAATTTCCCCTAAATTTGAATGGCAAAATATAGGTTTGTTCTGTTAAACAAGTTAGTATAAAATCATTTGAAATTTTATTTTATTAAATGATATCAACATATAAGGTCTTAAACATTTAACAAAATGAATTAAAAAAAGTAATATCATATCTAATCTAGAACCATGTGGGGGTTAACTTTGTTATTATAAAAGAATTTGAAAGATGACTTATATGATTATTATATTAAGTGAATTAGTACTAAACATTTGAATTTTTATTTTATTCAATGATGTCAACATAAGAGGACTTAAGCATTCAATAATATGAATTAGAAAAAGTTATATCATATTAAATCTAAAACCATTAGGGAGTGAACTCTAATGGTCAACATCTAGATACAAACACTTCTATATAAGTCATTTCAACTTCTAATTTTCAAGTCATACAATACCTTCACAATAAGCAGCACAAAAAATGACTTTAGCAAGGAAAAAAATATAACATTTATTTAAATATGATTAAGAAAATTGGTAGTAGAGATAATCATAAATAGCTTCCACTAACATATGAACAAACTAATATCAAACTCAATTAATGCAACAACAACAACAACAAACCTTTATCCCAAGAATCATTTTCTCCATTGCATCCTACTGAGTGACATATTTTTATTCAAGTATAATAAATTAAGATCATTTTTATACAATATGCCCAAGTATTACTAGGTCTACCTTGGTCTTTCTTAACATAAGTTAAATCTAAAACATCTACTCCTCAAACCGAATCATCAGATGGTTAGCGTTTGATGTGACCAAACTATCTGAGACGACTCTCTATAATTTTGTCCGCCACTAGAGCTACCAACCCTATCACAAATATATTCATTTCACATTTTGTCTTTATGTAAAGCCACACTTCCATCTAAGCATTCTCATCTCAGCAACACTTTGCAATATATTTATTTAAATATGATCAAGAAAATTAGTAGTAGAGATAAATCATAAATAGCTTCCACTAAGATTTGAATGAATTAATATCAAACTCAATTAATGCATTTAGTTTTAAAAATAATAATATTGTCACCATAATTTACAAATAAGGTACTATCTAAACCTCATATGTCATCCTTTAACAATTAGTCCTTAATTTTTCTTTTTTCAAATTATACTTTTAATATTTCAAAATTTATATTTTTTATAAGATGCAAAAAACTTTGGATGTAATTCAATTTAATATTTTCCATAAAATTCAAATTTCATTAAATAAAAACTTCATACCTTAAATACTTCTTTAACAAATCTTGCTTCACTAACTTTGCTCCTCTTCTTCCCCGCACAAGTCCCTAGGAAATAGTGTCTTTAAATATAAATTGGATCTTGACTTTCAAATATGTTGGTTTTTCATAAACGAAAAAAATGAAGTTTATATTAGGTTTGTTTACCTTAAGTAAGCCCACGAAGAGTGACAAAAATCACATTCTTTCATTTTTTATGCCCAAGTTGAAAACACCAAAATTCTATTATGATTTAAACTTGATGAGATCCTCCATCCCCTTACCCAAGAATGATTGCTTGCATTTAATAAACCTCCCCTCTTGATCAATTATTTATTCATTCTCTTCCTAGCTCCTTCTCTTTCATTATTACTTTTTATCTCTCGTGATCTCTTTCATACATCTTCTCCTTTCATCTCCCCGCTTGCAAATACCAAAACCAACTAGCATTAATTTAATTGAACAAACAATAGCAATTCAACTAGTTTTATTTTTATTTTTATTTTGCCCTTTTATTTAAGTGAGCTCTTATAACCACATCCTGCAAATAGTTTTTCTCCTTCTTATCCATTTTTTCAGTATTTGCAGACACAACTTAAAGTCTCATGCCGTAAGACCAATCGATACCTCCCTATAGTGATAAACCAATATAAATCCACTCTCTAGACACCCTTCATGATGTTTTAATTGACATTTAAAACCAATCCATGATAATCATCCTTATTTTACTCTTAAATTTACACTTACTACCAACAAATAATATTATTTACATAACTACTTCTTCATTCATCAAAATTTCAATGTCACCTCATATTGATGCTTATCAAATTTTAAATTCCCTTAACTAGCCCACTCACAATTCATAACAACTTGAAAAGATCCTTCTTACATGCAATAGCAATACATAACAATACAACTCATTCAAAGCCTTATAAGAAAAAAATCTTTATCCCTTATTAAAAAAAAAATTAACTAACAAACTATCCAAATGAGAAACAAATAGTATTGTCTAGTCAATATTGTAATAGGAAAGATTTTAATAATAAGACTATTACCATTTATAAAGACTCCAAACATTCAAAATACATTTGCATGTATGTTGGCAGTGTTCTTGAGGATAAATAATAAGACCTTTTATTGATATTATTGATGATTCTTGTTATTCATCATCTTTGAGTTTGTTTCTAGGAGCGATTTTTCATTCCTTACCTCTACCTCATAATAGATTTTATATTTTGTGCTCCCTTTTGAGAAAAATGTCTCATTGAATGGATTTTGATAGATTGCACACATTGAAGTCATTTTGATAGCTCACAAGTTCAATATCAAACCTTTTGTTCTCCATCAACAATATTTGAAGTCTTCATAGTAGAGTCCTTGACAACACAAGCAAATATACAAGGTGTAAGATGTTTACTTCAAATGACCAGCCTTGTCAAATTAGTTGTGCCAATCCAAATGGTTTTAATTAATGTGTTGCATTTTGTCACATCTTTTATCTCTTAATATTAAATTGCTAATAATAATAATTTTCAATACCAATTGTACTAACCCGTCAATATTGATACATCATCAAAAACATTATCCAAGAAATCATGAATTTTAAAGCAATTTTTTAAATCTCAAAGCATCCAAGCATTCAACCAAAATATTTGAGATATTATTTCAAAGTCATCTGAACTTCACTTTGAGCAAACTTATATAGTCAAGGCAATGTAATTTGATGAAAAATACCCATTGATGTTAAAAATTATTGGATATGAGTCCAAAGGTGCTTAATCAAGCTCTTAAAGGAATAATTAAAAAATCTATGAGGTCATTTAAAAAGAGAAACATCCTCCAAATTTTGTGTTATTTTCATACTAAATGTTTTGATAAGAAAATCCGATGAACCTAAGATTATGCCATTATGAAATCAATAAGGAACCAGATGTAAAAAAGAAAAAAAATAATATATATATAATAATAATTTGGTGGAGGGGGTTGCTATTCAAACCATTATGGGTGTCTGGTGTTTTTTCATAAATGAACAAATTCTCTCTTTAGAAATCTATATAAAAGGCCTTATTTCTACAAATTTAAAAAGTGACTTTTGGTGGAATGAATTGTCAGACTAAAAGAAATTCAGAGTTATGCTAACAACAACCTTATGTTGGCCATCAACAATATCACCAACATCACCACTGCCAAACACAATATATTAGCCATAATTGATGCACGATGTCACAACACTCGATCCTAGTTATCAACTAACTTCAATGCCCAAAATATGGATCACTTGGAATTGATCGTCTACAAACATCAAAGTTCACCATCACTATCCTCCTGTATTTGTTGAACTTTGTTGCAGTCCTTTTAATTCAGCTAGTGTATTCTATCAAGAGAATAATAAAGTTTTCCATCACCTAAATTTTAACATTTTGAGCCACTTCTCACACAAAACTTACCAAAGAACCAAATTTCATGTTTGTCAACCACTAGTATAAAACAATTACTTTCTTACTAAAAGTGTCACCTCCAATTACAAGCATAATTGTTATAATCGATGATGGTTATTTTACTTCTAATGTTCTCCATTGATCATCTCCAAACAATTAGCAAAGAGTGGTATTCACGTCCATTAATCACTAACATAAGATGCACATATTTCTTTTCGGTCTCTTACTCTATTAAGAGAACAATCGATCCAAAACCTCACTTGACTCCTTTGTTCCCCATCAACTATTACTTGACACATTTCAATGACCAATATCCACCATTTATTGATGTAGGAATCCCATTTTCCTATCACCTACTCTCCCTTATTATAAAAAGAATGTCAAAACTAGCTATCTAACATCACTCCTTGTAAATCATTGCTTAAAGAAAAATTACATTTCACATCTACCAATCACTGATTTTTAATAACCATTTTTAAGTCGGCCAAATCTCCCCTTATATCCAAAAAATGTCCTCATCGACTTCCGCAATACTTCTAACTTCGTTCGTTATGTGATGATTGATGCTTACCATTAATATTTGTTGCAAGTTTTCTTACTCACATAATCTCCCCTTCTATTGGAAGGGCAATTGGGTCAACTACTAACTATCGCTTGACTTATGATTTTCTTCATCAATCATTGACCAACACCAATGAAATGTGAATTTTTGTTATCCATCAATCACCAATATTAAACGTGCATCATTCTAATCACTTATTCTCCCCTCCTTTTAAGAGAGATAAGTCGACCATTAACTATAAATTGAATTTCAATATATATTGCTGAACAATGTCTAAACAGTCGTATGATACTCATAATCTTGATAACTTGATCTCACCTCTTATAAAAAGAGCAACCAATTTGGCTACTCAAACATTGTTGTACATCTAACCTTCTTCATTTACCTTCATCTATGGCTAATGTTCAAAAGCCATTAAACTTTAAAATCTAATGCATGCTTTTTTCATCACTCATAATCTGATGTTCTTATCAACCATTTTCTATTACCAGTAAAAAATACCCATCTTCTCAATCTCCTAATCTCTAACTAAGTCTAGAACTCTTCATCTTTTGATGACAACTCAGTGGCCTCAAGATTCCTACTTCTACCATATAAAATCTCTTCCATTTATCTAATGTATCATATCAGGACCTTTTTTAGCTATAAGAATGAACACTCTTTTATAAATCATGACTAACCTTTGTGAAACTATTTTATCTTGTCTAAGCCCTATAATTTTATATTTTCCATCCCACGTTTTTGTTGACCTCATCTTTGGTGAGGTGTAAATTCTTCTCCTAGAACATAGGATCTAGCTATAAGATTTTCCCTTTGACTATCCTAGAGGACTAGTGATGAAACCCACCCCATTTAGAAATTCAAAACACTTCATGGCTATCTTTTTTGAAGTCCCATAGGGGCGATCTTATACCTCCAGCCCTTGTTTGGTTGAGACTAGCATGTGAGGACTCAAAAGATGAGTTCCTATATGATCAAGTCCTTAGAGAGACCCTTTGTGACTTGGACATCTACATATACACCCACACACAAACCCTAAACACAATTCACACACATTACAATTCACACACACCACATTCACACAATCTACACACACCACAATTCACATACACCACAATACAACCCCCCCCCCCCCCCACCATCTACTCCTTAACTCTTTAAAAGACTCATAGAGGTGGTCCCAAGTCCCTTACCCTTGGTTAGGATGACTAGGACCAGCACGTGAAGTCTTTAAGATGAGTTCTCATAAGGCTCATGTGACTTTAAGGAGGCTTTACATGGCTTGCTTGCTCACCAACTAAAACCACCCAAAATTATTCAAAAATTCCCCAATTTAACAGAATTCCCAAAATTACCCAATAATTGTCAAAATACCCACATAAACCAATCTGAATCACCAAATTTACCCAAATTTACCTAAAATTCCCTAAATCTACCAAAATTGGCCAAATCTCCAAAATACCCACAAATTCTAATAAATGTCCAAAACTAATCCGATACCCATTTTTCGTGTTTTAAATATCTCTAAAATACCCAATTACCCCAAAACTCCCAAAATTGATCAAAATGCCCATTTTTACCAAAATTACCAAAATAAACTCCATACCCAAAATTCACCAAATTAGAACAAATATGTCAAACTCAATTCCAAATAATTCAAGATTCCATTAAACCCATCATGATTAATTTCAAATACTATATACATCATAATCAAAAGCCCAAATTTTAAACCTAAAATCAATTACCCATGATCCTTTTTTTAAAGGCCTAAATCCAAACACATTTATCCTTTTCTATTTAATTCAAAAGCCCACAAACAAACCCTTATTCCTTCATCATCCATTTAATGAAATCAAACTATACACTATATCATATATGATAAAATTTCACCCATATTTGGATTTATACCTACACCTCATTACATTTTCATAAATTTTTCTTCCATACGATTAGACAAGCAACATCCAAGCCACGAAGCCATTCTCTATGCCACATGCAAGCCATGTGAGTCATGCTCATGTCATCATACCCTAAATGGAAAAATGAGGAGCCTCTTTAATGGTCCCCCCAAATGTTATTAACCACTCCATGACTCCCTTAACCCATGTTTAATACTATTACACTTGGATGGGGACTTCACCACACTAATCAAGCTGGCCCCTCTTCAGCCCAAGTCACTTTGGTGAGTGAACCCTAACCAAACACATGACTTGACCCAAGTCTCCTCCAAAATAAATTCAAACCCATTCCATATACATCCAACCCTTTACATGTCTCCCCATACAATTGACTTCACCAATATCAAGCCCTGAGCTCCCTGAACCAGATGATGACCTTCCTCTAGCCTGCTGGCCACCTTGGCTACCGAAAAACACCAAACCTGGGAGACCACCCTTGTCCAAAACCCAAAATTGAGACACCCCTAATTGGCTTATCCAAATTTGCCAATTACACTCTTCTTCCCTCCACATAAGCTTCACTTTGCACCCCCCCTCGCCAACTGAATTAAACCATGATTCATCTTCTATAAATACACCACCACCTCACAGCCAAAAGTGAGAGTGAAAAAAAGCCTTGGTGAAGCCCTGCCAAATTGCTCCCAGACCTTCCCATGGCCTTGAGAGAATCATCTCCACCATTTTTTAGCCTCCATCCCCACTGCTTTGTCCTAATTTTGAAGCTCAAATATAGGGCATTTCACGGCCATCCCACCAAAACTCACAAAACCACAAATTTATTGTTTCATAAGCCTCACAACACTCCAAAACCACTTCTAAAATTGAAAGCCTTCATTTCCCGGGCCCTCTACTCTAGCTCAAGGCCACACCCTATCCACCCTCCGATCAAAGTCATACATAGAGCCAATGACAAAGAAAATTGACACCTTGAGGAGGTTCGCGGGACCAAGGCGAAGCTCAATAACCATTCCAATCAAGGATACGCCTCTTGGATAAAGGTATAACCCAAAATCTCTATTTTTCTCCACTGTTTGGACCTTTTTGAAACAAATGTGTATTTCATACGTATTTAACCATATAGTTAGGTTCGCCTCACTTAGATGAAGATGTAGGAACAAATCTCATGTGATTTGGTTTAATAACGAGCAAGATATTAGGTTTAAAAAATGGATGGCTCTCAGGTTATGGAGATCGAGACTAATGGATGGATGTCGTGTGCTCGCGCGTGTATCGAATGGACGGCTCGGATGTGGTCGGACAGGCGAACGAGGCATATAAAGAGGGTTAAGTCAGCGGGTGACGCAGAAAGCGTAGCTAATAAAATGCTGATGCGTGGCCTTTAGACGGGTACGAGGATAACGCGACACTAACTCGGATAAGTAAGAAATTAGGGTATTTTTATTTAAATAATTATAGAAATTTTAAACAAAAACATATCTTAGTGTAGAAAAATCCTAAAAATAAAATAAAAATACCCATCTACTCAGTGAATAGAAGAGAAAAATATGAACTAAAATAAAAAAATATTTGTATTATATTTATTTTAAATTAATTAAATACATAAAAACTTGTTTAAATCATAATTAAATAAATATTAAACCAAATGACTTCAAATTTGGTGGGCATGTTCCTCATGTTGTTAGAAGTGTTTCTCTGATTTTTCCAAAGTGATGATTTTAGGTCAACTTTAAGGTTTGATTAAAGATTGGTTATCTTTAAAGTTTGTTTTGGTTAGTTTTAATTTTGTTAAGTTAAATTATAGTTTTATAAAATTAGGGTTCGCTCAAGATTCTGCTCGAGTGAAATTCAGTTAAGTGTAAAACAGGAAAATAGGGTTGAACAAATATAAGGTCAACAAACTCTAATCAAGTCTTAAACTCCAATCAAATGTTCAAATCTAATTACATGTTCGTTGACCTCATTTTTGGCGAGGTCTTTTCTTTCCTCTTAGTGCTTAGGATCTAGACATAGGGCTTCTCCTTGACTATCCTAGAGGACTAGAATTGGGACCCACCCTTTAGCAATTCAACCACCTCTTGACTCATCTTGGGACCCCACTTGGATGGTTGTAAACCTCTAAATCATCTCGGAAGGTTAAAACCCCATATGGGCAACCAATAGTGAATTCCTATAGGATGTTTAAGCCTTAGGACTACCTTGGGTGACTTGAGCTTCTCTTGCACACACACTCACCTTTAACCCATTTCATCCTTTAACCTTGAACCTTGAATTTTGCTCCTTCTACCCTTTAAGAAACTCACATGATTGAACCAAAGCTACTGATCTTTGATTAAAATTGCTAAGGTCAATATGTGAAGGATCATAAAGTGGTTACCATTTAGCTAAGCTTGGTCCCAAAGTGGTTAGACTTGGTTAAGGTCCATAAGCCTACCCCAAGACTCTACAAAAATTCCCAAAAATTACCCAAAATTCTCAAAAATCATAAAAATCATTTTGAAACAATCCCCAACTTTTAAATCCACGAAGATACCCCAATACCCTCCAAATAACCTCTTAATACCCTAAATACCCCTCTTGGCCCAAAAAATCCAAAAATTCCAAAAATTCCCAGAAAATTCCAGAAAATCTCAAATATTTTTAATTTCATTTTGGTCAACTACATTATGACCTAATTTTGCCAATTTAGCCCAATTTTACCAAAATCCCCAATTTGACCTATTCTTAACCCAAATGGACCCAATGTCCAACCAATTCACTCTAATTGATCCTAATTTTGATCAAACTCAATTCTAAACTTCCAATCAACATCCTTAATACCAATTTCAACCAAAACCAAGCTCAATTTTGTCTATATTTGAATCCAATTTCAACTTAAACCCAAAACCCCAATTTTTGCCCTAAATTACCCATGAACCCAAACATACCCAAATCCAATCCAATTCAATTCAAATTCTCTTCAAAATTGTTCTAAAACTTGCATGGTACATTCCTATACCAAACCCAACATTCATTTGACCAAAAGTTTGGCCTAAGCCCCTTTCAAAATTCATTTGGGTCTAAAGGCCCAATTTTGGCCCATAAACTTAATTCCCCTCAAATTGAACCCCATGACGAATGGGAATCTCCAAAATAATTTTCAATAAAATTTCAACATATCCAAATCCAATTTCAATCAATTCCAATTCAATTTGGTCATCCCATAATAAATTCCAAAATTTTAAATCATTACATGCATGTTAAAGGCACATACCCATGTGCATGTTTAAAAGCCCATTTATTTAATTTCAAAAGCCCAAATTTGAGCCCACATGTCATAATTCCCTTCTATTACCATTCCATGGCATTTTATTTATCATTTAATGGCATTTTATCCACCATTCCATGGCATCGTACCAACCTTCCATGCATGTACATGGATCTTTATCCAAATTTGGCATGTTGGCCTATTTTCCTAAAAATCATGAAAATCAAAATACCATTTTTATGAAACTTTTCCATAGCATCATACATGTCATGCCATGACCCATGAAGCCTTCTCATGAGCATACAAAGTCAAATTTGCCAAAATGGGCAAGGGGAGGTGACATCTCCTTCCCCCCTCATATCAAACACTCAAATCCAACCCCAAACTTCCATAGCATCCTCCCAAACCTTGCTCCCAAACCCTAAACTCTTCCTTGGACTTTAAACCTTGCTCCAAACACTTAGGGTAAAGGATTAGCCAAGTGACCAAGGGTTTAACCCAAGCCTAGCCAGCTTACCCAAACCTCCAATTCAAATTGGATTTTCACCTCCCTCTCCCCACTCACCAACTCCACTATATATATCTTAAAAAAAAAAGAAAAAGGTTGTTGCCTCACCCCTTCACAAGCCACACATACCCCCACCAACAAAAGCTCTTCTTCCTTCTTCGTCTCCCTAGGCCGAGGTCCTATCCCGTTCCGGCGAGCTTCTCTCCGGCGAGCCTCTCCCTCTCCAACGAAGGTAAACCTCTTCTCTTTTTGACTTTGTTATTATTATTACATGCACACTACCTAATTCTTAAGTATTTACATACCAATTTAAAAAAAAAAGAATATTTACATGCATACCACCCATTTCAATATATTTACATTTCTAACACCTAAACTTAAAAAAAAATGGAATTTAC
This sequence comes from Papilionanthe hookeriana x Papilionanthe teres, assembly GCA_022702705.1. NCBI lineage: Eukaryota > Viridiplantae > Streptophyta > Magnoliopsida > Asparagales > Orchidaceae > Papilionanthe > Papilionanthe hookeriana x Papilionanthe teres. The sequence goes on from CM040423.1 coordinate 25,400,164, forward strand.
ATTTATTTCCATGCATGCTACAAGACTCTTGTGGATTTATCAATTCATCACTTAATATCATGTGTTTACATATCTAGCACCTAAAATTTTCTTTTTTTAAAAAAAAAAAAAGAAGAACAAAAAAGTTGTGATTTACATGTTCTTAAATGCCACATCACCGTATGGATGTAAACTCCTAGGTTAGATGAACATTTAAAAAAAATTGCATTCAATTTAGTTGAGAATCGAAGAAGATATTAACGTTTGAAGATGGACGGCTGAGAGGGAGTCGGACGAGCACTAATCCGTACACAGGAAATGCGCTGGCCAATCAGACGGCGACACGTAGCTCAAACTGTCATTTGAGCGGGAAAATGGGTGATTTTTTAATTATTTTTGACACCGAACTTTAAAAAATCATAACTTTGCATAGAAAAATTCTAAAAATAAAAAAATACCCTCTTGCTCAGTGAACAGAGGAGAATAATGTGGAAAAAGAATTAGGTCAATTTGTTGATTCTATGATTTTTAATGATTTTAATACTCTCTGTGGTATTTTAATTCTCTATTTGCATATACAATTCACCATGGCATGAGACCATACGGCTTTTGTAGCCCCTATTCTTGGGAACATTCCCTGAATTTTCCAAGGCCAGAGGCCACCTCTATGACAAGTTATTGATTTTTCAAGTTTATATGTCAGTTTTTGATATTTTAATTCTAATAATTAGCATGTTGATTAATAAAATCTAGGAAAATTAGGGGAGGTATCTTATGACCAGAGGACGCTATGAAAATTAGGACTTGGTTTAGATCATTCAAATGAACCTTAATTTTGCCAAAACCCTAAAACCAAAATGGAATTAATTTGAAATAACCACCCACTAAAATAACTTGAAACTAATTCTCCACTGATTTTTAGGGTTAGAGGAATCTCACATAAAAATTTGGAGTCAATTGGAAATGGTTTAACCCATCAAATGGATTTTCTAAGTAACATAGCCAAAATTGAATTTTAAAAATTCATAAAACCTAAAATACATTTCAAAAATTCACCAAACTAATTTTGGGACCTCTCTAATATCTGAGGAGTCTAAGAAAATTAAAATTATATTTTTCTAAAAAATTTCATTTTTTACCTATTTTTAATATTTTAATAATTAAAAAATAATAAAAATCACAAAAAATATTAAAAATCATAAAAATGTCATATTTTGCCTCTTAATCACTCAGGAACCAACCAAATATTTTTCCTAAGTCTCTAGGTTAAGATATTGAATTTTAAAAGCTTGATGTAATTTTTAATATCAAAAATAAATTTTTAACCATTTCTCACCAAATTAATTCTAATAAATCAAGGAAAAATCAAAAAATTATAAAATTTATTTCTCTAAACTTCTTGAGGTCAGAGAGATTTATGAAAAATATAAAATCTATTTTTTTAACTTTAATTTTATTTTATAATTAATTAATACCCTAAAAATTGAAATAATTGTAATAAATAAAATACAATTCAAAAAATCACCAAAATTGGTCCTAGTCGTCCTTTGGTCAGAAGAAACATCTCATAATTTTCCTAAGGACAGAAACCTTACCATAGTCATGTTGTTTAATTTTCAATGAAAACCCTTATTTTCCACAAAAAATAATTATATAAATTAAATTAAAAATGAAAAAATCACATTTTCCCCTCTAATATCTTAATTGACATGTGAGTAAAGTGACATAAAAATTTCAAATTCATCTGAGCTCAATTTAGTGAGTTATGAAGTGAATAGGCTTAAGAGGGCATAAAGGTAAGTAAGGATTTTAACTTTAATTAATATTTTAGGCCTAATAAAAAGAGGGTAAAATATTTGATCTTAATTTTGTTTTTCTCTTGGATGATTGAAATTTAGGGAATAAAGGGGTAGAAACTCATTAAGCACTCTGAAAATATAAAAATGAAACCTTAATTAATTAAATCATTTAAGTTTTGGAAGAATAATTAAAATTTTGGATTATTAAAATTAGGGATATAATTTAAGAAGATACCAATTTTTTAATTTGAAATCCCTAATTGAATTAATTCAATGGTATCCAATCCTTAATAATTATGATTGAAATTAATAGTTGAAAAGTGAATAATTCTTAATTAAATTAAAAGTTAGAACATTAAATAATTTAATAATCAATTAAAGCTTAAAACATTAAATAATTTAATAATCAACTTAAAACATTTGAAATTAACATGAAATCACTTGAGATCAAACTTAAAATAAATTTAAAACATTAAATATCTCAAAACAAATCATAATTAAAATGTGAAAATCAAACCAATTAAAATCAACCTAAATTAATATGATCAATTCCAAAACCAAATTTAAATTATCAAAACTTAATGAAATTAAACAACTCAAATATCCCTTTCAATCTAAGTAATTTAAGACACTTAGAAGAAAGCTAAATTGAATTTTAGAATTAAATTATCTTAAGTCAGCAATTCAATTTTAATCAAGAATGGTTAGGTTCCTTAACAAACCAATTTGCCCCTTAAAGACTTCCATTATCATAACTCTTAAATGGGACATCAAATGAAATATTACTTCACTCACTGGATAATCAAATGCCCAAGTTTACTGAGAAAGAGATAAAACTCAACTAAACTGTGAGATAATTAATTCACCAATACAATAAAATTCATTTGGACTCGAAATAATCCCAGAAGTATTGAAAAGATGTTTAGGACCCGTCCTAAACACTTCCTCAATATGATGAGATATTTAGAAGAACAATTGAACTTAATTGTTCTTTGGTGAAGAAAATCATCCACAAAACAAAACAACCTAGACGTCATAGGAATTGACTAGCAATAGGATTAGGATTTTGGTAGACAACCAGAACCTTCCCTTAGCTTTACCTAGGTGTTTTCTTACAAATTATATAAATGCCTTAACACATGTTTTAAGTGCAGCTTGGAATGATGTGAAGACCCTGCCAAGTACGCTTTTATTTTATTACAATTTATTTATATGCGTTGTACTTTACTTTCCTTCCTTGCAAAACTTGCATGTTAAACAAGATTGACACCCTGCATGAAAACTGAAACCTTTAGGATAGCCACAAAACTGAAACCCAAAACTAAATTAAAATCAACACAAGATAAAATTCACCACCACAATATTTCAAAATATAAGACAACTCAAAATTTAATCACAAACAGAACAACAAAACTGCAATTATAACTAAATTAAAATGTCTTTTTAGATGATCGGGAATCCCTCAGATGATGTAACCCATGTGTTGCTAATGAGATTTCCCACGGTCTAAATGAAAGTACGGAACTCATTCAGTTGAGTTTAGCAAATTCATTTGGACTAAGTGAATCCGATGAAAATAACGGTGTCGGGATGACGGAAACATGGGATCTTAATCGGTTCTGTTTAACCAACTTTAAGATTTGTTTTAATTAAAATATTAAGACATTTGAACCTTAAGACACCTCTAAACTAAAACACTTCTCTCATCTCCTGATTTTCACTTTCTAAAACTAAAACTCTGCAACAACAAGTAGCTTGGAGCACAGTGGGCAGCATGGTCATCTTCGTCAGCAAAACTCGTGTCTTCTTCAGCTAAACCCCTTTCTTAGAATTAAATAACAAAGCCATAGGATTTCGAGGTAGTTTGCCTAGTGCAACATAAATCCTCAACTTTTTGTTAGGCATTTGTATAATCACATTATGCAAATTAAGCCTTAACCGGTCTTAGGACTCCGAGGTAGTCGTTTGGTACGACATAAACCCTCACATCTTCGAGGCTATTTGTATGATCATGTCATACAAATATAAGTCATAATTAATTAAAATTGGCAGGATTGAAACATCAAATAAATACTCTCAAATTGAAGCCAAACCATAGAATAGTTGGGAAGTCACCGAAGTTCACTCCGGGTCCGTGACATCCCCTACTTCTCTTTCTTTTGACTCCTAAAATAAACTGTTCCAAATTTGAGTTATTCCCTATTGAAATTTCCAAAATTCAATCCTTTGAAAACCTTAAACTTTGAAATTCTTGAGAGCAAAACCACCGATCATTATCGAGAGTTTTCATAAATGATTCCCATCATTTAAGATGTAATTAACTATGGTTCTCGCCCTTATGAGGAACTTTAAGAACCCATGTAATATAAACCCCGCTCGATTCCTTTATATTAAGCGAGGGAACTTGTCGGCTTATAAAATTGGTTCGCAGACCAAAAGGATGTCACAATTCTTCTAGTTTATTTAATCGAGCCCCATCATCCAGCAGTGTGTTTATTCTTCGGGATATATACACGGTTTGTGATGTGGTGCTCGTTTATATGAACTATTTGGGAAGTGAGATCGGTTTGATTTCATATCTTTAAAATCTTTCGAACTAAAAAAAATTATTTTTAAAAATCAAAAGCTACTTTCCAAATTATATATATATATATATATATATATATATTTAAATTAAATTCAAAACCTAAAAAATTCGCCGACAATTTCTGTAGGCGACCCCCTTTTCAAAACACATAACCTAAAAATATGCCGACAATGTTAAACTTCAATCAAATCTTCAACTCTAATCAAACTCAAAATTCAAACCAAAACATTTTGAAAACCTTAAACTCCTAAATATCTAAAGTCAACCAAAGCCTTTTCAAAACCATAAACTAATTTCATAAAAATAATCAAACCTTTTCAAACCCTAGAAAAATATCCTCAATGCAAATCAAACCCCTTTTAACTCAAAGACAACTTTTCAAAACTTTAAACTATTTCAACTTCAAAACTCTAATTTTAAACTTTGAAAATTTCGTAACTTCCCTTTCTCTAAAACTTCAAATCACTCCATATAACCTTAATAATCTTCAAAAAAGCTTTAAAAAACTCTAAAAAACCTTTAAAAAGCTTATCAAACTTTTAAAAACCTTTTCAAACTTCAAGAAACTTTTACCAACTTTAAAATTTGACTAAACTTCAACAAGCTTGAAAATAATTTTCAAATGAACTTAAAAATAATTCCAAGCACCTTCAAATTAAATTTAATAATCTCAAATAAAATTTTAATAAAATTTAAGTAAAGTCTAAATAAACTTCAAATAAATTTCAATAAAGTTTAAACAACCTTAAACAAACTTCAAGCAAAACCAACAAAATTCAATAAGCTTCAACAAAATTCAAACATCTTGAACCTTCAAGTACATTTCAAATAAACTTCAAACAAAATTTAGTTTCATATATCAAAACGAACCTCCTTAACGGTAATCAATCAAAGCAAATCAATTTAAATTAAGCTTTCAAATCAAATCAAATCTAACCAACCCAAGTTTTCAGCTCAAGTAAATCGGCCTAAATCAAGGTCTTTCAAATTGAATCAAATCCATCAAATAAAAAATTAGACATGTTGTTGACCTTACTTTTGGTTGAGGTTTATTTTGTCTTTAGAATAGCCTAGGGTCTAGCCATACGACTCTCGTAGTGACTTTCTTAGAAGACTAGCCATGGAACCCTTTCCCTTAGAAATTCAAGTCATTCTCACTTTACTGGGAGTTTTCATATGCTTAAAGCCTAACCTCCAGTTTTTGGGAGGAAGAGACCAAGCATAAGGAAGCCAAGGGGAAGTCTCCTATAGGTGGTCAGACCTTAGGATCTATCCTGGGAGGTTTAGAGCTTACACACACTTACACTACACACTCACAACCCTAAACAAAGCACATCTCCTTTGATCCCCTAACTCTTTGAAAATTCATGTAAGTGGTTTTCTCAAGCTCTTAGCCTCAGGCTAGGGTTTGGCTAGTACCAACGCATAGAGGACCAAATAAGGTTGACACTTGGTCCATGGCTCAACCTAAACAATTCCATATTACTCACTTTCAATCAATCCCAATTTTTTTTCAAAAATCTCAACTTCTAACCCCTTGCCCATAAACCTACCCAAAATACACCCAAAACTCTAAAATCCCTCAAAATTTATAAAATCACCCAAATTACCCATTTTTCTCCAAAAATCATCCCAAAATACTTCCTACCACTCAAATTAACGAAAATTACCCAAAATTGCCAAATTTCCCAAAAAATCCCCAAAATGACCAAAATGCCCCTCTTAGCCCAAAATTCCAAAAACTCTGATAAATTCCAAAAACCTCCCAAATATTCCCAATTTCATTTCGCTCAACTACCATATGACCCAATTTGGCCAATTTAGCCATATTTAACCAAAAGCCCCAATTTGACCCATTTAACCCAAAAGTGCCCAAATTAAACCCAATGTCTTCCCAATTGACCCTAATCTTGCCTAATTTCAATTCCAAACTTTAATTTAACATCTTCAATGCCAATGTAAACCAAATCCATGCTCAAATTGATCCACATTTGATTTTAATTTCAACATAAATCCAAAATCCCCAATTTTGCCTAAGTGACCCAAAATCCTCAAATTGACCTAACACCAATCAACTCCTCCCAAATTTGAATCCCAAACTCTTCATAATATTCCCCTAAACTGAATTGAACCATAAATTATCCCCACTTTGGATCCAAGCCTCACTCAAACCCACTTGAACCAAAATACCTAATTTTAGCCCAAATTGAACACATCTCTAAAATCCCCCAAATTGATTGCCATACTCCCAAAATTTCCACCCAATTGACGTTGGGAACTCTTTATGACATCCCCCTAGACCATTTGGAACCTTCAATTGTCCTTGGACCTAACCCTAGCCTAAACTAAACCCAAGTTAACCCAACTTGCCCCAAATTAACCAAAATCCCAAATCAAGCCAAATAGATCCCCCAAACCAATCCAAAACCACTCCAAATCCTTCTCTAAACTGTTCATGGCAATCATATACACAATATTTCTCAATCACTTGGGATCAATTCAAGCTCAAACCCAAGTTAGGCCAATTTGAAGCTAAAGTGACCCAAATGAACCCATGACACAAATTCACCAAATTGAACCAAATGTGACCAAACCAAACCCTACATAGCCACTAAACTGACCCTAGGGATTGGGCTAGACCCACCTAGCCCCACCCTAGTGGAGCCATGGACCAAAGGTCCCCTAAATTTGGGGTTCTCCTCCTTTAAATGGTTAAATCTAAGGGGGATTTGCCATAATGCTTTAACCACTTAAGCTCACCACATGACGGCCTGCCCACTGGCTCACCTGACCCACTGGCCACCTCCCCTGGCCTGGCCGGCCGGCCTAGTCACGAGAGCACCCCATAACTGAGAGACACCTTATACATGACAAAACCTAAACTCCACCCCATGGCCAACTCAGCCCTGAATTACCATTAGAGCTCTTCAGCACTCCACCTAGGCAGTGCATTACACCTGAATTGGAGCCCTGGCAGCCACCCCAGCCATGGCTATTTAAGCTCACCTCCTCCACGACCAAAGGGGACCTCAACCAAAATCCTTCCCAAACTCTGTCAAAATTCTCCCAGACCTAATCCAAGCACAGAGAAGCCAATCCCCACCATTTTCCAGCCCCCAAATCCTCTGTTGAGCTCAATTTCTAAGCTTAAAATTGAGCCCAAAACAGGACACTTTCCAAAACTCCACCAAACACAAATTAATTGTGCACACACCATCCCCACAGCAAGATAAGAAGTTCCCCACTGAAAGCCCCTTCACCAGGCCGCTCCAGCAAAGACATTCACTAAAGCTCCAAATCAGGTCTGGTCACTTTCATACCTAGGAAATTCACCAGGGTAAGAGGCTTCATCCTGAGCTCTTCGGACTCCTACGAAGGTGTAGATCATCTCTGACTGAAGCTTCACTTCTCAGAGCCAAGGTATTGAATTCTTCTTCTTCCCGAGCTTCTCTGAATTCTCCATGTAATTAGGGTTAAATTAATCTATGATTAGTCGTATGGATATGTTCGCCATGCTTAGATGAGTCCATAGGATAAAACCCTAAGAGTTTTCATTGAGCCTAAGCTGAGAAATTAGGGTTTTAGTATGGACGGTTGCGGGTTCAGACCAGTTGGAGACGAAGATGGGCAGTCGTTGGCTCGCGCGGTTCGTGAATGGAGGGCTCTGATGGGGTCGGACGGATGGACGGTTCATGAATTTGCCGCCAAACCAGACCACGCTGGCTAATCCCGTAGCATTGCGTGGCCACTTCGACGCCGCCGAGGATGACGTGGTTAAGTAAGAAATTAGGGATTTTCTGAATTATTTAATTCACCAAAACTTTGAAAATTCATAACTTGGTGTAGAACAATCATAAAAATAAAATAAAAATACCCTCTTGCTCAGTGAACAGAGAAGAATAATTTGGAAATGGTTTGAAATTTATTTTATGCATGTATGATTTTTAATTGATTAAATATTGTTTGTAGTATTTGAATTCTCCATGCACTTAAACATTTCACCATGGCTTGTCCTTAGTGTCACTAGCCTCTGTCATGGGGGATCTTCTCTGATTTTTCCAAGGACAGAGGAGACAACTATGAAGATATCTATATTAATAAAGTTTTTGCATATGTTTTGATAAATTAATTCTAATAATTGGCATGTTAATTGGAAAAATCATGGTAGGTTATCTTTGATCAGAGGACCTTAAGATAAATTTTTCATGGGCCAAATCCTTAAGAAATGACTTGATTATCTACCTAACTCAAAATTGTTTTTTAATTAATTAGAATAAACCAAATGTGTAAATGGCTTAAAATCAATTCTCCACTAAAATTTAGAGGTCAGAGAACTCTACATAAAAATTTCATGGTATTTGGAGTTCATTTAGCTACCAAAATGAATTTTCTAAGTGAAATGATAATTTTGAACATTAAACTAATTTTAATAATTAAAATGCAACTAAAAAAATTGTCAAATTGATTTTGGGAGTTCTCTTTGATCAGAGGAATTTTCTAGAAATAAAATTGGAATTTTAATAAAATTTTCATTTTTAAACATATTTTAAATATTTAAATAATTAAAAAAATAATAAACAACACCAAATTGTCACATTTGATATCCTAATCACTTAGGAACCATCTACATAATTTTTCTAAGCCTCTAAATCAAGATATTAATTTTTAAAGGCTTAAATTAATTTTTAAAAGGTTAAAAATGAATTTCCTTAATTTTCCACTAAAATAATTCTAATAATTAAAATACAAATAAAAAAAATAAAAAATTTGTTTCTCTGGGTTCCTTGACCTTGAGGGATTTAATAAAAATATAAAATTGAATTTTCAACTTTTAAAATATTTTATAATTAATTAAAACTTCAGAAATTAAAATAATTTTAATAATTAAATTAAAATTCAAAAAATCATGAAACTTGGTCCAAGTGGTCCTCTGGTCTAGGTTTACCTCTAATAAAATTTTCAAAGTTAGAGGTCTTGTTTTGGACAAGTTATTGAATTTCAATTAAAATCCCTATTTTTGCATGAAAATAAATTTATAAATTAAATTAAAATTGGAAAAATCACACTTTCTCCTCTAATGTTTTAATTAACCCATAAGTGGGGTCACATAAAAATTTCAAAAGTCATTTGAGTTAAATTTAGTGAATTATGAAGTGATAAAGCCATAGGGGCAAAATTATAATTTTAAGGAATTTAGCCTTAATCAATATTTAGGCTTAATTAAAATGGGAAAAGAGCAATAAATGATCTTAATCAGTATGTTTGAATGTTTGAGACAAAATTTTGAAGAAAATTAAATTAAAAAAAGCCTTAAGATTAGGGTTGATTTTGGAAGTTAGCATTCCACTAATTTAATACCCCTTCATTTGATGTTTAAATGATAATTCAATATTTTGATAAAAAAATTAATCATGAAAGTCATTTAACTTCCTTTTTAAAAACATAAAAATACCTACTAAATCTTAAGGGCTCAGTAGTGAACTAGGTCTAATCAAATTTTGTTAAAAGAAGTTTAGAAAAGCAAAAATAATCGGGTTTTAATCACTTGAAAGTATTAAAAGCCCAATTATGAAATTAATCGGCTAAAGTCCTTTAAAGGGATTAACTTTGCCCCAAAGAATTTTCACTTACATAATTCCTAAGTAAAAATGATAACTACCTTGGCTTTCGGGATGACGAAAACATTGGCTCACTGAGTACAAGGGTATGAAAAGGGATGAATCATTTAATAATTATGATAAGTTCAAATGAACTCAAGGAAGCTCAAAAAGGATTGTGAAATGTCCAGGTATCCCCTAGATCTGTTCACAAATCTTTTGGAAACCTTGTAGAATAACTGGACTCATTATATCTATTAAATAAAAATATCTCTCAAATGACAAATAGGATCCACCAGGTTATGACATAGGACTTTGTAAGCTTTTGACGAACATATCCATAGGTTTTACTTTCCTGTAAATTATAAATGTTATTGCAAGAATACTAAAATTTCAGGTAGAGATGACGGGAAGACCTACCAGGTATGCTTCTATTTTATTGCAATTTACTTACACGCACTCTACTGTACTTTCTTTCCTTGTAAATTTACATGCTAAACAACAATGTCACCCTGCATGAAAACTGAAACCTTTAAGATAGCCACAAAACTGAGACCAAAAAATAAAAAATAAAAATAAAAATAAATACAAGATAAAATTCACCGCCACAACATTAAAAAATATAAAACAACTCAAGATTTAATCACAAACAAAACAAAAGAAATCACAATTGCAACTAAATTAAAATTTCTCATTGGATGATCAGGAATCCCTCAAAAGAGGTAATTTATGTGATGCTAACGGGGATTCCCACTGTCTAAATGAAAGTATGGAACTCATTAAGTTGAGTTTAGTAAATTCATTTGGACTAAGTGAATCCAATGAAAATAATGGTGCCGATATGATGGAACCGTGAGATCTTAACCGGTGTCGCTATAATCAACTTTAATGTTCCCCTAATAAAATATTAAGTCACCTCAATTTAAATATTTCCAAAATATGACACTTCTCTTCTCCCTTACAATTGACACTTCTTTAAACTAAATCTGCTACGACGAGGAGCTTGGAGCATGCGCAGTGTGCAACACGACCATCTTCAACAATAAAACTCCTTAAAAATTAAAACAACAAACCATAGGACTTCGAGGTAGTATGCTTAGTGCAGCATAAATTCTCACATTATTTCTTTAGGCCTTCGCATAACCATGTTGTGCAACATAAGCCTTAACTCATTTTAGGTTTCAGAGGTTGTCATCAGATATGACATAAATTCTCCTATCTTCCAGATTATTCACATGATCAGTATCAAGTGAATGTAAGTCCTAAATAATAAAATTGACAGGATGAAACATCAAATAAATACCCCAAATAAAAGCCAAACCACATGATTGTTTGGGAAGATATCAAGATTTTCCTTAAATTTATGTCCTTCCCCTAGCCTTCTCTTCTTTGGATTCTGATAAAATGAAATGTTCCAAAACTTGAGCCATTCACCTATTGAATTTCCGACTATCACATTTTCTTTGAAAACCTTACCTTTGGAAGTCATGAATATAAAAATTTCCTGATCTATATAAGAGTTTTCTTAAGTGACTTCAGTTATCAAAGATGTAATTAACTATATTGGCTTGCCCTTATAGGAAACTTAAAGACCCTAGATTAATATAAACCCTATCTAATTCCTTCATATTAGATAGGGGAAATTATCGGTCAACAATGGTTCGCAGACCAAACGGATGTCATGAATTCCTTAGTTTATTTGATCAAGTATCACCCCAAGCAAGTATCCATTCTTCGAGATAGATTCATGTCTTATGGTGAAGCGCTTGATTATCTAAACCAATGTTTATATGTGATCAGCTTGATTTCATATTCTTTAAAATTGAAATATTATTTTCAAAAATCCACATATATTAAATTAATTTAAAACCTTATTCTATAAAACCATATATATATATTTTAAACTCTTTACGACGCTTCTTCCCTTTTAATCGACCGACACATGTATTAAAAATAAATTTATAAAGTCCAATTCTTTGGGTAATCCTTTTTTCCCATAGTTGGATAAACTTTTTTTTTAGGCCTTTCCATGGCATATCAACATTGAATCATAGTCATAAAGTCCAATTCTCAGGGTAAGCCTTTTTTCCCATGGTTGGCTAAACTTTTTTAAGGCTTTTTCATGAAATATCATCATTGAACTGTAAGTCTGAATCATTTTAATTTCACTTAAATCCTTTGAAATTCATCTAAGTCTTGAAACATCAATCTTTCAGGCACTTACCATATAATGATGCCCAAATATAAATTAATAATTTACTTGAGAATATTCTTAGGGGCCACAACTCTTGGGACGTAATTAGTTTTGAGGGCTTGCTCTTAAAGAATACCATTTAGAGTAAAAGAAACCCTATCTCACCAGTAAGGTAGGGGAAAAAGTATTGGTTTTGTAGATCCATAAATATTGAAAATTTCCCTCATCCAAGCAATTAGATTCGTTTTAAGGGAATACTTCTATCCCTCAGGGTGGTATATTATTTGAATGACAAGTCTAATTATTTAGATAGAAATCTTTCTAGATTTATGATGGATATCTCCATCATAAAATATCCGTCTACCAATTCTACCATAATTCTTCATTCATAAGTTTTGAGTATGATGTAAAATTAAAGTACGCATCTTTTAATGAGTACGCTGAACTTCCTTTTGATTGTTACTCTCTTAATGTTCAAAACTAGATAAAATAGGGTTGATACCATACTTCTAGTCTAAAGAAGAATTACACCAACTTAAAATTCTTTAAAATAATATAAGTCACAAACCTAAATTAAGATAGTGTTGGATTTGGTATTGTTGTATCAATTGATGGCACCAAATACTACATAGTCATTTTTAATAATATAATACTGAATAGGATCTTTGTAAAGGATATCTATCAACTCAATTTTGTCTTCCAAGAAACATTAGATGACCCAATGATTTCCCAATCTGAGATGCACTCCCTGAGTTGAAAAAAAAAACAAATCAACTATTAATGGATTAAAAGAGGTTAACCTATGAACTCACGAAGATCCATAAATATTTTTCATAAGGTTATCATTGACTAAAATTAAAGTAAATGAAGTTTCTCTCAAAGTTAAAAACTATTTTCTTAGAGTTATGAAGATATGCTTATATTAGATCGTTAAGTAACAAATCACAAACTTGAGATATATCTCAATGTAATTCATATGATCAAAATCCTTAATGCATGCACTAAAAAATTGAGAAGCAAGTAATAATCTTGATCAAGTTAATCGACAATGACTTTATATGAGAGGAAGATTTATCTTCTTTGCTAGCTAGCATGATCTTAGCTAAGAAGAAGAGTAATCAAATTCATGTTTGTGTAAACCTTAAATATTTGAAAAAGGTATGCCTCTAGTATGAGTTTCTATTATCCCTACCAAAACTCATGGTTAACACAACCCCTTCACATGCATTTTTTTGTTCATTGATGACTTATCTAGTTATAAACAAATTAAGATGGTATCAAAGGATAAGAATTATACCATAATTCAAACTCTCATTAGAATATATTGCTACAAGATCATTTCTTTTAGCGATAAAAATGACCGTGTTACTACCTTTTAGCCTTAAGTATGCCCGTGCCACTTAATTCAAAATCTCGTTAGAATATATTGATACAAGATCATTTTTTTGGCCAATTTTGGTGAATTTGGGTGCAATTAAAGTCATTCGGTGGTTAAGATTGATCTTAGGCATGTTTGGAGTGAATTTGGAGGTTTTGGAAATCTTTTGAATAAAAGGGGTAATTTGGTAATTTTTGAAAATTTGGGGGTATTTTGGGGATTTTGAGGAATTTGGGGTATTTTGGTCAATTTGAATGATTGAGTGATTTGATATGATTTTTGGGTGAGAATTAACGATTTGGGAAATTTTGGGAAAATTAGGGTTTCATGTTATTTTGATAATTTTAGCAAAGTTTGGGGGTAGAAAGTCAAAATTGTGTGTTTTGGTAAAATTGGAGTTTGTTGAAAACACTAAGCATGATGTTGCCCTTTTGTTGCCATGAGATCAATGAGGGCCCATTTTGGATCATCCATGTGTTGGCCTAGCCATCCTAGCCAAGGGCTAAGGGCTTGGGGACCACCCACATGAGTTTTCAAAAGAGTCGGGGAATGGGTTAAGTGTAGGTGATTTTAGGGTTTTGGGATTGTGTGTGAAATTGTGGTGAATTGAAGTGTGTGTGTGTGTGTGTGTATAAACATGACAAAGTCCAAGCCACCCAAGGCTAACCCTAAGGCTTGCCAATCCTATGAGGAATCCTCCTAAGCTCCCTCATGTTGGTTCCATTCCAGTAAGTGGTAGAGGGCAAAACCATGCATGTGAAACTCCAAGAAGAGCAAAGAGGTGTTTAAAATTTCTAAAGGGAGGGTTCTATCACTAGTCCTCTAGAATAGTCAATAGGAAAGTCTTATGACTAGATCTTAGGCTCCTAAGAGAAGAAGACTAGACCTCAACAAAAGTGAGGTCAACGCAAGGTTAACATAATTTTTAGATTCAACCACTTGCCTTACCTGTTGACTCAACTAAACCTAATTGGAAGGTTGGCTCAATGGTTATAGATCTTGTTGTGATGTAATATAATCTGTGTTTCATTCAATGTTGTGAACAGTTAAGTATTGGCTAACTTCTTTGCAGCACATTCACCTCTCATAGATTTGATGGTGAGGCTAATCACAATCTACTTTCCTTAGCAAAGTAAGAACTGATCTCAGTTTCACAACTTTGAACAAAGTGATGATGCATTTCTCTTATCATTTATTAAAGCCCTACACCAACAGAGAAGCTGATTATAATTTGTTAATCTCATTTTTGTGAGGTCCGACTCTTTCTCTCTCTAGAACTTCGGGTTTTAACCTTAATGTTTTCTAGTGGCTTTGTCTATAGGACTAGTATTAAAACAAATGCTAATAAGAAATTAAACCATTTTTTTGACTCCTTGTGGTTTCTTGAATTTGAACTTAAATACTCAATCTTTAGTTGAGTTGATTGAAGTCAAATTATTGAAGCTCGGGTTGAGTTTCCATATGCTTGAAATGCCCCAAGCAACCATTGACTTTAGTTGGGTTTTTCTTTGGGGTGTTTCTTTGGGACTTCACTCACTCTCACCTCTTTGGATAACTCTTCTTTTAGCTTTTGGAAAGCTCATGTGATTATGGAGTTCACCTAGGCTTAAAGGAGGCTTATCATTCACTAAAATAGTTGAAATAATAAATTACCAAAATTTCACAATTTTCCAAAAAAAAATTAAAAAATTCATTAAAAATCATTAAATAACTTGAAATTAAAATCAACATAATTAAAATTTTCAAAATCCATAGATATAGATGTTAGAAATTTTTAAAATTGATAAAAATAAATTTTACAGTAAAATTTAATAAATTGAAAATAAAGAAATAAAAAAAATCTTAAAATTATAAAAAATATTTCAAAATAAGATCATAAACATTTAAAAATAAGAAAATAGAAATAAAATTTCATAAAATCAAAGAAATCAATATAGTTTTGAAAAATAATTAGACAATCAAAGCTATTAACAAAATTTAATAAAATGAAATAAAAATTTAAAAATCGAATAAAATAATGTTTTTCAAAATATTTTCATTATTTTCATATTATTTTAAAATTCATTTAAATTCAATATTAATTCAAAACAAAATTTTCAAATATTCACTCTATTCACTAAAGAAAAAAAGTAAAATAAACTTCTCCATAATTATTAAAACAAAATTATTTTTTTTCTTCCTTTTTGCTTAGCTACGTCAGCGCCACGCTGCCACCCAGGCAGCCCACCCAGTTTGACCGCCTGTTGTGGCTTCAACTCATTGGCTAAGTTTTTTGACCACCAACTCGCTCCAACTAGTCATGCCACGTCAACGCCACCTAAGCCATTTATTGGCATGAATAACAATCTTTAGTTGAAAGAGAGTTGTTTCACTTAATTCACGAGGAGCCCTTTTTTTTTTCTTTCTTTCCATCATTCGAGAAAAAATGAATCTTCCAGTCGATTCACACATGTATCTCTTTTCATCTTTCGATCTAACCACATACAAGTTTGATTCTCTCTAATCGGTTTGGATGCAAGAGGCTTCCATCAGCTCAACCAAAACTTTCTTTTATTTCTCAAATCACAAGTGATTATTTTAGATTTTCATGGTTAGCCATCTTTCGGGGTATATGGCAACAAATGTGATTTTAGTTAGTAGCATATAATAAATCCTTTAAATTTAGATTTAATATATTTTGAAAGGGTTACATCGCAAAATTTATTTGACAACATATTTAATGAATCTTGTTAAATACTGTGAAATTGTTTGACGATTTCTGTCAGGATTTAAAAATCTGTTATGATTGCTAGATTATAACAATAAATATATATTTGCTAAACTAATTAATAATTATATATTAATATTTTATTTCAACATATGATAATTAATAATTATATATTTGCTAAACTAATTAATTATTAATAATTTTTTTATTAAGTTAATTATTAAATAGAAGTTTAATATTCATAAAAGAATAATCAACTAGTTATTAATTATATTTATTAATAATTACTTATAAATTTGTTGAGTGAATAAAGAAAAATATATAAATATTAATTATTAACTAAATAGTAATTAAATTTATTTGAGTATAATTAATCTGATAATATTTAATTAATTATTAATTATTAATCAACTGAATTAATAAAATTTACTTAAATGAATTTAAATTAATAAAATTAACTTAAATAAAATTAGCGGTAACCTTCGCCTGCATTACTCCTCTTCCTGAAACCCTCGCCGCCATTGCTCCTCTCCTCCCCGAAACCTCTCTCTGTTTGTTCCTCAACCATAGTCTTCTTCACCGAACCCTCGCGATACAGTCTCAATTGGAGCTCGCTGGGAACTCAACGACTGGATCGCGCCTTACAGAGACCCCGAACTCCCATTTTTTCCCTTCTTCCGCTCCTCTCCTACCCGAAACCATTAAGGAAGGTAATTTCACGTATTTTTTTTTTTTTGTGCGCGAAGCGTCCGTCCCTGATTTGATAAATACACCTATTCGCGGGATTAGTAAATCGAGGATGTATGGCTGAAATCCGTGAAATGGATTTATCAAATCCAAGGCTTTGTTTTGTCAAAAATGACCGTTTGGCAGGATTTATTAGGTTAATCCAGCTTAAAACCTGCTCTAAATCCGTTACCAGACAGCTTCCTAGGGTTTGGATTGCTTTAGGTTAGGATTTTTAATCCTTAAATTTTCTTTTGTTAATTTATACTTTCTGGATTATGTTTTTTTTATGTAAATCTCTAAATCGCAACATATCTTTTCTTTAATTGATTTGCAAGAAATCTAGCTTTTCTTTTAGATCACTGTCTCAAGCCATCAAGCATTGCATTCTTGGTTTCTTTTAATAATTGCAAATTACAATCCATTGAAATTAACACAAAAAGGTGTTCGATGAGGACCATTTATGATTGGAATTTGGTCGAGACAATTTTGTAACCATCTAAAATTTAGGAGATATGCTGAGGAATATATGACCGACTCCTTTGTCAAATACGATTATTTTTTTTTTCTAAACCGTGTTAAAATTTTACTGGAATCTGGTTATCTGAACAATCTGTTAAATCTACGTATAATTTGCTTAAATTCTCCCATATTTTCTCAAAGAAACCTTCAATGATCATCTATCTTTCTATGTAAAACTTGCATGAATCATTGTTAGCTCTTGTTATTATTAACAAACTTATATTTGAGAGAGTTTTATTTGTATACCAACGATTCTTATGACTTTAAGATGTGTAACGCCAGATTTGTGGAAGTTTACATACATACCGTTAGGGGTGTAAACGAACCGAACACGAACGAATAGAGCTAGTGTTCGTGTTCGAAATGTTCGAACACATCATTGTTCGTGTTTGATTCGTTTAACAAACCGAACGAAAAAATTTTTTTTGTTTTCGTCTCGTTTGCTTATCGAACGAACCGAACACGAACATCCTGGTGAACCGAACACGAACTGTTCGCAAACAATGAGCTTTTTTGACAGCCCTAGCTTTGATAGCATACTTCCTCAAAATGAAGCAAATTGATCAGGTATTTCATACACATCAGGTAATCCATACTTTCTCAAAATGAAGCAAACCGAATAAGACGTTTAGGGTTTTGTTTAGAATTTTATTTTAATATATAGTATAGTATATTAATTATAATATTATAATATTTATATTAATATAGTTAATACAATAATATTATTATTGTTATTAATAATTTATAGAAGTTTAATTATTTAAAATATGATAATTTTTTATAATATATAATTATTTTTAAAATATCATAAATTTTTTATATATAATTATTTTAAATTATTTTATATTTCAAACAATAACGAACCGAACACGAACGAACACATCACTGTTCGTGTTTTGTTCGTTTAACAAACCGAACGAAAAAAATTATTCTTGTTCGTCTCGTTTGCTTATCGAACGAATCGAACACGAACTTCTTGGCGAACCGAACACGAACTGTTCACGAACAATGAGCTTTTTTGACAGCCCTACATACCGTTCAATGCTTATATTTTTAAATGTATAATACTTAACTTTAAGACGTATATGTGTGTTATTAGATTATTACATATTTATATGTGATGCATATAATTTCTAATATATGCTTGCTGTTAAAGTTTTAATATATATATATAATATCCAAATTCTAAAAGCAAGCTACAGAATTTTTAATTCCTTGAGCGTTTACATATATATTAACACTTGAATTTAAAAAGTGAAGCTACAGATCTTTTAATTCCTATGTATTTATATGCCTAACACTTTAATTCCTTAAGTGTTTACATATCTAACACCTGAATTTAAATGTGAAGCTATATATCTTTTAATTCATTAAATTATGGTATATTTTGATGTATAGCTTTGAAAATTTGCTGAATTATTTCAGATTTTTGTAATGCTGATGTATTTACATATATAACATTTCCTTCTATAAAATATGTGCTTGCAAATGGCCTAATACTTGTATTTTTATATGTATAATATATCATTCTATTAAAACACACATGTAAAGATTTTTTTGTTTTAATTTATTTACATTCTCTGCTTAAATTTAAACATAAGCATGCTGGTCTTGTTTATTAACTAGTGTATTTATACTCTTAACATTTAAACTTGAATATAAACTTTAAGTGTTTACCTTAATAAAATTTAAATTCTGGATGTAACGTTGATGATTTATATGGAACTCCATATATTTACATGTAAAACACCTATACTTTAAACTGATTGTACAAATTTAAAATCCCTAAGTATTTGCATGTCTAATAACTAAATTCTAATTGTATATTTGCTGTTTTTTTTTCAAATCTTTAAGTATCTATCTATCTAATATATACATTCTAAATATAAGTATTTATATTTACAATACCTAAATTCTAAATATAGGTTTACTAAGTGTACCAAATTCTGATATATTTACATAGATGGCACTTAAATCCAGTATACATGTGCAGTTTTTGTTCTGATTTTTGATCTATTTACACTTGCATACACTTGAGTCCAATATACATGTGCAGATTTATTCAGCTTTTTGATACATTTGCAGATAATACATAGATCGAAATGTATATGTGCAGAAGTTCTTGATTTTCTCATGTATACACTTGCATAACACTTAAATCTTAATATGTTTTATGTATATATGTTTAACACTTAAAATCACGTGCATAATTTCAGATATCCTAAATTAGCATTGTATTTACATTAACACTTTAAGCTAACTATGAAATTTCAGATTTTTTTACTTGCTTAGCACTTAAATTTAATTATGCAAATCTAATTCTTTTGGAATCCTTAAACATCTTTATTTCTAATACTTCATGTTCAAAACTTCTTTAATATTAAATATTAAGATGCATGTTGTCATTAAAAGTTGGATGGTATGATTGTAAACTTTGGAAGATTAGTGATCACGTATACAAAATCTTAGAATTAGGGTGGTATGCATATCACAACTCTTTGCAATGTTTTCCATTAAGATAAATACTGTAAAATTAAAACTTGTTAAATCCAGTTTGAAACTAACATTAAAATTTAGATAATTTGAACCACAAGGTCTTTTTGACCCGTTTCACCTTTTTTCGCACTCACTAACTCTAAATGTCATAAGACTCTCACCTATAGACGTCATATGAGTATATAGGATTGTTGTGTGGTCTGCTCGTTAGAAATGTCTGTTTAAGATGGATTGCTTTGGTAGAATGAATGTTTAGGATGAGTAGATAATAATTTTAGTGCTTTCATATACCTACTAGTTTTGGTTGCACTAGTTTGCTTTGCATATTTCTAGGCTACTATAGATGAACTTAGGATATGCTAACTTTTTTTTGCACATAAGTACTAATATAAGACTTAGTTGAGCTAGGTTGCTATAGTTTTCATAGGCTTTTCCTTTCTTGTTGGTTCTTTTTCTTTTATAGTGCTAGGGTATTTGTCATAGTCAATCAACTATCGACATCTTGACAATCCACAAAAGAATGAACAAAATGCGAAGGATAAGCCCCAACTAAATGACATTGATTTTCAGTTGTCAATTTTAGACTAACGAGTCTGACGTAAGCCTAAGGATGATACCCTTAGTCATGTCTTTGTTTTGTTGTTGTTTTGTTGTGTATGATATGTCTCACCAAAAATTCAGGGTGTTGTTTTTCTGCTTTTTGGCTGGATTTACGGTGGGTTTTTTAAGGACTATATTTTATATCCAGCCAAACAATCGAAACATAAATTTTTGAAATAAAATGAGACTCATAATTCTAAATAAAAATTGCATAAATACATTGCATTCACACATTAATCAATCATGCATTCTAAAATAAAAAAAAGTTGATAATAAATAAAACAGAGTGAGAACCTTTTACAATTTAGGAATAGTCACGAAAAGATGACCATAGACATGCTCATTGCATATTGGTTATATTCCTTATCTTCAAGCCCTCGCTCATTGCATGAAAAGGGGTAGTTTGACCCTTGAGAATTATTGCTTTATAAGGGTGTGTCTTGTCTTTGTATACCTATTGATCTCTTGAACAAATCTTCTGCGCTTCTATCATCATGGACGTGCATTCCTATTTACAGCTTATTGTTGATCACTTGACAGTAAGAGTTAACCTAAAATAATAAAATACATCTGAGTGTGACAAACTTTAAAATCTTTAATTTAAAATTATAAAAATAACTTTCATTAGTCTTATGAAATTTTGCATATTATACATACTTAGACATCGTGATCATTATGATTAAGTTGTAAGACCTATAATTCTTAATAAACAACAATCTTTACTATCTTTCATTCATTGAGTTCGTTCTTCATGATTTTAAAATGTGTTTTTGTGATTTAGATGACAACCCTTTCCAGGCAGGATTGTAAGTCTGTTTTCCATGGTTGTTTGTATGTTTCTTTCTTTAGACTACGTTTTGATGTTTTATTTTATTGAGCGAACATCGTCTTTAGTCTTAGGATTTTGAGGACGTTTATCTAATTCGAAGTAAATCCTCACATTCCTTGGCTTTTTCACTATTTTGTATCATGTGATATAAGCCCTAAGTTTCTAATAAAACATCAGGATTGAACCATCAAATAACTTTTCTCTCAAAAATGTAAAGCAAAACTATAGGTTGGTTGAAATTTCACTGAGGTTTTGCTCAATAACTTTGATAACTTCTACTTTTCATTCTTTTATGTTACAACAATAATTGTTTCACATTGAGCCGCCTCATTTGATTTTCCCACAACCAATCATGTAAATTAAAACTTTGAAGTTTTTTAAGACATAAACTCAGTCTTAATCAAGGGTTTTTCTTGAGTGATTTTGATCGCTTATGATGTAATTAACTATAGGAGCTTGCGCTTATAGGAAATTAGCAACCCAGATAATCAAAACCCTATCTAATCTTTTGGACAAATAGGGGAAAGTTCTATTAGTATTTTTGCAGGGCAAGCACATCTCATAAATTTTCTTGTTTTAATAATTGAACCCATTATTAAGTAGTATTTTTATCATTCGAGATGATATATTACTTGTAATATTGTGTTTGATTATTTAAACAATCAAATATTTGATACCAGTACGGTATTATTTTCAAAATTAAAATTTCAATAAAAATAAAACCTACATGAAGCCCCGATTAATGGCTTAGAGTTAAAAATCCTAATGGACATTCAAGAGATTAGGATTCTTGAAGACTCCCAACTAGTGATTAACCAAGTTGTTGAAACCTATGCAGTCCATAACATAAAGCTCCACAAGTACTAGCTTTACATGATAAAGCAACAAATTCGTAGTGTGACATTATACTAGGTATCCCGTGAAAAAGATTCCACTGTGAAAGAAGTTCCACTGTGGATGCTTTCACAATAGTTGCTAAGGAAATCACTTGTCCTTAGAATCATTCTTTTCTTTATAAAAGTAGAGAACCATAAAATTGTCTCCTATAGACATATAATACGTTCAAATTTCTTGAATGAGGGAATGATTAGAGATAATTGTTTATCACAATATGGTAAAGGAGGATAAGCTACCTCAAGAGAATTCTCAACACTGTCAAGTCAAGTAGAGAATAATATCATGAGCATCCAATTGATGGCACTCTCCACCATCAGTTCTTAGATAAATGTGATTACATTATTGATCAAGCTCAAAGTACAAAAGATCATGATCAAAGCACTCCTCGCCTTGTGTGGCTCTCATTAAATTAGTTCCAATATGAAAACCAACATTAAGAGGGCCAGATATTATTGGCCTGCAAAGATTGTTGACTACTTGTGCTGCACAAAAGTGCTATAAATGTCATTGTAGTTTTATATCAACTCTCTAAAATTTTTCAACCTACAATTGCCTCATGGCCTTTCGAAAGTTACGGTATGGATATCATAAACTCGATTGACTCTCCCTTTTCTAAAAGACACATGTTTATACTAGAAGCAACATATTATTCTTTTAAGCGGGCAAAACTAGTGTTGGTTAAATTTGGTGACACAACAAAAATATTAAATTTCTTTATTTATTTTGGGTGATTAAATACAATATTGAGAATAATATATTATCTTGAAAGATATTAATGCCACTCTATAATGGATTTTGATTACTTAAATAAAGAATTTTATTCAAATTTGATTGGGCTGCATTAATCAACAAATCTATCCCCTATCTAAACAAATTTTAGATAAGGTTTCAATTAATCTTTGTTATAAGCCTCCTATAAGGGAAATATTCTATAGTTAATTACATCTTAGGAGAAGAAATCTCTTTAAAAAATTATTGATTGAGATTATGATTAAGTCGTCAATAATTCTAATGTTAAGTTTTCATGATTCGTATTGGAATTTCAAATAAAATAGTTTCTTCGGGAACAATTCTTTTCGGTATTTAAAGGAGAAAACTTGGAAGCTCTTAGATATTGAGAAACTTAATACAATTCTAATATAATATGATTGGGCCTTAATGAATTTGAAATTAAAAGATTTTATTTGTTTGAGTTGGTTATTTTATTAGAAAGTTAGGACTTACATCCCGACGACATGAGATCATAGCAAAGACTAAGACAAGTGAGCTTATGTTGTATTAAGATGAATGGACTCAAAACCTAAGACTAAAGGTGAGGTCAACTAACTAGAACCTGAAACCTAGTCTATTAAATGTAAGAGAGGAACCTATATCTCAATCTCACTAATGACTCAATCAAGTCCAAATCTACTATACTCATAATATTTCTTAAAATTAATTGCCAACTAAACCCTCCTAACATCTCAAAACCGTAAAGATTAGTCATAAAATGTAGGATAGGCTAGGTTGCTTCTTTTGAATGAAGACCTTGGTCTTACAACCTGATTATAGAAATTAAGTATCTTCAGCAAGTCTGGTATGTAATGCATCTAACTAATGCAATCATTTTATATTTTAAAGCTTAAAATTTTAGTATTGGCTTAATTACTAAAAGAAATTAATTTAATTTATTTTTGGTGTTGTGTTCTATGCTCAAAAGGCTATGTCATGGGTTAAACGGGTCCTTAATGGTGCACGTGTGGAAGATTTTAAAGCTATGACAAGTATGAGAGTGAGTTCTAATAAATTTTATTTTATATATTTTTAATTTTTTATATGCAATGCAATGCTAAGGTGTGAATGTATTATTATTATTATTGTTATTATATCTTGATTTTGAGTTTAAATTTTAAAAAAAATTGTTTGTACTGTTGAATTGGGTAGAAAAACTATCCTAGGAGCCTAAGACAATTCACGCTAAAACACACTACTACAAACCTGTAAAAAGCATGCAATTTTTAATCAGGCAAACACAAGAAAATATAATCAGAAAAGCGAATCACTCAAAATCAAAGCAAACAAACAAACTAATGTAGCAAAACCTAGAAATGGTCGATGCGGTCGGTACCACTGTACACCACAGAAGAAAGAAATAAAGTAAAATAAGCATTTACCTCTTATACGGCTTGACCTATACCTAAGATAGATGGACATTATTTAGATTTATGGGACCTTCTGTTCTTGTCCATTTTTGGTTCATTTATGATTCATCATTTTGTGTTAAGCTGAGTTGAGGGTCATCCTTATTCTATTGTTGAGCTGAGATTCATCCTCACTTGACCGTTGAGCTGAGATTCATCCTCGATTTGTTGTTGAGTTAAGGTTCATATATCCTTGCTCTATCATCAAGTTGAGGTTCATTCTTGCCCCGTTGCCAAGTAGGTCTTACTTTTGACCACCCATTGATCATAACCAACAAACAGATATTCTAAACTAACTCTATTATGGGCTTGATTATAGGAAAGTAAATCCCATATAGAGAAGTATTAGTATCAAACAACACACCACGAGCATAATAATCATAGAAGGGCTAATTGAACTTAACACCATAGTGTTGTCCTCCTAGATTATCTTTAAAGGCATTTTTTTAACACCTACATAAAACACATGACAATCTATTTAATGACTTTTGTCACTTGCCGTACTAAGCACGACCTCCTATATAAAATAAGTTGGAAAAACTAAAGTTAGCCACCCTAACATCAAGTATAGCATACAAGTCGCCCTAATATCAAGTCTAACAGGCTATCACAACAATCATAACAATCTCATCACAGTCACAACCACAACCAACCTAATATAAATCTTGGGCACTGACCTAACAATAAGGTGTGTGGTTTGTGTGTTGTGTCAAGAGACTGTACTTTATATTCAAACTTTACCAAAAATAATTCAATTTAAGTATCAATGATTTTGAAGTGATCTAAAAATACCGTGCGTGTGGTTTTGATTTCTTTTAACAATTAGCTTATCTTTCATTGTATTGACAATTAGAATTGTAGTAATTATAGTAGCCAATTTAATTTGAACCAGTTGATGAAGATGTTAAATCTGCCATTTGCCTTCAACCCAGTCCTCTTTACAAAGCTTATCATTGCCAGGTGAACCTTCATTCAAGTTAGCTAAAGGAACCTCCAATAACCAGTTACCCACCAAAAATTGTCTTGGCCATCACCAATTTCTCATACGATCACATCTTCAGCAAGCATTCCTGATTTAGTCATACCCTTCATCATAACAGTCACCAAGCTTAGGACCTGTCAGCATAGGATGTTTATTCCCACAGTATTTATTCAGCAAGAAATGAGCCCATAAGGAGCTTTTTGTTTTGAAGCTAATCTACAGTTTCTTGTAGCAAATATCAGAGATTTTGGTGAGGACTTTGAAACCCAGTCCCCCAGCCTCCATAGGCTTACAAAGTTTCTTCCAGGTACACTAATGAATGCTTTTAGACTTACCAGACCACAGGAATCTAGTAAACATCCTCTCAGTTTGGCTTTGGGTGCTGCTCTTCATTTTCAAATCTTGGAGGGTGTAGAGAGGATGAGAATTCAACACACTTCTAA
The DNA here is from genome assembly GCA_022702705.1 of Papilionanthe hookeriana x Papilionanthe teres. Taxonomy (NCBI): domain Eukaryota; kingdom Viridiplantae; phylum Streptophyta; class Magnoliopsida; order Asparagales; family Orchidaceae; genus Papilionanthe; species Papilionanthe hookeriana x Papilionanthe teres. Next base: position 25,426,080 of record CM040423.1, read on the forward strand.
ACAAGGTGATTATTCTCTCAAAGGAGAGGAATGTATTTATTTGAGACCGAATTTCATCTATCACGTGTTTAAAGTAATTCATCCTCTTAGTGCTCTTTTTTGGTAAAACATCAAGATAATTTAGAGAAAGGGCAACACTACTAAAACTAGTAAGCCCTAAAATCCAAGTTTGTACCATCATAGAGGTTCCTTTTCCCACAAACCATTTTCATTCCCATTTATCAAATTCCTTTCAGAGTAGTTTTAACATTTTGTAAATAAGTCCCAATTTATCCTAATAGACCACTTGCAAGCATTTGCGAATACCAACATATCTTCTGCATAAGCTAAATGAGTAACGAGAGTGTTGGCCTTGTGTGAGTACCTGGTATAATGAAATTTGGTGTTGCAATTTATTAAGAAGCCTGAAAAGAATAGTCAAATGCCAAAATGAAAATCATTGGTGATAATGGGTCCCTTTATTTTATGCCTCAATTAGTTTTGAAGTAATCACAGCTCTTACCATTTATCAATACTGTGCATAAAATGCCCTTGAACCATCTACTAATTGAGTTGCAGAAATCCTACTTAAAACCTCTATCTCTAAAAAGAGCTAAACTAAATCTCCAATCAATGGTGTCATAGGCTCTTTTTAGTTCAAGCTTGATTATAAGATTGCCACCTCTTTTCTTCTTGCCAAAATTGGTTAGAAGCATAATAGAATATTCTCCACTACACTTCTACTCTTTGTGAAAGTAGTTTGGTTGGAAGTGGTCAGTTGAGGAAGATGGAGTTGAATTCTAGTAATCAGAATCCTGCTACTAAGCTTTGAGACCACTGAAGTTAAGCTAATAGGTGTGAATTGATCCCAAGTTTCCTTCTGTCTTGGCGATTAAAGTAATGATAGAGGTTAGTATGTATTTGTGTGGATCCTTCCCCATAAAAAAAATCCCGACAATATTTATAACCAACACCTTGACAATATGCCAACATTTTTTATAGAAATCAGCAGCAGTGAAACCATCAGTCCCCGCTGTTTTATTAGAACATTCCAAACTTTAAGATCAGTGGGAATTTTAGTAAAAGTGTAAGGGATTCAGTACAAGTCCTGCAGCTCTCAAAGATTTCAGTGTCAATTATGTCATCAACAGAAGGCTTGCTAGTGTAGAGGTGCTGAAAGTACTCGACGCCATTTCTCTAGATGTCTTCTTGATCCTAAATCTAATTACCTTGATCATCCTTTATTCTTAGAATCATCTTCCTATTTATCTTGGTCTTAATGCAGGGCTGGAAATATTTTGTATTCCTATCCCCATCAGTATGGTGTATAGCAGATTATCCCCATTACTATGATGTATAGCAGCAGGATTTTGTCTCAACAAGTCTTTTTCCCATTTAATGCCTCTCATCAGCTCATGATGTGCACAAATCAGTTCCTCCTCCATCTTCTGCTCAAACTCACTTGCCTTGGTGTTATATTGTTTCAAACTGCACACTCTCTCCTCAGTAGTAGCAACTTGCTTGTGAACATCCCCAAAAATTTCCTTGTTTTACGCCTCAGCTTTCTAGCAGTAGCCGTGTGTAACAGCCACAAATTGATCCAATGGTTATTGCTGCGAGCATCCTCCACACAGGACATAAACTGATCATGATTGGACCAAGTATTATAATATCTAAAGGGAGTTTTGTTAGATTTAGAAGTAGCAGAAATGGTGGGAAGTGGGTTACGATCAGAGCCAATTTTTGATAAATGTTGAACCTCGAACTATTGAAACATATCCTGCCACTTCTGATTAGCAAGAATCTTATCCAATTTTTCATGCAGCCTACCTCTTTTCCAAGTGAAGCCAACCGTGGAAAAACCTAAGTCAAACAGCCCAGTTTCATCAGTAGCTTCATTAAAGCTGTCCATCACAGTTTGGTTAACTGGTCTCCTTTTTTTTCAGCTTGACCGAACACCATATTAAAATCAACCCCAAACAATCATTACCAATTATGTCTATTTGTTTAGGATGTTTCAACTCTTGGATGCTTTTGTTCTTTTTCTTTCTGGCTCTTTGGCTGAGCTACTCCTCTTCCTTATTCTGCCTAGCCACAACCTCCTCATTTTCATATCCCTCTTGAATACTAGTTCCAATTTCAACAACGTTATGCCTCAACACTTCTGCTTTATCATTCCCTTGTGTGCCACCTTCTCTTCAGAAGTGTCATTAATAACTTCATCGTCCTTCCCCAAGACTGCTTCCATTGTATCAAATAAGAAGACCGGTTCTCCTTCCCTATTTTCTTTCTTTTTGTATGGATTGGATAGTCAAATTATGTTCTCTTGCTTGAAAATCCAAATCCTTCATGTCAGTTCTTTTTTTTTCGCATGATGATCTAATGTCTTTAAAGCCTCATTAGTAAATGTGGTGGTGGCTCTAGCCCTAGTTCTAAAACTTGTTTCCTGACCCACCAGATCATTCTATTTTTTATTAGATTTTCCCAATTCAGGGTGAACTCTGTAGCAATTTTCAATGAGATGTTCGAACATTCTGCAATTTCTATAGTAGTCAGGCTTTCGTTCAACCCATTGCCAATACTCATTATGGGATGATCTGATCCAAATTTCATCAAGGACTGGTTGTGTAATGTCCCTCTCCACTAATATTGGAGTAGCAGAAGGTCTACTAAAGATTATATGTGGGATAAAATCTAATATCATATGTCTACCCAAAATTGAACCAATTGAAAAGAGTATTTGTGTGTTGTATAGATGAAGGGGAATTTAAACCAAAGTGGAACACTAGGCAGTTCTGATTGGATCAAAATCAAGATCACTTAAGCACATTCATAGTTGAGTTTTAAATGTAGAATAGCTTCTCGGAAAAGTTTCTTGCAGAATCATCCTCCCATCCAACTTGAATTATGATGTGTCTGTCACCCATCAAAAAGCCTAATTTTCCAACTTACTAGCAATTTCAACCTATCAAAGTATCTTCTAATCATTTTTATTTTAGGATGCCACAGTTGGAATTTACCAATCAAAGTAAACTTTAGTGGCTATACCATACCAACTTCAAATTCTCTTCCAAATTAATCATCTTTGGTTTCCAATTCTTCCTGCTAGCCTTGCATATATAAGTAGGGTCTCCTCCACCAAATAAGCTGTCATGGACATCTTGCAAGCAAATGCGTGTTTTGTTATCAAAACCTTGTGAAAGCAAGGAGCTAGTAAAAGCATCAACAAAGGAAGCGGGTTCCATTCTCAAAATCCTCTCACGCCAATAGAACAGTTACTTCTCAGCCAAAACCTAGCAGATCAAAAGATGCCATTCAAGGGATATGCTTAAATGAAAAAAAATGGTTCTGTAAATCATTAAAACTTAAAGTAAACCTTTATTAATTAAACAAACCCTTTAGTCTGCGAGGTATCTTACATGAGTTAACCTATAATTGTTAACAAGAAATCCTTTGGTTATTCTTAGCTAAGCAGACTAAAAACACTAATGATTCAGGCGATGGAATCATGGGAACATGAACACTGTCACCCTCAAGGCATTGCCCATATTTCTATTTTGATGACATATGAAGCCGCCTCAGTTTTGCTTGAGGAAATGCAATTCAATGATTTGCCTACTGCAATTCATGCACCTTCAAATGTTCTTCCTGCTCACAAGTTGAGTAGAAAGGCTAGGAGGAAGCAGGACGTGTAGTTAGGTGTTCAACAGAGACCTTCTTGGGAGTCTCTTTGAAGTCAGCTCAGATAATAGTCACAATACTTATAAACTTGAATAGTTTCCTGTTTTTGAGTGACTATTATGATCATATTTCCCATGGGATAGCCATGAGGTCAGTTTCTCCAACACTTGCTTCACTCCTTCCAGGTCGACTGCTCCCATTCATGGTGTGGTTTCTAGGATTGTACCTTCAGCTTGTTGTTTAGGTTCTCCAAGGGCCATGATTTTTATTTTTGGTTCAGATTCTCCTAGTTCACGACCTAGTTTCTTTGAACCCTCAGTTATTACTCTTAACCTAGGTCCTTCTTGGCTCAGGTTTGCCAATTAGATGACTCTACTTACTTTATTATAAGGAAGATCAAGATTGTTGTGTACTCCTTGAGGGGGAAGGATGCACTCAACGATTGAGAGTTCCTTTCCTATATCTCTTAATTCTATCACTACAACAAATAGTAAAACCATGAAGGTGAGAGTAACTCACAGGGCTGCTGAGCGACTTACACTATTAGCATCCGTCATCCAGGTGATTTCTCTTATGCAGCTTCTGTTGCTAGCACATGTATTTTCACTTATTCTCCTATCGTACCAAGGTTGCACCTTGTGTATTATTCAAGAATAAGAGAAATAAGACTTTTTATTATTCTATTCCTACTTCTATGTATGGTTATACCTCACGCACTAGAAGTTGGAGACATGGGGGATACCCTCATAAGTTCTATCATTATGAAAAGAAGCCTTCCTACTACGCTGTCCAAATAGAGAGAGTGGGTATGGAAGGAGTCAGCTGAATTAAGCTCCATAGTTGAGCTAGCTTCCACATATGTTCTCACTCCTGCCTCCATCCCAATTCTTATAGAGGATAGCATGGCGACGGTGCATGATTCTGCTCCAATCCCCATCCTCATTTCTATGGAGAACATAACGATGTAAGTTGTTCTTGGTATTGTTATCATCCCCACATCATCTTAAGCAACCCTCAATGATGACGCAAGATGGACCCTGAAAATGATTCTTTTATTGGCCTTGTTAGTTTACCGGAAGGTTGTTTAGATAATCTGGATGAGTATGACCTGCTTAGCAAAGTATTTGCCAAGCAAGAGGTCCTCATGGAGCCCTTTTGGCAGGCCATGTCATGGTCATTACTAGAAAAAGGATCCCTCCTGATGATTCCTCTCATGAATTCGACCAAGCTGATCTCCCTCGCTCCTTAGAGCCTTAGGTGCTTATCATGTTCAAGCATGATGGAGGTGGGAGAGACACATTTTTAATGCAACTTCAAATCAGATGGCCCAAAGGATGGTCAACATGACTATGATCTCTTCTCAACCAAGACGTTGTAGCATGAGCTTACTGGGCCACAAGCGGCCTCACCGACTGTCTTTTAGTAGTGATGCACCTTGCAATGTCTGATTCTCTATCTGCTTATGCACTCGACATCATTTTGGTGAGTATTCCGCCTTCACCTTTTGTTGATGTGCCTAACAACCAATTATAATCTCTCAGCAACCAAAATATTAAGCATTAGTAGCTCAACAAGACAATGCTACTGTTTTGAAAAGGGATATCATATCCTGAAGAGTATGCGTTTATCACCTATCTAGAGGGTTTTATTCTTTCACAGTTTAGACAGTTCCAACAAGAGGAGAATACTAGGCATAATATAACTCAGTTTTAGGCACTTTGTTGCAATTTTAACAACATGATGCCTACATTGTTGACCTTTTGCCACCAATTTAACTAGTTTTGCCTCTGAATGGTTCTTTAATGCATTCATTAAGTTCAAAGATGTCTTCATGAGGTGCTTTTCCGGTCCACATCATGAGGCTAGCATGAGAGGCCTGATGATGCCCTAGTAGAACTCAGGGAATCTTTGATAGTCCTTATTACTCGCTCAAAAAACTTGAGCAATGTTAGCCTCCTTTATAGAAAGAACATGCAGTGCCTTTCCTTCCTAGCAAGTTAAGAGGCTCGACTGCTACTTTGCTCAAGTTGCACTCTATTAGTGCCTTTGAGAAATACTCTAAAAAATGCCCAACATGTAGGGGACTCAATGTCAGTCACTTGGGACATGTTTTGGCGGAGTGTTACCCTTTTAAGAATTAATTAGAGACAAAGTAAAGGCCAATGGCATAGAGATCCCTTGGCAGTTTTTGGAGGAGATCATGTGTTAGACATCAGTCAAGCTCATTTCAAACATTTCAATTAAAACTCATGTCACAACTACTAATGTAAGATTTGGGTTTATACTAAGCGACATACTACTAGTGGGTATAAGTGAGTTTGTACTAAAGGCTGATGTCCCTAGTGATTATTATGTATCGTGTATTGATTTTGATGTAATAAAAGAGCAGGTTTCTGGTTATGTTTCTTTCACATTGCTGATGAGTATGATAATCCAGATTGTGAAGAGGATATCCATCCTATACCTGATTTAGGCAAAATTTTCCAGGTGTACGATGATGTGGAGGATATTTGCAAAAGTAAGGGCCCCTCATTCTGTTTTGAACCACGGTCTGATAAACCAACTATGATATTCCTTCGAATCTAATATCAAGGAAATTCAGCAAGTCAAACTGAGGAGTGGTTGGCTACTTTTATCTAGAGTTAGAATGCCCACCGATGTTATTGAGTGTCTATGATGCATTGATGTTATAGCCTGAGTTCCAAAAACCTTTTGAAGGCTCTTTTAAGAGCATGAAGATTTTTAAGTTTAATTCATTAAGGTGAAGTTGAGTTAGGCTCTGCCCATGAGTTGTTCGACATTTCTCTCTCCGATAGTGACACTTTGTTAGGTACGATTGATCGTAACCGCATACTATATATAACGACCCTAGTGTATGAAATTCCTTTGAACTGTATGGTAGTTGACCACACTCTCACCTTTCTTTCTCTTAGCCCAAGGTTTTTAGGCTCTGACCGTCTCTTGTTACGTGGCTTCAATGAGAAGGGTCAAGCCTCATTTGACACTATTATTCTTTCTCTTCAAGTTGGGGAGTGAAAGTTGAATGTCAAGTTCCATGTGATAGAAATGAACATATTGTTTAGAGCGTTGTTAGGCCATTGATGGATTCATGCTTATGGTATGATTCCTTCGATTCTTCATCAGTGTATGAAGTTTTCAACTGGAGGCAAAGAGTTTTGTATCATTGGAATTGCCAACTAAATCAATTTATGAGATCAAAATATATGAGGATGCTACATATTATGCACCTCCACCTACCACTCGTATTCTAATGCACAAGCAACATCTTTTCTTCACTAAGCCGTCTCCCATCATTGAGAGGTGATATAGAGTGCTGAGACTTAAAAAGGCCCTAGTTGTTGTCCTGACAGAATGAGTTTACCCATCCTCTCGCTAGCTAGGATCTATATAAGATTGATTGTGTTGATGATTGTAAGCCAAATGTAGTTTCTCTCGCTGTTCTGCCCTCCCATATATTTAGAGAACTAACTTCAGAGGACTCAGAGGAGGAGATCTTGTACAACAAAGGTTTCTTGTCGAGATCATTGGTCTCTCAATTTTCTGCCTTGACACTCTTAGATGAGACATTGGCAATCAAGCCTCTACCTTGGAAAAAATGAAAGGAGTCGGCTCCGATAAGTATGTTTATTATTGATGAACTACACATTTTATGTACCTCCTATAGAGGGTCATAAAGATAATGTCATCATATTTGATAGTTTGGGTTCATTTTCATGACACATTGATGTATCATATTTTTCTAATTTCAATGAAATAATGGAGGATGTCCAATTTTATTACTTTATCCATCGTCATGGCACAATGATTTATTATATTTTGATAATTTCAATGAAATAATTGAAGATGTTTTATTTTCTTACTATCAGTCTCTATTAATTGATTATATTTTGAGTAGTGGTAGTTTGCCTATGACATGGTCAGTTTGCTAATGACATGACATGATCAGTTTTCTAATGACATGGTTAATTGATTATATTTGTGTACACATAAGTAGCAAAATAGATCACCTCAAGATAGGTGTCGTTTGGGTTACGTTGGACTATAAAGTTCGAAAAAGATTAGACTCCCCATGCTTCATGCTGAATATTATATGTAATTCTTTCTAGTGGTTCTAGTGATCATAGATATGATATTTAGGATGCCCCTCTCAAACCCAAAAATGCTGTGTATTTGACGTAAAAAGGCCCTAGGGGTTGTTCTGTAATTGTTCAGAAAGAGTTTACCCATCTTCTCACTAGCTAAGATCTTGATAGAGTTTGATTATGCCGATAATTGTGAGCCATATGTAGTTACTCTCGTTGTTCAGCCCCCCCATATATTGTGAGTACCAACTTCAGAGGACTTAGAGGAGATCTTGTACAACATAGGTTTCTTGTTGAAATCATTGGTCTCTCAATTGTTTGCCTTGACACTCTCAGAGGAGACATGGCAATGAAACCTCTACCTTGGAAACATTGGAAGGAGTCGGCTCCGATAAGTGTGTTTATTATGACTCCTCCGATAAGCGTGTTTATTATTAATGAACTACACATATTTTATGTACCTCTTATTGATGGTCGTAAAAATAATGCTATCATATTTTTATAATTTCAATAAGTTAATGGAGGATGTCCCATTTTATTACTCTATCCATGGTCATGGCACAATGATGTGTTATATTTTGATAATTTAAGTGAAATAATTGAAGTTGTTTTATTTTCATACTATCAGTCTCTATTAATTGATTATAGTTTGAGCAGTGGTAGTTTGCCTATGACATGGTCAGTTTGTTAATGACATGACATGTTCATTTTTCTAATGACATGGTTAGTTTTCTAATGACATGGTCAATTGATTATATTTGTGTATACATAAGTGGCAAAATAGATCACCTAGGTGTGGTTTGGGTTATTTTGGACTATCGAGTTCAAAAAAGGCCAGACTCCCCATGCTTCATGCAGAATATTATATGTTATTCCGTCTAGTGGTCCTCGTGATCATAGATCTGATATTTAGGATGCCCCTCTCAAACTCAAAGATGCTGTGTGTTTGACTGTCGATGAGTTGATTCAAATAAATTTAGTTAGATATGAATATTTCCATTCTACATATCTTAATAGCCTTTGTTAGAGTGAATGTTTGCTAAAATCATGTATATTCTCTATGAGTTTCATGATTGTCTCGTGTGGAGCTATGCTTAGATGCCCTGCTTAGACCTTAAGATAAATGTACGTAGACTGGTCGGTTGACCAGGCGATCACCCCAGTAAAGCAACCCTCTCTGGATATGACTGGATATCGAGCAAATGATGATTGATGAGACCAAAAAGCTCGTTGAGGTGGGGTTCATTAGAGAGGAACTTTATCCTATATGTTTGGAATACATTATTCTGGTTAGTAAGAAAAATGGCCCGATATGAGCTTACATTGATTTTCAAGATTTGAATAAAGCATGTCTAAATGATGAGTTTCATTTGCCTATTCTCGAGCTTATGGTTGATGTTACATTATCCCATGCTATTTTCTCATTGAAGAATGACATGTCTGGATATAATCAGATTTGAATAGCTCTAGAGGAGGAGAATCATATCTCCTGTCACACCCCTATCAATGTGTTTTATTATAAAGTCATGCCTTTTGGCTTGAAAAAATATTGGGGCTACTTATCATCATGCGATGACGCTCATCTTTGATGATTTGCTGCATAATAAAGTTTTATACTATATAAATAATATCATTGTGAAAAGTCATCTAGAGAAATACCATTTTATTGACATGAGAGTCATTTTTAAATGCTTCAAGGAGTGTGACCTCAAGATGAATCATTTGAAATTCACATGTAGCGTATCTTCTAGGAAGTTTTTGGGCTTTATTGTCGAGTGTTGAGATAGACCCCACTAAAATCAAAGCCATCTTAGTGTTAGAACCTCCTAAGAGTTTAATGCAATTATGATCTCTGTAGGGAAGGTTAACGTTCCTCAAAAGTTTATATCCAACTTCTCTGGGAGATGTTGGTCATTTGTTATCCTAGACAAGAAGGATTCTCATTTCCAGTGGATGATGCATGTCAGAGGACATTTGATGATAGCAAATGGTACCTTTTGGACACTCATTTTGGCGGCCTCCATTCTAGGGAAGCCCTTGATCCTATACACTGTCATGTTTGATGAGTTAGTAGGTGCTCTACTAGCTCAGACTAATGACGAGGGGAAAGATTTGCCTTATATTATTTGTGCTGGTATTTCAACCCCACTGAGCTCTCAATCAGGAAACATTGCTTGACATTGATATTTGTGGTTCAAAAGTTAAAGCACTATATGTAGTCTCATCATATTAGCCTAATCTCGAGGTTTAATCCTATGCAATATTTTATGAGTCGCTTGACTTTTGGCAGGTCATTTGGCTAAAAGGGCTATGATATTGCTTCATTTCATTATCACTTATATGCTTAAATGAGCCGTTAAGAGTCAAACTGTACATGCTTCTTAGCTACTTATCTTATACTGGCTAACTTGCCTCTTGATGTTGATAATGAAGCACAATAGGGAGGCTGATATCCCAAAGTTACTTCAACGAAGCATCTTCTTTAAAGTAAGCTCATGTAGAACTGTTCACATTAAGGTGGGGGTCCACCTTATTTCTTATTGCTTGAGCACGACATTCTTCACTATTCATATAATTTGATAGGACCATGCACAAATAATGAGGTAATATTTGAAGCTCTAATGTTAAGATTAGAGATTTCCATTCAAATGATTTGTTAAATAAGTCAAGATATATGACAACTTTTAGCTTGTGATAAATCAAGAAATAGGTTTATATAAGGTGATAAAACTCAACCTTTTGAGTTATCACATTTTACTCGTGACCTTAATGGCTTGTATTCCCAATTTGACCCTCATTAGGACTTCTCGATTGATGAATGGTACGGTGGATTCCTTGGCCTATTTGGCCAGTGAGCTATCTAGCCTGGCAAGACACCTTATGACATTAGTGATCTAAGATAGGAGGGTCATATCACCAGTACTGTTTGAGCCCACATTGTTAGGCTTTTACTACCTTAATCGACCAATCTTATGACAATTGGTAATATTTTAACAACTATTTAGTCAAAATAGACTCTCCGATAATCGCTCTTTAGCAACCCATATATAGAGGACATCCCTTTCATTCACTATCATGAATGATACCTTGTACCAATGCTCATTTTGACGAGATGTGGCTCCATTGCCTTAGCAATGATGGGACCCATAAGTTCATGAATGAAGTACATGAGGGCATTTACAGATCTCACCAATTGAACTCCACGTCGAAGTTGAAGATTAAACTCTTGTGATATTATTGGCCTTCTATGAATTGAGGTTACATTGACTATGATAGAAATGCCACTAGTGCCAAATCTTTAGCCCGGTGTTATACCAACCTCCAAATATTCTCCATCAGACAGTGGCATCTTGGGCATTTGAGGGCTAAGGTATAGATATAGTTGGGACAATCGACCCTCATCCTCTAAAGAACACTAATTCATTTTGACAGCTACTAACTACTTCTCCAAGTGGTTAGATGCTATATAACCTTGAGAGAGGTGAAGGCTATGAATAGTCTTCATTTCCTCAAGCATCATATAGTATACTAGTTTGGTGTACCCATCGAATTATTTTCAATGATGGACTAGATTTTAAGAACACTAGGATAAACCATTTTGCTCATCATCACAACATCGATTGGTAGTATTCCATAGTTTACTATCCAAGGGCAAACGGTTTAGTTGAGAACTTTAATACGACCATGATAATATTGATCAAGAAGAAACTCCATTCTAATAAGTAGAAGTGGAACGATCATTTACCAGAAGTATAATGGGTGTATTGTATTATTTTTCGTAAGCCCCCCTCCCCAACAGGAGCTATGCCCTATGCGTTGACCTTTTGGTCTGAGGCGATCATTCCTTTGGAAATTGAACTCCCCTCGTTGTACATAGATACAAGCCATATATTTGTCAACGGTGATAACTCCTAACTCCATTTATAGGAGCTAGATAGCCTATATGAGCTTAGATTATTGGCCCTGCTGTATTTAGAAATGTAACGAGCCTACATGACTAGGGTACATAATCGCCTGGTTAGGCCCTAGACTTCTGTCACTAGAGAGCTTGTACTTATTCAGAGGCATCTGATTGTCTTTCATCGATGCTGAAACAAGAATTTCAAGCTCACTTAGGAAGGTCTCTTCTTGATCAAAAAGATCTACAAAGGTGGAACTCACTTGTTGGCCGATGTGGATGTAGCCTTCCGATGCCCCCAATTAATGCGAGGAATTTGATGAAGTATTATGGATGAATTCCTTATTGCCCTCAAACTATTTCATGTATTATAAATATAGAGTCGCGGTGCCATTTCATGTGTACTTGTACTTTAACTTGAGTAATAAAAGGTTCTATTCCTAGATATTTTGCCTATTCTTTAGATTTTGCAGTTTTGTGTATGCAACATTGTTAAGTTTGTTTTAACGTCCCCAGTGAGCCACCCAGTTTGATAAAACTTGACTTTGCTAAATGTGTTGATCTTAATGAAAAGAGATGAGACGAACTTTCATTATGGCAATTAATAAACATTTCCTCTGTCATTCAGATCTAATCTTCTGAACTACTTAGGGAGGAATGTATATACTCATTTTCTTATTCTCCTAGTTTAGCCTTTTCAGCTAGGTCCAGGTAAACCAAAACCCAAAACTTCTTTTTCCTTGGAGAGAAAGGGGCTATTCCACTCTCCAACACCAGTCATGCCTCGTTTTAGGGGAGTACAAGAGAAGATAAGAAGATCTTGAATTAAGATAAATGTTCTCTGTCTTAGGAGTCCAATCTTCCGAATAATTGGGAGGAAGATATGCTCGTCTTTTGTTCACTATCCCGATTTGCTTAATTTTGGTTGGGTTCGGGTTACTATAATCCAATTTTCTTTTTCATTTAATATTTTAACCATGTTAGGGAGCTAGAGCTTGACACCCCCTGTTGAGTCTGTTTGGTTGAGTTTGGGTTACCAAAACTTAAAATTAATTTTCTCGGTTTGAGTCATATACCCAAGTTTAGACATATAAGAGGGGAGTTTAGAAATTCCTTTCTTTCCTGTTGATTGATCACTTAGTTGGGTCTAGATTATTAAAACCCAATACTATCCCCAAAGGATCATCCATGTTAGCAAAAGTTTGACCTTACTAACATACGACCTTTTGAAAGTGGAAGGACCAAAATCCCTTTTACTCTGGTTTGGCTTTTGAAATGATGCGTGTGAGTTATCAAAACCTAATATTCTAGTAAATCGCCGAATCAGGTTTAGAAGCTAGAGCACGAAGCACATACTCTCGAGCCACAAGATTATTGTTTCCTCAGTAGAGTGTTTTTTAATCCGATGGAACCAGTTTTGCTAGGTCTGCATTACCAAAATCTAAAATTAGTCTTCCCTGTGTGAGTCATATCTTATGTTTGGATATACATAAGGGAATTCATAGCTTCCTTCTTTTTACCGATTTAGCCATTTTGGTTGGTATGGATTATCAAAATTCAAAATTATTCACAGGGAAAGTGGCTCATCAAACTGGCAAACGAGTTTCTTCAGTTAGCCTATTTTTCTTTGATTTTTCCTCCAGGCATCTTTTTGGGCCAATATGGCTGGGTCCAGGTTATCAAATCCCAATGATCCCTTTCCTTGTAAGAGAAGGTGGCATTTTTTATGCTCTTCCCTAGTGTGAGTAGCTTTTCATGTATAGTGATCATGAAGAGAATGCTCATAACATTTTCAGTGTAGTTGGCCTTTGAGAGGCTGGGCCTAGGATACTAAAACCCAAATCTTTATTTTTGATTAGCACCATAACTGAAGTCGGGAGTTTGAGTCCCACATCGTGGTTAGGCCTTGTAGTTAGGTCCATAGTTCTATATCTCATTCGGACCAGCAGATCAAGACTGCTTGGGATTCTCTTTTAGCTCGCGAATGTTTACATGAAAAGCTTGGCTACCACCAAGCATGCTAAAAATCATGTCGCTATATGGCACCACAATTGGGTGCCAAAAGTCAGTGCTATGGTGCCTCATGCGAAGGGGTAAAACTTGGCCTCCTGATGTAAGCATTAGAGCCCCACACTGTGTGTTGGGGTCATGGCACTACATTAATAGAGTCGGTGTCCATTGCTTGTAATGAACAAAAGATTTATAGTGGAACTTGATATGGTGGGCCATTTGGGTCCAGTACCATGGCCCTAACATCTGGCACTCTGTTGCCACATTTTTATTTATAGGCTTTCAGGTTGAAAACCTGGTATATTTTTCTCCTTTCAAGTTCCATACTAGATTACATGAAAATGTTGAGAGAGCGAGCTAGAGTGATGAGGCTATCGTTCAATAGAGCCAGCCCGCCACGTTTCAAAGGAGATGATGCTTTAAAGGGAGCATAAGAGCCAGCTTCCTACCAATTCTCAAATAGCACAAAGGGTGACACGATCATCAAGAGGGTGATTAGAATCAATAACCCGCACCTAGCCTTCAGTTCAGGAGTGAGATCATCCTATTTCCCCTACGATCCATAACATCTGAATCCTTATTACGACAAGGAATTGATGCTTCAAATCTATTACATGAACGATAGTCCATGTGGACTAGTAGTTAGCACACCACTTCAATTAGCAAACTCATGCCTTCAATTGACGAACCCTCAACCCTCCCCTGTTCTAGATATATATAGAGGAAGAGGATGGCAAAGATGAGGGTGATAGCGATAGGTATGGCGAATAGCCACTTATAGAAGGATTGGTAGCATGTATTTTTGGCTCTTTTTTAATTTGTTTGCAAGATAGTTTATCTTGTAAGCCTGTTTGGTTATATATCTTTTATGCCTCTAATGAAAAAATTAGGTATGATAGCCTTGACCTGGTAATAGTTTGGACCGGCCGATGGAAGCGTCACGCTTACCTCAATCCATAGTATCAGCAAAATTTTATTTTTTGAAGATTGCTACTTTTCTTTCAGTTGTTGTTTGGTTTTTTGACATTCACTTAGCAAAGTTGCAACATATCTTTTCAAATAACATTACATTACTGTATCGATTGGCGTGAGCTTGATGCCAGTCATAGATCGATCTATTGTAACATGACTTCTAAAGGTCTTTTGTTTTGATCAATGTTTTGTCGTCTGCCCATCTAGTTGATTAGTATCATTTTTTTATCTTAATCGCTACTCTTCCATCAGTAGGTGTTTGTTTTGATCAATGTTTTGACGCGAGCTTAGTGCAGTTGCCCACCTGGCTCTATGGTATTGTAGCTTTTCTAAAGATCATTACACTAGTTGATTGATCGATATGAGCTAATTACCTGTCATAGTCCGATCTCTTGCAAAATGACTCCTTCAAGTCTGTTGCCTTGATTGATGTTTGGTTCTCTACTCATCTAGTCATTCAATAGCATTTTACATTTTCAAGTTCACTACTCCCCTCCCCAATAAGTGTTTAGTTTTTGACACTCACCGAGCTAGATATAATGTATCTTTTCAAAAGATCATTATGCTAGTTGATTGATTGACATGAGCTAGATACCCTTCTTAGTTTGATCTTCTATAACACGACTTCTTCAAATCTATTGCCTTAACTAATATTTGGTTCTTTACCCATATGGTCGTTCAGTAGCATTTTAATTTTTCAATATCACTACTTGTCCCAAAGCAGGTGTTTGTTTTTTACACCCACCTGAGTCGTAAAATATTTTTTCTAAAACCATTCCATTAGTTGATGTGAATGACATGAGCCTGGTGTCTGTCATGATTCTATCCTTGTGGCATTACTTTTTCAATTTTGTCACCTTGATCGATGTTTGGTTCTCTACCCATCCGGTCATTGAGTGACTTACCTTTTGACTTACCCATTTTTTTGGTACTTTTATTTCTTTTGTCAAGACTTTGTGGGCAAGTATTGTTAGCCCTCTCATTTAAAAGGTGACTACCTACCAGCTTATGTTGATTCACGCTCTGCCTGGTGGACTAGTTCATCTTTATAGCTAGAGTTTTTCCCTACATGAAAACAAGTCTAACAGTAATAGTTGCATTCAGAATGAAAATTTTTAAATGCTTATACACGATTAATAATGTATTGTAATAAGCAATAGCAAACATCAGTCCTAAAAATAAATTACTTTTTAATTTAACAAATGAATATCTCTCCTGGGTTGATGGCTCAATCTCATGATAAGACCCTTCTCTAAGCTAGTCGTCTTGAATACATAGTTTGGAATTACAATTCTCGCTTAAATTTTATGAAATTATTAAATTATACTTAATTTATCCATTGTATCTCAATTTTATTCTCCACAGCTAAGCTTCATCTAGAAACATAGTTTGGAATTACAACTCGCTTAAATTTTATGAAATTATTAACTTATACTTAATTTAACCATTGTATCTCAATTTGATTCTCCACAGCCAAGCTTAAATCATTTTATATTATCTTTAATTCCTTTTTTTGAAACCTAACAGTTTAAGTCTATTCCCTGGTAGTTCATCCAGTTGTGATTGAAAGAAATGAATATAAATTAAAAGAGGTTACTTATGCTCGCCTCTGCTGCCGAATCTTTTATACTCCTATTTTTTTTCCCAGGTTTGCCGTTGGTTCTTCGCATCACCGCTGCATCCTCGTTTTCACTCTTCCTCCATTCTGTCATTGCCATTGCTGGCTGCCAGTGCAATGACTGAGAAAGGAACAAACGGTCTTCGTAAAGATGAGACATACCTCCACTCCGTCATCGAGAAAAGAATCGGCCAATTCGAGTTCATCCAAAAACAGCAAATCGCCTACCGCCAGACTGTTGGGGGAGATCCCATCAAGGTTACTTTGCCAGATGGCACAATTAAGGAGGGAAAGAAGTGGCTAACATCGCCGTTGGACATTGCTAAGGAGCTTCCGGGCGGCTGGGTTTCTAGTGCTTTGATTGCCCAAGTGAATGACACTCTTTGGGACATGTCAAGACCACTAGAGGAAAATTGTGAGCTGAAGCTGTTCAAATTTGATAGCAATGAGGGACGTGACACATTCTGGCACTCAAGTGCTCATATTCTAGGACAGTCTCTTGAGATGGTTTATGGTTGCAAGCTGTGTATTGGCCCATGTACCACCAGAGGAGAGGGTTTCTATTATGACGCATACTATGGGGATGCCACCTTGAATGAAGAACACTTTAGCCAGATACAGTCCCAGGCAGCTAAAGCTGTTGTGGAGAAACAACCATTTGAACGGATTGAAGTCTCTAAGGAACAAGCTCTTGAGATGTTTGCTGAAAATCAATTCAAGATAGAAATCATTAATCAATTACCGGAAGACAAGACAATAACTGTTTATAGATGTGGCCCTTTAGTTGATCTTTGTCGTGGCCCACATATCCCCAATACATCTTTTGTGAAAGCATTTGCTTGTCTAAAGGCTTCATCCTCCTATTGGAGGGGCAAGTCTGATCGAGAGAGCCTTCAAAGAGTTTATGGAATTTCCTTTCCTGATTCAAAACGTCTCAAAGAATATCTTGCAGTATTAGAAGAAGCAAAGAAATATGACCATCGAATTGTGGGACAGAGCCAAGAGCTTTTCTTTTTCCATCATCTAAGCCCTGGAAGCTGTTTTTTCCTGCCATACGGGACTAGAATTTATAACAAGTTAGTTGAGTTTATCCGTTCTCAGTACTGGAAAAGGGGATATGAAGAGGTTTTAACTCCAAACATGTACAACATGCATTTGTGGGAAACCTCAGGCCATGCAGCAAATTACAAAGAAAATATGTTTGTTTTTGAGGTAGAGAAACAGGAATTTGGACTTAAGCCAATGAATTGTCCTGGACATTGTCTGATGTTTGAGCATCGAGTCCGTTCTTATAGAGAGTTGCCTCTTCGTTTGGCAGATTTTGGTGTTCTTCATAGAAATGAGCTAAGCGGTGCTCTTTCTGGATTAACACGCGTTAGAAGATTTCAGCAGGATGATGCTCACATATTCTGTAGAGAAAGTCAGATCAAGGATGAGGTTAAAGGCGTGCTCGAGTTCATTAGTTATGCCTATGAAGTATTCGGATTCACTTATGAGCTAGAGTTATCAACACGTCCAGAGAAATACTTGGGCGAGATAGACACGTGGGACAAAGCTGAAGCCGCTCTGAAAGATGCTCTTGATGAACATGGGATGCCGTGGCAAATTAATGAAGGGGATGGTGCATTTTATGGACCAAAGATTGACATCGGTGTTTTTGATGCATTGAAGAGAAAATTCCAGTGTGGAACTTTACAGTTGGATTTTCAACTTCCTGAGCGCTTCAAACTGTCATACTCAGCAGAAGATGAAGGCAAAACTGAGCGTCCTGTGATGATACACCGTGCTATTCTTGGATCTGTTGAGCGCATGTTTGCTATTCTATTGGAACATTACAAAGGGAAATGGCCCTTCTGGCTTAGTCCTCGTCAATCCATTGTTTGTCCAGTATCTGAGAAATCTCAGCCTTATGCGCTACAGGTACGTGATCAGATACATGGAGCTGGTTTTTATGTTGATGTTGACACAACCGACAGAAAGATTCAAAAGAAGGTGCGAGAAGCTCAATTGGCACAGTACAATTACATCTTGGTTGTTGGCGAAGAGGAAGCAAAAACTGGACAGGTGAGCGTCCGTTTAAGAGACAAAGCTGAACATTCTGTAAGAAACATGGAGGATCTCCTGAAACATTTTAGGGAGGAAGCTGCAGCTTACCACTGATTGGAAATTTTGCATGCACTGTTGTTTGTTCCCAATATTTATGGTAATTTTGTACCCATGTTTGAATTGTCAGTCTTGTAGCCTACATTTAATCTATACCAGGATTCGATTCATATTTATTTGTACTGTTTATCAGACGAGGGTAGGTTTTATCTTTTCAAAATAATGAAATACGCGAATGCGCGTTTGCAATTATATATATATATATATATATATATATATATATATATATATATATATATAGTGTTTCTCCACTACACCTCCAAATTCCTTGAAAACAGCATCAATTTTACATTAAAATTTTCAGTCCAAACTCTAGACGTAGAGGATCGTCAAGTGTCCAATGAATTTTAGTCACCTGTATTTGCCGGTCCCATGCAGGAAAACTTTAGGAAAAAATAAACCTAATATATGTTTGCCCGTCCGGTTATGTTCGACTATCTCGCCTTTTGGACTATTCCACCTTTTAGACTATCGAGAAATAAGTTTTCGAAAATCTTTTAGGATTTCGCGAGTTCGCTATAATAAGCTTTTATTTTTATTTTTTGTTCTGCTAGTGTTTCTCCGTTGTTGCATGCCGCTGTGTTAGGGTTCACTTTACTGCTGTGGAGAGTTTTGAAGGAGTAACAAAAATGGAGTTGGATAATCCCTAGGATATGTAGTTGGAAGAATTGAAAATGTTTGATTTGGAAGAGTCGGAGAAAACAGAAGTTGAACAGCTGAAGAAGTTAAAGAAAGAGAGTAAGATGAAGGAGACGAAAGGTCGAATAAGTAGGCCATTGAAGCGGAAAACCTTGTCCTGATAATACTGATTGTTTTTTTTCCTCTTATTTTTTGGGATTATAATTTTTTCTTCTTCGTTTGGTTATCTTAGACTTAATGTTGAGATATTCTAGAGATATTTTAGGGTTTTTAGATTAGCTTCTTGTTTGTATGGTGGCTACTTTGTGGTTTTTGAGTTATTAGGGTTTAGTTTCGGATTTTTTAAGAGTTATTTTGGGGTTATTAGGAGGTTATTATTGAGTTATTTATGAGTTAATTTCCCTTTAGTTTCGTGTTTTTCCTAGGTGTTATTCTCTAGTTATTTTTGGGTTATTCAAGTGTTATTTATGAGTTTATTCTTAGGTTATTCTTGGGTTATTATTGAGTTATTATTGGGTTATTCTGAAGTTGGTCTTTATTGACAGCTATTAGCAGTTCATTGTTGGGTTATTATAGGGTTATTTTTGGGTTATTTTAAGGTTATTTAGGAGTTCATCTCGCTTTTAGTTTCAGGTTGTTTTTGCGAGTTTATCTGGGGTTATTCTGGGATTATTATTGGGTTATTTATGAGTTAATCTTCCTTATGTTTTGGTTTTTCCTGGGTTAGTTATTTTTGGGTTATTCAAGGTTTATTTAGGAGTTTATTCTTGGGTTATTTTTGTTTTATTCTTGGGTTTTTCTGAAGTTAATTTCGGTCTGTATTGGTAGCTATTAGCGGTTCATTGTTGGGTTATTGTTGTGTTATTTTTGAGTTATTCTGGGTTCATTTTAGATTTCGGGTCTGTTTGGGTTAGCTTATAAGTGCGACAACGTTTTTTAAAACGACACCTATCTGTTTGTTTCACACGTTTCGAGTGTGTTCACGAAAACGTTTTTTTTTCATTAGAAGCCGATTGCGAGTATGTTGACCTCACTTTTGGTTGTTGTCTAGTCTTTCTTTAGAATAGCCTAGAGTGACTCTCCTGTTGACTTTCTTAGAAGACTAGTCATTGAACCCTCCCCATAGAAATTCAAACTTTTCTCACTTCACTGAGTTTTCATATGCTTAAGGCATAACCTCTAGTTTTGGGAGGAAGAGACCAAGCATAAGGAAGCCCAGGGGAAGTCTCCTATAAGTGGTCAAGCCATAGGATCTATTCTGGGAGGTATGGAGCTTACATCACACTCGCACTATACACTCACAATCCTAAACAAAACTCATCACATTTTGATCCCCTAACTCTTTGGAAACTCATGTAAGTGGTTTTCCCAAGCTTTTAGCCTCAGGCTAAGGTTTGGCTAGCACCAACACACAGAGGACCAAATGAAGGTGACCCTTAGTCCATGACTCAATCTAAACAATTCCATATTACTCTCTTTCAACCAATCCCAATTTTCCCAAACATTTCAAATTTCCAACCCTTTTACCCCAAAATACCCAAAGTATCCAAAATACACAAAACACCTCCAAAACCCTAAAATCCTCCAAAATTTCCAAAATCACCCAAATTACCCATAATTCTTCAAAAATCATTCCAAAATACTTTCTACCACTCAAATTGGCCAAAATTACCCAAAATTGCCAAATTTTTCTAAAAATCCCCAAAATTACCAAAATGCCCATCTTAGCCCAAAATTTCAAAAATTTCCAAAACCTCCCAAATATTCCCAATTTTGTTTCTCTCAACTACAAATTTAAGCCCCAATTTAACTCATTTAACCTAAAAGTGCCCAAATTAAACCCAATGTCTACCCAATTGACCCCAATCTTACCCAATTTCAATTCCAAACTTTAATTCAACATCCTCAGTGTCAATCTAAACCAAATCCAAGCTCAATTTGACCCACATTTGAGTTCAATTTAACTTAAAACCCAAAATCTCCAATTTTTCCTAAGTGACCCAAATCCCCTTAATCGACCTAATACCAATCAAATTTTCCTCAATTTCAATTCTAAACCCTTCATAACACTCCCCTAAATTGAATTGAACCATCAATTGCCCCCAATTTGGATCTTAGCACCAATCAAATCTACTTGAACCAAGCTTACCCAATTTTGACCCAAACATATCATATGCCCAAAATCTCCTAAATTGATTGTCCTACTCCCAAAATTTCCACTCATTTGGAGTTGAGAACTCTTTATGACATCCCCATAGACCATTTGGAAGCTTCAATTGTCCTTAGAGCCAACCGTAGCCCAACCTAAACCCATGTTAACCCAACTTGCCCCAAATTGACCAAAATCCCAAACCAAGCCAAATTGATCTACCAAACCAATCCAAAACCACTCCAAACCTTTTCTAAACACTTCATAACAATCACACACATATTATTGCTCAATCAATTGGGTCTAACCCAAACCCAAACCCAACCTAGCCCAACATTGACATGTGACCCAAAATTGAACCCATGACCTAACTTAATCAAATTGAACAATATGTGACCAAACCAACTTCTCCACAGCCACCAAGTGACCCCTAAGAACTACCCTAGACCAACCTAGCCCACACTAAGGGAGCCATGAACCAAAGGTCCCTTGAATTAGGGGAGTTCACCCTACATTTGGGCCTTAATCAAGATATCTTCTCCATCATCACTTGCCATTGGGGGTAAAGCCTCCCCTGGCTCACCTAAACCCCCTGGCCACCAACCGTGGCCCTGCCGGCCACCCTAGTGGTCGGAAAACACCAAAATCGAGAGCCACCCCCTCTAAAATTGAACTCAAACTCCACCCTATGGCCAAGTCAGCTCTAAATTACAATTGGGGCTCATCTGCCCTCCACCTAGGCAGTTGAATCCACCCATTGCCAGCCCCTGCGCTCAGCCCAATGGCCATGATCATAAATAGAGCTCTTCACGGCGAAAACCAGGTGCTGAAATTTTTCTCAAGGAAACTCCACCAAATTGCTTCCAGAGCTTCCCTGAGAGATCCTAAGAGTGATTCCACTATCTTCAGCCAATGATCCCCACTGTCTGAGTTCAATTTCATAACTGAAATTTGGCCGGAAACAGTACATATTTCCTCATAGCTCCATATTGCACCAAATTGCAATTAATTGTGCCCACACCTTCCCAGCAGTGAAAGAAGAGGATCCCCCATCAAAGCCTCATCACAGATAGCCTCTGCACCAGACTTCCATCAAAGCTCGAAATCGGGTCTGGTCACTTTCATACCTAGGTAATTCACCAGGGCAAGAGGATTCATCCCTGAGGTCCTAGGACTCCAACGATGGTGTAGAGCATCTCTGATCGAAGCTTCACTTCTTAGATTCAAGGTATTGCCCCTTCTTCTTCTCGAGATTCTCTGGATTCTCCATGTAATTAGGGTTAATTTAAACCATGCTTAGCCATACAAATATGTTCACCATGTTTAGACGAGTCTATAGGATCAAACCCGAAGTGATTTGGTTGAGTCTAGGCTGATAAATTAGGGTTTTAGTGTGGACAGTCACGGGTTCACACCAGTTGGGGATGAAGACGGGCAGCCGTGGGATCGCGCGTGTTTTCGTTGGAAGGTTCAGATCGCGCAGAACGAGAATATGGAATGGGACCGCAGTCCGCGTGGCATCCTAGTCAGCTGGCGGCGTCGAATAGGAGCGCGCCGCGTGGGGCTTCTATCCGTCGTAGGTTGATGCGGCGCTAAGCTGGTTAAGTAGGAAAATCCGATTTTTCTTATTTATTTAAATCAGCTGAACTTTAAAAATTCATATCTTGGCCTAGAAAAATCATAAAAATAAAAGAAAAATATCATCTTGCTCAGTGAACAGAGGAGAACAATGTGGAAATGATTTGAAATATTTTTGACGCATATTTTATTTTTAATAATTTAAATACCATTTTCAGTCTTTTAATTCTCCATGCATGTAGGCGTTTCACCATAACTTAAATTTTGGTGTGTTATTTCCTCTGTCATGAGAGATCTTCCCTGATTTTTTTAAAGTCAGAGAAGATCCCTAGACAGAGAATCATATTTTTCAAATTTATGTCCATTATTTGATAAATTAAATGTGATAATTAGCATATTGCCTAGAAAAATCCCAAAAAATTATGTTAGGATCTTTATGGTCAGAGAGCCCTAGGAAAATTTTGTCATGAGTTAAAATGATAAAAATAAGTCTAATTGTCCACTTGACCCAAAACAAACTTTTAATTAATTGGGACAAGATAAAAATCAAAATAACAAAAAAATTGCTCTCCATTGTGCTTCAGGGACAAAGGAACTCCCCTAAAGTTTTTGAAGTCATTTGGAATTAATCTAATAGGTTTAATAATTTTTCTAAGCCCAATGACCTTTTTGGCACTTAAATGAATTTTAAAAATTAAAATACATGTCAAAATTTTATAAGAATGGTTTTTGGAGTTCTTTGTGATCAAAGGGTTCTTTTAAAAATAAAATTGAGTTTTTTTTTATAAAATTTTCATTTTTAATCATATTTTAATATTTAAATAATTAAATAATAATAAAAATCACAAAAATATTAAAAATCATCAAATTGTCATATTTCGTCTCCTAATCATTTAGGAACCATCCCTATAATTTTCCTGAGTTTCAAAATTAAAATATCAATTTTTAAAGGTTTAAATCAATTTTTAAGATAAGATGCTAAAAATGAATTTTCTTGATTTTTCCACTAAAATAATTCTAATAATTAAAAGAAAAATAAAAAAATGAAATTTATTTCTCTGGGTTCTCTGACCTCAGAGATATTTTTGAAAAATATAAAATTAAATTTTCAACTTTTAAACTATTTTATAATTAATTAAAACTCCAGAATTTGAAATAATTCTAATAATTAAATTAAAAAAAGCAATAAATCATGAAATTTGGTCCAAGTGATTCTTTGATTTAGGGCTATCTCCAGTAAAATTTCAAGGGATTAGGATTTGTCTTGGTCAAGTTATTGATTTTTCATTGAAGATTCTATTTTTGCATGAAATAAATATATAAATTAAATTAAATTTTGAAAAATCACATTTTCTCCTCTAATGTTTTAATCAATCCATTACTAAGATAGGATAAAAATTCCAAAGTCATTTGAATTAAATTTTGATGAATTATGAGGTGATAGGACCTTAAGGGCAAAAAGGTAATTTTGGACACTTAGCCTTAATTAACATTTAGGCTTAAATTCAAGAGGGAAAAATGGGTAAAACTCTAATTTTAATAAGTGCATTTGAATGATTGAAACATTAAGGGATAAACGGTAGAAACTCACAATAATTTTGTCACATCACAATTAAATATTAATTTCCTCAATTATTATAATGTGGAAGGAAAAATCAACTTACAAGAATCTTAAGTTAGGGTCATGATCTTGGAAATTAATAATCCACCAGCTTGACCCCTTTACTTGGTGTTCAAAGTAATACTATGATCTTTTGACGAAAATTCTTACTACTTAAAATCCAATTTTCCCTAAAGTCATAAAATATACTCACCTAAAATCAAAAGGGGCTAGTAGTGAGCTAGGCTTGATCAAATTTAATTAAAAGAGGTTTAGAAAAGTTGATATAATCAAAACCAAAGTATTTTTGAGGCATTACTGATCCACTTTAAAAATACCCATTTTTATGTCTTATTTATGATTCAATTCTTAAGGATATTATGCTTTAATGAAAGGTATTTTTATGTTTTTGGATTTAGGTGATAAAAAGGTGTTCAAGAAGGAAAAATGAGCAAAAATGGAGCTAAAAGAGCAAAGTTGTCAAAATTGTAGGCCTGGCGCCTAGGCACCAGAATCCGGCGCCTAAGCGCCAGTTCGATACAGATGCAGACAAGATTTTTGACGACTTTGGTCAGTTATTTTGACAGTGTTAAGCGGTTATTACAGCTTCTAGAAGACTGAAAGTTACTCCTGATATATAGGACATGTGATACAATGCATCTGGACA
Organism: Papilionanthe hookeriana x Papilionanthe teres; assembly: GCA_022702705.1. Classification (NCBI taxonomy): domain Eukaryota; kingdom Viridiplantae; phylum Streptophyta; class Magnoliopsida; order Asparagales; family Orchidaceae; genus Papilionanthe; species Papilionanthe hookeriana x Papilionanthe teres. The sequence goes on from CM040423.1 coordinate 25,451,137, forward strand.
CAGGGAAACAGTTTTAATCTCGAAGAGGTGCGACCCAAAGTGAAGAGGTGCGAAAGACCTGGTCACGGAGTTCGGCGCCTAGGCGCAACAGTTACCTTCTAGAAGATACATTGTATTTGGACGAATTTTGAAGATGTGCCTTAAGCAACCTCTGGTCAAATTCAAAGTTTTATAAATAGGAGCCTATTCTACAGAGAAAATCGCCCTTTTCACCCCTTCTAGCATCGTTTAGTCCCCAAGCACTATATAGCCATCCAATCATTTTAGGGAGCCGCCTTCTTTATTATTTAGTGAGTTTATTTTTAATCTATTTTGAGTGTTAAGTGTGAGATTATTAGAGTTGTTGTTGTTGAAGTCTTTCATCATTGCATTGAAGTCAGTAGGAGTCAGTGGATCACTTGAAGGAACATTTCAGATAAGTATTTATAACTTGGTTCAAAGTTTTATAAATATGTTTTGTTGTGTGAATTCAATGTGTTTTGAGTAGTTAGTTTTTTTTCTCCTTTCAACTATGAAAAGATAATAAGATAATTAAACTTTGTTGGAGAATTTAACTTAAAATATTTATAAAAATTGTGATGATATTAATACCCAATCTTAGTTTACTTTTTTAACTGGCCAATTAAATTGTTAAAATCTGTTGAAGAATTTTGAGACCTATCCGGAGATGAGTTCTGACCCACTTTTTTATGTTTGCAAATTATGTTAATAGCAATGACACCAAAAAACTTGATCCGCTTTAATATATATATTTGTTTTTATGATGGAATGTATAATGTGGATTCTACGCAAGTATATGTATCGTATCAAGTAATACATGACTCTAGTGGAGTCCTGGTTATCGATCCCACATGGAAGTTTTAAAAGATTTGTAACAACTAAATTTAAAAGTATTTACTTACTAATATAGTATACAAAAATTTAGAATACGTTACTAAAGCGAACTAAAGTAAACTAATGCTTTAAATAAAGTTGATTTAAAGATTTCAGAAAAAGTATCATTCTCCTTATTTTTAGAAAATTAAGTGAATGATGAATTCAAATATATTTTTTTTTGTATTGTGACAAATAGGAGCATTCCTATTCTTTACCCTTTGGTCCAGGTGTAAAGAACATTGACTAATCCTATGCTTGATTACTGAATCTGCGGCTAGGCTGGGAGGATGCGGTCTGCCACTTCGAGCTCCCACGTTCCCTCACTTGAGGGCTAACATCTACACTTCAGCTCTCAAACAATATGAACAAATTGAATATTTTAGTCTATCACACTAAAATGTCTAATTCTACGTCCGATAAATAATATTTCCCTATTTATTTGCATCCTCCTTCCAAGGGTTTTGACTTCCTTGAATATTGGATGTAATCTTTACTATAGTTGATAATTCAACATATTTTAACAAATCAATGGGCCAGATTGAAAAGTAAATTAAGTTTTAAGTAAAAATTATCGCAATTTATTTTAATATATTAGGCACTTCTATTTAATTTCATCAATTCACATAACTTCATAAACAAGGAGAAAGACTAAGAAAACTGCTCAGAATGCATGAAAATTAAACAAAGCATGAATTTCATTTAAAGTTAACAACAATAAACAAAGATACTTATCTGGATTTCCTCCCCAAGCAGACTCCTTGAAGTTCCTTTGACTTTTCCTTCTAGTACAGCACACTTCTAAACTCCCTAGTTACACTTACTAAAACTAAAACTTCAACTTCGACTAAAAAACTCACTAATTACACTCTAAAACTCTTAAAATAGACACCAAGTAGACACTAAGACTCTCTGAATTAGACACCGTAGACACTAAGACTCTCTCAAATTGACACACAACATACTAAAATTCGTCCTCTATTTATAGAGGTAGACAAAGGTCCAAGGGGTGCTTAAACACCTCTTCATAAATGGCAATTTCATGCTTTTTGCCCTAGGTCAATTTTTTCGAAGTTTTGAGGAAGGGGATGATGAATAGTGTCAGTTAACTGGTCAAATATAGGACTTTTCGCGATCTCGCTGTCGGCGAGCTAATTTATTTACCAAGGCTAAACTCTCGGGAAAATCTCGCCTTAGGCGAGATCGCTCTCGCTGTCAGCGGGTTTTTCCTCCCCGTCGGCGGGATTATTCTCGCCATCGGCGAGATCCCAAAATTTTAAATTTTTTGAAATTCATCAATCATTTTCAACCTCGATTTGCCCTTAATCAATCTTCCGATCACTTAATTTAATAATTTGGTATGAAGATTAGCTACTTATACTCATAAAAAGTTCACACAACACAAACAATATAACTTTATATATGAAATCCATGAGACTTACAAACTTCACACTTTTAAACACTAACACTTAAGACTTTAATACTTCAAACTCTCATAACTACTCAACATTGCAATCCACACAACACTCTAAATGCTGAGACATAACAATTACATATAATTTCATCAAATCCGAGATAATCAAATCAAAGTTCCAATCATAGTAAAACCTAAATCCAAATCAACACATATATACACACAAATATATCATAAGATAGAAATCTTTACTACTCCTCAGTGTCTGAACTGACATCCTCTTTGATATTCCCGATGTGACGCAGGTGCACAAATAGATTGTAGAAAGACCTGAAAGGGAATTCTGTAGTAGATTCTTCATCAATCCACCCTTTCTGTCTCGGTAAATGAATAAAGCTGGCCTCCGGATGTCCGGTATGATCAAAGTGCTCCTTCATCCTCCAGTCAATGTGATCGAACATATCAGAGATATTATCGATGGAATTCATCACGTTCTGCAACTCTTTCTCCAATCCTTTAATCTTTTTCGAATGAAATTTGTTTTATCGATAAGGGGCCTTGCTAAAGGATTGTTACGTGATGCTCTGTCGAAATAATGGTAATCTCATCATTGTTATCCAAAGTTGGAAACATATCCAGTAGGATCGAGTGGTTTCCATGGAAAAAGTACATTTTCCAAAGCCTCGTAAGAAACTTGGTGCTGGTCGCATAAAGCAAATATAGTCGATGGGTGTCCAAGTCCATGAGCTGACCCATGCACAATTAATCCCAATGCGGACTTTACTTATAATTGATCTAACATTGATAGGTAGTCGATTTGAATACGGTAATTTAATATAGCACATTCCTTTGAAACCTTATTTACCATCATAGTGGGTAATAATTTTGATGAGATAAAGAAATGCCGATGCTTCGAGACGGGGTTAAGAAGTGATGCATAAAGCCGACATACCGATCTTCGCGCAACTCCCGATCATTAGGTTCGTCGGTCGGGTATCTATAAATCTCCTTCATATTATATCTTGAAGGAACAAAGTTTGAATAATGACGGACGGGGGTATTCTACATAGAAAATAATTCATTTACCCTTGAAGGAGTAAATGTTACACATCTTCCTCTGACGTAGACACTTCCATTGTTGATCGCATGTAGATTAGAGTAAAACGCTTTAACTACAAGAATAACTACAGCGGATGTTGTATAGCAAAATACCTCTCAATGCCGTTGCGCGATCATTTCTTAAATTTTTGTGGTGGAATTTTCTACTCCTCTGTTGACAAATCCCCTTTCTTTAATAAGTCTCTTCTTCATCAAAACTTTGTTGAAAATACGCTGCGCCTCCGAACTGACGAATTTTCTTCAGCTGAAAACTCCAGTTTTTGTGGTTTCTAAGAGTTTGGTGGCCATTTCAGTTTGAAAGGAATAGTCTCTAGTCGTTTCTTAGGAAGAAAACAGTGTAAAAATGAATTTGGGATGATTTTCAACAAAGAAATGGCTTTAGAACCGTCCAAAACTGCACAAAAAAACTTAAGAAACCAATTTTTCAACTGCTTCACCGTCGGCGGGAAGATTCTAGCCGTCGGCGAGCTAGTTATAAAACTAATTTAAAATTTGGCACGCGATCTCGCTGTCGGCGGGTAGTTTCTCGCCGTCGGCAAGCTCGTTATAAACTGAAATGTAATTAGGCGTCGATCTCGCTGTCGGCGAGAATCGACCTAGCCGTCAGTAAGATTTCGTAAAATTGCACAGTTTCGCTCTGGTCCGAATATTTTCTGATCTCATCATATAGGTTCAAATTTGTGATGATTCTAATTAAAAATTGAATAGTAAGATTTGTTTTAATAATACAGACTCACTAATTTGTATATAATTAAAATAAAAACTACTATGGGTTTCCTCCCATAAAGCGTTTGGTTTAACGTCGTCAGCCCGACCTAATTTCAGTTAGTAATCAGGTTGACTAAGCATTAAAACCTCTTTAAAATTTTGTCTTCTACCTTCGAAATATGGTTTTAATCTATGTCCGTTTACCTTAAATCTATGTCCTGTTTTTGGATCTTCAATTTCTATAGTTTCATATGAAAATATTTGAGTTATAGTGAAAGGTCCTAACCATCGAGATTTCAATTTCCCAGAAATAATTTCAATCTAGTATTATATAGCAAAACTTCTTGTCCTGGTTCAAAATTTCTCTGATTAATCTTCCGATCATGCCATAATTTTATCCTTTCTTTATAAATCCCATCATTATCATATGATTCGTTCCTTAATTCTTCTAATTCATTTAATTGCAACAATCTCTTCTCACCAGCTTCTTTCATATTATAATTAATTCTTTAATCGCCCAATATGCTTTATGTTCTAATTCAACTGGTAAGTGGCAAGTTTTTCCATATATAAGCTCGTAAGAGTCATTCCAATCGAGTTTTATAAGCGATCATGTATGCCACTAATGCGATGTAATACAGTCTTATAGGCCAGGTCAATCTATTAGGGTTTACGAGACTTTTCTAAAATACGCTTAATCTCTCGATTAGAAACTTCGGCTAATCCACTAGATTTATGGATGATAACCGGTTGATATCTTATGAATAATATTATATTTTTCTACTAGTTTGTGAATATATTTGTTTCTAAAATGAGTTCCTCCGTCAGTGATAATCACTCTCGGCATTCTAAATCTAGTAAAAATATTTTTCATTAAAAATTTTGAAACACTTTTAGCATCACACCTAGGTAAAGTTTGCGCTTCAATCCATTTGGAAACATAATCAACAACTACTTAATATATATGAATTTCCAAATGAAGGAATAAAAGGTCCCATGAAATCTAATCCCCAAACATCAAAAATTTCAACTTCTAATATAAAATTCAGAGGCATTTCATTTTTCCTTGATTTATTTCCTATTCTTTGGCATTTATCGCAGGTTTTTATATATTTGTATACATCTCTAAATAGAGTAGGCCAGTAGAATCTAGATTGTAGAATTTTATACGCAGTTTTATCAGTCCCAAAATGTCCTCCAAAATCAGAATCATGACATTATTGAATAATTAGTTCGGTTTCTTCATAAGGCACACATCTTCTAATAATTAGATCCTTACATTGCTTATATAAGTATGGTTCATCCCAAAAGTATGTTTTAGTATCATGAATGAATTTTTTTCATGTTGTTGCAAAGTTAACATAGGTGGTAAAATGTCACTTACGATATAATTTACTATATCGGCATACCGAGGTATTTTCCACTCATTTAAATTATAAAGTTGTTCATCGAAAAAGCTGTACATAATTTCATTATCGATATCAGATAATTCATGATATTCTAATCTTGATAAATGATCCGCAATTTGATTATCCGTTCCCTTTTTGTTAACGATCTCAAAATAAAATTCTTGCATTAATAATATTCATCTAATTAATCTTGGTTTAGAATCTTTCTTTTGCATTAAATATTTTATAGCAGAGTGATCAGTATGCACAATACATTTAGTTCATATTAGATAATGCCGAAATTTATTAAAAGCATATACAACTGCTGATAATTCTCTTTCAGTAAGTGTATAATTTATTTCGGCATCATTTAGAGTTTTACTTAGCATAATATATAACTTTGAAAATCTTATCATATCTTTGCCGAAGCTGCTCCTATAGCATAATCACTAGCATCACACATAAGCTCAAATGATTTCTCCCAATTAGGTGAAACTATTATAGGTGCTGTAATTAATTTATCTTTTAATAATAAAAAAATATTCAGCAGTTGTAAATTCAAATTTCTTGTTCTTTTCAAGAAGTTGGCATAGAGGTTTAGTAATTTTTGAAAAATCTTTTATATAACGTCTGTAGAATCCAACATGTCCAAGAAAACTTCTTACCCCTTTCACCGTAGTTTGAGGTGGTAATTTAGCTATAACTTGAATTTTTGCAGTGTCTACTTCCATTCCCTTTTCTGAAATTTTATGTCCTAATACAATGCTCTTGCTATGACCATAAATTGACATTTCTCCCGATTAAGAACTAAATTAGTTTTCTCGCATACTTTAAATACTTTTTCAAGATGATTTAAGCATGTGTCAAATGATGTTCCAAATACGGAGAAATCATCCATAAATACTTCTATTCCATTATCGAGTTAATTTACTAAATATAGACATCATACATCTCTGGAATGTTGCAGGTGCATTACATAATTCAAAAGGCATCCTTCGAAAAGCTAAAGTTCCATAAGGACTAGTAAATGTAGTTTTCTCTTGATTCTCAGGAGCAATTTGTATTTGATGATAACCGGTGTATCCATCTAAAAAACAAAAATACTTATGTCCTGCTAATCTATCTAACATCCGAGTGCAGAAATGGTAAAGGGAAGTGATCCTTCCTGGTGGCTGCGTTTAATTTTCTATAATAAATACATATTCGCCATCCAGTAACTTGTCTTATAGGGATAAGATCATTATTTTCATTAGCTTTTACGGTCACTCCTCCTTTCTTAGGAACACAGTGAATTGGCCTTACCCAAGCACTGTCAGAAATAGGATATATAATACCATTATCTAACCATTTTAAAATTTCTTTCTTGACTACTTCTTTAATTATCGGGTTTAATCTCCTTTGGGGATCTACTTTAGGCTTATGTTCATTATCTAAAATAATTACGTGCATACGAGATTGAAGGACTAATTCCTTTAATATCTACTAAAGTCCAACAAAAAATTTTCTTATATTTTTTTAAGATATCTAAAAGTTTTTGTTCTTGAGATTCATTTAATTCAGATGAAATAATAACTGGTAGAGTTGAAGACTTACCTAAGTAAGCATATTTCAAATGATTAGGTAACATTTTTAACTCGAGTTCGGGAGGTTTAATAATCGATGGAACTATATTTTTTTCGGTGTTTTACGTATTATTCAAAAATTAAATTTCTCTTGAATATAATCTAGTTCTTCATTTATATCGGCTTTTCGATTAATTCGGTATTTTCTTTTTCTAATTTTTCTTCATAATATTCCTTATAATGTTCTTTTTGTAAATGATCGAGTACTTCCATTCGAAAACACTCATCATCTTTTTACTAGCGCGGGATATTTCATTGATTTAGCAATATTAAAAGTAACTTTTTTGTCATTTACTCTCGATAGTTAATTCTCCTTTCGAACATCGATCATAGCTTTCCCGGTGACTAAAAATGGTCTTCCTAAGATGATATGAATTTCTTTATCTTCTTCCATATCTAAAACAATAAAATCTACGGGGAAGATAAATTTATCCACTTTTACTAAAACATCTTCGATAACTCCCTTAGGATATGTAACGAACGATCGGCTAGCGAAGGGTTCTTGCGAGTAGGTGAAATTTCTCCCAATCCTAATCTCTTAAAAATTGATAGAGGCATTAGATTGATGCTTGCTCTTAAGTCGCACAAAGCTTTTCCATAGAATTTTTCTCCGATAGCGCGGGGTATAGTGAAACTACCGGGATCTTTTAATTTTTCGGGAAGCTTTTTAATACGTACACTCTTAAGTGCGGCTGTTTCATTATCGGTAAATTTTATTTTTTATTTAGAATATCTTTCATGAATTTTACATAGTTTGACATACGTTCAAAGCTTCTACGAAAGGAATATTTATTGTTAATTTCTTCGAATTTCGAGGAATTTAGCAAGCTTGTTTATCTTTTTTATGTTGATTTTGTCATTGAGAAAATGGTGGTGGAGGTTTTTCAACAGAAATTTTCATTGGTATTAAAGGATTTTCTAAGTTCGGATCTTGTTGATTCTTTTCCTTTTTGATTTCCACTTCCTCTTTTTGACTTTCCTGTTCTTTCTAAATTTGAGGTTCTAATTCTTTTCCACTTCGTAATTATATTGCTTTAATTTGTTCATTTCTTTTATCTTTGGGATTTATTTCCACATTACTAGGAAATGTTCTAGGTATTCTATTATTAAGCGCGGTAGCGATATGTCCAAGTTGAGTTTCAATATTTTTAATAGCTGTTCCTTGATTTTGTAATTGGTTTCCTTGTATTTATAATAGATTTCCTTGATTTTGTAATAGATTTCCTTGATTTTATAAATGTTGACCCGTATTTAATATTAATTCTTCTATAGATAATTTCTTATCTTTAAATTGAGGGTTGTTATTATTAAATTCAGGTGAATAACTAGGTTTATAATTAGAATTTCCTTGGTTAGAGGGATTTCCTAATGGTTGTGTTATGTTGTTCATCCATGGTTGATTAGTTGTATTATTATTCCAATTAAAATTAGGATGATTTTTCCATCCAGGATTATAATAATTCGCATAAGGATTATTGGTTCTATTATTAATAGCATTTATAGTTTCATAATGAGATTGGGATTTTATAAGTTGTCCAGATGAGTTTTCTTCTAATATAGTTGGAGAGTAATTCATTACAAAATGATCTGATTTTTTAGATATAACAGCAATTTGCGAAGCTAACATAGATATTGTATCATTTTCGTGAATAATGGCTATCTTTTTCGGATTGATTCTATCAGCAGGCCATTGAAAATTATTGGTAGCCATTTCTTCGATTAGTGCATAGGCTTCATCAAATGGTTTTGACATTAATGATCCTCAGAGTGACGACATCGATGATTGATCTAAGAGATCTTACTAATCCATTATAGAAAGTTTGAATAATTAACTTGATACGGTAACGCATGATGTGGGCATTTCCTAAGAAGTTCTTTAAATCTCTCCCGAAGCTTCATATATTGATTCTCAATCAGTCGACTAAAAGAAATTATATCATTTCTATGCTTAGCGAGTTTTAGAAGGTGGAAAATATTTGGATAGAAATTTTTGTGATAACTCTCCCGAAGTTTTAATAGATCCAGGTGCTTAACGAATTTAACCACATTTTAGCCTTATCCCTTAAATAAAAAGGAAAAAGTCTAAGTCCAATAGCATCGTTAGATACTCCTTCATATTTGAAAGTAGCACGTAGTTCTAAAAAACTAGCAAGATGTAAATTAGGATCTTCGGTAGGTGAACCACTAAATTGATTGTTTTGTACCATTTGGATAATTGCGAGTTTCGGTTCGAATGAGTTAGCGGCTACATCAGGGTTTTGAATAGTTAAATGAATTTCATCTAATGTAGGGTTGGCATAATCTCTTAATGGTCTTTGTTGATTGATATTTTCATTTTCAGGAATATTCGCCATTTGTGTTAAATTTATAATTTCTCTTTTTTGTTTTCTAATTCTTTTAATTGTACGCTCTAATTCAGAATCACAAGGTATTAAATTTTCATTTCCAAATTTACGCATACAATTTTGCAAAATAAATTTTAAAATAGTCTGTTACTCTAGTAAATAATTTTTTTACTTCCCCGGCAACGGCGTCAAAAACTTGACCTACTTTTTAATGTTTGCAAATTTTGTTAATAGCAACGACACCAAAAAACTTGATCCCGCTTTAATATATATATTTGATTTTATGATGGAATGTATAATGTGGATTCTACGCAAGTATACGTATCGTATCAAGTAATACAGGGCTCTAGTGGAGTCCTGGTTATCGATCCCACAGGGAAGTTTTAAAAGATTTGTAACAGCTAAATTTAAAAGTATTTACTTACTAATATAGTATACGGAAATTTAGAATACGTAACTAAAGCGAACTAAAGTAAACTAATGCTTTAAATAAAGTTGATTTAAAGATTTCAGAAAAAGTATCCTTCCTTTTGTTTTTAGAAAATTAAGTGAATGATGAATTCAAATAGATTTTTTTTTTGTTTTGTGACAAATAGGAGCATTCCTATTCTTTACCCTTTGGTCCAGGTGTAAAGAACATTGACTAATCCTATGCTTGATTACTGAATCTGTGGCTAAGCTGGGAGGATACTAGCTGCCACTTCAGAGCTCCCACGTTCCCCTCACCTGAGGGCTAACATTTACACTTCGGCTCTCAAACAATAGGACCAAATTGAATATTTTAGTCTGTCACACTAAAATGTCCAATTCTACGTCCAATAAATAATATTTCCCTATTTGTTTGCATCCTCCTTCCAAGGTTTTTGACTTCCCTGAATATTAGATGTAATCTTTACTATAGTTGATAATTCAACATATTTTAACAAATCAATAGGCCAGATTGAAAAGTAAATTAAGTTTTAAGTAAAAATTATCGCAATTTATTTTAATATATTAGGCACTTCTATTTAATTTCATCAATTCACATAACTTCATAAACAAGGAGAAAGACTAAGAAAACTACTCAGAATGCATGAAAATTAAACAAAGCATGGATTTCATTTAAAGTTAACAACAATAAACAAAGATACTTATCTGGATTTCCTCCCCAAGCAGACTCCTTGAAGTTCCTTTGACTTTTCCTTCTAGTACAACACACTTCTAAACTCACTAATTACACTTACTAAAACTAAAACTTCAACTTCGACTAAAAAACTCACTAATTACACTCTAAAACTCTTAAAATAGACACCAAGTAGACATTAAGACTCTCTGAATTAGACACCGTAGACACTAAGACTCTCTCAAATTGACACACAACATACTAAAATTTGTCCTCTATTTATAGAGGTAGACAAAGGTCCAATGGGTGCTAAACACCTCTTCAAAAAGTGTCCAGGTTCAATGTATCTGGCATTTTGAATAGTCTCGCCGTCGGCGAGAAACGACCTCACCGTCGGCGAGAAACGACCTCACCGTCGGCGGGGCTTTTAAAGGTCTCCAAACTGCGCAATCTCGCCGTCGGCGGGCTAGGGCTCGCTGTCGGCGAGGTAGTTGCAAATCCTTCAAAAATTCTCCTCATGATCTCGCCTTTGGCGGGCTTGATCTGACATGAATCCTTGGGTAGTCGAAGGCTTTATGCGGGTTATTCAAGGTGAAGTGCAAATAAATAGGAAGATATGATTTATTGGGCGCAAAATTAATTACTTTTTAGAGTGCTAGACTAAATTCTAATAATTTGATTTATAGAAAGGGAACGGGTCACTGGTAGGGCCGACCATAGCCACCCTTGGACATCTAGTAGTTCGAGCCTAGATTAACTCATTCTACTAATAAAACTTCCTGAACCGATCTATAGATTAGTCAATGTTCTTTATGCACTGGATCGAAAGGGTAAAGAATAGAAATGCTTCTATTTGGCACAATACCATAATATAAATTCTCCACAAATTATAATTATTTTAAAAATCTTGGATTAGTTGAAAATGAGAAAGTTGTTTTATTTATACCTGCATTAATATTTATTTTTGTATTGCTTACTTACATTTAGTATAAATTTCATTAAATTTAAAATCTAAACTTTAAAAAGAAATAAAATAAAAATTACTTTTAATTTGAAAAATTCTAAAAATATTACTTAGTATTCTAAAAATCATCATTGTGGAATCGATAACCAGGACTCCACTAGAGCTCTGTATTACTTGATACAATACATGTACTTGTGTTTGAAATAGTGACTTTTAAAAATTATAAAAATCTAAATATAAATTCATAAAATCTGTCATAAGTAAAATCACATCAAGTTTTTGGCGCCGCTGTCAGTGATTAAATTTTCTAGAAGTGGAATCAAAATCTTGCATTTGAAAGTATAAAGCCCCGTTAGGCCGAGTCACGCAACAATTACAAGCCCCAAATCAAAATTTGACTAAGTACCATAACAACCTTAATTTGTCCTTTTAGGGCCTTCACCAACATAATTCTTAAATTAAATAATAAATGATTAATTACGCTACTCTTAGAGATGATTAAAACATTAGTTCACTGAGCATAAGGGTATGAAAGGGATAAATCGTCTAATAACTATAATAAATCTAAAAGAACCTCAAGGAAGTTCAAAAGTATTGTGAAGTATCCGGGTTTCTCCTGGACTTTTTACAAGTATTCCGGACACCTTGTAGGACCATTGTACTTATTATATTTATTAAATGGAGAAATCTCACAAATGAATAGGAGTTCACCGGGTTATAACATAGAGTTTGCTAGGCCTGTGACGAAAATATCGATAGGGTTTTACTTCCCTGCAAATATAAATGTTTATTGCAAAGAATGCTGGAGATGACGGGAAGACCTACAAGGTACGTTTTTATTTTAATGCAATCTACTTACCTACACTCTACTAATACTTTATTTTCTTGCAAATTTGCATGTTAAACAACGATGTCACCCTGCATGAAAACTAAAACATTTAGGATATCCATAAAACTGAGACCAAAATTAAAAATTAAGAAATCACAACAAGATAAAATCTACCGCCATAATATTCAAAATTTAATCACAAACAAAACAAAAACCACAACTGTAACTAAATTAAAATGTCTTGTTGGATGATCGTGAATTTCTGGGAGGAGGTAACCCACATGTTGCTAACAGGGTTTTCCTACGGTCTAATGAAAATATAGAACTCATTAAGTTGAGTTTAGTAAATTCATTTGGACTAAGTGAATCCGATGAAAATAGCGGTGTCGGGATGATGGAACTGTGGGATCTTAACCGGTGTTGCTATAATCAACTTTAATGTTCCCCCTAATAAAATATTAAGACACCTCATTTTAAATATTTCTAAAACATGACACTTCTCTCTTCTTCTCAATTAACACTTCTTTAAATTAAACCTGCTACGACGAGGAACTTGGAGCATGCATAGTGGGCAGCATGGTCATCTTCAACAACAAAACTTGTCTACACCAGCAAAACCATTCCTTAGAAATAAACAACAAACCATAGGACTTCAAGGTAGCTTGCCTAGTGTAACATAAATTCTCACATTTTCTTTAGGCCTTTGCACAGCTCTAATGTACAATCTAAGCCCTAATTTGCTTTAGGATTCCGAGTTTGCCATCAGATATGACATAAACCCTCCTATCTTCCAGGCCATTCACATGATCGATATCAAGTGAATGTAAGTCCTAAATAATAAAATTGGCAGGATTAAAATTCAAATAACTTCATTTCCTAAATCAATGCATGTCATAGGATAGTTTGGGAAGACATCGGGGTTTCCCCCTTGAATCTATGTCCTTCCCCTAGCCTTTCTCTCCTTTGGATTTTGATAAAATAAAATGTTCCAAAACTTGAGCCATTCACCTATTGAATTTCCAACAATCACATTTTCTTAGATAACCTTACCTTTGGAAGTCATGAATATAAATATTTCCTGATCTATATCAAGAGTTTTCTTAGGTAACTTAGGTTATCTAAGATGTAATTAACTATTGGGGTTTGCCCTTATAGAAAACTTAAAGACCTCATATTAATATAAACCCTATCTAATTCCTTCATATTAGGTAGGGAAAATTGTCGGTCAAAACTGGTTCGCAGTTCAAACGGATGTCATAAATCCTTTAATTTATTTGATCAAGTTTCACCTCAAGAAACAAACTTATTCTACTAGATAAATACAAGTCTCGCGGTGAAATGCTAGATTATTTAAACTATCATTTATATGAGATCAGTTTGATTTCATATTCTTCAAAATTAAAATATTATTTTCAAAATTCTATATATCTATATATATTAAATTAAGTCAAAATTCCATTTTATGAAACTATATTCTAAAACCCTTTTAAAAAATATCAACCTCCACCCGAAATTTAACGACCGACAGTTTTCTAGCAACTCTGCTAGAGAAAAGTTTCTCTCTTCATGAAGATCAGAAAATACTATATTCATATATTGGTAATGTTCTCATGTCCCTCATGAGCTAGATTACCTTTCTTTCGTTAACATACTTCACCCATTCCTTTTTTGAGAAAGTGTGATCAACTCCTCTGGGTTTCATGACCGTCTGTTTGGTCACTTATAAGCAGAAGGGTTCATGATTCTGTAGGTTTTTCCTTTTGATCTTGTGGGGTCGGACCCCCAATAGGTGTGTAGGCGAGTAAATCTCGCAAGGGCAATCTACGTTGTGAAAGGGACCTCCGATGGGGTCCCATACTTCACCTCTTTTCTGTGCCTTTCAGGTTCAATCCTATCTTCGACAGATTAGCCCACTCTTCTTTAATCCTTAAAACTCCATTTAACTAACATATGAAAATCTAAAAAATAAAAAGATAATAAATATCAAAATGAAATAAATTTTTCCACAGTCCGCAGAACAACCTTTTTCGTAGTGTTTGCACTATGATGACAAGATTTTCGGCCCTCACTAACCTTCGTTTTGGTCTGAAATATTCTAATTCATCGATACGATCCAATAATTCCAATATTTTATGATATTTAGGAGTGAGTAGGACTCAAATATTACTAACAATAAGTACAACTACTAAAATCAAGCAAGCAAACATAAAAAAGATAAATATGGGTTGCCTCCCACAAAGCGCTTGGTTTAACGTCGTCATCCCGACAAACTTTCAGTTATTCAGAATGACTTAACATTAAAAACTCTTTAACATTTGGTCGATACCCTTCAAAATATGGTTTTAATCTAGGTCCATTGACTTTAAATATCTTTCCAGTTTTAGGATCCTCAATAACAACAACTCCAAAAGAATAAACTTTATAACAGTAAGAGGTCATATCCACATAGACTTTAGTTTTCCAGGAAATAATGTCAATCTTGTATTATGTAGCAAAACTTTCTGTCCAGGTTCAAATTTCTTTCCTAATATTTTCCGACCATGCCATAATTTTATTTTCTCCTTATAAATCATGTCATTATGATAAGATTCATTTCTAATTTCTTCCAACTCATTCAATTGCAAAAATCTCTTCTCACCTGCATTCTTTACGTTAAAATTCAACTCTTTTATCGCCCAATATGCTTTATGCTCCAATTCTACAGATAAGTGGCAAGTCTTTCCAAATACTAGTCTATAAGGAAACATTTTAATAGGGGTCTTATAAGCAGTCCTATCTGCCCATAATGCAATATCTAATCTCACAGACCAGTCTAATTTGTGAAGATCCATAATTTTCTCCAAAACTCTTTTAATTTCACAATTAGACACTTCTGCTAAACTACTAGTTTGGGGATGATAGACAATAAAGATTCTATGAACAATATTATATTTTCCAATCAATCTCTGAATCCGATTATTCCTAAAATAAGATCCACTATCAATTATGATCACTATCGGCATTCCATATCTTGTAAAAATATTTTTCATTAAAAATTTGGAAACACTCTGAGCATCACATCTAGGTAAAGCAATTGCTTCGATCCATTTTGAGACGTAATCAACATCAATCAATATATATAAATTTTTAAATGGAGTAAATGGTCCCATAAAATTCAATTCCCATACATCAAAGATCTCAACTTCTAATGTAAAATTTAGAGGCATTTCATTTCTTCTAGAAATATTACCTACTCTATGATATAGATCACACTATTTTATATATCTAAATACATCCCTAAAAAGAGTAGGCCAATAAAATCCAGATTGTAAAATCTTATAAACAGTTTTATCAGTACCAAAATATTCTCCAAATTCTGAAACATGACAACTCCGAATAACTGGTTCAGTTTCTTTATATGGCACACATCTTTTAATAATAAGATCCTTACACTATTTATATAGGTAGAGCTCATCTCAAAAGTAAAATTTAGCATCATATCTAAATTTCTTTCCTTGTTTCCTTGTTAAATCAGGTGGCAAAATATCACTTACTATATAATTTACAATATCAGCATACTAAGGCAAATTCCTTTTCTTAATGTTGTAAAGTTGCTCATCAGGGAAAATTTCTGTAATTTCCTTCTCAAATTCAGATATTTTATAATACTTCAGTCTAGACAAATAGTCAGCAATTTGATTATCAATTCCTTTTCTATCAACTATCACAAAGTCAAATTCTTGCATTAGAAGTATCCATCTAATTAACCTTGGTTTGTCATCCAACATTTACATTAAATATTTTATAGCTGAATGGTCTGCATGCACTATACATTTAGTACCAATCACATAAGGTCTAATAATTCTCTTTACATAGTGGTATAATTAATCTGAGCTTCATTAAGAGTTTTACTAGCATAGTAAATAACTTTGAACATTTTTTCATACCTTTGCCCTAAAGCAACTCCAATCGCAAAACCACTAGCATCATACATAAGTTCAAATAGTTTCTCCAAATTAGGTGAAACAATTATTGGGGTAGTAATTAGTTTTTCTTTTAGTAGTTCAAAGACATTTAAACATTTTTCATTAAAATCAAATTTCTTATCTTTTTCTAAAAGTTGGCACAGAGTTTTAGTAATTTTCGAAAAATCTTTAATATAACGCCTGTAAAATCCAGCATGTCCTAAGAAACTCCTTACCCCTCTCACTGTAGTAGGAGGTGGTAATTTCTCAATAATCTGAATTTTTGTAGGGTCAACCTCCATT
The DNA here is from genome assembly GCA_022702705.1 of Papilionanthe hookeriana x Papilionanthe teres. Classification (NCBI taxonomy): domain Eukaryota; kingdom Viridiplantae; phylum Streptophyta; class Magnoliopsida; order Asparagales; family Orchidaceae; genus Papilionanthe; species Papilionanthe hookeriana x Papilionanthe teres. Next base: position 25,467,748 of record CM040423.1, read on the forward strand.
CCAAGTTCAGAAATTTTATGCCCAAGTACAATTCCTCCTACAACCATAAATTGACATTTTCTCCAATTTAGAATTAAATTTGTTTTCTCACAAAGCTCCAAAACTATTTCTAAGTTATTCAAACATATGTAAAATGAAGTTCCAAATATAGAAAAATCATCCATAAAAACATCTATTCCATTATCAATCAGATTCCAAAAAATAGACATCATACATCTTTGAAACGTTGCAGGTGCATTACATAATCAAAAGAGCATTTTTCTAAAAGAAAAATTTTCATAAGGGCTAGTAAATGTAGTCTTTTCTTGATCCTCAGGAGTAATGAGTATTTGATGATAATAGTATATCCATCCAAAAAGTAATAGTACTTGTGTCTGACAAGTCTATCCAACATTTGATCTAGAAAAGCAAGAGGAAAGTTATCTTTCCTAGCGACGACATTTAATTTTCTATAATCGATACAAATTCAATAGCCATTAACTTGTCTTGTTGGTATAATTTTATTCCATTTATTTACATTAACAGTCACTCCTCCTTTCTTAGGGACACAATGAATTGGACTTACCCAAGCACTGTCTGAAATTGGATAAATAATTTCAGCATCAAGCCATTTTAAAATTTCTTTCTTAACTACTTCTTTCATCATTGGATTTAATCTTCTTTGTGAATCAGCTCTAGGTTTATGTTGTTCATCCAACAAAATTCTATGCATACAGATCGAAGGACTAATTCCTTTAATATCGGCTAAGGTCCAACCAAAAGCCTTTTTGTATCTTTTTAAAGTATCCAATTATTTTTATTCTTGATATTCATTCAAATCAAAAAATACAATAACTGACAAGGTTGATGATTCTCCTAAAAACACATATTTTAAATGATTAGGAAGAATTTTCATTTCAAGTTCAAAAAATTTTATGATAGAAGGAATTAAACTTTTATCATCACTTTGTGTAGTATCTAATATTTCAAATCTTTCCTGAATATAATCTAAATCTTCATTCTTCATATCATCAAAATCATCTTCAATTTCATTATCATCCTCACATTTCAAATTTTCACATTCTATTTTTCCTTCCAACATTTATTTAAAATGATCATCTCTCAAATAATCATAGATTTCCATTCGAAAGCATTCATCATCTTTTTCTGTTGAGGTTATTTCATATATTTTAGAATAATAAATGTTACCTCTTGATCATTAACTCTCATAGTTAATTCTCCTTTTTGAACATCAATCATAGCTCTTCCAGTGGCAAGAAATGGTCTTCCCAAAACAATTTGAATTTCTTTATCTTCCTCCATATCAAATACAATAAAATCCACGGGAAGGATAAATTTATCCACCTTCACTAATACATCTTCCACAACTCTTTTAGGATAAGTAATTGAACGATCAGCTAACTGAAGAGATATAGAAGTGGGTGAAATTTTTTCTATTTCCAATCTTTTGAAAGTTGATAAAGTCATAAGGTTAATACTTGCTCCTATGTCACATAAAGCTCTTCCAAAAAATTTTTCACCTATAGAATAAGGGATAGTGAAACTGTCAGGGTCTTTAAGTTTTTCGGGAAGCTTTTTCTGAATAACTGCACTACACTCTCCGCTAAGTGCAACAGTCTTGTGATCTATGAAATTTCTTTTCCTTTCAAGAATATCCTTCATAAACTTCGCATAATCAGATATCTGTTCTAATGCTTCAACAAAGGGAATATTTACCGTTAATTTCTTAAGGATTTCTTAAAATTTCATAAATCGGTTATCCCTATTTTGTTTTCTTAATCTTTGAGGAAATGGAGGTGGTGGTTTTTCTACAGTAATTTTCATTGGTTCAAGTGAATATTCTAAGATTGGATATATTTTATTAGTTCCTTTTTCAATTTTCACTATCTCTTTCTCAGTTTCAACTGTTTTTTGCACTCTCGTTTCTAATTCTTTTCCACACCTTAATTGAATATCATTAAGTTGCTCTTTGTTTTGATCTTTTGGATTGATCTCAATATTACTGGAAAGAGTTCCTGAAGGTCTATTATTAAGCACAGTGAAAATATGTCCAAATTGATTTTCAATGTTCTTAATCGCAACACCCTGAGTTTGTAATTGATTACTCATATTTAAAATTAATTCTCCAGTTGACAACTTCTTTTCCTTAAATTGTGGGTTACTATTAAAACCTGGAGGATAAGAAGGTCTACAGTTTAAGTTTCCTTGGTTCAATTTTCTTATTGGGCTCATAAAATTGTTTCCTTATTGCGAGTTAACGGTACCATTGTTATTATTACTCCAGTTAAAACTCAGATGATTATTCCAACTAGGATTATAATAATTCGAATATGGATTGTTGGGTCTATTATTTAAAACATTTGAGGTCTCATAGGGTGTTTGAGATTCTATTATCTGTCCTAATGAATTTTCCTCTAGCATTGGGGGTGTTTGAGAATAATTCATTCTGTGTTGATCTATTTTCTTCGAAAGGGCAGCAATTTGAGAGAATATCATAGTTATAGCATCAGAATCATGAATATTAGCTACTCTCTTAAGATTTACCCGTTCAGAGGGCCATTAAAAATTGTTAGTTGACATCTCTTATATTAGCGAATATGTTTCATGAAAAGATTTTGACATTAATGATCCAACAGCAGCAGCATCTATAATCGATCTAAGTGATCCCACTAATCCATTATAAAATGTTTGAATTATTAACCAATCTGGTAAAGCATGATGTGGACACTTCCTAAGATGATCTTATATCTTTCTTAAGCTTCATATATTGATTCTCTTTCAAACTGACCAAAAAATGTAATATCATTTCTCAGCTTAGCAGTTTTTTATAGAGGGAAATATTTTAACATAAATTTTTGTGAAAGTTCTCCCCAAGTTCTGATAGATCCTGGTGCTAACGAATTTAACTACACATTAACTTTATCCCTTAATGAAAAAGGAAAAATTCTAAGTTTGGTAGCACCATTCAACACTCCATCATATTTAAAATAGCACACAGTTCTAGAAAACTAGTGAGTTGTAAATTAGGATCTTCATTAGGTTTTCCTCCAAATTGATTATTTTGTACTATTTGGATAATAGCAGGTTTAAGCTCAAATGAATTAGCAGCACATCAGGATTTTGGATAGTTAAGTGGATTTCATCAGTTGTTGGGTTAGCATAATCACTTAAAGGTCTTGGTAAATTTTGATTGTTCGCCATTTTGTAAGGATTTTCAGATTTTTTTTGTTATTTTTGAATTTTCTAACAGTACGCTCTAATTCTTAATCGTAAGGCACTAAAAATTCGAATCCAATTCTACACATATAAAATCACACAAAACACACTAAAAAGTAAAGAAGCACACACACACAATTGCAAATTACAAAGGTTTTCAAATACTACAATTTAAACAGTTACCATTTTATACCTTCCCCAGTAACGACGCCAAAAATTTGATGGTGGGGTGTTAGTGCGCTGCCTCTAACATATACATTCAAAAGATAGTTTCAGTTCAGTTTCAAAAAAAGATTAATTTAATAATTTGGTAGTTACCCACATACGCAAGTATGCATATCGTTCAAGTAATACAGGGCTCTAGTGGAGTCCTGGTTATCGATTCCACGAGGAAGGTATGAACTTTATCAAAATATAGTAAAGATTTGAATTCCAATACTCAATTCACAATGTAAGTTCAAGTACTATTTAAGTTGCTACTGCAATGATAACTAAGGCTAAATTAACTAAAATTACTTTCTAAATTTCTAAAAAAAACTAATTAACACACACTAAGTTTTGTATTGAAAGGTTTAAATATGAAAAAATATCTTTCCTCTTGCAATGAATCTATGATGAGTGATTGATATATATTGATAATAAATTTGTAATGTGCCAAATAGGAGTATTAATATTTTTTACCCTCGTCTGAGTACCCTCTTTTCCAAGTATGAAAAGAACATTGGCAAATCCTAAGCTTAGTCACTAAATCCATTGTCAGGCTGAGAGGATACTGGCTCTCACTTCAGAGCTCCCACTTCCCTTCACCTAAAGGCTAACCCTAACTTTAGTTACCAAACTTTAGGACCAAATTAGAGATTTCAGTCTGTCACTCTAAAATCGCCAATTCGACGCCCATTAAACCACATTTCTCTATTTATTTGCACTCAATTCCCATGAACTACACAACTCATTCATGAACATTGGATGGATTCTCCACTATTATTGTAGAACACTTAGTCCTTTTCGATTGAATATTCCACAACAAATTTTAATAATTCAGTTGACCAGATCGAAAAGTAAATGAAGTTCAAAGTGAAAAACCATCACAATTTCTTAACTTTTTTATGGCACATCAAATCTATATCAACACTTCACCACATCACATTGCAAGAAGAAAGACAAAGAAATCTACTAAGAATCCATGAGGAAGATACAACAAAACATAGATTTATATATAAAAGTAAAGTCATACAAACTACAAAAGTAAATACAACTTATCTCAATTTCATTCCCAAGCAAATCCCTTGAAGTTCTTTTGAATCATTTCTCTCTTCACTAGAACACTCAATTCTCTCTTTAGAATAGTAAGGAAGAAATAAACTCTCACTTTCCTCTTTTCTCCAACACTCTTTATATAAGAATTGCTCACAAAACAACACTTAAAACACACTTAACTCTACAAACCCTAACACACTCTCTTCACTCTCTTTCACTTCTCTCCCTCTCCTCTCTCTCTCAAAGGGCATTCATAACTATCTATAAGAGTTTAGAAACAAATTCTCCAAGAGTTTCCTCAAGCAACCCTTCAAAAAGCGTCCAAATTACATTGAATTTGACTTCCATCGACATTGGGCGCTAGTGGTGCTGAATAGGGAACAGGCGGCGTTGGGCCGCTATTTAACTTATAAACTCTCTGGAATTGGGCGGCGGCGGCACCCATTCTAGCACCGACGGTACCAGAAGGCTGTTTTCTCTATTTTGCATCTTTTTGCTCCAAATTCATTCATTTTCGCTTCCTTTTGTTCTAATCATTTAAAATCATCATACCTGCAGCAAAACATAAAGAATACTTTCCTTTAAAGTGCAATATCACCAAAAATGAGTACAAATTGTATAGCAAAAATCTAACCTAGTTTTGGTGCATCACTTGACAATGATGAATTAGATTGAGTGGGTTGTCTATCGAGAAAAATCTCCCATGACAACTGGAAGATTTATTGTTCCTTCGACCCTTATCGGTCGATTATTAAAATCATATAATGGCCTAGAAGTAGGTTGAAGTCTTTCTCTCGTCAGTCCCAAACTGAGGAAATTGGAGTAGAATAAGACATCAATAGAACTCCCATTATTGATCAGAATCCTCTTACTTTGTAGCAGGGTTCGCTAATTCCTACACTAATGACAAGAAGCTTGTGGTGGGGGGACTCGAAGTCCTTCCAAATTGGAATCAGTAAAAGTGATAGGATAGAGGTGAAATTCCTTTTGAATTGGTTCACTAGGTGTTATGATACGAACTTGATAAGTTAACAACAAGCCTCCAGCAATTGTCTGAATTTCTCCCATGATTAGGTAACCCACATATTGTTACTTTGTATATGTTGACCAGGTAGGAGCATTACCAGCTGGTTTTTTTTTTTTTTTTTTGCACAAATCGACCAAGATATCCCTGCTAAATCAACCTTTCAATCTCTTCATTGAGTTGCTTACATGCCTCAATGGTGTGGCCATGACTTCGATGAAAATCACAAAATTGTTATTGATTCCCCTGTTGACCTCATTTTTGATGAGGTCTTCTCTTCTTCCCTTTAGTACTTAGGATCTAGCCTTAGGCTTTTCCTTTAACTATCTTAGAGGATTAGAATTGGGGCCCACCACTTAGGAATTCAAACCACTTATTAACTCCCTGCAAACTCCACAAACTTGACTGTAGACCCCTAATCACCTAGAGGGTTGAAATCAAATGTGGAAGTTTAAAGGATGAGTTCCTATAGGACTCTTTGGCCTTAGAACTACCACAGGTGGCCACAGTCGCAGTGAAGGGGGCTGACTTACACACACACTACATTTATACACTACACTTTCACACACCTATACTCAGCTTGGCCTCTGACTCATGTAGGTGATTCACATGGATGGTCCTTTACCCCCAAGCCCTTGGTAAGAGGGTTAGGAACAACATAGTGGATACCTCAAATGAGTCCCTTCATGGCTCATGTGGGCTTGATATGGCTTCATGGCCCAACCAAAATGACTTTATTCCACTTATATTCACCCAATCTTCAATTTTCCAAATTTTTAATTTTTGACCCCCGGGACCCTACACCCGCTTAGCTTTCACCAAGACCCTTGAAACTACCCAAAATTTGCAAAATCACCTAAATTACCCAAAATTCCTCAAAATCAATCCCAAACATTCCCACATTACTCAAATTGATCATCCATAGCCAAAAACACCAAAAATTCCAAAAATACCTCCCAATACCCTCCAAATACCCAAAATACCCCTCTTGACCCAAAAATCCAAAAATTCAGAAAATTCCCAGAAAATTCCAGAAAATCCCAAATATTCCCAATTTCATTTTGTTCAACTGCACCATGGGCTAATTTTGTCAATTTACCCTACTTTTGTCAAAACCCCCAATTTGACCCATTTTAACCCTAAGTGAACCCAATGTCAAACCAAACCTACCCAATTGACCCAAATCCTGGTCCAATTCAATTCTAAACTTCAATTCAACATTCCCAACACCAATTTAGACCAAATCCAAGTCCAATTTGATTAACATTTGGATCCAATTTCACTTTTGGCCTTAAAGCCCAATTTGGACCCATGACCCAAACCTAACCCAAACTCACCCAATTCAACTCCAATTAACCCCAAATCTTTTCTAAATCTTCCTTAACATTCCCACAAGCAAAAAACTAACATGATTTGCCCAAAATTTAGACCCAAACCCCACTCAAATTCAACCCAAAGCTAAAAGGCCCAATTTTGACCTAAACCCAAACTTAACCAAAATAAGCCCAAACCCCAAAATCAAAACCCGACCCCCTCACAGCCATGGGAGGAGAGTTGCACAAACCTTGCCGAAACTCTGCCAAAATTGTTCCAAACCCTTCTCCATCCTTAGAGCAGTTGATCCCCAGTGTCAATTTGCCATAATCCCCACCAACGAGACCCGATTTCTCGACCGAAATTTCACCCAAAACCAGGACACTTTGCCACGGTGAGCTAATCCTCAAATTGACTGGTCCTACACCTTCACTAGACCAAGAGGAGAAGTTCCCCACTGAAATCCCCATCTCCGAGGCCACCCGGTTGCTCCAGCCTCCAAGCTTTGTGATCGGGCGTGGTCACTTTCATAGCTAGAGCGATTCACCGGACCGGGAGACTTCATCCGGAGCTTGCTGGGATCCAATCGAAGGTGAAACAACCCTCGGATCGAAGCCACACTTCTCCGAGCAAAGGTATGGCCTCACTCTTCTTCCCGAGCTTCGAACATTCTCCATTTTCATTGAGTCAATTTTATGCCACATAAACCATATGGATGTGTTCGTCTTCTCGAGACGAATCCATAGAGCATAAGAACGTTAAGTTTGGCCAAGTATCGAGTGAGATCTTAGGCCTAGAAGACGGACGGCTCTCGGGTAAGGACGTCTGGGGACGATGAACGGATGCCGTTCATTTAATACATGCGCGGATGGACGGCCAGGATCGCGCCGGATCAGGAGATGGAACGACACAGCGGGCCCCCGGAGCGCTGAGTCAGATGGCGGCGTCGAACCGGAGAGCGCCACGCGGCTTTTCGGAGCTGCCGAGGTTGACGCGGCGCCGCGTGGATAAATAGAAAATTAGGGTATTTTTCTATTTATTTAATTCCCTAAACTTCAAAAATCCATAACTTTGTGTAGGAAAATCAGAAAAATAAAATAAAAATACCCTCTTGCTCAGTGAACAGAGGAGAATAACGTGGAAAAGAAATCATTTAATTTAATCAAGTATTTTATTTTTAATAATTTATTTCCCTTCTGCATCATTTTAATTCTCCATGCATATAGGAAATTCACCATGGCATGAGACCATAAGACTTTTGAAGCCTCTGAATTTGGGAACATTCCCTGAATTTTCCAAAGTCAGAGGCCATCCCTATGAGAAGTTATTGATTTTTCAAATTCATGTTACTGTTTTGAGTATTTTAATTCCAATAATTAGCATGTTGTGAAATAAATTCTAGGAAAATTTGGTGATGTTTCTTATGACCAGAGGACCCTAGGAAAAATAGGTTTTGAACTAGTTCATTTAAAATGACCCTAATTGGCTTAAACACCCAAAATAGCTCCTTAATTAATTAGAGCTAGTCATACATCAAATTGACTTGAAATCAATTCTCCACTGACCTTTGGGATCAGAGGAACCCACCATAAAAATTTGAAGTCAATTGGACTTGGTTAGCCTCTACTAAATGGGTTGATTAAGCCATTTAGCCAATTTAAACTTTAAAAATTCATAACTTTCAAAATACTTTTCAAAAATTCACCAAATTGGTTTTGGAGCCTCTCCGATATCAAGGGAATTTAAGAAAAATAAAATTGTAATTTTCTAAAAAAGTTGATTTTTTATATTATTTTAATACTTTAATAATTAAAAAATAATAAAAATCACAAAAATAATAAAATTCACCAAAATGTTACATTTTGAATTTTAATCACTTAGGAACAAATCCTATATTTTTCTTAAGTCTATTTAATGAGATATTAAATTTTAAAGCCCTAGGGTAATTTTAAAATAAAAAAAATGTATTTTCTAGCATTTTCACTAAAATAATTATAATAAATCAAAGAAAAATCAGAAAATTGCAAAATTTGATTCTCTGATTTCCTTGATATTAGAGAGATTTTTAAAAAATATAAATTTCATTTTTTCAACCTTTACTTTATTTTTAAATTAATTAATACTCCAAAACTTAAAATAATTATAATAAAAATAATATAATTTAAAAAATCACCAAAATTGGTCCAAGTGGTCCTCTGGTCATTAGGAATGTCCCATAATTTTCTTAAGGACAGAAACTTTTCCTTGGTCATATTATTAAATTTTCCTTAGAAATTCCTATTTTCCACCAAAAATAATTACATAAATAAATTAAATACACAAAAATCACATTTTCTCCTCTCATGTCTTTATTGGCATATGAGTGAACTCACATAAAAATTTCAAGTTCATTTAAGCTCAATTTAGTGAGTTATGAAATTATTAAGCTTGAAGGGAAAATGGTAATTAAAATTTTAACCCTTAATTAAAACTTTAGGTTTAATAAAATTAACAAGTAAAATATTTGATCTTAATCTAATTTGGATGATTGAAATTTAAATAATTAAAGGTAGAAACCTACTAAACAATTTAAAATAATTGAAATAAACCTTAATTTAATAATTGATTATATTTGGAAGAATAATAAAGTTGGAATTATTAAATAGGGATATTATTAGGAAGAGATTTATTCTTTGATTTAAAAATCCCTAAATTAATCATCTCAATAATATTTAATTCCTAATTAAAATGATAATTCAAATTTAAGTTTTAAAATGTTAATGGACTTAATCATTAAAATTAAATTAAAAAGTTAAATTATTAAACTCATTTCAAATTTTCAATTAAACTAAAATTTAAAATAAAATTAAATTAAAGATTAAATTAAATTAAATCAAACAAATTAAATGAATTAAATTAAATTAAATTAAATAAAATAAATTAAATTAATTAAATTAAATTAAATAAATAATTAAATTAAATTAAATTAAATTAAATTAAACTAAAACATATTAAATTAAATTAAATTAAATTAAATTAAATTAAATTAAATCAAAATAAAATCAAATCAAATCAAATTAAAATTAAAATTAAATTAAAAAATCAAAATTAAATTAAAATTAAAACTAAACCAAATTAAATTAAATTAAATTAAAGTTAAATTAAATTGAATTAAATGATATCACCTAAGACATAAAGAAATTAAATATAAAGCGAACTTGAACACTATTCCAAATTTAAATCCGATAAGCTGAAATTAAATTAAATCACAAATCATTTGAACATCGAGTTTGCACTCGAAAGCTTTGATTATCATAACCCCTAAATAGAACTTTAAATGAAATGTTACCCCACTTATAGGATATTCAAATGTCCTAGTTCACCGAGCAAGATAACAAAACTCGAATTCTCGGACGATTAATTCATTTGTATAATTAAATTCATTTGGACTTAAAACAATTCCAAGCAATATTGAAAAGATGTTTAAGATTCTTCTTAAGCACTTCCTCAATATGATAGGATACTTATAAGAACAATTGAACTTAATTATTCTTTGATGAAGAAAATCGTCCTCAAACCAAAACACAAGAACCTAGACGTCATAGGAGATGACTAGCTATAGGATTAGGAATTTGGTAGAAAACCATAACCCTTCCCTTAGCTTTACCTAGGAACTTGCTTAAATGTTCTAATTGTGTTTTAAGTGCAGCTTGGGATGACGGGAAGACCCTCCAGGTACGCTTTTATTTTATTGCAATTTCTTTAATCGCATCTCACTTACTTTTTCTTGCATGATAAACAACTGTTGCATGAAAACCCACACCTTTAGGATAGCCCCTAAAACTGAAACCAAAACTAAATTAAAAATCATTACAAGATAAAATTCACCGCCATAACATTTCAAAATATAAAACAACTCAAAATTTAATCACAAACAGAACACAAAACTACAATTACAACTAAATTAAAACGTCTTGTTGGATGATCGGGAATACCTCGGATGATGTAACCTACGTGTTGCTAACGGGATTTCCCACGGTCTAAATGAAAGTGTGGAACTCATTTAGTTGAGTTTAGCAAATTCATCCGGACTAAGTGAATCCGATAAAAATAACGATGCGGAAGGATGGAACCGTGGGATCTTAACCGGTGTCGTTATAATCAACTTTAAAATTTGTTTTAATTAAAATGTTAAAAACACTTGGAAATTAAGATTTTTCTCTAAACCAAAACACTTTCCTCATCTCCCGATTTATGACTTCTATAACTAAACCTCTGCAACAACAAGGAGCTCGGGGTATGGTGGGCGACACGGCGATCGTCATCGGCAAAACTCGAGTCTACTTCAACAAAACTTTCTTAGAGTTAAATAACCGAACCATAGGATTTCGAGGTAGTTTGCCTAGTGCAACATAAATCCTCAACTCTTCGTTAGGCATTTGCATAGCAAATTAAGCCCTAATCGGTCTTAGGACTCCGAGGTAGTCGTCCGATACGATATAAACCCTCACATCTTCGAGGCTATTTGTATGATTATGTCATATGAATATAAGTCCTAATTAATTAAAATTGGCAAGATCAAAATATTAAATACACATTAGGACTTTCCTAAATCTAAGTCAAACAATAGGATAGTCGGGAAATTACCGAAGTTTGCTTCGAATCTGTAATTTCTCTTACTTTTCTTCCTTTGAATTCCCAAAATAAAATCTTCCAAATTTGATCCATTCCCCATTGAAATTCCAAAATTCAATCCCTCGAAAACTTAAACTTTGAAATTCTTGAGAGCAGAATTATTGATTATTATCGAGAGTTTTCTTAAATGATTCACTTCATTTAAGATGTAATTAACTATAGGGGCTTGCCCTTATACGGAATTTTAAAGAACCCAGGTAATATAAACCCTGTTTAATGCTTTCATATTAAGCAGGGGATTATGTCGGCTTATAAAATTAGTTCGCAGACCAAACGGATGTCACAAATCTTCTGGTTTATTTAATCGAGCCCCATCGTCAAGCAGTGTGCCTATTCTTCGGAATAGACACACGATTTGTGGTACGGTGCTCGTTTATATAAACTATTCGGGATGTGAGATCAGTTTGATTTCATATCTTAAAATTTTTAAATTTAAAATTATTTTCAAAATCAAATACTACTTTTCAAATTATTTATTTAAATTAAATTAAAAAATTCGCCGACAATTTCTGTTAGGCGACCCCTTTTTAAAACCCCCAACCTAAAAATAATGCCGACATCCCCGAGTTAGGTTTTGTGGGCTGAGGCCACTTAATAGTTTGCTCATCTTTCATAACCATCATGACATTAAAATGTGATATGTTGAGCGGTTTATACTATTTCTTAGGGCAATGTTCACTTCATTGGCCTGCAGGTTGGGAATGGAGGTCATTATTCCTCTATTGTTCGAACTTTCTTCATTGCGAAAATTTATTATTGTCTCTTGTGTTACTCTTGTGCTTTCCCTCAAATTGCTCGATTTGTTCCTTATGTGCGTTGATGGCTTCATCCTCAGTGATTTGTGCCTCAACCCGGTGGACAAGGTCAGTATTAGAATGAACTATCTCCCACATTAGAGATGAGTAGAAGGGTCTTGTGGAGAGCCCCCCAAGGAAGATTCCTCTTAGTAACTCCGGATCCACTCCCAAAATCTGATTGACTTTTGTAGAAAATCTGCAGAAGTAGTCCTTGAGTGACTCTCCTTCACTTTGATGAATTTCTGAGAGATGGGATGAATCCTTGATGCTTCGTCGATTTGCTATGAACTACTCTACTAAGAGTTTGACAAGCTCGTTAAAGGTGTTTAGTGTCTTCTGACAGTGAGTAGAACCAGGTTCGAGCTTGTCCTTTAAGAGTGGCGGAGACCACTTGACACAATCGCATATTAGAGGCACGTTGAAGGTGAATAATGGTTCGATAATGATTAATATGCTTATAGGAGTCAGTTATCCCTTCATACATGTCGGTGTTTGGAAGCTTGAAGCCTGTTGGGATGGGGTGTTGGAGAACCTCATCCACTAAGAGAGAGTATTCATGGATGTTACGGTGAGTGGGGAAGTGATCCCTTTACTCTAGGGGAACCCCTTCCCGAATGTAGCTTCGTAGCTCATTACGAATAACATATTCTGGAATGGCTGCAAGACGTGGCACTGCCAAATGAGCTGCGTGAGATGGATGAGTAGAACTTGTGGTATCTAGGAGTTCAGCATCACGACTTGCTAGTGGAAGTGTTCCTTCTTGGCGAGGGGGCTGGTACGAGATCCTACTAGTAGTGGATTTCCCGTGGGTCGTTGATTTAATGGTAAATGAACTTCGTTCAACGGTGTGGGCAACGACTTTTGAGCCCCGCACATGAGCTGTGAGATATGTAGTTGTGACTCCTTCATTTTGCACATTCGTCCTTCTTTAGAAGGACCTGAAACGCCTTTGTTGGTAGGATACCGTCTTTCAGGATAGAAAGATGAAGAAGCATGATTTCCTTGGCTTTGTCACTGCTCCTTGGAACGATGCATGTTGGAGCGAGATGCTCCGTTGTCACGAATACTATGGTTGGTGGCATGTAGTAAGTTGCATAAGTACTTCAGTGGTAGGATTGAAATGTTCCCACAGACGGTACCAAACTAATGTGTGCTAGAAAATTCAAGGTGGTAGAGTAATGGATTATCCTCTTAGCGTTACATGAAAATTCAACATACACTCGGGTAAAAAAAAATAACCAGTAATGACACTAAAAGTTTTTACATGGAAAACCCGTACAAGGAAAAAACACGGGGCCTGACCCAATTGTAAAAATCCACAATAGCTTGACGATTACAGAGTGTCCTTGTCCCACAAATGGGAAAGGGTTACTATGTTTTTCAAGTTACAACATTGACTGACGGCTTCTGGTCGGTAGTGGTCGACGATGACTGGTGATGATCAATCACGGTCAGCCATGGTCAACGATAGTCGGTGGTGGTTGATTGTGATAGTAGTGCTCAACGATGGTCTGTGGTTGTCGACAGTAGTTAGCAGTGGTCAACAGAGATCGACAGTAGTTGGTAGAGATTGGCGGCAATTGGTGGCAATCGACGGCTGTTGGCAACGATTGACAGTGATCGAAGGGCGTCGACGGTGTTCGACGGTGGTCAAAAGGGTCGGTGACAATCGACAGTGATCGACAGCAACTAGCGAAGATTGACGGTAATATGGGTGGTGCTGGACTTCAGCTGCTTCTTAAAGCATTAAGTTCTCTCTCAAGCATCAAACCCCCTCTCACGAGTTTTAGTATTTTGAGTGCAATTAATGCAGGAATATAAACCACTTTGATTAGACGATCCAGAGAGTTTCCTTCGATCATACGACATTTGATGGACATTTAAGTGCCTTAATGATGTCAGAATTGAACAATCTTGAGCTCATTGGATTTATAAAATTAGCACCCCGCCGCCGTTGGCAAACAACGAGTAATGATAACAGTGGCAAATACTCTTCTACAAGCTGTGTATTGAAATTCACCCAAATCTAACGAATTTCAAATATACTAAAATTAAGCTTTAGAGTGAATCCTAAATGCATTCAAAATTTTATACTGCACTTATTTTTCTTCTAAACAAATACATTATTTTTCAAAACGTCCGCATTCTTTTTATAATACACTCATAATTTTGTTTCCCAAGCAATCCCTAAATCTATGCAATTGGCAAAATTTAATTTAAAATTTGCACAACTCATGAACTCCCATTCTTGATCTAGTCTATGCATTCACCGAGGAGCTCTAAGGACTGTTTGGGGCAACTGCAGTTGTTTGAAGAAGCAACTGTGAAGTTGTTGAAGAAGAAACTGTTATTCAAAAAATTGTGATACTTATTACAAGTTTAATTTGTTTTAAAAATTTAAATCACAAGTTTCTAGGAGCCACTGCATTTAGATAGACCAGGTTGCAAAACATAACTTTTCACTAAAATTTTTTGAGAAAATATTACATCAGGACTCCGCACGTAGAGCTACGTGCGGAGTCCAGTAGGATCGCGCCACCTGGCAGGCGCCAGTAAAAAAAAAAAATAGAATAACACGGGGAATATTCCACTCGTGTTATTCATGTGTTATTCATGTGTTATTCATGTGTTATTGTGTGTTATTCATGTGTTATTCTGTTCTGAGAATATTCCCGATATTATAATAACACAGTAACACATGAATAACACATGAATAACACACAATAACACATGAATAACACAGGAATAACACATGAATAACACGGGGGAATATTCCCCGTGTTATTCTGAATTTTTTCTTTTTTTTTTCTCGTGCGCGCCAGGTGGCGCGATCCTACTGGACTCCGCACGTAGCTCTACATGCGGAGTCCTGATGTAATATTTTTTCAAAATTTTTTAAAAAGTAGGCAAAACATAATTTTGCCACATCTGAAAGTGCGGTGCGACCGCACTGCTGTTCCAAACACAACCTTAATCATAACTTTCTTGTTTTTTTTAGTTGGTATTCTTAACAAAATGATATAAAAATCAGGAATTGATAATAAATATTAATAAAATATTAAATATTAATTAACCAAGAAAATATTTAGTTAATAAAATATTATTTGTGCTTTTATTTAATCACATAGAATTTTTTTTTTGCTTAACTGTTTCATATGTTTTTTTAATGATAAATTAATATATTATTTTATGCTAATTATAATTTAGTGGTCTAATTAGAATCGATAAAATGATATTAATTAAAACCATTAAAAATTAATAAAGTAAATTAGATATAGATATTGTACTTAAAAAATTATACAAAGCATAATAATTGAAATTAATGAATTAAAAATATTAAAATAAAGAAATTGATATAATTTTTTATTTAATTTAATTGAATAGAAAGTATTTTTAATTAGATTAAGGCGTTATTAAATAATATAAGGTTGAAAAATTACTATGTAATAATCATAATTTATTTAATCTAAATAAGTTCTAAGTTAGTGCAACAAAATATCTTAGTTATATAAATTTTGAATTTTAAAATAAATCATTAAATAATTTATTTAAACTTTTATTAAATTTAGTATCCATCAAATCATATAATTTTTCGGAATTTGTCTCTATAATATATATTAAATCTTGATGAGTAAATACTACGTAGTTAATCCTAATAAAAGGACTTTCTCGTAACAGATTTAAGGTTGATTTCACATAAATCTTATCATACATAAAAAATAACAATTTTAAATGCTAACTTGAAAGACCAATATTTTCAAAATTTCTTCTCGGTTTTATCTTAAATTTCAGATTTACTAAAGTTTAACATTGATAGGATTTAATTTTCCAAATTAACTAAGTCTGTCTCAGAGTAGCGGAACAATATTGCGTCCGGACTCGAATGAAAGCTTGTCGTGTGTAAATTGTGGTCCTATTGAATAAAAAATGAAGCTACAGTTTTTTTTTTTAATGCGCAGCTCATCCCAAACTGGTTCTGTCCTTTGAAAAAAACTCTATTTTATCATGTTCTCGTTTTATTTTGTCACGATTTTCATTTGCGATTATGGAGCTAGGGTTTTGAGCAGCTGCGATGGACGTATCTCTCGTCCGGGAAATCTTGATTATGGATTCTGATAATAATGACAAGGTGTCTAAAATAGAGGTGAATTTAGCTGCGTCTGAAATATTGTCATTATCGTAAAAGCGTTGTTGTGGTGCTACAGTAGCATTTCTGTGGTGTTATTTGGGTGTTTATGATGTGATATTATTGACATTTTTATTGGTGTATAGAAGTTGTTAATGAGATGTTATTTTAGAGTTATTTTGATGATATTGTGGTGTTATTAAACTGTTATTTTGATTTTATTTTGGTCTTGTTGTGGTGTTATTATGGTGTTATTTTGATGTTATTGGAGCATTATTTTGGTGATATGTTTTTCTTACTAAGATGAAATGTTTCAGTTTTATGGAGGCGGGACTGTGGGGTTGTTTTGGTGTTATTGCGTTATTTTTCTTGAGTGATTGTTGTGTTATTTTATTGTTATTTTTAGTGTTATTGCGGTGTTATCGTGATGTGATTGTGGTGTTATTGTGATGTTAATTTGGTGTTATTGTGATTTTATCTTGGTGTTATTGTGATGTTATTGTGGTGTTATTGTTATATTGTTGTGGCATTATCAATGTGTTATCATGGTCTTTTTTGGGTGTTTATGATGCGTTATTCTTCTCTTTTTGTTGTGTAGAAGTTGTTAAAGAGATGTTATTATGGGTTATTTTGATCTTATTGTGGTGTTACTAAGTTGTTATGTTATTTATAAGTTATTATTGTATTATTGTTGTGTTATTGTGGTGTTATTTTGGTGATATTGCGTTGTTATTAAGATGAAATGTTTCGGTCTTATTGTGGTGGGACTGTGGTGTTATTCCGGTGTTATTGAGAGTGTTATTTTTGCTATTATTGTGGGTATTATCATGGTGTTATCGTTGTGTTATTGCAGTGTTATTTTGGTGTTATTGTTGTGTTATTATGATGTTATTTATTTGTTTATGATGTGTTATTACTGTGGTATTTTGGTATTTTTGTAGGATTATGAAGTTGTTGGTGGAATGTTTTATTTTATTGAGATTGTAGCATTCAGTTGGTGTTATTTCCATATTTAATCATGTTTAAAATATTATGCGAAGTTGTATTTCTCCGAGTCTTGAAATGTTTGCATTGAGCCAATTGCTGATACTTTTCTACGCACCATTCTTCACAATGAGGAAGAAACATATGAATATTATTGTGCCTATGCGCATCATATTGGATTCGCTGTCTAAAAGGACCATAGTAGTTTTTGGCCAAACTCAAGAAAATTAAGACGAAGGATTTTGTATATGGAAAAGCTGGTGAGAAAAAAGAGTCAAAGTTCATGAACATGGTGAAATAAAAAAACGACACAAGGACTGGTTGTTCAGCCATGGTTCGATATGTTGTCGATGTTAAAGGCAGCTGGGCAGTTAAAAAATTTATAGAAAGTAATAACCACCCCTTGGCATAACCTGGTGATAAGCATCTTTTACATTCTTAGGAAGATAAACGAGATCAATGTAGATGTGCTAAGATCGATGACATAATCAAGGATTAGAGCAACAGATGCATTTAACTTCCTTGCTACATAGGTTAGGGGAGTAGAAAATCTTGAATGTATGAAGAGGGATGCCTTCAATTTTATTCAAAAGAATGAAGAGATAGAATTAAACAAGGTGATGCTAATTCTCTATTGCAATAGTTCATGGAGAGGTATGCTGAGGACAACATGTTTTCGTGAGACCTCCAAACTAATGAGTGTAGTAGACTGATGAGCATTTTTTGGAGTGATGAGCTGTTCAGGCTAGATTATAACTATTTTAAGGATGTCAAAATTTTTTTATACAAGTTATATGTTGAATAAGTATAATTTATGTTGTGCACCTTTTGTTGGGATTTACTACCTTTGGCAAAATTTTCTCTTTGGAATTGGTTTTTTATCCGATGAGACGATTGATTATTTCAAGTGACTTCAAAACATTTATTCATATAATAGATGACAAACATTCAATAACACATAATACCATGATAACACAAGAATAACACCTGAATAACACCACAATAACCTGAATAATACATCAATAACAACAAAATAAAACCACAATAATGACAAAAATATACAGATCCAATAACTAAAATAACACATGCATAAAACCTTAAATAACACCAGAATAATGCCATGATAACACAAAAGTAACACCTCAACAAAACTTAAATACTTTAGCTTTGGCAACATATGAATAACACCAAATAAACACCATGATAACACAGGAATAACACTTGAATAAAACTGCAATAACACCAGAATAAAATCACAATAACATCGTAGTAACACTTACATAACACAACTGTAATATCATAATAATACCACAATAACACAAATAAATCAACTTTAATAACAAAAGTAACACCTGTATAAAACCTTAAAGAACACCAGAGCTACATCTAAACAACGTCGGAATAACACAAGGGTAAAACCTAAATAAAAACAAAAAAATTGTATCTGATATAACACTTGAATAATATCTGAATAACACCTACATAAACCCACGATAACACAAGAAAAACATTGTCATGATAACACCATAATAAAATCACAATAACACATAATTGACTCCATCATAACAACATAGTAACTAACACTAAATAAAACCACAATAACTCATCAGAATAACACTACCAAAAAAAGGAAAACAATTTAACCAACACGATCAATTGCTCACATGTAAAGGGTTGAGCCTCTTGAAGGCTTGATGAATCTACGATGAATTCCAACCCACTTTTGTTGGGACACCTCAACATACAAAGTTTGGCATCGCGTGCATTATGAGTAACCACAGATGTGTGCTCATAAAACCAGGTCTGCATAAAATATAAGTCATATTATATTTTTACCAAAAAATAAGAAAATTAAATTGGTATGTGAAACAAAATTACCATTAGAAGAAAAAAAACAAAGCCATTGATATATCCTAGAAGTTGATTCCTCCTTATTTTAATGGCCACAATTTTGACTTGATCAATGAGAAAATTACATACCGTACCATTAAAGGTAGAAAAAGACTATACATTCTCATCAAAGGTGTAAAGCCCATTGGGCATACTAAAATTGCTTGAATGGAAAAATAAATTTGTTAACAAAAATTTTAAGAACAATTCATAAAGGGCAGCGAATGCTCCCCAAATAAAAACTTGGTTAGGCCATTATTTATTTGTTTGGCATCTACACTACACGAGGGAGCTTTATTTCAGTTCACTGCTTAACCTCCGTCGGTCATGCCTATTAATAAGCAACTTGGCCCAGGCCTCTTCTTAATTCTTTTTCGCCCATTCTGAATGTCATTCATTCATAATCTCGACACTTCATGATGTACAGTGTCAGGACATTGTCTTCGGAATACGGAGGCAGATTAAAAAATTGAAGAACGTTTAATATTTTCAAATTACTTTTAGACTTCTCAGAGATGTTATGTCTCACCACATCAAGAGCACCCCTTACTACGACGAACGACATCTACAATTAAAGGTCCTTAGTTCAAAATCCAATAAAAGAAGATAATGTAACTCACAATAACAATAACAACACATTAACATAATAAAAAAATAATTAAAACTAAATAACACCTCAAAAATGTCATAATAACAACATAATAACATCAAGGTAACACCACAATAACAACATAATAACACTTTTATAACACTGCAATCTCACATGTAAACCGAAATGTTACAACTTCAATACTACTAAGTAACACCAAAATAATACCAAAATCTAACCAAAACAACACTTAAATAACGACGTCACTAACGCTCCAACAAAACCATAGTAAAACCAAAATATTAAGCTTCGATAACACCTAAGTAATATCAAAATAACAACAGAAAAGAAACGGAAAAAACACCACCATCCCACCTCACTAAAATCAGAATCAACATTACACATCCTTTTGCACCTAAATAACTCCACATAAACACCACCGTAAAACGACAATCTAAATTACAAGAATACTAAATTTTCCTCCAATAAAACTAAAACAATATAGCTCGAATAATGTTAGAATAACACCCTAACACACCACAAAATATCCAATAATACGTGAATAACACCTAAAAAATACCATAATAACGCAAGAATAACACCTAATTAACAACACATTAACATCACAATAACATCATAATAACACCATAATACCACCACAATTTCAAGCAATAGCCCTAAACATTACAGCTTCTCTAACAGAAGAATATCAATACAATAACACCAAAAAAATACAGGAAAAACACCTAAGTAACACAAAAATTAACACAAAATTACGACCAATATAACACATAAATAACATCAGACAAACCACACTTGAATACACAGCTAAATAAGACAACAAAAGTATAAAAATGACACCAAAATAACACTAGAAAAAACCTAAAATAACAAAAATAACATCAGAAAATCCGCAATAAAAACACAATATACAATAACACCGCCACATAATTGTGGTGTATTTTTGTCATTTTTTTGGCATTAAGTTGGTGCTATTTCAGTGTTATTTTCGTGTTATTTTTGTGTTGTTTTGGTATTATTCTTGTGTCATTGAGGTATTATCGTGGAGTTAATGTAGTGTTATTATCAAACAAATGAGATGTTGTCAAATGAATATAATTTTACAATACATCATATGATCAATGCATAAAAATGGTATATGATGCAATGATTTTCTCTGTTACCCTAAACTTTATAATGCAAAAAAAAAAGACATGGATGAGTTCTAACGGGCTTTTAGGCTCTTTGGTTTCCATGTGTTCTTTCATTGTTGTAGTTAGTTTGCTTTAAAACATAAAGGCTACTATATGAGTTCACACCAAAGAACTGTAAATTCTCATGCAAAGCTTGTTTCGAAAAACCTAAATATTTTAGGACTCACATGACGATAGAGCAGGACTTCGAATCTATGTTGACGGGCGAATGACAGTTCGCAAGATTTCAAACAAATATAACTGTAGCTACTGGAGTCATGCAATGCGGAAGCCTAACCAATGGCGAATGAGAATATGTCTATTGAAGGGAAAAAATTTGGGTACGTAAACCGTATGCATCAATGCATACGGTAGCCAATCGAAACATGCCACATCGGACAATGGGTCCCGCCTCCTTAAAAAACAAACTATTTAACGTGCGTGGCCCGAAAACCCGGCCCGATATTGTAACCTAAATGTAACCATTTTGTAACCATTTTGTACCCTTCCCGCTGTTTAGCATTTGTAACCCGTTTGCACCCTTTTTGTAACCTAAATGTAACCCGTTGTAACCTAAATATAACCAAATATTAAACATTTAAATAGAGACCACGAAAGACCAGATAATGTAACCTGAATGTAACTGGTTTGTAACTATTTTGTATCTTTTATTTCTTTGTACTCCTTTTGTACCCAAATTTATGTAAATTTTATAACCTAGTGTAAATATTATTTAGTTAGGTTAAAATGGAAAGGCACGGTAATTTTTTAAAAAAGAATCGCGCTGCGCTCCTTCTTCGCTCGCCGGGCTCTAGGGTTTTTCGGCAGAAATCCTTCTTCGGCATTCGGCACCGGCACTAGGCTCTCTCCTTCTTTGGCACCGGCATTAGGTTGGTTTCTCGGCACCGGTACTAAGGTTCTTTTCGGTTTACCACTTCTTGGGCACCGGCACTGCGGTTGGTAGTGTTTCGGCTCGCTCGTTCTCCTTCGGCCGGCACTAGGGATTCAAGTTTTTCGGCTCTCTTCGGCACCGACACTAGGGTTGCTGGTGTTGCGGATATCTCCTTCTTCGGCACTGTTTCGACTATCACATTCGGCACTAGGGTTTCGGTTAACATGGAAGAGGATATTCCGGAAGTGCAGGAAAAGCCGGCGGCGGAGTTGCAAGAGGCGAATAGTCCAAAAAGCAGTGAGCAAAAGAAAAAGCAGAAGAAAAAGCGGAAGAGTGCACCTAAGAAACCCAAAACTGAATCGAGGTAAAAGTTTTGTTTTTTTATGTCATTTGATTCATATTTTCTGTTTAACTGAATCAGAAAGAAAAAGAATAAATTGTTCAGAAAATTTTAGAGGAGGATAAAACATCTATTATGTATGAATCTTCAAGGAAAGTTTGCAAACTTGAATCAAGCCTGAAATGCTGTAGAAGAAGGTCAATCCATATTTTGGCTTTTTGGGGTAATGAATTACTAACAAGATGTATGACTTCCTATAACCTCTCTTTTACCCAAATAAAATATCTCAAGTCTTAACCTTTGCATATAATGTAAAATTTCACTGAGAAACTTTTTTGAACCTATTGCTACTCAAGGATTTTTCCAATTTCCAATTCAAATCTATTATTAGATTAAGCCTATCTAGCATATCATACAAGATGAATGCTGAAGCTCTTAGAATATTGCATATGGCAGCAACATTCGTTAAAACTTAAGATGCAGCCAACTTTCTGAATGATTGAGTATAACCAATAGGGCATACCCAGTCAATGATACTCGCATCAATGCGTGGTGTAAGGACTTGATGCATGCACCCTTGTCCCAACCCTACCTTAGCGTAACACACACAACATCACAGGGATAACTATAGCGCAAAAAGACAAATATCTTTCATGAGTTACTTTCAACTAAAGATTCCACATTTGAAACTTCTCACACTCAACAGGAATTCTGAATTCGAAATTCGGAATTCAGAAAGAAAAAAGAATAAATTGTTCAGAAAATTTTATGAAGAATAAATTTAATCCAATAGACAGCACTCAATATGAATGAAAATTAGTTGTGGCCCTAATTTTCCTTGTAATATTTTGTGATTGTATACTGCTGCTTTATATTGTCTCATTAATCTTATGCATTTTTATTTTCACTCTAGTCCTGTGAAAGGTTACATCATTCTAGGATGTCCAATTATTTTTTCAGAGCTACTATTTTTATTTGGTTAATGTGTTAGTTGAAAGTCGGTAAAATGGATTATCATTTGTGGGCCTTTTGGTTTATTGTTGGGGGAGTGGAGGAGAAAAGTGTATAAAATTAATATAAAAGTTGTGTAGTATTATGAAATGCTTGATTTATCCTTGTTTATCTTCATCAGTTGAGTTTTATGAAGATGAATTTTTATGAAGTTCATGTGCCAAAATATTTGACTGTGGTGAGCTTGCAAAAGATTTTATATTTCAACATTGTGATTTAGTCAACGTTTCATTAAATTAGATATAGCATATCAATGCTTCGATCTATTTTGCTTGTTGTCCACTACGTTAAAGTTAGTGGTTTTCCTTTATGTGGCTGCTCTTGAATGGCTCCTATGATTTGTGGTTGGTATTGATAATGCTAAGTTCTACAGCTATACTTTCACATTATTTCCATTATAGTATGCATTTTAACATGTTGTTTGTTGCTTAATATAGGTTCTATGGCTCAACATCAATGAATTGCAGATGACGTCCATCCGCCGTTGTAGCAGTACTCAAAAACGTCAAACCTTCAATAGACGAGGCGACATGGAAGTTTGATATTTACACGTATACCACCTTTGGTAGCATGCAAAATTGTATTTCACTTTTTAGTGCATGCCAAAGACTTGTTGTTATGTATGTAAATATAAAAGTTTAGATGTTAGATATGCAAATATAGAAGAATTGTGGTGCATCCATGTAAATGTCCCAAAAATACTGAAAACAAAATGGAAATAGATAAGATTGAAGCCTGCATTTAGATAATGTAAGAATATAGGTAGCAGAACATTACACAAATTCTAAATTTACAATTTAACATATTATCACAGATCATAGTGTGTTTAGGTGTTAGATATGTAAATACATAGGAATTATGTGGCATGTATGTGATTGCCTCTAAATTTGTTTTTGCAGGTCCAAGCCAAATTATTGCTCAGCTAACCTTTTTATCCAGCATTGTTAAAGTATCAATTCTAACTTTGGTTATAATTTTGGCAGGTTGCGGTGAAGAAAATGATGAGTTATTCTGCTTGGGAGGAATGGAGAAATCTTAGCACTTAGTTATTTATGCTTAGTATTACTCTTAAGTCTTGCAAGAGTGGGCTGTGCTTTGTTATTTATGCAAGAGTGGGCTGTACTTTGTTATTTATGGAATGCTGAAAATTGACTCCTCTTAGCTGGTGTATTTCTTTTTTTAAAGGTTACAATGGTGTTATGTTTTATGGTATAAGAAAGAATTGGACAATGGTGGTATTATATCTATCCTATTGTTATCAATTATTATTTTAGTTCAAGTACAGGCTGAACAATTATTATTTTAGCTGTTGTATTAATTGTGATCAAATATCATATAATTAATACATTTTAATTGAGTAAAATTACCAATAATATGTTTTTAATGATATTTTATTTATG
Organism: Papilionanthe hookeriana x Papilionanthe teres; assembly: GCA_022702705.1. NCBI lineage: Eukaryota > Viridiplantae > Streptophyta > Magnoliopsida > Asparagales > Orchidaceae > Papilionanthe > Papilionanthe hookeriana x Papilionanthe teres. Next base: position 25,492,455 of record CM040423.1, read on the forward strand.
TTCTGCTCTAGAAAAAAAATTTCGATCATGTCTATTTTAAAACACTCAAATCTTCTAAAAACCTATAATTTTAATGTTAATTATGGTGCACATGTCTTATAATCAAGTAAACCAATTTTCAGCCACAGAATCATGTTTTATTGCTCGTCCAGTTAAGGAGTTATTCACACATATAATGCTGAACTAAAATGAAACATTAAGTGGAGAAGGAGTGAGCAGCTCACTTCACAAAAACCTGAATCGAGAAAGAAAAGGAAAATATACCAATTTTATATTTACATTTATACCATAAAAAAGAAAATGTGGAATAATGCTTCATTGCTTATCAGACCAACCGAATAAAAAGAAAAAAAAAACCAAATGATTCATGGAAACTAAGAGAAATGATTTGAAAGTGTTTAATCAGATTAAAAACAGACACTTTCATCCAACACTCCAGGAAAACAAACATTACAAATACAACATAAAACAGTTCAATTTAAACAAATGATATTTAACTCAAAATAATTTCAAAGAAAATACAGAAGTTTAATCCTCGGTATTGAGACGCCCTGTTTTTATGCTCCGAGCGAGCTGATATATGGATTACTATCTTAAAAGGTAGACCATTGAGGCATTACTGTCTCGTCAATTGAATCCATCATCATTGCAGTATATGATTCACTGTTTCGTGGAATGTCGAAATTCTGCAGTGTAAATCCATTTGTCAATCATACATATATTTAAGAGATTCATATGTTTAATACAACAAATATATTTCTTACTTGTGTAGCCAGTTGAAAAAATTCTGATTCTTTAGTGGTGTTAATAACTTTTTGCTTTCCTGTTTATACAGTGGTTAACTGTGATTAATAATTTTTTTTGATTACACAAATGAAAACAGACTGTAATTAATTAGACATACCTTTGACTCTTTTATTTATCTCCCAATATCCTTTTATTCTAGAATTAGATACTCATTTAGGTCGAAGTTTAGCAGGATCGTTCACGTTCGATTCTTTATCAACATGTTTTTTTTTTTTCTGTTGATGTTGTGTCCTCTTATTAGAACATTTGCCAAGCAATATGTCATCAACTTCCAATGACAATTTCTTCATGGAGTCCGCCATTTTCTGTTTAGCTTCTGCATTCCCCTTTGCCTTATTGGTGATTTGATATACAAATTTCTGCATATGTGTTTGAAATAATAGATCGGTCTGCTCAGCATCCCAAGCATGGGATTGCTGCAGATGGTTGTATCCATAACTGTTATATACATTTTTTTTTGCACGTGCAGACCATCTGAGTAGAAGATATTTTTCTGGTATCTTCTTTATATGAAGAAAGTTCAGGACTCGTAAAGCGTGTGCACATAGTACCCCCATCATTTCGAACTTTCTACAGCTGCACTGAATATGGGCATTCGAATTGTCAAAATTGACAACCCAAGTTCTGTTTGTCCTATGATTATCCAAATTGTTAATGAAAAACTCATTTTCATTGATTGGAGAGGGTTGTCATTGAAGACCGCACGATTCGTGCAAAAACTCTGCCTCAAACATTGCGTACAGCTTCCTTGAATAAAATGTCGCTGCCTGCCTCAGTATTGGGCTGCTTCCTTCTACAGGAGTAATCACAGATTGATCACACTTAAAATCCTCATCCCTCTCGTTACGCCTCCATATTCTCATTACATTTTCAATTCCCAAGAAACAATCTGTAATAAAACTTGTAGGCTTTGAGGCACCATGACAAATATTATTGGTTGACTCACTTCTCTGTGTCGATAAAATTCTCATTCCAAATACATCCATATTAAACGCTGTAGCCCACTTACGCTTGATCTTGTACATGTCAGCTAGCCACCCATTATCATGTAAATTGCCTGTTTCAATCATGGCCCCCCAAGTATCGTCAAACTCCTCTTCAGACTCGCATTTAGACATACATTTGTAGAAAAGATCATTGACTATCTTATTGACCACCCCGCAGTGAACCTTAGTGCTCAATTTCTTGTATATGTGCCACTGACATAATCTATGTCGTGTATTCGGCAAAATCTCTGTTATGGCTCTAGCCATGGCCTGATCCTGATCAGTGTAGATAGTTATTGGATGATTGTCACCCATTATACGGATAAAAGTTTTGAAAAGCCATTTAAACGATTCCACCGTCTCATCTGACAAGAAACCAACTCCAAAGAGAACATTCTGCCAATTGTGGTTAACACCAACCATAGGAGCGCACTATAAGTTATATTTATTCAATCTATAACTAGTATAAAAAATAATAACATCTCCAAAGCAGTCATAATCAAGTCTGGCAGTGCTGTCGCTCCAAAAAAAACTCATGAGCCTGCCATTCTCATCAACTTCAAAATCCCACTCAAACATGATATCCTTAGAACGTCTATCCGCGAACAACCGTACTAAAGCATTTGCATCACCATTTTCAATTCTACATCTCCTCTCCTTTTGAATGAAATTGAAGGCATCGAACTTCGTATACTCCAGATTATCTACGCCTCCAACTTCTTTAGCTAGAAAGTTAAACGCATCTATTGGGCGTATCCCTGACTGTGTCATCGATCTAAGAATATCTGCATTGACTTCATTTATCTTTATGCTGGAACGCAACATGTGCTTATCACCACTTTTTGCTAGTGAGTGGTTATGAGATTAAATAAATTTCTTGATTGTCCAATTCCCATCCTCATAAACTGCGTATCGAATCATTGCAGGACAACCAGTTCGTGTTTCTGCTCTTTTGTACTTAACAGTTTCTGTGATCTTTAGCTCTTTCTTGAAACCCGCTTTTCCACAAACGAAGTCCTTGATCTTAATATTCCTGGAGTTTGGCCAGAAAGTAGCGTGCTCCTTATGAACACTGAATCCGATATGATGAGCATAAGCACAATACACTTCATAAGCTTCCTTTTCATTATGAACCTTTGTTTGAAGAAGTATGTTGCTTGTTTGATCGGTACTCGTAGCTTCATTCTCATCAACCTGCAAACAATATAATATAATGTAAAACAGAATTCAACAAACAAAAACTTCTCTCAGCATTAAAATCTCACAAAAAATAGCTGTAATTTAGTCTAATAAATGTTGTTGTATGAATGATTTACAAATATTTAACCATTTAATCCACAAAATGAATAGTAGTAAACTTTGCACAACTGAAATCTTATCTTTAATTTATAATTGAGCATAATTCCTTTTTCTTTTGTGAAATATGTCATCTTTGAGTTTTTTTTTGTATGCAAAATAATGTAAGATTGTCATAAGAATAAATACTGTAAGAATGAACCTCTAGATCTGGAAACGTTTTCTCCCAAATTAAAATATAAGGGAAATTTTAATGCAGACCATACAATTCTTAGGTATTTACATGTCTAACAGCTAAACTTTCTTATTTACATTTATAGCAAGCAAAACTTTAACATCACATATAAAATACGGTTATTATTTTTTCCCATGCATAGATTTATGACGATAAAATATTATCAATATAAATATCAAACTTTAGGTGTTAGATATGTAAATACATATGAATAGTGTGGCATGTATACAAATTTCCCTAAAAAGTATTCGACTGTGTATAAAAATAATTAATGGATCTGTCTCATGAGATAACTATATGTAAATTTATATGAGAATATCTGTCCATGCATAAAAAAAAACAAGGCGACGAATAAAAAAAAAGGTCCAAACACACCTGCAGTTCGCGCTCTTCTTTGTTCTCGAGAGAACAAGCTTCACCTGATTCACCTTTATACATAAAATGCTCATTCGTATCTCTGTAATCCATTAAAACCTTTGGCTGCTCGAGAAACAGGGAAGACGCGAGTGAAATAAGCTAAACCCGGTAAAACAGTAACCCTAGCTGCTTAAATACCACCATTCGCGAGCTCTATTTTAATATTTAATATTTGGTTACATTTAGGTTACAGCATGTTACATTTAAGTTACAGCTCACAAAAATACAGGCGCACAAACGACTGAGGTTACAAATAGGTTACAAAAAACGGTACAGACGTTATAAAGGCTAAACAGCGGGAAGGGTACGAAATAGTTACAAACGGGTTACATTCAGGTTACAATATCGGGCCATTCGCGGTCTCCATTTAAATGTTTAAAATTTGGTTACATTTAGGTTACGGCGGGTTACATTTATGTTACATCTCATAAAAATATAAGCGTGCAAACGAGGCGGGTTACATTTATGTTACAAAAAGGGTGCAAACGGGTTACAAATGCTAAATAACGGGAATGATACAAAATAGTTACATTTATGTTACAATATCGGGCCGGGTTTTCGGGCCACGCGCGTTAAATAGTTTGTTTTTTAAGGAGGCGGGACCCATTGTCCGATGTGGCATATTTCGATTGGCTACTGTATGCATTGATGCATACGGTTTACGTACAAAATGGTTACAAAATCATTGATGTGGTATGTTTCGATTGGCTATTGAAGAGGCACACAACAGGGTTTTGATGAAATATTTTTACGCAAACAATGGTTTTGTTTTAGAAGGAATAGGCTGGTTCGGGCCTAAGTCATGACAAAAAATGATTTTCGCGCACCTGGCTCGAGCGGGGTCGCGCATTAGAAAGTGCTTTTTCATTTTTGAATGGAAACGGCTAAGATTTATTGGCATGGTAACCCTAAGCTCTGTCTAATTCGCTTCTCCTCTCCAAACCTTTGAAGCTGATCAGCGAAATCCTTGGTGTTTGATGAATTTTCAGATCATGGTCATCATTGCCTTTCCGCTCGTTGAAGGCTTCATCACATCGGCAGGTATCACCATCGTTGATTCCTCCTCGAGCCTTTTTCAGTTTATGTGGTGATTAGATTTTTGGGGTTTTCTAATGGTCTTTGTTTTCGTTGAAACCATTCTCCCAGTACATTCATCCAGGAACTATCACCATTTATGCGAGTTAATTTCCTATTTCTTGAGGTTCTTTGTCTTGCATTTTTGGTCTTTTTACGCTTTATCTGCGTAGGATCGGTTCTCTTTTTTTTTTTTCTTAGTAAATTTCATTTATAAGGTTGAAATCAATTGTATACCCTTTAGCAGTGAATGGGCACTTCAATGTAAAAGATAGAACATTAGAAGGATCCTAAAGTTGTTAGATGCCAATATTATTTGCCAAGTACTGCTTGTCTGGTTCACTGTTATTATATTAAAAGATGAATCTGTATCTGGATTGTAAAGTGGTTGTTTATGATGAAATCCTTATATTTCAATACATATGTGATAATCTGAAGGTGCTAGTTCGAGCCTTCCACTTTCGTCACTTTAAATCCCACTTTTCATTTACAAGCACTTATTTTGCACTAGCAAATATAATAATTTTCTTTATATAGTATTGCTGCCTAGGTTGTTGATAAAGTCAAAACATAGTAGTTATTTTCTCAAAATTGAAGAAGAGTGATGTAATGAGAATTCATAGCATGTACTGATCCGTAAATTTTTTTTTAGGTGTATAATGATCATACTTTCAAATTTGTCGCAAATTAAATTGTCTCTAGTGTAATATGGAGGATGTCCTAGTTTGCAGCATAGAAACAACCTCTTCACAAATTTAGAGGTAAGACCGTGTTCATCAATCCCTCTCTAAAGCTTCCAATTGCAGCAGCTTCCATGTGTTGGCCCTGGGCTTTGGTCATCATAGAAGTTGAGAAGTATATGCATTTCTTAATTGGCCACTGAGTTGTCCTTAGAATGCCTATTTGTGGTGCTTCTTTGTTTTAAGAGCCTTGTTATAGATCTTCTTTTTTGCCGAAAAGGGGAAACATTGGCAAAAATATTATAGAATTAGAAATATTTGAGAAAAATGAACGTTTAGCAATTTGAGAAGTCTAATGAAAAGCTTGGTCATGCATATCTTTTGATTGTGGATATCACGTTTCATGTAATATATGGTCAAAGAGTCACAAGCTTTCTTCTATTCTTTAGTAGGCCATCATATGTTCCCTTAAGTAGTTATATGGTATGCTAGGAAATTTTATGGAGTTAGAACTTAAAATATTTCATTAATCATCACTTGAATTACATGACGTAGACACAATTTATGATATTAGGCTTTAGCCAAAAACTACCCCTAATAGATAAGAGCATACCAAAGTAATGCAAAATGTCAAATAAAATTATTAGCTACTAAAAAATAATGAGAAATCTATTATGCAAGAAATCCACTTGAGGTGAGAGATAAAGGGCAAGAATAATTCCATTTGTAACAATATTGATATTGATTCTTTTTTATACAATTAATCAATTATGAAATATAGTTTTCGTTATTATTAGTATTTTTAAAGCGCAAAATGCAAATGTTCTTATTTGCTTAAATGGGCATAATGTAAAGTAAAGGGATACTTTCACTACCTAGAAATTTATTAGCTGTATATCATATACATGTTTTTTATTCGAATACAATATTTCTCTTAATTAACCAAATTTAAACCATATCAAATAATACTTTTCTAAAATACATAATGATAAGTTGAATAACAGTAATTTATAGCTATTTGAAAGTAACAAAATAATCAAAGGTGGTAATTATATAAGCAATGAAGTTATGTAATTTATATAATGAAAAGCTAGAGTTCAAGAGATGGAGGCAATGTGAAACTAGAGATAGTGCAATGATGACTTATTAAGAAATATTCTTGAGATGAAGCTTGTGAGTTAGACACTACTAGCTTCAACAATAAGAACTATTAAAAAGCGTATGTGAACTAGCAGGAGAGCTAGCACAAAAAAGAAAAACCCCAAGAAGTGATTAGTTATAGTGAAAGAGAATTGAGAATAAATGAGCAATGACTATGAGAAATAATGAGAATAAGCAAGAATAAGCAAGTGATTGTCCCTAATTATCATGGAAGATATTGAATGGAACTATGAAATATAATATAGGGTTTTGTGTAACAGTTAACCGCATATCATTGATGTATTGAGCATTACAACACGTGGGCTTTGTTGCGAGTTTGGTTTCACAAGCAAGCGCTGTGTAGGGCTACTGCATAGCTTTGCTTTGCTTCTAAACCACCCGTTAAATAAAACTAGTTTGTATGGAGTTTTTCATGCACATTTACAGATCAAAATCATGCATTACTTAACCATTCGTCTCATTTGGGGTATCATTTGATTGTGTTGATCATTATATCAAGTTACATGATGGGATGACTATTCATATTGGATTGAAACTTGATTAGTTTAATTTTTCCAGGGATTTTACCATTAAACGTTAACCATCTGTGATCTGGTTAGGAGAGTAGATGTTTTTGATTCGACGTATGTTAAGAAAGGTAGATGTGGACCTAAAAAGTATTGGGCATATTGTATAAAAAATGATCTTAATTTATTATAATTAAATGAAAATATAAGTCTAAAAAGGACACAATGGAGAAATAGGATTCATGTGGCCGACTCCACTGGGATAAAGGCTTGTTGTTGTGGGATTTGGGGATCCAAATGAATTTGATAAGTAAGAGAGGCCAATGTGATAGTTAATACTTAAGATAGAGACAAATTCATAGTTTGCATTCATGTACATTTAATGATACTATTTATGTACCTTTTTATGTATAATCTATACTTTAGGAATAAATGAAAGATAAATCAGGTTGCTTTAAGGAGGTGAACATTAGATTTGAAATTTGATTTTGAGTTTAGTGTTTGTTAAGGTGAGGTTTAGGTTTTAATGTTTGACTTTTAAGTGGTAGTGATTTTGGGGATGGGCAAGGTTAGATAGAATAGGATTAGAAAAGATAAACATTTGAAAATTCTCAAGATTAAAGAGATCACATTATCAAATTCTTTAAGAACAAAAGAATTTTCCGGTTCTCATATTAAATCAATATTGGATAGACATAATGATGGTTCTACTAGGGAATTTAGAGAGAAAATGAAGAAAAAGAAAAACGAAGTTGTTGATATTATATCTTCAATGCATTTAAAATTTTAAGGTGATAAATTTCTAAATCATAGATTAGGAGTTGTGAGTTCTGTAGCTTAAAATCAATGCATTGAAATTTCACAAAGCTAAACCCTAAATGTTTTTACCCCTGAATTACATATCCTGGGCACTATTTATGATAATGAACCTTATTCCAATGATAAAACCATTAATGAACACATAAGGAAATGTAATCTTAAAACACAAATATTACATTAACTACTTACAATCCATGACAACTAAGAGTAAAATTATTTGAATTAGGAAACAAATCATAATAATGCATTCTAGCTAGCTTATTTGGTAAAGGCTTTGGAAGTTATTACCAAGGTACTGGGTTTGAATCCCACCTTAAAGAATAGGGAATAAGAAGCATTCTATTCACTAGAACATACTGGCTAAATAAGGGAGCATGCTAAAGTGTAATGGAGACAATTTTATATTGATAATAAAACTAAGAAAGTTTGGTTACTTTGTGAAATATTCATTTACTTCAATAAATTCAACTGAGACACTTAGTGTGTTCTAAGAATTATGAGTGATATCGATGATTTGATTAATAAAGATTTTCAATGGATTTTTAAAAATTAGGTGTATTCTGCAGGATTATAGAAGAAGTATTTTTTTAAGAAAAATAAGGTTTTCAGAATTGAGGCAATTATAGAAGGATCAAATTTGAGTATTTTAATAAAGTTATAGAAGAGTGTAATGTTACCTAGACCGAGAAAAAATACATCAATATTGGAAAATCAATTTGATTTTTTATTTGGAAGATTCACTATGAAATATTTTCTATGGCAAGGAACTAGAAAAGCAAATTGAACAGAGAAAAAATTTCATTATTGATGAGAAGTAGGGTGGCATAAGCGGGGATGATGGTTGGCTTTTTATACCTTGATTAATGAAAAGGAAAAAAAATCCATTTTAGAGGGAGGACAGAGGAGATAAAAATAAGAGATTGAAGAGATCTAAACAGTGAACATCTTAAAAGAAAGACGCTAGAAAGTAGGAATACGTAAAGCACGGTGAAACTTTTTGCTTGGGAAAACAGACCTAGTAATTCTATAAGAGATACCAAACGAAAGCCATATTTTTTAATTTCTTCATCTGTTGCATTCGTAACCCTCGTAAAATTAAAGCAATGATTGATGTATTCAAAATGATAAATGTATATTTACCTCAGCATAAAACAAGAGAACAAAAAGTACAAAGGATATGCTATATTTGATGAAGTAGGATTTTATTAGATGTAAATGAGACAAAGTACTTCTAACTAGAAGCAAGCATCTCACGTTGCATTACTTATGATCGAGTATCAAAAGAATTGATTTGATGCTTATTAAGCAAAAATGGTGGATGCCAAAGGTATATTGAAGTTATTAAAATATATATGATAGAGCATTAACTAGTATTCTACATGTTTTGAGTTTGATTAATTTTTTAATCAAATTAAGATTGTATGAAATATTGACATTAAGTTCAATCTTTTTGAGTGGAGATGCTTACAAATGATATTTAAAATTTCATGCGCCTTAGTATTGCTTTTCACTATTAATAAAGTTTTAATCAACGCGACATCTATCTAAAAAGTGGAAGATCAAAACGGTAGAAAGCATTAAAGATAATAGTGCTTAAAAGTGATAGAATAAATATCATTATATGAAACAATTTGGCATTTATGAAAGTAACAACTATCAATCAATATTCATAAATAATAAACGATACATAAATATGATAGGTTTAAGCACATTAAATTCGTTGCACATGAATCTTACGAAACGATCAATAAAATTCTTTTGAATGCAACACCTTTTTATAACTTAATTGATTATCGTTGGATCAACTATCATGAAAACATTTTGACTTTTGTTCGACAAACTAGTAACATACACCAAGCAAATAACATATATTGTTCTTTTTCTATTGTAATTTTAGAAAATTTGAACTTTAAGTTTTGATGATGTGATCAATAATTTAGGCTTGACATTTTCTTTTTTATTTCAAGATAAAATTACAAGTATAAAGTAATTTTATATATATATTTTTTGAAGTGATAGGTCACAAGCAATCATATAAAATTTTTATTTCTTCCTTTCCTTTATAGATCAAAGTCACAAGAAATTGGAATCACACTGTGTGAAAATAGGAAACAACAATCATAATTAAAAGAACAATAACTACAATAAATAAACATGCAAAAAAGTAAAAGAAGTAAACCGAGCTATTGTGGTTTGTCCACATATGGGCCTATCACACAATTTGTATTAGCTAAAAAAAAAGGAAAGAAATCAAATTGAAAATTGCTAGTTCAATTGATATGACATTCGTCAGTTCACTTAAAGTGAGGAAGTTAAAAACAAAAGTGGAGTGAGTGAACTGTCCAACTTATAGGAGATGAGGAGATTGATTCACTATACTAGACATACAATAATAAGTACAGAGTGATAAAGTGGGAGAAAAAGAAGACAAGAATATGACATCTTTGTGAGAGTGCTAGATGTCGAGTGAGCTAGAGTAGTTGCAAAAGAATGAGCATGAGACGATCTTGTGTGGTGTGATGTCATGCATGCTTGTTGCAGCTGGATCAATTGCGAGCCTTGTTGGAAGCGGGTGAGTGAAGCTATTTGTGTGCGGTGTTCAGTAATAAGATGAAGGAGGAGGAATGGTTTTGACTTCCATGGAGCACAGAAGGAAGTGAACTAGGGGGTTGAGTTGCACTCGAAGCGAAGCCAAATGCGAGCTATCAAGCTTGTATAGAAGAGGTGCATTTGTCTTGAGTTATACAAAGGCGTAACAGAGGAGGATGATGCTCGAAATTTCTGTGAAGCAATCAATCAATCACACTAGTATAAATGTTGATCAAGTAATATATAAATAATGAGTTCACATATAGATCCCATAAGGAGACTAATCAGATTCTCTAATAGGTGAAACTTTTGTTTATTATACTGGTAAGTCAAGTTTGAGGGGTTTAGATTTGCAGAAGTGAAATGTTATAAAATCATAATGCAGAATAAGAAAACTACACTAAAGTTGTTGGAATTTCTGAAAGGTGAACGTTCATACTCCTACAACACCGATCTAGTGATTTATCGATGCTTTTCTTATGCTTTTTCACATTATTGTTGACAACTAAGGACATGTCTTCCTTAGCCTATGTCTATGTCATAAGACGCGTTCAAAACCAATATCACAATTAGTTGTGCTTAAGAATTCAAGATTTCCCAGGAATTTCTAATCCCCTATTTAAATTGCACTCTCTTAATGATAATATGTTTGTTATACTAAGTGAATGTGTATTGACTTATTTGTTCTTCTATTTATTAGTTAGAAGTCCTAGATCACAAAAAGTTTTAACTTTTTAATTGTCAATATTAGAAGTAATTGAAGGCTGGAAGGATAACATATTGACGTATCAAAATCCAAGCACAATAAAACGTCTTGAAAACAAACTCAAGGATAAAACAATGAAGAAATCGTATGCCTTAAATCACAGAAGTATGGAGAAGATTCAACTCCTATGCATGAAGAAAGAAAACACAAAGAATTCCTTACAAAAATTTAAAGCAAACAACATAAAATGTACAAAAGACTCAAACCTAGTTTAATTGCCCATTGTAGTACACCACAATTCTCTCTATAAAGTGCAAGTTCACTGTTGATCTCCCTCATACAAGTTCAATCAATCTTGCACAACTTTCCAAACTCTCAAAGGAAACAAACTTAGAAATTTTTTCCAAAGAAAATGTAATGGAGAAAACTCTAGGGCCAAAGAGAAGACTGTCCTAATCTTGGGAGGAAAGCTTCCACAAGTCAAATGCACTTCAAATTTTCAAAGCATGCTCTTATGTACTTCCAGCCTTCAAATCCACACACAAATCTTTCCATTTCGATCAAACCGCAAAACCGAGCGTAGGCGAAACAGAAGCGTTGACGCGGGGGGGCCACGGCTGGCGCTTAGGTACCTTCTCCATTGTAATGCAGCATAGGTATGCCATGGAGCGACACTGGTATGCTAGTGAGTGACACGGTTACGTCGGGCGAGCTTAGGTGTGTTGTGCTTGATCATGTGAGAAATAACGAAGGGGCAGCAGGTATGCTAGTGAGAGGTGTGGGTACGCTAGGCCTAGTTCTTGTCCACTTCATTTTATAACTCTCTGAGGCACACTCAACACATGCAACCTACAGAACATATCAAAAATACCTTCCACAAGCGTAATATCATTATAACAAATAAATAAAACATGATATTTATATGTTAAAATTACATATATTTGACTCACATCACTTAAACTTATCTATTACTTGCCTTAAGTAATCCCATAGTTAAACATAGAATCTTAAAATGATTTCACAGCTCTCATCTGGAAAGTCTCTTGTTCTTTAATAAAGTCATATAAATTCTTATAAAAGTGTGGACATATCATTTTATGGTTGAGTTTCTATTAACTTCAAATAACCTAAACCCCCTCCATTCTCTTTTGAGCATAGCAACTCTTAAATCACTTGATATGATATGACAACTAGTTTCATTCACCTGAGCTCTTTTTAAGTCAATTAATTATCACTCAAATAACGTAAAAAATCTCTTAATTTCTGATCTTGAATATAACATTTAAGAGTTCCCTTAAGAAGACTTTTAATTCCTATTAAATAGGAATTAAATAGACACCCATTGTGAATTTTCATACTTAATCTCAAGTTTCTTTTCATAAAGACACCAATTTTTCTTTTTTGTTTGGAGCCTTTTAGCAAATTTTTTTTTTCTTTCCTTGTGGTGTTTCTTTTTCTCTTTTCTTTTTCATTGAGAATTATTAAATCTAGTTAAGCATATGTTTTAATTATTTTGACTATCTAGTTTCTCCTAATTAATAATTCAATTACTTCTTAATAGGAATTCAAAATATCATAATTTCATAAAAAAATTAAGTTAGTTTGTTTGAGATGACAATTTGAAGGGCTTAATGGGTCTCTAATTAATTACTTCTATTAATAGTCATAGGTTCAAGAGTTTTAGGATTTTTATGCTACAGGCCATAATTTTAAAGTGAAGTGTTACCTTATTATGAAATTAATTTTAGCCTAATCCCTTGATGAATATTCACACCGATTTTAAAGTTATCAGACCACTTTATCAAATTACATGGCTTTTCCTTTTGAACTACTATTAAAGAATAAAGCCTACAGATTAGCTATGTGAATTACCACAGGGCAAGTGTACATGCATGGCCCCGCTATTTTATTTTCTATCATATTCATGTCACGTGAAAGAGTGCAAGAAAGGAAAAGGGTACAACATGTACTAACAGAGAATCTAACATCACCAAAAATGTAACATCCATAGTGCTACTAAAACATCACCAATGAAACATATCATAATGAATCACGTTTCTACCAAAATTCGCACCTTCCAAAATTTATCTAACTCTACACATGTGAATAATAACAGGAAAGAAAAAATCAGGGAAATTTAAATCATCATATGCAGAAGATCAATATATAAGGAGTGAATCATCAGTGACTCTGAAGGGAAAAGCTCACACCCGTATCATAAAACAACACAATCATGAATCATACCAACAAATTCAAAGCAAAATTATCAAAGAAAAAAATTATGCTTGGGTTGTCTCTCAAGTAGCATTTGATTTAATGTTATCAGCTTGACCTAAATTTAAACAGTCTTAACATTCTTCTTTCATTATCAAAATTCCATTTCAACAATCCTTGATCATTCTCCCAATCTTTTGTTTGTCTTGGAGTATTTGATAAATTATCTGGTTTCAAAATTTTCTGCAACTTTTCAATCTTGCTTTGATAACATTCTTCTGGAGGACGTGTAGGGGTTTGAATTAGATTATAAATCATAAATGTGATTTATATATCCAAAACTCTCGTGGCGAACTTTCCTTTTTTACAAATCAATATTTACCCTATCAGTTGCAGGAATTGTTCTCTCTCATTCTTCCCTGGGATTTGAGTTTGATTTTTTTAGTTCTTTGGCTAGGACTCACTGTTTTTTAGGCTCTTGATCTAACTTTACAGGTCTACTTTGCTTCCTAAAGCTGTCTTCCAACTCCTTCCTACCACCAAGGGTATGTTTGGGGTTGCTGCAGATTATTGATAATATGTTGATAAGCAGCTAATCCAAATAAATTGTTAATTAACAGCTGATCCAAATAAGCTGACTGTCTGTTTGGTTTGTGCGTTTGAAAAACAACTGATTCTGGATGAATGATCATTTTGCCCCTGTGCAGTAATGCTATTTACGACAAAATTGTTATAGCTATAAATTAGATACTTAAGAAGCAATAACTACTTCTTAACAGTAAAAAAAAAACAATACGCCTCACAAGAGAGAGTACTATGATTACAGAAAAAGAAAAATAATTAAATTAATCCATTAGTTGCATAAAATTACTCATTGTGTCTCATCTTTGCCACACTCAATTCGCTCGAAGTACTCTCCACAACTTCTCCATAACATACTCAATAGATGTAAAACATCATAATTAGCAAGTATTTCACTACTAAACCCCCTCCAGGCTCAATGAAATGCCGCCATGTGTTACCAAAAAATATTACATATAGCTACAAAAAAAGGGAAAAAATATTACATGCATAAAATGATGAATTTTGCTCTATTAGGGTTTGTTCGAGTCTCGATTCCATGGCGATTCGATAAGCCCTTTGTATCTTCATGCAGGAACGCAACTAAGCCTGTTTGTTGTGTTGGTGCATCTTCGTACTCGAAGAAGTGAAGGGGAGTGCCGTGGCAGGTTCGTTGCCACCCTAGCTCACGCACGAAGCCTCATGGGAAGGGGAGCGTTGCAGCAGGTTCGTCGCCGCCTTTGCTCACGCACGAAGCTTCGACTTCACTGAGCCTTACTCTCAACCTCTCCTTCAATCCTGACTCGTCCGACCAGGCGACAGACTTCCGTTTTCGTAAAAGCCGACTCTTCTTCGGCATAACGGCTCCTCTGTTTCATGAGGCATAAAAGCTCCTCTATAGACGCCCTCCCGAGGCTTCTCTGCGTGCACGCGGCTGCTTTCATTACATGTCGAGATGGACTTGGGGATTCGTTCCAACGCCGCCGCCCTTGCTAGCTGTCTCCTGTGTGTTCTAGCAATGATACCACAAAACTTTTGCGCGGGCGTTAACACCAGATTCCTGAAAAAAACGTCCCGTAAGAATGATAAGCCTGCAATTTTTCTCTCTGAAGCCGAGATCTCCATATTAGCTTCATCCTGTCGGTTGGTCTTAGTTGGTAAGTTTCTCTATGGAAACCCCAAGCTCGATATAATTCACAAAAATTTTGAGTAAATGCATCTGAAAGGGGAATGAAAGATAGACAAACTGAATGACAGGCATATTCTTATTCAATTATCAGATAATGAAGACTATGTTCATTTGTTTGCAAGAAGACTTGTCAGAATAGATAACCGTGTGATGAAAGTATTAAAATGGACGGTCAATTTTGATCCTTTCATTGAACCTCCTACCTTTCCTGTATGACTGCAGGACCGAAGTTGCATCTATTCAATCACGAGCTGCTCTACTCCTTAGCTATGGTCTACGATAAATCTCTCAAAACTGATATTCCGACAGTTAATCTGAGTCAGTTTTCTGAAACCAGAGTTTTGATTGAACGAGACATAACTTTACCTCTTTCGGAGAGATTTGGATTAGCTCACAACACTAGGGCTTTTGGCAACGAATGAAACTTGAACAGTTCCCACTTTACTGTAAGCACTGCCGTATGTTTGGACACTCTCACTCTCAATGTCACCATTTGCACCCTCATTTAAAACCTCAGAGTAAAAATGTTACTGGGCCTCGTACCCCAACTCACACCTGCCCCTCTTCGACCCTTGAGTGCAATCCAATGGCCATTGAAACATCGGTGGAAACGCCATCCGCTCTTCTTCCCACTCTCCCTCCTGTAAATACCATTGCTCTCATCATTGCCACCTGTAAACCTCTTATTACCGCAGACCCCCCTGACAATGTTTTTGTTTCTGTGATTGAGGTGTTGCCTGATGGTTCAGCTGGGTAACCTACAGCTTCAAAGTTTTTTGAAATCACTACTGAAGGAACTTTACTTACATAGGACAATGTTCGGTCAGATCATCAAGAGGGTGTTGCAGCTCCTTATCTTCGGGAAGCCTCAGGTGCAGTGGAGACATTTCATATTTCACATACCCTAGAACCTATCTTTGTTGCAATGGTTGACAATCTTTCTACTGCGCCTCTACCACCTCTTCAGACCGAACAAGTTGTTACTGTTAGTCAGGCACAAGGTGCTCATGATGTACAACAGTCTTTACATGCATAACAATCTGTTGACCAACACACTGATTAGATGAGTTGGTCATCGAATGAAGAATGATAGGTTTACACATCCAAGAGGAAGAAAAAGAATTGAGGCCTTCTCGAGCTCAGGAACTTAATGGATGATACTTTGGCTGTTTCGGGTAATGACACCAAACTTAATAATTTGTTAGCTGACTCCCTAGAACTAGAGGCAGAGGTGAGACTAAATTCGGTCGTTCTCTAGCTACCTGCTTCTGTGAGTGTTTGGCAATTTTGGTTTTTGGGTACACATGTATTTTTCTTTTTTGGGACTATTTGTGTGTTGTATACCGTGTGGGTAGAGTGACATTTTTGGGCCCTCTCATACAACCCATCTGTGCCTTTTCATTTTTAATATGTTAGTGCTTAGGCTTTTTTAAAAAAAAAAAAAGAAAAAATATTACATATAACTTCGTCTGGGTTCAATGAAATGCACGTGTTATTCTGTGGTGTTATTGAAATATTATGGAGTATTATGCCAATAAAACTGTGAAAATTACAATAACACCGCGGAATGACATCATAGAATAACCAATAACATCGCCGTGGCGATGCCAATAACACCATAAAAATGTCAATAACACCGCGAAGATGCCAATAACACCTTGGAATAATACCGCAAAAATGCGAATAACACCGTGAATATGATCATATTTGTTTTATAAATTATAATATTACATTTTTTAACAACTTAAATCCTATAAATTATAATATATAATAAATTATTAATATTAACTCCGTAATAACACTACAATACAACAAAAAAACTACTGCAATAACACCGCCGCCCACCGCTGCAATAACAACGTGATTCTTGGTATAACTTTGCAATAACACCACAATACAATAAAAAACTACCGCAATAACACCGCCTCCCCATCGTTGTAATAACTCCACGGTTCCACGACAAAACCCCGCCAATAACACCACAATACTATCGCAATACACCTGCGATAACACCCGTTGCCGCACAAATCTCGCATAATAACACCAAATTTTTCAATTTCGCGCGCCAATAACACCGATTGTTTCAATTTCACGCTAATAACACCGCAATACTACTATAATAGAACCGCCAATAATACTATTACAACAAAACCGTGAGAAAACTACAATACTACCATAATAACACTACCAATAACACAATTTTCCATAGAACCGTAGTAATACCTCAATACTACCTGAATAACATCTCCAATAACACCATTTGTAGCGGAACCTCGGGAGGGCAGAGCCATAAAAAATTTTCTTCGAACGTGGAACACGGGGGTCGATTCCGCAGGCAGCATGTAATACAATTGGAAAAAAGCTTATCCCACAACACAACGAAGACAGAGAAAACAAACGGGCATGTCGCCGTTTTGAAAATGCCCCGCAGCAGTTTTGGGTCGCCAAACGGACCCTAAGTCAAATAGCCTGCACTTGCTCCTTCCTTCTTCCTTAGGACTCACTTTAGTGTTAATGATAGTATCTCTTGGGGTTCATTGCTTAAAGATTTTAGTTAATTGCGCAATTTGATTCTTTATGTTTCTTATGGTTGTAGCTTGGTTTTGTAACTAATTCCCCATATTCACTATCAAATCTTCCAAAGATAATTCATTTATCTTAAATCGAGGATTAAATTGAATCCAAGTGGGTAGGTTGTTGTAGGTTGTCATCACCCTTGTTATTCCATTCCCTACAGGATTGGCTTGGGTACACCTTATGCTGGTTTACTACACGGATTGTTATTGTTCCAATTGAAGTTTAGGTGGTTGGTCTAGCTTGAATTGCATGCATTAGAATATGGATTGCTGAACTTATTTCCAATGACATCTAGGGTCTCTAGCGAAGTGTTAGAATTGCCTACTAGTCCATAGGCTATCTCGTCACCAGGTAGAGATCCTGACACAATATTCATTTCTAAGTTGTCCACTTTCCTCGAAATGACCGCAACTTGTGTTGTTATGATATTTAGCACATTTGTCTCATGGCCACTAGCTACCCTTTTAAGGGTGACTCTCGCATAGCCATTGAAAATTATTTATTCTCGATCAATGAATAGGCTTCCGCAAATGATTTTGACATAAGATAGCCCCCATGCCCCCACCGTGCACAACTGCAGTGGCTATGGTTAACCTCAAAGATCACTCCAAGCCATTATAAAAAGTTTAAATTATTTGCCAATCAGATAGGGCATGATGTGAGCATTTCTTAAGCAATTCTTTGAAACTCTCCCAAGCTTCATAAATGGATTCTCCATCCAAGTGAATGATATGATGTCATTCGTTGGTTTGACTGTTCTGGATGTAGGAAAGTATTTAATCATGAATTTTTGGGTTAATTCGTTCCAAGCGGTGATCGATTTTGGTGCTAAGAAGTAGAGCCATATGTTGACTTTATCCCTAAGTGAGAAATGGAATAGCCTTAGTCTAAGGGTGTCGTTGGAGACATTTCTATACCTGAAAATGACGCATAGTTTTGAGAAACTAGCCAAGTGAATGTGTGTGTTTTTTGTGAGTGATCCCCCAAAATGGTTGGTCTAAATCATTAAGATGAGCTCAGGTTTAAGTTCAAATGTAGGGGCTTCTACGGTAGAGTACTTAAGACTCGTTAATTTCTACTACCGATGGTTGGCATACTCCCTAGGAGATTTACACCAGTTTTACTAAGGACTTGTCATTTCTTAAGTGCAACTTTTCAAGTTTTGTGTTTTTTCGAACTCCTTCATTGATGGTTTTATCTAATTCAGTTTCAAAGGGCATTAACTCAACTAATCTAGTTCTACACATAGACTCTCAATTATTTTACCCTAATCAAATGCAATACACACCACACAGATTTAAAACACACCAAACAACCAACTTGCAACACTATAGTAATTGAAAGACGCAATATTTTTGGATTTTTTAAAAATACATAAAAATACAGAAAAAACCATAAACATAAAAAAAAAACTGTTCAAGTTTCGAACCTTGACTCGAAGCGGTTTAACTAAAATTCTCCTAAATTAGAAACTTTGACTTGTTTCCTTGGCAATAACGTAAAAAATTTGATGCTCGAAAATATTGTGAAACAATCAACCAATCATTTAAATATACATGTCGAGCAAATAATATGTAGATTATGAGTTTGCATGTTGATCTCAAAAAGAAACAAATCAATTTCTCTAATAGGTGAAGCTCTAGTTTACTAAACTATTAAGTCTAGTTTGAAATGTTTTGATTTTCAAGAGTGAAAGATTGTAAAATCCTAATGTATAAATAATAAAATTACACTAAAGTTGTCGGAGTTTCTTAGATGTGAAATGTTCATACTTCTGTGATATCGGTCTAGTGATTTCTCGATGGTTTTTCTATGAGCTCTCACATTATTATTGATAACCAGGGACATGTCTTTCTTAGTCCTTGGCTAGGTCATAATGAACATTAGAAACCTATATTACTGTTAAGGGGGCTTAATCTTGCAATCTTTCCTAAAAATTCTCTAATCCCCTATCTATTTTGCACTCTTTTATTGATAATATGTCTATTATATTAGGTAAATGTTTGTTAATCTATTTGTTCTTCTAGTAAACTTTTAGAGGTCTTAGATCACAAGAGATTTTAACTTTCTAATTGTCTAGATTAGAAGTAAATGAAGATCAGAAGGTTAACATATTAATGTATCAAAATCCAAGCACGAAAAATGTCCAGAGAAATACAAGGATAAAACAACGAAGAATTCAATTGTATTACATCATAGGCGTAGGAAAAAGATTTAGGTACTATGCATGAAGGAAAAAAAAAACAGAATTTCCTTGCAAACATTAAAGAAAATAACATAAGAAGGTATAAATATCTTCAAACCCGAGCAAGATGCTTCTGTCGGCCGCTGAAAGCTTGAAATTTAATTTAATTTATATGTATATTAGTTTTGAAAGTAAAACTTTAAATTTTAAAAATGAGAATGGACGAATCTCATTCATTTAGCAGTTTGAATGAACGAGCATCATATCGCAAGTAACGCATCTATCCCAAAGAATAGACACCCTACTTAACGATATCGCTCGATCAAATAAACTACAGAATTCATGAAATCCGTTCTGGTCTGCGAACCTTTATGTGGACCGACAAATTCCCCTATTTAATACAAAAAGAATTAAATAGGGTTTATATTATCTGGGGTCTTTAAATCTCGCTATAGAGGCAAGACCCTATAGTCAATTACCCTTCAAATGACCGAAATCACCTGAGAGAACTCTCGATTTAGATCATGAGTTTCTATCTTCATGAAATCAAAAAGGTAGGGTTTTCAACGTAGTGTGATAGTAGGAAATCCAATAGGTGAAAGGCGCAATGTAGAACAGTTATTTCCAGAATCAAAGAAAAAAAGAGGTAGGGGATGTCACGGATCTCGAGGAAAGCCTCGATGACGTCCCAGACTATCCTATGATTGGGCTTTAAGTCTTGAAGATGAATTTATTTAAGTTTCAATTCTGCCAATTAATTATAGGAATTACATTTACATAATCACGTGATTATGCAAATAACCTGGAAAGTAGGAGGATTTACGCCGTATCGGACAACGACCTCGGAATCCTAAGCGAGTTAGGGCTTATATTGCACAGCAAGACTATGCAAAGACCTAAAAGAACAGGTGAGGATTTATGTCGCACTAGGCGGACTACCTCGAAGTCCTATGGTTTATTATTTAGACTAAGGAATGGTTTTGCTGATGTAGTCGCAAGTTTTGCTGTTGACGATGGTCGTGCTGCCCTCGAAGTCGTGCTCCGTGCTCCACGTCGTAGCAGGGTTGCAGTTTAGATTTAAAGTTTAGGTTAAAGTGAATATACAAGTTGTTTTATTTCGTTTATTATTATTATTATCATTACCATTGCAAGCGTGAGTGTGTGCTGCAGTGATGAGAAACAAGAGTAAAAGAAAGCAGTAAGACAGGTATATGCTACGCTAAGCAGTAAACATGCTACACTAAGCAGGAACATGTACGAAGAAAAGTAAAGCATGCTACACTAACAGGTATGTGTGCTGAAAAAGTAAAACATGCTATACTAACTGAAGCAAGTACTGAGGAAGGTAAAACATGCTAAGCTAGCAAGTATATATGCTGAAAAGTAAAGCATGTAACGCTGTAAATAAAAGAAATGACAGTGCTACAAGTGTACCGTAGGCGCTGATTACCCGCGGCGTATTGTTACCTGTTTATTGTTATCACTTTTATTTCTTGCAAGAAAGGCGTCACGAAACAAAACAAGAGTGAATATAGTAAGGAAAACCTAAGTGGGGGTACTACCATACGTGTAGGGAAAGTGAGGTGCAAAACCCGGCGGTAAATCCAAAAGGCAAAGGCGAAAGAAAGAAAAAGAAACCCGAAAGAAAAACGAAAGAAAGCAAAGAAAATCGAAAAAGAGAAGAAGAAATCCCGTAGGAAACCCCTGTAGAAAAATCACGAACAAACACGGAAAAGTCGTAGCGAGAACCACAAAAACACTAAAAGAAGAAACTCACAGATGTCCCGCTAAACTCACGGCGAACCGTAAGAAAGCCATGGGGCATCTGAAAGGACCGTAAGCATGGTGACGGGGAGGACTCAGAGCTGGACTGTGTACTTCCCAATCTTAGACAAGAGCTACCGGACCGATACTCTACAGGAGGCAGTCCTAACTTTGACTTGAGTAATTAACTGTGGACCTTTATTAGTTTTCATTCATTTTAGTTTGCATGCATATAAATTTATAGGTGAAAAGTAATATTGTCGTAGGTGGAAATTTTGTTTCAAAAGTATATTTTTTTTATTTTATAAAATAGTACAGTCCACAGGCTAACCACCATAATCGAACTAGAACTACTAATAACTTAAGGGTATTGGTGGCAACAGTCTTGCCAAGAATTGACGAATAGTATCGTCGGTCCCATGCCGCGACTCCAATAGAGATTTTACGCATTGGCAAAAGGGATACTATTCTAAACCCTCTTTTTTAAGCACACATAAGCATTATCGTCGCCTTCCTAGCCTCAACCACCATACTGACAGCCTTGCTTGATGGCCCCACATATAGCCTAAAGGGGGCTATATGTGCACACCTACACGTCCACTGTAGGTGCGAACATTGAACCAAGAAGCAACGAGAAAAATAAAGGACGAGGGATCAATAAAGGGAGAGAGGGGAAAGCAGCCCACCTAACGCAATTCTTGTAAAAGAGGTGAACTGATTTCCAACACCAGTCAAAATAAATCAATCACTCTGGACTCCCGACCGTCCTTACACGACCTACAAAGACATAAATAAACGTTGACACTCTCGGAGAGGATGAGGACTAGACTCTTAGGGAAAACACCCCATTCTCCCAAGTAACAGCTGTAAAAGTATGATAATAGACATAAAGCTACTGACCAAGCCCCTAGACTCTAGACCACTGCTCGGGGTTTCTCCGAACTCTAAATACTTGTTAGGGAAGGTAAGAATCAACTAGGGAAAACAATCCCGTGAAGCTGACACGAAATTCCAAAATCAAATGCTGAAACTACGCCCTCCGGTGCCGCAGATACAAGTTCAACTCATAGTGTGATTCAAGGCACTCGACTGTTAAAATATAAATCCAACAATAATTAAAGCACAGAGCCGACATAAAGAGAACCCAAGCCCACCAAAAGGGCCAAACCAAGAGCACCAAGGGCGGAAACAGGGTCCAGCTAGGGGCAAAACCGGCCCATTCAAAGGGCAGAACCAAGCAGCAAGGGAGCAAAACCGGCCCATTCAAAGGGCAAAACCGAGAGACCCAATATGAGCCAAAACCAAGGAGCAAAGGCCACCAACACAGCCATGTAATTCTCAAAACCGAGCCTGCAATGTCACAAACAAGGCACAAGCAACGTGCAAAAGATTCCCAAAACCAAGCGATAAGGAGAGTGAAGCTAGCATGTGAAATTTCCCATAAGAATTAGGTGGTATATATGTAAATACTGCAATTTGGATGTCACAAATGCAAACATGTAAGTTGGGTGATATGAATGTAATTGCCCCAATTCAAAATAAATCTGTAGGTTTTCCCTTTCTCAAATAATTTTGCAATGCAAGCCTTCCTAGCATCCCTCACATTTTCAGACAAATATATTTTAAATTTGCACAACTCATTCATAAATCCGAAATATTCCTCTCAAGGAACAGGCTACCAAATCATATAATAAATCATGCATCTTATAATATATCTCTCTTCCTGAAGCTCATCAAAAGGATTTCTTAACCAAAGCATTAAAATACTTTCCTCCAATATCATCCCAGAATCTCTTTTTTAATTAAAGATACCTGAATGGAACCCCATGCAATCCAAATTCAGACTAAATCGTCTTTATCAAACGGATGATCTTGTGGGGAATATGCCACAAAATGCGAAACAATTTCAAATTCTCCTCTCAGCTCTTCATATATTTACATATTTAGCACCTAAATTTCAGATTTTCGCAAATAAGGCACCAAAGCTTTTAGATCTTTACAAATGAAACACCTAAGTTTTTCAGATTTTAGCAAAGCCATGAAATGAAGAGCGAGGGTGGAGCCAAGAGGACTCCCAAAATAATGTCTGAGCCAAGCCGACAATGAAGTTCAAAACATTCCTACATATGCTCAACAAAAGGGATCAAAGCATGCACACATTCTCCAAGAGAATCCCACTTAAACATGAAGAAGCATTAGTAAAGAGAGTAAAGCATGCTGTTTTAAACCATAAAGCCAAAATCTCCTCAAAATGCCAAGCACATTCAATGCCATTTTATGAGGAGGTGAAAGAAATAAAGGACTTGAAGACATTTGCAAAGTAAGAACGACACAATACCACATATCTTCCTTTCCTCTCAAAGGCAAAGCAAGTCTACCACATGCCTCAAGCCAAACAACATACAGTATGCATTTAAATGGCTACAAATAAGAATCGAGTGGCATGCATGAAAACCTTTACATATCTGCTGCAATTTAGGTGTTAGAGACGAAAGCAAACAACCATGTATGTGAACCTTCCGCATTAAGAGACTATATATGCAAGCATCCAATGGTGAGCATTCATATTTCAGAGAGATATATAAATGTGAAATAAAGAAGATATATTATTCACATATATGCAGATCTAAGAATCCTCCAACTGATGGATTGCTAAGCATGAATAAGCCATCGTGACCATTTAAGCTCTAGAAAAGGAGTGAGGATTTATATGCAAACATGCATTTTATGATGAAACCATGAGGAGATCACTTACCTTCAAATGCTCAACAAATCAGAGAAAATTTTTCCAACAGCAAAGCTCCAAAAGGAAACCCCAAAGCTTCTGAAGCAAAGTCAAAAGGAGCCCAAGAACAAGCCCAGGAAATATTTCAGCAGCACTTCCCCCTAACACAAGATTTCGGCCAGCTCTAAAACCAAAAGAGCAAGGAACCACAACACAAACTGGCAACACTTTCCCCACACAGAAATTTTCGGCCAACCCCTTAGCAATCCCCAAATGGGGTTTTTATAGCGAGAGGAGAGGAGAGCTTAGCATACCTTGGCTTACCTGGGCAGTTGATCTAACCGGAAGAAGCGACAAAGCTCGCGGAGCGTGGCGACAAGAACCATGACAGAGAGTGTGGAGGAGTCGCGCCGGGGCAGCAAGAAGCATGAAAGCTTTACCAGAGGCGTACGAGGAGGGGGACCACGAGGCCGAACCTTCGCGAGGAGAGGGGAGCAGCTCGGCGAGGAGTAGGAACGGGATTCGGCTTCGCCTGGGACGAACCGAGAGAAGGGGGAGAACTTGGGCGCGGGCCTGCTACGTGCGTGAGGTGGTTTAGGGATTTTAGGTTTTAAGGGTTTAAAATAAGAGAAAACATCTAATTTTATTATTTTATTTTATTAGATTGCGTCAAATTTCGTGCCGTTGACTCGTGCTCAGAAATATAACAGATTATATGTCCCTTCCTAGCAAATTCGACATCCTGGACGCAATGGCGCAGTCCGTTTCACGATCCGAAGTCGTTCGGATAACCTCGTCGTCGGTCGGGTCGAAAGTACGTCAAATTTGGTCCCGTTTGAATTTCGAGCTTGCTGTTGATCGTCTCGACATTCTGACTTTCGATTCTGGCCCATCACGGAGAACTTGAAGACGTCGAGGCCGCAAAACGAAGAATTTGTGCTTGGTGGTGCAAGAAAGTGCACAAGGCTGTCCTAAGGTCCGGTGATCCTATGGGAACTCAATTTGGACTCCTAACGTCAATTCCAACCTGCTATGAGCTAGAGATACGAAATTTCGTCCGAGACTCCAAAAGAGTAAAGAGGTGGTTCCGATCATTCTAAAACGAGGCGGGTCCACTGCTAGGAATCGAAGATCGTCGGGGAAGCTCCTAAGGCTAGAACCTTAAATCCTAGGAGAAAAACTAAACCTCGACAAAAGTGAGGTCAACTGTTTCTTATAATCTTCCATTTACAATAAATGCTCTGTTAGAAAAATCTCTCTCATACAAGTTCACACAAACCACTCTCTCCAAACTCTGCAAACTCGTATAGGAAACGATCCTAGAAATATTTTCCAATAAAAAACCAATGGAGAAAACACTAGGGCCAAAGAAGACTTTCCAAAGTTTTGGAGGAAAGCCTCCACAAGCCAAAAGTACTTTGGGTCTTCAAAGCATGCTTTTATATACTCCAAGCCTCCAAATCCCACCTAAATCTTTCCAAGTTGATCAAATTGCGAAACCCGGCGTAGGTATGCAAAAGGGTTGGCGTGTGCGTGCCTCATCTAGAGCTTTGATGTCATCTCCACCGTAATGTGGTGCAGGTATGCCATGGAGCAGCGCGGGTAGACAGGACATATGTAGGTGTGATGTTTCGATTGTGTAAAACAACGAAGGTGGCATAGGCATGCCAGTGAGCGGTGTGGATACGCAAGTCTAGTTTAGGTCCACTTTATATTATAACTCCCCGAGACGTGTTCAACACCTATAACCTGCAATACATAGAAAAGTACCCTTCACAAGCATAAAATTATCATAACAAGTAAATAAAGTAAGAAATTTACAAGGAAAACATCACATATTTTATTCACATCAGCCAATTCAGTCTAAAATTCTAGTAAAACTTATCCTAATTTATGCAAATTAGAACTGAGTGGAGAATAAAGGTGGGTTTGAGGCAGCTTATTGTCGCGAGCGTGTTTTGAAAACATGGCTACGAGCGCTTGGGACTTGTGTCGCATGTGATTATTGTAATAAGCCAAATCGATTTTCGATTAAACGCGGCCGCGGGAACGACCTTGCAGCTCGTGTTCCTTTAATGAACTTTTACCCTGTTGCCCCCCTTGACGCTCTCAATACCGCGTCTCTCTCACCCTTAGCATTGCTCTTCTCCTCTCCCTTCTCACTTGGTGCTTTGGTTACTTTACTCTATAAGTTCATGCACTTTTTGGCTTTATAAATTCATGCAGTTGTTGATGGAATGGTAGCTTTCCTCGTGCGATTTTTGGCTTTCTGTTTTGCAATTTGTTGCGAGATTATACATATTGGTGATTTGTAATTTGTGATTTTTCATTTGCAATCTTGTTTAGAGATATTATGTTTGAGGTTTGATGTGGATTTGTTCAAAGTTGTTTGCTTTGATTTGGAGCTGTTGTTCAAAGCTATGCCGTGCTTAGATGGGGAACTTCACTCTTTTTTTCTTGTTTTCCTTTTATTATTCTCCTACATTAAACTGCTAAGAACAAATACTTTAACTTTCTAAATTTCTTACCTTTCTTATGGTTTTACCTACACACATTTTGTTGTTGCTCCAAATTGATAAGTTTGGATAAAAGCTTTGTAATTCTTGCTGTTGGCTGTGTTGGGAGTTTTGTTGGGGGCCTTGTTCTTTCAATAAACAACTTTTGCCTCAAATGAGTTGTGTGTTTTTAAGAATATGCATTTGAATGTGGCCTTGGGTGATCTTTCTGTGTTGTGGTTGGCTACTATGTGCGGCCTTGGGTGCTCTGTGTGGTAGTTGGGGCCATCTATATGGTTGGGTGCTATGTGTGTGTGTGCTGAGGGTGCATCTTTGAGGTTTGGGAAGGTCTGTGGGTGTGTGACACGCTGTGTGTTGTGTGGGGTTGGTTGGGTGGTGGTTGTGTTGGGGCTGTGGGTGTGTGTGTGGTTGTGTGTTGTGTGGGGCTTGGTTGGGTGGTGGCTATGTTGGGGCCATGTGTGTGTGAGTGGCTTTGTTTCTGTGGGGCTTGGTTGGGTGGTGGCTATGTTGGGGCTGTGGGTGTCTGTGTGGCTGTGTGATGTGTGATTTCACTTATATTTTAGACGGAAATTTAATTCTTTCCAGCAATTTCTATGTCAACAGAATTCAAGCACATGCTTCACATCTGATTTATGTTGATGACGTGCTATTATTTAGAAAAGCTAACATTAAAACTATTATTTTCCTAAATAATAGTTTGGATAAGTTCTTCAAAGCTTCAAACTTAAGTTTTAATGCCTCTAAATCATCTATTTGTTTTGCAAATTCATTTGATCCTGCATTACATCAATAGATATGTGAAATATGTGGTTTTTCCTTCAAACCATTCCCATACAAGTGGTTATCAAATATTCCAAATTGGTGGCTGCTGATTGTCAAGAGCTATTAGAAAAATTATTGTTTTAGTTATTGGGTTTGAAAGTTAAAATATTTTTATTTGTTGGCAAACTTCAGTTCCTTAAATTTATAGTTTGAATTTTTTATATTATTGGTTCAATAGAGTTGCTTGCTTTGTGGTGTTGAGATTGAAAGTCATAAACAACTCTTTTTTGAATGTGTTTTTACACATGTTGTGTTAAGGAGAGGTTTTTTCTTTTGGTATTGGACTATATTCCTTCATATTTCTCTTGGAAGAAAAGAGTCAGAGATGGAAATTTAAGAAAGATTTTCCTCATTCTTTAAAAGAACTTTTTAATCTTTATATTCTTTACCTAGGTTATTGATTTGTTAGATAATTATTGCCTTTGTGGAGCTTCTTTAGATTGGTTCTGTGTTTGGGAGCTGTTGTTTTTCTTCTTGTTCTATGTAGAGTGTTTCTAAACTGCTTTTATCTTTCTGCATGCGAAGTTGATGTTTTTTTATTGAATGAGCATAAGGAAATATTTCTATGAAGATTTTATTTTTGTGACTATTTTTGTGATATTTTTTATGCTTTCTTTACTATATAGAGTTTAGCTACTTTCAGAGCTTTTGGATCAAACTGCTTTGAAAAAAGTTTTGATTCATGGCTTGTTCTTAGAGTTATGGTGGTCTTTTTTCTCTTCAAATTAGCTCTGTCGTTTTTGTCCTCTGAGTTGCAAGTGACTTTAGTTGTTGTTTGTTTTATTTTCCTTTGATGTTTTGTTGTTTTTCATATTGTGCATCTTTTTGACTTGCTTTGAGGGGTTCAATATCATCTCTTTACAATTTTTACAACTAGGATTTGAATTTCCTAGACGGAGACATTAGAATTGTGAAGGAGATATTGTGCTGAGCTCTTTCATTCTCCTTAAAAGTTCTAATTGGTTTTTCTCTCTTTATCATCATTTTAGTGGCTCTTTATAGATATTTTTTCGCTGATTTTGATAACTTTGTGCTTTGAGACCTAGTTGAATATTTACTTTTTTTTGTCTCTGCCATGGAACCCTTATTTCTAATTTTGTGGATTTTATTGTTGGGCAAGGCTTTTATTGATTTTTGTTTTTCTTGGGTTGCAAAATCTCTAATTGTTTTCTTTTCTGAGTTGATATTTATATATTGTTAGCATAATCTTGCATTTTTTTCGCTCTTATCTACTGGTATTAAAATATTTCTTCAATCATTTTTTTGGGTTTCAAATTTTTATTCTAGTTATTAGCTAAGCAATCTGCTTTAGCATAACTTTTATCTTTGTTAGTAATGCAATGGTTAAGACCAAAGAACTTGATTCAGTAGTTGTGTTGGATAGGGAAGTCATAATCATATTTTGCAACCTGTGTCTTAAGGAGGTGGAGCTGAGAAATAGACCCCCACCTATTTTAATAAAGAATGGTGATAAAATATTATGAAAAAGTTCAAGGAAATGACATGAAGGGAATACGATAGATTGCAATTTAAGAACAAATGAGATCAGTTGAAGAAGGGTTGAAAGTTATGGAAGTTTCTAAAAAGGGATCCACAATGGAAATATATCACTCTTCTGTTATGGATCGAAGGGGTTGCTCTTTAGAGAACTTGGTGATATCACAAATGAAATTTTGTCCCGAAAGCAACAATCTGCTCGTCCCAAAAGAAGATAAGGAGCGCAAGATCTTGCTTAGTGGCTGCCGCCTCTGCAGCTACACGGAGGCGGTAGAGAACAACTGTGTGTACAAACATGAGGTGCAACATCTCTTAGCGCCGCCTATGATATTGAGGGATGCTTATGCAGATCCCACACTTCCTCGTGTTAGGGGAGTCAAATGCTCGGTCTGCAGTCATCCAAAAGTTGTATTCTTTTTGGCTTAACCCAATGGAAAGCATGGCTCGAACTTATGCCTGCTGCAACCCTAACTGCGGCCATAACTGGATAGACGAAGCTCAAAATAGTGGTTGAATATTACTTAGTTGCTTTTCAATAATCCCATTAATTAAGTGTTATTTTAATTTGAAGAGACTATTGCCAACTACTTGTTTGATGTTTTTTTTTCCTATTAATTTAAATATACAATGTGTTTGATTAGCAAAAAAAAAGGTATATATATATATATATATATATATATATATATATATATATATATATATATATATAATGACGACGTCGTCGAGAGCTCTCTTAGGGGTTCGCCCTGGCGATTCCTGGTGATTTTTCTTTGACTCATTTTCCTCGGCTTCGTCGAGCACAACGACAAGGGTCGGCATCGTCTTCATTGTCTGGTTCGTGCACGACGATGAAGGTGACGGGACAGTTGTCTTTCTTCCTCCTCGCTCTCGACGCCACGGTTTGCGTTGAATATTTCTCGTCGGCTCTCACTGGAGACGGGAAGGGGAAGGTTTTTGTGCTAGTTTCCTTCGGCTTCTGTCTTGGTCCAGCTCGACAGCAACACCATGATTTCGCTCGTCTGCTGCTGTGCTCGGTTTTCAATGTGGTAGAGCGCTAGCTGCCCCTGTTCCCGGAGTGTTTGAAGCACGACTATGGCTTCAGGGCGGTCCTACGCTGCCGTCCTCTCTGGTGGAGCGGACTCTGGATTTGTCGCTCGCTCTTGTTACTTTTCTCAATCTTTTCATGACTCTTTGGAGTTTGGAGGGGATCATTAGTTTATTAGAAAGCTTGACGGTAAGAACGGTAAACCTGCTCTTTTTCTCACGGATGAAGAAAACAACATCCTTGCCTCGTCTTGCCGCTTTGCTCTTGTGGGTAAGTTCTTATATGGACATTAAAAAATGAAGATCATTAGAAATGAGTTTAAGTTGATGAAACTTACTGGTAGCTGGAAAGTCGGACGGTTGGATGGGTGACATGTCCTCATCCAACTGTCCAATGATGTTGATTACACAGATTTTTGCTAGAAAAGTCATAAAGATTGATAATCGTTTCATGAAGGTACTCAAATGGACTGTCGACTTCGATCCGAAAGCTGAATCTCCCATAATCCCTGTTTGGCTTACATTCCCTGGCTTGAAATATCATCATTTCCACGATGAAATTGTCTACAATCTTGCTACGGGCTTTGGCAGACCACTTAGAGTTGATAATTCCACTCTAGACTGCACTAGGCCTTCTGATGTCTGTGTTGAACGAGATGTTACAAAGTCCTACCCTGATGAAGTTTGGATATACTCTAATCATACGGGGTATTGACAGAAGGTAATTATGAGACCTCATCCACACTACTGTACTCGTTGCTGTATGTTTGGACACAATTCTGCAGTTTGTTATAGATTGCATCTTCATTTAAAGCCTGTAGTTACTCAAGTACCTTTTATTTCCTGGCCACCTACCACCTCTGATCCATTAGCTACACCTGTGAATGAGCATCTCGAATCACCATCGCCTACCCCTCTTCAAGTTTCCCTCCCTGTCCATAATGCAGCTGACACTACGAACTTCATTGAGGAGGTTCAGCCCCCCAATCCAAAGAATTGACCTCTGTCTTACCTTCTGCTTCTCTTGCTCATAAGACTACTGATAATACTTTGAGTTCTTTTATTTCCCCCATCTTCTGCCCCCCTGCTTTTATCTGATGAAGAACCCCTCCCCATTGAGAATGGGGAGGATGTGACTCCTCTTATTTCTCCTCCAGCTATTGATCCACTTACTGATGACCCAAATTCTCAAGGGGAGAATGTGGCTCCTCCTATTTCTCCTCGAGCATTTAATCCAGTTACTGTTGCCACTAATGTTTTGGAGTCTGAACGGATTATTCAAAAATTCAGCAGGAAGAGAAGAGACCCCCAAGTAATGATGAATTGTCCTAGATAAAAATTGGAACCCATCGCTGCACCTGCCTTTCCTTTTATGGATCAGATGGATCAGTCCTCAGAAGAAGAATGACAAGTATACACTTCTCGGTGGAAGAAGAAGCCTGGGGGTACGCTTGGAGACTTAATGGATGATACTTAGGTCACTCATGGCAATGAAACAACACTTAAGAGTTTGCTTTTTAGATCCGCTCCAAGAACCAGAAGAAGAGGAATGGCTAGGCGGCTTCGTCCTTAGACACTGTTATTTGCATTTTCCATTTGTCTTTTGTATCATTTTTGTTTGGGCTTTCTCTACATTTTGTATCGTATGGGTAGGGTTCATCTATTGGGCACTATCCTAAAACTTTCTTTTGTATCCTCTTCATTTCAATAAAATTGGCCCTAAGGCTTTTTCTTAATATATATATATATATATATATATATATATATATATATATATATATATATAATTTATACATGGCGTCGTCCTCCTCGATCGGCTCTGCTAGGGTTTCGCCGCATGGCGAACCCTAGCGACCGTTACTGCGATTTTTTCGCATCTGTTCTCGCGTCTCCTCCGGCATCATCTTCTTCGCTGCTCTCCGTGCGCAGCGTCGCTTCATCTGGCGCTGAAGTTCGTCTGCTCTCCGTGCGTCATCGAGCTGCAGATCGAGCGTGCGCAGCTCGTCTGGCGCTGAAGTTCGTATGTTCTCCATGCGGCATCGCGTCACAGATCGAGCTTCGTGCGTCATCTGGTGGTCGCGTCCATGTCGCGTTCAGCACCGCAGCAGCGCGGAGCTTTCATTGCCGTTCGATCCTTGCGGCCCTTCTACAGCAGTGAGTCAGTTGCGGCTGGTTTCTACAGGTTCGGGTCGATCTCTACTTCGTTCGCAGTGGCTGCGGGTTACTTCCGTCTGCCACTGTTGCAAGCTTAACATTGAGCCTCTTCTCTGCCTCTGGTTTTCTGTGCCACCTTCATGGCAGCGATCTCTTCTATCCCCGTTAATGTGCAGAGTTATGCACAACAGGCTAAGTCTACTTTTGCCAGAATTGTAGGCAGGGACAACACCTCCCAAAAAAATTTCTGATCCTTTCTTTCAACAAGCTTTTCATGATGCTGCGGCTGGTAAGATAGAGCGCCATTTTGTTAGGCCGATAGGTGAAAAGGATGATAAACCTGCTGTTATCTTCACTACCCAAGAAATGAAGGTTCTCACTGATGATGTTAAGTTCACTCTAATTGAGAAATTTCAATTTGGTCATCCCAAGATGGATTTGGTTAGAAAGTTTTTTGAGGATCTGAAACTCATTGGAGCATGGAGGTTGGGACTGTTGGATGACAGACACGTATTCGACTACGTAATGAAGAGGATTATGCAAGAATCTTTGCCCAACAATCTCTTTTGGTTGCTGACACCCCTATGAGAATTATCAAATGGGCTCCTGATTTTGACCAATCTAATGAACCTCCTATCGTTCATATGCGGTTCAAGTTTCCTGGTCTTCCCCTTCAGTTGTACCATCGACAGACTTTGTTCAACATCAGCCAAGCTCTTGGTACTCTGCTCAGAGTTGATTCACCTACTTTTGATTGGGCCTTGCCAGATGGTGCCAGGGTTCAGGTGGAGAGAGAGATATTACTCTTCCAGATGTGGATCGAATTTGGATCACAGATGTGGAGAATGGGTTTTGGCATAAGGTTGTGGTGGATAACAGGCCTTTGTATTGCCAACATTGTAAAATGTTTGAGCACATTAGGGACACTTGTTATAGACTGCATCCTCCCTCAAGGAAAAGGGCTTCTGGGCCTCCCTTATCTGCTATTGGGAATTCCCAACAAAGAGTTGATGCTACCCTGGTTCAGGAGAATAGAGTAGCATCTGATACTGATAACGTGCTTAACAGTTTAATCTCAGTTGACAAGGTTGTCGAGGAGACTCCTCCTCACGTCAAATGACCAACACAGCAGTTACTGAACAAGCTGGATGTGTGGCCCTTCCTCCTGTGGTGCAAACCGCCTAGGTGGCTACTATAGCTGCGAGTCTGATTGATACATTTAAAAATTTAGCAGGAAAAGAAGAAACCCCCAAGTTATACCCATAGCGGCACCCATCGCTCTGAATCGCGGGATCGGTCGACGAGAAGAGAAAGAAGCAGAAGAAGAAGATGAAGAAGATGAAGATGAAGAAGATTGACAAGTTTACACTTCTCGTCGGAAGAAGAAGCCTGGGGATACCATTCTAATTGATGATACCTTGATTACTCATGGAAATGGAACAACACTGAAGAAATTACTTTATGGATCACTAAGAAACAGAGCGAGAGTATCGCGCTCTCGTTCTTAGACATTGTTATTGCTCTTGTTCAGTTCTGATCTTTGGATCCTTTTGTTAGTATTGTATCGTAGGGGTAGGGCTTCACTTTTGGGGCCCTCTCCTCAAGCTCTTCAAGCTTCTGTAACCGTTTTATTTTTAATAAAATAGGCCCTTGGGCTTTCAAAAAAAAAAAACATATATATATATATATATATATATATATATATATATATATATATATATATATATAATTTAGACAAAATCATAATCATTTGCTCAAAGTCAATCACAAATAGTTGGATGAAAGATAGATGTCATAAATTTGAAGATCAAGTTATCATGACAAAGTGCTTGAAGAATTCACATCCAATAATGAAAATCAATGATTAAATGAAAATCAAAGATATAAGTCACTATAAAAAACCAAGCCTTGCATTAACATAATTAGAAAGCTTTTGTTGGAATTTGTCAATATTCAAACAATTCACATCCACCAATACATAACTTTAGAGGTTGATAAGAGTTATTGCTTAAATTTAAAGGTAGTGTATTATTTTTTTAGGCTATAACTTATAAAATCAAATCCTACAAAATAAATAGCCATAGAATATGATATTGCACCTCTATTTGATGTGACTCTTATATCCAGTCAACATCATTCATCATCTGTGTTAGTTATGAAAATGAAAGTTCAATACTAGACTGTAAAAGACTAATCACCTGCTCATAAATGGGAAAAGATATGTTATGGAAATAAATGAGGATAATATTAGGTAAGTTGATCCAACGCTGATCAATAATTCAAATTATATTGATTTTTTAGTATATAAATTTTATAAAACAACAACAACAAAGCCTTAATCCCACTAAGTGGGGTCGGCTACATGAATCCTTTTTCTCCATTGCGTCCTATTTGGTGTCATATTTTCATTTAATTCTAATAAATTAAGATCATTTTTTATAGAATAAGCCCAAGTCTTCCTAGGTCTACTTCTGCCTTTCTTAACATAAGACGAATCTAAAACATTTACTCTCCTAATCGGATCATCAGATGGTCGACGTTTAATGTGACCAAACCATCTAAGGCGACTCTCTCTAATTTTATCCGTCACTAGAGCTACACCAACCCTATCACAGATATATTCATTTCACATTTTGTCTCTAAGGGCCTGTTTGGTTCGAGTAGCGTTTTCGAACTTTGTAGCCGATTCTGCACCATAGCTAAGCATATTGCGGGGAAGATTTGTCATCTGTTCTAGTTACAAGTGTCGGGAAAACAGTTATACAAGCATCTTTTGTAAAAATGACCAGACCGCCCCTGTCTGTTAAAACTGTTTGAAATTTATGTTTGTAAGTTTAATGAATACATAAAATATAAAAAAATTATGTTTTATTTATTCAAACGAAATTAATTGATTTTTATATATCTATATATTTTAAAAGTATGAAAAGATGTGTTTAAAAATATTTATCGATTTTTATCTACATATTTCTATATATTTATATATTTTAAAAGTATTAAAAATTTTTTATATCAGAAAACATCAAGTTATCTACAAAAGTATGTCTTTATCTACATATTTTTATATATCTATATATTTTAAAAGTATTAAACATTTTTGAATTTTGAATCATCTAATTGCAAAAGATTTGAAACAAAAAAACATCAAATTATCAATTGCATATCCAAAAAAATCATAAAGTTCTGCAGATGTACATAGAGTCCTCTCAAGCACGTGCTAGTAGCTGTATAATGAAAAAAATTGTAGGACTATTACAACAACAATTAACACGATAATAATGTTCACTTTAGTGTTGAGTTGTTGTAGCTCCCGTGTTACATCGTCTTCCGGTGAAACCGTCCACTCCCTAGCATCGGACTCCTGAGAATCTGGTAAACTGTCCGCCCATCGGAAGAAACCGCATTGCTCTGGAATGTTCCGTGGACAGCTATAAAACTTTCGACGAAAGCTGTGCGGCTGTCGTGATGTCAAAAGAGATGTCTGGAGGCCGCAGTGACATAGCACTCGGCGAGAGGTAGCCGACATGCTGGAGCTCATGTGTCTTCCTGAAATGCAAGCAAATATAAAACTTAATTATTTTGATTACCAACTGCTCAGACAAAAGACAGACATTACTCTTACAGAACAGTTAATGTGAAGAATAATGTTCAACAGAATGTAAATTTTCATTTCAAAACAGAAAATAACGCGCACATCATCAACATAGTTATGCTCACCAGAATCACTCTCCAACTAATGAGCCAGTAATCTTCTCTCGAAGGGCTACCATTTCATTCGCACCCTCCTTATTTTTCGTGCAAATTGAGGCATTGTCGTTCTCCTCCCGTGATAGAGATTGGCCAATGCGGTATTCATAACCTTCAACTGGAACTTCCTCGTCATTGAGCTCGACACGCTCGAAATCAACATCAGCTCGAGTTGGATGCCGCCTAATATACTTATGTAGTGCTATAGTGGCTAACATTATATGCACCTGTTTCGGAAACAGATAAGGTGACATATCTCGAAGTATGAACCATTTCTTCTTCCAAACTCCAAATATCCTCTCAATTACGCCTCGCAAGGATAAATGTCTTTTATTAAACACCTCTTTTATAGTTCTTGTACGATTACTGACTCTCTCGAAATCTGGAGTATGATACCTTGTGTCAGGATAGGGTTTAAGGTACCCCCTCTGCATTGGGTAGCCAGCATCCACCAAATAATACTTTACTGAAATATTAGGAAACTTAGCTAAACATATAAAGAAAATATCTACATTTTATATTACGAAGGAGCTTACCATGCGGTGTGTGAGGAAAATTGTACTCCGGATTTCTCGTTGTAATTTTAAAAACTCTACTATCATGTGCGCTGCCCTCCCATCCAGCCAATGCAAATGTAAAACATATGTTGAAATCACAAACCGCTATGATATTTTGAGTTGTTCTCCCAGAACGACCGATAAATACAACTTTCTCGTTATCCGACACTACAGTATGAACGTGCGTTCCATCGATTGTGCCGATGCAACCCTTTAGAAACAATACAAATCATTTCAATATACAATCCATTAATATGTAGTTGGAGTATAGAGGTGTACCTTGAAATATGACATATATCGTTCATCGTTGCGAATTTCTACTGGCGTCCTTGCGAAAGTTGGATCGGTTGGTTTTATTATAGCTTGTGCTAGACTGACAAGAGAACTCAAACCAACTGAGAAATATCTGCTTATTGTTTTGGATGAGTGTTGGAAGCGTTTCATGGCTCCCCGCATTGACTCGTTATGCGATAGTATGTAAAGTATTATGCCCAATACTTCATGGTCTGTTGTCCTAGAAGACCCGTGAAGTCCATGAGATGTTGTTAGATCTAATAAAAGATCACTGAAAACATCATGGGACATGCAGAAGATATTTCGAAATCTCGTTGCGTGTCCTGAAATCATTTCTCCCATCCATTTGTCCCCAATCTGAGATGATGTGTAACAGGGCTCACGATCGACGTACGTATTATAGTATTGCACTAGTATATTTACCGCTGTATTTCGCCTTCGGCGTCGGACTTCTTCCGGGTCCATGACTATATAAACTGTACCTTTAATTAAACCAAGTTAAGGTCTTTAAAAATCATAAATGGACTAAAACAAACACATAGATTAACTATATTTGGAAAAGAAGTCTAATGACCTCATGTACGTCGGTTTTTTGAACTCTGTGCGGGGCATCATTAGATGAGTCCACTAGGTATGAGAGCTGATCCCTCATAGATACAGGACCACTCTTTCTCTTTCTTTCGTTCCGAGAGCGCTTCGTAATGTTTGTTGACTGAATTTCAGGTTGCTCGTACATCCAGAATTCTGCTGAATCGTTTGATAATTCCATGACCACATTTTCAGGGGTTATTTCAAAAATTGTTTGGCTAGGGGCAGCTGAATATTTCCCTGTAGCTACCACCCCACCAAACATCCTTTCTAGCTTGTCCTCCAATTCCGGTTCTATCCTAGCCAATTTGAACTTCTTTGCCGCAGGACAAATCTGTAAAAGAGAATGAAATGTTATTAGAAATAAGAAAGAAAACTGCTTAACATTACAAAAATTAATTCAATAATATCTTACCACAAGCCTTTCTGCCCACCATACTTCTGAAGCAGCAATAGTTCGCTTCACCGGATCCCATCCTAAGCCAGTCGATCATTTTTTTAAATCCTTCCAAAGTTTCCACTCTTTCTTGAGTTGGTCCCATTTATTTTTTAGTTGAATCCTCTCATACTCCCTGCCTGTGACTTCCATAAACTTTGTAACAATGTTTTATTAATCTTCTTTGTTGAAAAAAGAATTTGGCCTATTCCCCTTTTCGACTTCAGTTATGCATAGATCGCAAAATATCATTTTAATATCCTTCTCCCAAAGTGCAGGAGCAGCAACTTCTATGTTTTTACTAGCCATACTATGAATAGGAGAAACAGTTACATTAAAAAAGAATTGACATAACAGATGTTAAAATGTCTACTAAAATAAAATTAAATGAGTAATAATTTTTTAAAAAATATATTTTTTATAAAAAGACATTTGTTTGCTGAGATGCATAATAATTTTCGAGTCCTTTTGATATGATAGATACGAATAATATATCAATGAAGTGGGACACAGTTGTAGCAGAAATCATAAATAAGAAACACTGTATTTAACGTGGTTCGGTCAAGCTGACCTACATCCACGGGAAAGAGTGCAAAAAATTTTATTAGAACAATAAAGAAGAAGGTACATAGCTTTGAATTCATACATGACCCGAATTACAGAACAACCAGACTGCAAATTACTTCAACGAACCAAACTTAAAATTACAAAGAGTGCATAAACTTCCAAAGAATATATAAAGACCTGCTCGATACTTCCAAGGCTCAAGCTAAATATTCAAGTACGTGTTCATACTTCTCTTGCTTAAAACTATATTTGATCATGCTTTCCTGTACCTGGCTCGCATAAATCAATGTGATGAGTATTTCTCATGATTAGCACGAGTTTAAGCTTGAACTCTGTAAAATGCTGACATCGACATAACTTTTGAGACCTCATGTAACTGAAGCTTGGAGATTGAATGACATAGATATAAAGTGGAGAATGTTGTTTTAAAATCAAATAAGAGAGACATAAAGTAATCTAGCCTAACAAATAAATATATAATCTCTTACTATAAAGTAAATAATAAAATAAGCTGTGCGAAAAAGGAGGGATTTATATACATAACACTTAAAACTTTCAATAGTACATGTCTCAAACTAAAATTTTTCTATTTGCATTTATAGCACCCATAACTATCTCATACTTGCTTTGACATTGTCCATACTCCTATACCGTGATCACGTGTTTCAGATAGGATGAATACAAGTGCAGTTTTTGTTAACAAAAATATTTATTTGCAGCAACAATACTTACTACATAAAGTAGCAAAAACGTAATAAAAGTAAAGTCCTGATTTTGCATATCACAAAAGAAAATCTCCCTACACAACCAAGCAAAATAAAACCGATAACATGAATCGAAGAGGGATTACACCTCTCCAAATATTACAAAATAAAATCTCCCCACCCTCATGCTTCCTTTTTTTTTTAAAAGAAAGAACACACTTTCTTCCATTTCAAGACTTTCAAATACATCTCCCAATATTTCCAAGAAAGCCCAATTACTTCAAATGTTTCAGATTTTGAAATAAGAGAGTCATCATGATATAGTAGTTTGTGCATCATTGGATTTAAAGTATAGGAGCATGCAAGTAATCGAATAAAGCCACAAAAGCCCTCAAAAACTACAACCCAAGAGTCCTCCAAACAAAGACAACAAATGCTGCTTGAAAGT
The DNA here is from genome assembly GCA_022702705.1 of Papilionanthe hookeriana x Papilionanthe teres. NCBI lineage: Eukaryota > Viridiplantae > Streptophyta > Magnoliopsida > Asparagales > Orchidaceae > Papilionanthe > Papilionanthe hookeriana x Papilionanthe teres. The sequence continues at coordinate 25,532,320 of CM040423.1, forward strand.
CACCAAACAAACCCAACAAATGCAACTCAAAAGCCACGGATTGGACCCAACAAAATGCAGTCCAAGAGTCATCCAATTCAGGATTTAAAGTAACCCCCAAAGAGAGTGTTTTAAGAATTCTAAAATGGTGAACAAAACAGTCCAGAAAACAGCATTTAACCGGCTCCAAAATTGACGTTTTAATGACCTCAATTACACCATTTAAATGTAGCAGGTATATATGAAAAAAAGTCATTTGTAATGACCTCAAGCAGTCCAATTCAGTAAGTATATATATAGCAAAATCAGCTCTTAAACGTCTCCAAAATCAAAAAGTGTATAAGGCAAGATAGTTCTTATATGTCCTCAAAAATCAGCATTTATATAGCTAAAAAACAACACTAAAAGTGTATCACAAAATAACACACAATTCTTATGTCTGCCTGGACCTGAACATCAATTCCCCCATCTTTCTGAGAGACAACTGTAATATGTAAAACAGAATTCCAAAAACAGAAATTTGAAACTCCTTTACAAACAGAAACAAAGACAACAGGAAATTCGAAACCCTAAGCTCCCAAACCCGAAGATCTCCTTATGCAAATTAAAGTTTTCAAATCTGTGCTAACAAATCAAAGACAATGCTCTCCATTTCATTTCCTATTGTAATAATCCATATCAAATCCTCATTCCCAGTTACAGAAGAGAGATTAGGGCAGGGGAGAAACTATTCTTGATAAACAAACAGGCCCTGAGTGGCATGTATGTAAAGCTTCCAAAAGTAATCATATTCCAAAAGTAAACCAGCTCTTAAAGAAAGAATCAAGTGAGATGAAACTATGCACAAAATTAATCGAACATCAAAAGATGCAAATCCAAATAGGAGACCGATCCGATTACAGGACCTTCCCAAAAACGCAAATCCAAATGAGAAATTTACAGGGGAGAAGCGAGCTTCGTCCGCGGGAAGAAGATAAATTAGGGTAGGGGAGAAGACAAAAGAAATGTATCCCACGTGTAACCATTTACCAAGAAGAAGATAAGAGAGATTCACCAACGCAGACGAGGAAGAAGAAGGGCTTTACCTTCAAAGAATTGTACTCGGTCAAGAAAGGCGCACGGAGCTCGCGAGAGAAGTTCTAGGGCGGAAAGGGAGAGCAGGAGTTCGGGAGTGCAGGGGAACGAGGGCAAGCCAAGGGAATTTTCAAGTAAAAAGCGGAGTGAAAGTTGGGGCCGCGAGGTTTATCCCGCGGCCAGCTTTCACCAAACTTCGCGGCACGTTGCCACGAAGTCGCGCTCCCGAAAGGTGCGGTCCGCGCAAATTCGTGGTGCTTAGCTGCACCACACACAAATAATCCCAACCAAACGGGGTCTAAGTTTAAAGCCACTCATCCACTTAATCATTCTCATGTTGGCAACACTTACTTTAGTATTATGCTTCTCTTTTAAAGGCCACATTCAGAGCCATAGAGCATTGCAGGTCTCACTACCATCTTACAAAATTTTCTTTTCAGTCTGAGCGGTACTATTCTATCACACAAAAGGCCCGAAGCATTCCTCCACTTTAACCAACCAACTTGGTGTGATAGAAATATGTCTTAGTATATAAATGCTATGATGAAGATAAATATGTTAAACACGAGAACATGATTGTCAAATCAATAATAATAGTAACATTAACAGTGAAAGTGTATTCATATAAACATACACAAACTACAAACAAAAGCATCAATGACATCATTAAAAAGTTTCTATAGTATAAAGTCAAGTCCATGACATTGAAAACTGTGAGAATTTCAATATTTATCAATGATCTTGACATCATGTGCATTATCTCTTATAATCTTACTGATCCCATGCAATTCAGGTTTAACATCAATTAATTTTTGAACTATTTCCCCTAAAAATAGCTTAGGTCTCATTCCTTTGAAGTACATATATTCCTTCCTTAAATATGAAGGCAAAATCTTTACTAAGAGAACATTACAAATATCCCTTACAAACACAGAAGATCAGTAACATTTTCGTGCCAAAAGCAAGCATCCAAATCCAACCTAAAACAAGCACTTGAATAACATGAAAAAGTCAAGTCTATGGCATTGCCTCAGCTATATTAAAGTTGAAATGAAATGTAGGGTTTTTTCTTTTCTTACATTGCTGTGGAACAACATATTGCTAACATCGCTCGGGTTTTTTTTATTTTTTATTTTTTTGTTGAGGTTGATGTGAAACTTACTGATATCAGAGTTTACCCAAATCATAATGCAAGACACAACTTTATTAATGAATTAAATAAAGTTTACAGTAAAGATTCAAAGAAAGGACAACACAAAAAGTTAAAATGTGAAATAAAGGATTTCAAATAAAGACTCAACAAAAGATGATGCAACAAGCTTGACGTGGAGGGAACCCGGAGGGTGATGCAGAGGAGGTGGCTGCGGTGAAGGCCGGAGAGGTGGGTCTTGTTGCTGTGGAAGGGAAAGACAACGAATCAACGACGGTAGGGGCATCAAACCGTAGTTGGAGGGAGCTTGTAAGGGCAATGGTAGCTGCGGCATGTAGGGAAGTTGCAGGAAGAAGGCGCAACCAATTGGAAGAGGGAGATGAGCAGCATGTAGGGATGGCCGGAAGGCTATTGTTGATGCGGGAGAGGGGGTAGCGGTGACTGCAGCCTGCTTGAGGAGGGAGAGGGGCAGGTAGAAGTGGCTAGAAGGCTGTTGTTGATGCGAGAGAGGGGGAGCGGGGGCCACAGCCTGCAATGAGCTATTGGGAGGAAGTCCAACGAACTAGAATGCTGGAAGGCTGGAAAGCTTGTTGCACCTTCCAGCCTGCCAACCTTCCAGCCTGCCAGCCTTCCAGCCTGCCAGCCTGCCAGCCTACAACTCCTTTTGGAAGGCTGGAAGGGTGGCAGGTTGGAAGGCTGCCGATGGTTGTGGAGAGACGGTAGAAGCAGTGGGGACCACTGTAAGAGCTTGATAAGCGGTTGATAGTAGCCGGGAGGTTGGACAGAGAGATAAATATCTTAGCGCACTGTTGACCTCACATTTGTCGAGGTCTAGTTCTTCCTTAGAATATAAGATTCCAGCCTTCAGAGCTTCCCTGACGATCTTAGATTCCTAGCAATGGGGCCCACCTCATTTTAGAATGTTTGAAGCCACTTCGTTACTATTTTGTAGTCCCGCACGAGATTCTGTACCTCTATCCCATAGAAGGTTGGAATTGACGTCAAGAATTCAAATGAAGTCTCTGTAGGACCACCGGACCTTAGGGCAACCTTGTGCACATTTTGCACCACCGTTTGCATAAATTCCTCGATTTACGGCCTCAACGTCTTCAAGTACTTTTCAACGGATCAAAACTGAAGCCAGGATGCCAGGATGATCGACATGAAGTCAAAATTTCAGAAGGATCAAATTTGGCGCACTTTCGGTCCGACCGTCAATGAAGTTGCCCGAACGACTCCGGATCGCAAAATTGACTTACGCCGATGCGTCGAGAACGTAGAATTTGCTAGGGAAGGACATACATTTTTTCAGGGTTCCGTGCATGAGCAAATCGCCCCGAATTCGACGCTTTTAAATAAAATAAAATTAATAAATTAAGTTTTTCTTTTATGTTTCTTAAACCCTTAACCTAATTCACCCCTCCCCGTACCCTCTCTGGCTTGTCCCGTGCCTGTCTTCTTCCTTCTCCCGCGGGAGGGTGCGCCGCCCTAGTTTGGCTCGAACGAGCTCGCTGGCTTCGTCCCCTCTTGTTCCACTGTACCTTGACCTTTCCTCTTCACATGAGAGGAGGTGACGTTCCATGCAGCTCTGCCCGAGCTCGTCCTTCTTGATGCGTTGGACTTTCCTCTTCGAGCATTTGGCGTTTGTTACGCCTGTCACTTGGCACAAATGAGGAAGTTTCTTCTCTCCTTCCCAATGGTTCTTCCTTCTTCTCTTGATCCTCTCCCTGTGCGTGGCTTGTTACGATTATTTGACCCGTCCCTATGTTCGGTGGAGCTGGGTGAGTCGTTGCGGCTTGGGTTGAGTTTTGGGTGAGTTAGGTTGGCTGAGCTCTCCTCCTCCCCTCTTACTATTTAATCCCCACTTTGGGGAGTTCTTGAGGTTGGACTTCTTTTTTTAGGTACCTGGAGATAGAAAATTGCTGTTTTTCTCTCTTCTCTCCTGCTCTCTGCTTAATCTTCTGTGTATGTGTGTGAGAAGGGTGGAGACTTTGTCTCTTCCTCCTGAGCTCATCAGCCTGCTTGCTGCTTGGTTTGAGGTTGCTTCTCTTGTGGCCTCTCTGTTAGCTGCTCGGTTTGGGGCTGCTTCTCTTGTGGCCTCTTTGTTAGCTGCTCGGTTTTGGTGTTTGGTTGCCTATCTCCTCACTGTTTGGTTGATTATCTACTCACTAAGGTATAAGCTCTTTCATATTGTAGCTTGGCATGCTAGACTTTGCTTCTCTAGGTTTGGTATGCTTTATTTGGAAAACTTGGCATGCTTTACTTCCTCTACTAGTATTGTTTTAGGATTAACATGCTCTACTTGGAAGTTTTAGGGTGCATCCTTCCTCCTTACTCCCTTTAATGCTTGGTTTGACATATGATAAAATGTGGCATGCTGCTTGGTTTAGGTTATGTGTTGGACTTGTTTTGCTTTTAAGAAGTAAGAAAAGAGAAGAAAGAAAAGAGAGAAAGGAAAAGAAAAGGAAAGGAGAGGAGGAGATTTGCTCGGGCTTGCTTGCTTTGCCCTCTTGACTAGCTTTTTTGGACTCACATATATATATATATATATATATATATATATATATATATATATATATATATTGGAAAGGGCCGTAGGCCTATTGCATTGAAATTAAAAGAGGGTATAAAAAGAATAATATAAGAGGGCCCAAACAAAATTGAGCACATCTCATAAAACCAAAAAGTAAAATAGTGCTCTATCAGAGCGATACAGAAGATACAACACAAAAACTAACAACTAAAGAGGACAAGGTTCTCAAGGCTTCCCCCTGCCCCAAGCGATAAAAGCACAGCTCTAACCTGCATTCTGAAGAGCTTCCCCAATACCAGGGGAAACCAGACTATCATCCATAATAATTCCAAGGGGGATAGTGCCCACCGCTTTCTTCTTCCTCCGGGAGGTAAACACTTGCCATTCTTCTTCAGTAAACCGGAGATATGCTTTAGTGGCAACGATGAGCCGATTCACCTCCAAGGGGGTTAGTGCCCCCCTGAAGATATGGGCCTTCCGTAGGTGGGTGGAGAACTGGAGGAGAAACCAGGGCTCCCCTTTCATGGAGAGACGTATGATCTGTATTCATAGGAACAGAAGGAGCAGAAGGCGAGAAATCAAATCTTTGGATTGAATATTAATATTCACATGAGTGTTTGTCTCTTCCCTGTCTTCGGTCATATCATGGTGGGGAGTCTGCTCTCCCTCTGTAATAGTGGGTATCTGATGTGGAAGTGTAGCAGCTCCAGTAGAAGGAGGCAGAGCGATGGCCTCATCCTGACTATCGATGGGAACTGCCTGTTGCTCCTCCACAAGTTGAGCCAACTCAATCTGATCTGCAACAGCAGTGGGTATCTCTGAAGGGGAGGGAAGCGGGACATCCGACGCAGAAATATGTGGTCCAGTAGTATTGGCACGTGGAGGTTTGAGGTTCGGATGCAGTTGGTAACACTGATGGGGGGAGTGTCCAAACATACGATTGTGGGTACAGTAAAGAGACACCTGTTCTAATTCTGCTGGTTGCCAGAATTCCTGATGTTGTGTGCCAATCCAGAACTCTCTCCGAAAAGGTAGCGTGATGTCTCGTTCTATCAGTATTCTCGCCTCAGAAGGGTGAGTCAGATGTTCTGTGGGCGGGTCGGATTGAAGTGGAGTGCCATAGACCTTTGCGAAGGTAGAAAGAAGCTCCTGATCGTAGAGGTGTACTTGCAGATCTGGGAAGCACAACCAGACGGGGATGATGGGAGGTTCAGTGCGATGGTCAAAGTCCACCGTCCATTTCAACACCTTCATCACCCGATTATCAATGCGAAGTGTTCTTCTAGCAAACACCTGGGTGTAATCTCCATCATCTGTCAGTTGGATGAGAACGTGCCGACCATCCAGTCTTCCAGCTTCCAATCAGTTTCATCTGCTCAAATTCCTTACGGATTAGTTCGAGTTTTGGGTTACCGTAGAGGAATTTGCCAACTAGGAACAAACGGCAGGGTGCCGCGAGGATGGTTTTTACCATTTCCTATTTACAATGGCATCATAGCATAAAATGAGGGGAGCATGGTTGTTTGAAACAATGTGATTTCATGTTTGTGCCCTATAAAACGTTGTTACTCCTTTTTTACTTATGCTACTTATGTCTTTCTTGGAAAGTGAGGCCCTTGGCTCCCTACTTTGCCCATGGCTCTGTGACATTTGAGGGGCATTGATGGGGGAGCTTTGCATTGAAATGTTTTGTTTGAGAACTACCTATTGTTACACATGTTTGTTTCACTTCTATTTTTACATCGTTGCATGCACGAAAAGCTTACATTTTGTCGAAAATATATATAGAAAAGTGAAAAAAAATTAGGGAAGATTAACACAAGTGGAGGCCCTTTGCCATCTTGTTGGGTTTGGTTTTATGTCTTATGGCAATCTTGTTTTTTTTTGGCTTTGATACAGCTCTGATTTGGCTTATTGTATGCCTCGGCTTTTAGCTTTGTTAGGTTCTGTTCTTAGTGTAATGTGCAGCTTGGGTCGGCCTTGATGTGGCCTTGTCTTTAGCATTCACTGGGCTGCTGTTTTAAGCCTACTTGGGGGCTCGGTTTTCTGCTTGGTTGCCCCTATGTTTAGCCTATGTGGTGGCTCGGTTTTGTGAGCCTTTTGCCCACCTGTTGGGCTCGGCTTTTGGCACTTGTGGTGACCCTGTTTTGTACCCTGTTGGGTCTTCATTTTGAAACTTGTGCAGCCGCTGTCCTCGCCTGTTATAGGCTTAGTTTTGCCTTTATGAGTGCTTGTTTTTTGTTGTTTTATTGCCATTATGGTTGCCCCTTTGCACCTTATTTGGGGGTCCGATTTTGTTGTCTAATTGCCATTATGGCTGCCCCTTTTGCATCTTATGTGGGGGCTCAGTTTGTTGGTTTTAGTACCTTATAATTGCTCCCTTTTTGCACCTTATGTGGGGCTCGGTTTGTTGGTTTTGGTGTCTTATGGCTGCTCCCTTTTGCACCTTATTTGGGGGCTCGGTTTGCTGATTTTAGTGTCTTATGGCTGCACCTCTTTGCACTATCTATGTTAAGTTTGGTTTTATATTGTAATGCTTTATGGTTGCCTCCTTGTACCTTATTTGGGCGTTTAGCTTTGTTATCTCATTGACATGGTGGCCGCCCCTTTGGCATCTTGTATGGGGCTCGGTCTTGGGGCTCATGTAGCTTAGTCTCGGACCTGTCTATCCTGGTCTAAGGTAGGGATAGCTAAGAAGTCAGACAGTCCCAAGTGGTCAGATTTGAGTCCTTCGTTGTATTCTTTTTGTCCTATTAAAATTGTGCTTAGTCTTCATGTATTGGACTTTGCGAGGACTGTCGGGGTCTTGCCTTTGATAGATTTTAGCTAAGTCTGTCAGGCCCGAGTTGTCGAGGTTTCGGGATCGTTTATTTTTGTGGTTTTGAGGATCAAGCCGCCTTCTTTATGATGTTTTAGGCGGTTCATTCCCTCCTCTCTCCTTCTCCTTGTCTCCTGTCTTTTGTTTCTTCTTGCATCTTGGCCGAGTCTTTTGCACTTATGTACGAGGCATAAGTGTGCACGTATAGCCTTTTGTTATATGTGAGCCATCAAACAAGGCTGTAAGTAGGATGGTTAGGGGTTAGGACGGTGATGATAGTGCTTATGTGTGCTTAAACTAGGGATTATCAGAATAGTATCCCCTGCTTTTGAGAGGAGACATTTACTGAAGGTGAGGCTAGGGACCGACGATACTATTCGCCAATTCTTGGAGGGATTTTTGCCACCGACACTCTTAGATTGTTAGTAGTCCTAGTTCGATTAGGGTAGTTGGCATGTGGACTGTACTACTTTATAAAAAAAAATGTTAAAAAAAAATGTTAAAAAAAAAATGTTAAAAAAAAAATTTTCCTCTATAACAAAAGAATTACCTCTCCTCCATGAGTTTTATATGCATGCAAACTAAATTGAAACGAATGAAAATTTATAAAGGTCCACAGTGAATCACCCAAGTCGAAGTTAGGACTACCCTCTGTAGGGTGTTGGTCTGATAGCTCTTATCCAAGGTTGGAACGCACACAACCCAACTCTGAGTCCTCCCAACCATCATACTTGTGGTCCTCCCGAACTTGTAGTCCGTTCTTTGTGGTTTTCAATGGATTTTGTATGAATTTTATACGGATTTTCTACTGATTCCTTACGGATTTGTTTTCCTTTTTATTCTTTCTTTTCGATTCTTTTTCTTTAGCATTGTGTGCGGTATCCCGGTCCTAGCTCTTTCACATATGCAGTAGCACTCCCTGATTGATCAGGTTTTCCCTACTATGTTAACTCCTGTTTTCTCTTCGTACTGATTCTTTTCTGCAAGAAATGATAAAATGATAGCAATAACAGGTAGCGATGCATTACAGGTAGCCAGCATTTACGGTACCTCCATAGTACTTTCTTTGTTTTTTATATACCACACTGTTTTCCTACTACTACTATTTTACCCTTACTGTAGCATACTCTTGCTTTCTTGCTACTACTGTTTTACTTTCACTACAACATATTTCTGCTTACTGCTACCACTGCTTTACTTTTACTACAGCATATTCCTGCTTGCCTGCTACTGCTTTCCTTTTACTGTACTACACTGCTGTTACCTGTTTTACACTGTGAATTACTACTACTAATTCTGTTTTACTATAACATGTTATCCTGTTTACTGTAAAGCACACATCTAAAAAATAAGATAAAACACTGACTCAACAATTACATGTCCACTTTAAACTTTAATTCTAAACATTCAACACCGTTACAACGTGGAGTACGGAGCACGACTTCGAGGGCAGCACTACCATCTTTAACAACAGAACTTGTCTACATTAGCAAAACCATTCCTTAGTTTAAAATAACAATCCATAGGACTTCGAGGTAGTTCGCCTAGTGCGACATAAATCCTCAGTTTTTCTTTTAGGTCTTTGCACAATCATGTTGTGCAATAAAAGCCCTAACTCGCTATAGGATTCCGAGATCATCGTCTGGTACGACATAAATTCTCCCACATTCTAGGTTATTTGCATGATCAAATATTATGCAAATATAATTCCTCTAATTAATTGACAAGATTGAAATTTAAATAAATTCATTTCCAAAACTTAAAACCCAACAATAGGATAGTCTGGGAAGTCATCGAGATCTTCTCGAATCCGCGTCATCCCCTACTTTTCTTTCCTTTGAATTCCTACAAAAACTATTATAATTTTGAGTCATTCACCTATTGGATTTCCTACTACTACATTACTTTGAAAACCCTACCCATTGAATTCATGAAGATAGATACCTCTGATCTAAATCGAGAGTTCTCTCAAGTGACTTTGGTCATTTAAGGGGTAATTGACTATAGGGGCTTGCCTCTATAGGGAGCTTTATGAACCTAAGTAATATAAACCCTATTTAATTCCTTTGTATTAAATAGGAGAATTTATCGGTTAACACAAAATGTTCGCAGACCAAAACAGATGTCATAAATTCTGTAGTTTATTTGGTCGAGCCGTATCATCAAACAGTGTGTCTATTCTTCGGGATAGATGTATCGCTTGCGATATCGTGCTCGTTCATTTCAAACTACTAAATGAATGAGATTCGTCAAATCTCATTTTTTTAGTTTAAAAGATTATTTTCATAAATCCATATATATATATATATATTAAATTAAATCAAAATCCTATTTTATAAAACTACATTTCATAACTCTCAAAAGTTTCAACTCCAAACGATTCGACGGCCGACACGCGGTCGAGCTATAGCTAGAGCCCCACCCGAACCCATCAAGACGATCACCACCTCGGACAAGGGATAACCGCAGGACAATCACAATACTGATATTAGTTACTTTTTCTATATCTTGTGATTTTATTTTTGTTGTTTGTCACATTGCCCTTCTGTTTTGCTGAGATTCTCTATATTTATTCTCCAATCCCGACATTGGTAGGGAAGTGGTTGTTTTATACTATTTGTCTTTTATTTTATTATGTGTTGATCTTTATACTAATTGTTGGTGCTTCAGGTCTCTTGTCTACAGAACTTCATCTTTTTATTTTTGCTAGCTTTTTCGTCAGTCTTAGCAGAAAAATGGCCTTTATTTGCAGCTGCATGGGATTAACAGCTATCAATTGCTTTCTCTCGAGTCATTGATTGGTGGATTGTATGGGCATTAAACATATTTTATAAGAAGCTCTAATGCATTTGGAATTTTATTGTGAACTTTTTTATTTAAATGTCATAATTAACTATTCTAATTGTTTGGCATTTCTTTTGCTTGGCATGAATTCCAATTTTCGAATCATTTGTATGAGGAACTGTTGGTACAAGAGCTCTTGGAGGGAAACCATAAGAAAAATAAATGATGTAATATCAATCAGAATCAAGATAAACTTTACAGCGCTATTTCGAAACTTGGGAAATATGCTGTATTACATTTTTTGAGCTTTCTTTCACTTCGGCCATGATTTGTAGCAGATTTATTTAACTGAATATTTATTGCTACAAGTGGTCAAAGTGCTAAAACAGTACAGAGCTGCAACGGAAGAATATCAAGAGATGAGACCAAGGAGGGAAAAAAGGAAAATTTGCATACATGTCACACAATTTTTATGTATTTACATATTGAACTAAACTTTTATATTTACATTTATAACACTTTTGTATCATAAAACAATGCATGAAAGATGTATTTTACTTTTCAAAATAATAGTGATATTTTTGATGCATGAAAGATTTGAGTTCTGTGCATATAAATCTGAAAATTTTAGTGTTGGAAATGCAAATGCATTAGAATTGTGAGATATATAAGCAAGTGTCCCAAACAGAAATAGTTCTCAGTAGAAATTATTGGTGGAGTGAAATATTCATATAGGTAACCTCAATCAAGTAGAGATTCTAGTGATGATGATGTATAGGAATACGAGCATATTAAGTAAAGGAAATGCGTGGGACTTATATTTGAGGTTAATGTTTTAGAAGTAATTTTATTTTTGGATTTTTGATGGCTGCTTGGGGTAATATTGAGCCTAGTTTGAGCAAATTGAGCTCAAATTAAAATTAAAATTTTGAATCATGTTCTACTCAATTGACTAGAAATCAAAATTATTTAAAGTGAGCTCACTTGACTCGAAATAATTCGATTCCACATTTCATTGAAGTTGATTTTGAGTCCATTCAAAATCAACTGCTTAATCAATTTTATGCCTAAATATTTACATGATATTGTATATGTTCTATGCATTTCTTTAAATGGTTATGTTAGTTTCTAGTATTGATGAGCATATAAAGTAAAGGAATTGTGTGGGAATTATATTTGAGGTTAATGTTTTATAAGTAATTTTATTTCTTGATTTTTGATGGCCAGATTGGGCTAAATATTGAGACTAGTTTGGGCAATTTGGCTCTAATTAAAATCAGAATTGACTTGAAATCAATTTTATTTGATTGTCACTGGACTCGAAATAATTCGATTCCACGTATGATGAAATTGATTTTAAGTCCACTCAAATCAACAGCGTAATCAATTTTATGTCTAAAAATTTACATTATATTAATGTAATGTGCATTTCTTGAAATGGGTTGTTATATACATTTCATATTTTATATAATTACTCATTTCAAATTTTAGTTTGAATTTATCTCTATGCATATTCAAGTGCATTGGGTCAAACTAGAAATCGAGCCAGAATTGATTCGGGTCTAGACTGGAGCTCAAAATTGAGAAAATTTTTTCCTTTTTTTTTTTTTTTGAATTTGGTGAAATTTGAGTTAAGATTTTGCTTAACAATCCAAGCTTCTGGGGATTATGTTGCAGGTCTCTAGGCTTTTTTAGTTACATTTGGTGAAACATAAGAACAGCTTTGATTTAATATTCTTACGATTTAATCAGACTGCGCTGAATTGCAGCTTTTTCTTTTTCATGTATTGTACAAGACATTCCAACAGATACCAAATTAGTAGGACAAAAAAGCAGAAATGGACACATTGTATGTTATGATTGCCGCACTTCTATTAGCCCATACACTCTTCATTGAACATAATAGCATCATATGATGCATTGAATTGGCTGCTGAGCCCAAGATTTATAGGCTCCGTAGTGCTCTCTTGTAAGGCTGATCTGTCTTCTCATTCTGTTAGGTTTTTGTTGAAATTATGCTCCTCATTCTTGACTTTGAGTTCCTACATTTATTCATTGAAATTGAATGCAGCATGGGAGAAAATCTTTATATAAAGTCATCAACATTTACTCTTATAGATAAATCATTTCTAAAGTGTTCACTGTCCTCTCCTTACTAACTTCAGGATAAAGCGCTTTTGTTTGGTTGCTTTCTTCAATGAAAGGAATGAAAGCTCTCGAGGCAGCCAAGCTGTGGAGCTGCTTCTCTCTCTCTCTCTATATCTCTCTCTCTCGGAAGGGAGTCTTAAAGTGACAGGAGAGAAAGTCTTTGGTATATTCTAAAGCAGAAAGCAGTACTGAACTTTGCCCAACTTTATTGGGAAGGGGAAGCTCTCTTTAGTATGTTTTCACCAAGCTAGGCAGTAGGCTTTGAGTCCTTAAAAGTAAAATCAAAGCCAAACTTCCAGGCCGAAAGTGCTATATCCTGCAGGAATGGGAAAGATGCTGCAGCCATCTAGAAATTGGCAAAGCAAACTCTTTACCAATTTCTGCTGTGAAGGTAACGGCAATGATCTCCTTTCTCAGTAGGAATTTCTTTTCTTCTGTTTGCATTAAGATAGTATTGTTGATGCAGTTATGTGCTTACTGTCTTCTTTCCTTTTACAAGCAAGACTTGATCATATAAATGATTAAAAATTGCCATAATTCATGTTTCTTTTGAATCCCTGTATCTTTCAATGCTAATTATTTCCCATTATTTTATTCTCTCTCTTTCTCTCTCTCTCTCTCTCTCCTCTAAAATACTGCAACCTGTCTCTTTTAGGCCTTGTTTAGTGATTATTTATCTGCTGCTTTATTTCTCTAAAATCCTAACATATATCTGTTATTTTCTTGAGAAAATGAATACTTAAGAGTGAAGAAATCATAGCGTCATAATCAAGTGTGTAATTGAATGATATCTTTTTTATTTTAGGTTGTGACATGATTTATTTCTTATCAAATTACACAATATATCATAGGATCAAAAAATTAAAAATTTATATGCATGATAGCAGATCTTTGGATCTTTTTCACTTTTTTTTTTCTGGCATGAGGGTAACTGAACTATAACTACCCTAAAATATTAATATTTCTCCTTTTCAATTTTTTTTTATTGTATTTGCATATCTAACACTTAAAACTTCAATTTTTTACATTAAATGCAATGTTTGGGTGTTAAATATGTAAATATATATGAATTAACTTGTCTGCATCTAAATGCTCTTTTCTTATTTTTCTTATTATTATTTATTTATCTTTTAAGGAAGACGAGGAAGACCCATGGTTTGTATTGCTGGCCAGTGTTGCAATTTACGTTGAGCTGATGCGATTATGGAACTCATCTCTTGGCTTATGTTTTAATGGTTATTTGTACCATTATGAGTTCTTTAAGGTTATTATTGTATGAAATTTCTTATAGGCTTTTCTAAAAAATATCTGTAAATATACCAAAATAGAGGGTTGGCATTATAAATTTTTGAAAGATGACAGTTGGATGATAATGCCTTGAGATCAAAGCCCAAATTATTGCTTCGAGAGCTTGACAATCAATTGATAAAAGAACATTTGAGATCAAAGCAATTAGGGAAAATATTAGGATTGAAATGATTATTTAGCAATTTGGGATAATTACATATAGACCATTCGAAAATTTGATATTTATAAATAAATCCCTAGCTGATTTATTTGAACCATTGAACTGCTCTATTTACGAATTCTGCAATCAAACAAGTGTGAATTTGATAAAAATGAAAATATGGATTGTGTTTTACGATGAATTTTGATATTTGGGTGAGATTTGAAAGATGGATGAGAGAGGAAGGGTTGATTTGTAATTATCAAGTTTCAGGTGGTGTGTATGAACTTGCTGTAAACCTTTTTGACTGAATCACTTATGAGACCTGAGAGTGTTGTCTTTCAAGGGAGTACTTGAAATCGCAAGTTAGCATATGAAGCAAAGATGTGGAGCATTTTATTGCAGTAAAGTGGTCTGATGATTCATTCTTCTTTTAGTTAAAATGATATTAATATTGTATATATATATATATATATATATATATATATATATATATATATATATATATATATATATATATATATATATATATATATATATATATATATATATATATATATATGCAAAAAAGCATTAGGGCCTATATTGATTTAAAAGCGGTTACAAAGGCTTGAGGAGAGGGCCCATGGAGCCCTTTCCCAGCGATACAATGTTAACAAAAAGATCCAAAATATTCAAAAGTTACAACACATTGTCAAGAGCGAGACCGTAAGACTCTCGCTCTGTTTCTTGGAGATCCATAGAGTAATCTCTTTAATGCTACTCCATTGCCCTGAGTCACCGAAGTAACATCAAATAAGAGTGTAACCCCAGACTTCTTCTTCCCTCGCGAATAATAAACCTGCCAGTCTTCTCCATTGTCTTCTTTTTCCACTTCTTCTTCTACTTCTTCCTCTTCTGTAGATTCCTGCTGATTCTTGCCGTTGGGTTCGACAATAGGTAGGGGAATTCTTCTTCTTCTGCTGAAAGTTTGGATGTATCTGTTAGAGCTGTCAGCTGAAGTAGCCCCCTGAACGGCTTGCGGCACAGGAAGCTGTGTCACACATCTCGCTTGTTCAGTAACCATTGTAGTCTCTGGAGTGACAATTTGTATAACAGGTTGAGAGTTCTCCCAAGACGATCATATCGAGTCGATTTTAAACTTTTTCGGCATCGGATGCTTACCACTATTCTCTCGAGCCGGGGTAACATGAACTCACATGTTGGGAGTTTCCAACAACGACGAAGGCCGACGGCCCTTTTTCTTGAGGGAGAATGCGATCTATAGCGGGTGTCTCTAATGTGCCCAAACATTTTGCAATGCGGCAAAGAGAGGCTCGCTCTCCACCACAACCTCACTGCAAAACCATACGCACCATCGGTGATCCAAAATCGATCCACATCGGGGAGAGTGAAATCCCTCTCCCGGTTAAACCACGGCCTCACACAGCAGAGACCCTATCATAAGTAGGAGAGTCGACTGCGAGAGGAGTCCCAGAAGCTGGCCGATGTTGTACAAAGCACGTGGATTGTACAAATGAAAAGGAAGCACCGGAAGTTTGAACCACATAAGAACAATATGAGGTTCCTTTGATGGGTCAAAATCAGGAGTCCACTTGATTAACTTCATGCGGGTGCCAGCAACCAAAACTGATTGTTGAGCAAAAATTCTGGCATAGTCTTCTTCCTTCTGTATCCGAATGAGTAAGTGTCTGCCATCTAACACTCCCAATTTCCATCCACCAATAAGTTTCAGATTCTCAAAAAATTTTCTGACTAAATTCATCTTTGGGTGACCAAATTGGAATTTCCCAACTAAAGTAAATTTAACATCATCGGAGAGAACCTTCATTTCCAGTGTGGTGAAGATAACAACAGGTTTCCCATCTTTAGTACCAATCGGCCTGATAAAATCCTCCTGTATTTTTCCAGCCGCAGTGTTATGAAATTCTTGTGGAAAAAATAAATGATCATTGTGGGAATTGCTTCCCATAGCTCCAGCATAGGAAGCCTTAGTTGCCATCAGAAAGAAGACGACGCCTAGCGACCTCTACAGTCAGTGAGTTGCGCAGCGAGCACGCACACAAAGTAGCCGCTGTAGCCCTTCTTCTAGCACAGAGATCCCAAAGAAGAGACACCGTCATGCAGATAGACGGGCCGTCCAGAGAGGGAGCAGCACAGGACGAGCCGTCCAGAAAAGATAACCTGGCGCTGTAATCAGTAAGCCGTCCAGATAGAGCAGAGGACGAACCTACTAGAGAAACTGCGACGCGTGACGAGCGAGCCCAGCCGCGATCGTGTCGTTCTAGACCCGCCAGCAAATGCTACCCGGACGAGCGAGTAGAGGACGACCTGCGAGCAGAGGAGCCGTCCCAAGAAACTGCGACCTGGGACGAGCGAGCCCTGCGAACGCTGTGAAGCAGAAGACGAAACGCTTCGTTCTGTCTGTAGCAACGACAACGCCAGAGAAGCGGCAAATCGAAGTGATATGCAACGGTAAAGGTCGCTAGGGTTCGCCATGAGGCGAAACCCTAGCAGGGCCGTAAGAAGGCGAGGAAGACAACACCATTATATATATATTGGGGTTGGGGGTTGGGGGTTGGGGGTGGGGAGATGGATTGAGAAATTGATCTGACATCTTGGCATAAAATAATATCATGGAGGATTATTCTTATAGTTTATCAATCACTAATCTTTAATTGACTTACCATTAGATATATGACTTTGCTAAGTCTCATGACCATTTAGTGGGAGAGTGCACTGTTGTACTTTGAAGTATATTGGGGATAAAAATGTTTGATTTTTTGCTTGTGTGATAAGATGCCTTTAGGTATGTTGCTACATCTGCTCCTGGTGTCATGTTATGTGAGTCTTGAGGTAGTACTTGGAGAGTTCGAATAAAATCTTAATTTCTAGGTGAAGGTCATCAAATAGATTCTATTGCAATTTTGATGGAGAGTAATTAAAAAGAGGGTTTGATTATGCTGATATATTGAATGAATATTGCGAAAGATGAGAGATGTTAGGGTAAAGGCCTCGAAGATTGATGTGAATGATGCATCGAAAAAGAGATGTTATCGATATTCACTAGTGTGAAATGTAACATATCTCCAAACTCTTTTGGATAGGTCAGAAACTCCGTAGGGTGAAATGTAACTAACTATTTTGGATTTAGTTATTCATTTACATTCTATAGATTTTTATAGCAATGTTGAGTCTAATGATTGATATCATAAGCAAAATTATGATTGACAATTGTATCCAAATATGCACATAACATTGACGTATCAGTCAAATTAAAATAAAAATAATTAAATGAGCATGATAGTTGAAAATGGTAATGTCTTTCTCATGGTGATAGTTCTATAAGTTCCCTAGCATTAAAAAAATCTTTAAAAAGGACCGAGTGCATACGCATACTTGAAAGTTCATAAAAATTGTGTAGAAAATGGGATAAGGTTATGAATAGATATTTGCACTTTTATACAAGCCTCTAGAAATACAGTAGATCTTGCTACTTTTGCTCAATGATGGCAATTAAATTTCACCACTGTCATTAGCAATGTCTCTTTCATCAGTGAAGATTGTCGTGCAATAATGATTGTGAGTATATATATTCTAAGGATGATGATAGTGGATCTAGATTTGCAATTTTGATCAATAACGAGCATGCAACACTTACCTGAATACTTTTAAATAAGATTATATATATATAGGCTCACAAGCTTTTGAACTATTAGTTAATATTACCATATCTATTGGATTAATAGGCATATCAACATGTAGATTATATAGTAGATATGACAAGGATATGAAAAAATTGAAGCAATGTTAAGGTTTGTTAAGATGATATATATATGTTTAGGGAGATGTTATTGGTGATAGATGAGAAATGATTAACATACGCTTATTATAAGTATAAAAAGGCCAAAATATGATTCACTGATCTCTAGCATTTGACAAATACCAAGGATTAATTATAGTATGATGAATGCCATCATTATTAATTCTACATGTTTAGATGAAAATAATGAGTTTATGTAAATGCTTATGAATTTTAATACACAGTACTACAAAAATAAAATCTAAATTCATACCACATTAAATTTAGAGAAAATAATAGCACAAACATGCTTGATTTGCTTAGAATCGAGGACAATTTTTCTGCTGTTAGACTTTTCGAATTCAACCATGATGTGCAGTTTCTGGCTTCGCTTTGTTCTAGTTTCAGAGATTAATCTAAGCATATTAGAATTAAGACTTTCTATCATTCATCTAATTGAAATTTTGCTTCATCAAAAAGTTTGTTGTAAGCTAAACCAATTACTTATTTGACCGGTTTAACTTATTTGTAGCGTTTGGGCGTTTGGAATTCCTCACTCTTTTTGGAGGTAGCTTGAATGCAATGTACTATTCTTTTGCTTCTCTTTTTCTCTTTTATTATAATTTTTATATGGTATTTCATCAAGAAGTTTGTATTTGAATTTATCTATTTTTTGTATGGTTAGAGGGTAGCGATGTGAAGGCTATAAAATAAATAGAAAATTAAGGATTGGATGATAGGTGAGACAAAATGGGATAGGGATTGATTAACTACAATTAAAAATTCATTGGAGCTAGTATATTATAGAGTTTGTCAAGTTACTAATATGATATTGACAATAATTTTGGATAGGGATTTACTAAGTAAAAATATTTTAAATGTTGGTTACGTAGGAAGAAAAAATAGGGAAATATGAGCCAAATTTAATTTGCAATGTTTATAAACTTTAATATTGGGATCAAGGTGAATGTATGATGGAAGATTGAGTTTAAAGGAAATAGTGAGTGAAAATAGTTAAGATTTTTAGTAGGGAGGATGAAAGTCAAATTCATCATTGAGCCAAGTAATTGCGAAAAAACTTAGTGAAGAAGAAATCTTAAGATGTTTGATAGGGATGATGAGGGAAGAGACATTATAGACAAATTACGATAGCGAAAGAAAAATATTAAGAAAGATGAAACCATATAAATTAAAATAATAATAAAAAACATTAAAAAGTTCAAAAATTAACAATTTAAATTTTAAAGTATAAACTTTCCTTTGATACCAATTGAAGAAAAATCAATACACTTTATTATTGATTTGTTGGGAATAAGTTAAAAGGGAGATTGATTAAACTTGAATACTTGCAGGTTCAAAGCAAGAAATGAGTAAAGCATCAATATAAGGCAAATGAATGATGGAATCCAAAGGGAGTTAATGAAGGCTCTAGTAAATAAAGGAGACAGAAATGGCGCAAATTTTCGATCTCTTCTTAGCATAAGAAAGAAGACAATGACAATGTAGATTCTAATATGGATAAAAAAAAGTTAAATCATTTGAACTAATATTTATGTTTGTTTTTTGCAAGTCTAATGATTGAAAGCTCTAACTAGTGCACAATTATAAATGTATATAAATATGCTAATTAAAATCAACTTTTTTGAAAAAAGAGGAGTAATGAAAGGGTAGTGATGAATACTAAAGCATTTATAATTACATTAATGGTGATGTTCATCCATAAATTGAAAGAGAATGGTAACATTTCATTATGATTTTGATAAGGATAGTTAGTTACAAAAACACTTTGAAACTCAAATTAAATGTAAAAATATATAAAATGTTAAAAAATTCACTAAATAATTGTTCGATCCTAATTTAGAATGATTAATTTTAAAAAACTCACCAAATAATTCAACTCAAGAATTATTCCATTACTAATAATTTTCGAACGATAGGTATTTAACCTTATATATGCTATTTTGATGGATTTATTTTGTATTTTATCATAAGAAATTATTTATTGTTGAGGACTCTATAAGGTTTCTTGTGATTTTTAAACGAAAAAATAAATTATAATAAAAAAGAAACCTCTTCGCAAGCAAATTCAATAAGTACCCATTTTCTTGAAGCTCTTAATTTTTTTTTTTTGCATGGAACAATGATAGACAAAATGAATCTCTTCCAAAGAAAGTAGATCACTTGCTAAATATTGATGCCATGATGCTGCCAACATTGAACTCTTTATAAGATATCAATGTTGCTTATATATTAATTTCAAGTATAAAGAACATGGTGGTGATGTGTTTATGTCAACCACCACCCCTTATGTCAAGTTAAAAAATAATACATTAATTTAGCCTATTTCATCACCGATATCAATGCAACAATTTTTTAATACACAGATTTTTTTTTTTGCTTGATTCCCATTATGAACTTCACTTCGCATGTAGCATCAATATTTGTGCCCCATGTAGTTTCATTACTCGCTCCTTTGGTATTATTTTTTAAATAATCTATATTCCTCATATTTTTTGGTCTCAAGATAATGGGGCACAAATATTGAAGAACTCATAATGAAAATACCTAAAATACCGAAAATACCTAAAATACCCCCAAAACCCTAAACTTCCCCAAAATTTCCAAAATCACCCAAATTACTCATAATTTCCCAAAATCATTCCAAAATACTTCCTACCACCCAAATTAACCAAAATTATCCAAAATGACCAAAATTTCCAAAAAATCCCCAAAATGACCAAAATACCTCTCTTAGCCCAAAATTTCAAAAATTTCAAAAATTCCCAAAACCTCCCAAATATTCCCAATTTCATTTCTCTCAACTAACACATAACCCAATTTGGCCAATTTAGCCCAATTTAACCAAAAGCCCCAAATCGACCCATTTAACCCAAAAATGTCTAAATTAAACCCAATGTCTACCCAATTGACTTCAATCTTGCACAATTTCAATTCCAAACTCTAATTCAACATCCCCAATATCAATCTAAACCAAATCCAAGCTCAATTGACCCACATTTGAGTTCAATTTTACTTAAAACCCAAACTCCCCAATTTTGCCTAAGTGACCCAAATCCCCTAAAGTGACCTAATACCAATCAATTTCTCCCCAATTTCAATTCTAAACCCTTCATAACACTCCCATAGATTGAATTGAATGATCAGTTGCCCCAATTTGAGTCCAAGTCTCACCCAAATCCACTTAAACCAAGTTTACCCAATTTTAACGCAGATTCAACACATGACCAAATCTCACCAAATTGATTGGCCTAACCATAAAATTTCCACCCAATTGATGTTGGGAACTCTTTACCACATTCCCCTAGACCATTTAGAACCTTCAATTAGCCTTGGACCCAACTCTAGCTCAACCTAAACCCAAACTTAACCAACTTGCCCCAAATTGACCAAAATTCCAAAACGCACCAAATTGAACCCCAAAATGAACTCAAAACCACTCCAAGTCTTCATGAAAAATCTTCATTACAATCATATACATAATGTTGCTCAATAAACTTTGTCCAACTCAAGCTCAAACCCAAGCTAGCCTAACCTAAACCAAATGTGACCTAAATTGAACCTATGACCTAATGACACTTAAATTAAACCCAAACGAACCAAATTGACCAAGCTAACTCCATGGAAGCCAACCTTAGGATCCTTAGGATTGTTCTAACCTAACCTAGCACCAGTCCATTGAGCCATAGACCAAAGGTCCCTCACCTAGGGACCAATGGATCCTCCTCTTTATGGCTAGCCTATGTCTCCCCTTAACCCTTAAATAAGCAACCATCATGCCTCATTAAATGCACTGTGGCACTCCTTACACTCCCTTGCACCTGTTAGCCAGCTTCCCTGTCCTTGCCGGCCGCCCTAGCCGCTGGAACAGCTCAGCCAGAGCTCCCACATACCCCTCAAAATTCAAAATTGAGCCTTGTCAGTGAGGGATCACCTCATCGGTCAATGACACTGCTCTGCCCTCACCCTAAGAGGCCTAAAGAACCTAAAGCCAGGACCTGAGCTCAGCTAATTGGCCATGGCTATAAAATCACCCCTCACGGCCAAAATCCAAGTGCTGAAAATTTCTTAACCAAACCCTGCCAAAATCTCACCAGAGCTCCTCCAGACCTGCCTAAGACCATTCCGGCCATTTTCCCTCTCTGGTTCCCACTAGCTGAGCTCAATTTCAGAGCTCAAGTTTGGCCAGAAACCAAGACACTTTCCAATACACCTCTACACAACACTAAATCCAAATTAACTGCACCCAAACCTTCACATCAATGAAAGAAGAAGTTCCCCCATCAAAGCCCAATCCTAGAGGGCCTCTGCACCAGACTTCCATCAAAGCTCAAAATAGGCCTTGGTGACTTTCATACCTAGACAATTCACCAGGGCAAAAGGCTCCATCTGGAGGTTCATTGTGACCAATCGAAGCTGATACAACCATCTGATTGAGGCATCGTCTCTCAAACAAAGGTATTGAACTCACTCTTCCTCTTGATCTTTTCTTCATCCTCTACAATTGTACAATGTATTTCATACTTTATAAACCGTATGGATAGGTTCGTCTAGGCTAGATGAAGTTCTAGGAACAAACCCCATGCAATTTGGTTGTCTAGCTTGAGACTTAGGTCTAGATGGTGGAAGGCTCATGGGTTATACTAGTCGAAGACGATGAAGAAGCATCGTTGGATCGAGCGTGTAACGCTTGGATGGTCAGGATTGCGCCGGACAGAACCGCGGAGCATAAGGCGTGCGATGAGTCAGATGGCGGTGCCGAATGGGAAGACGATGCGTGTGCTTTCGGAGCCGCTAAGGATGAGATGGCGCTGAGTCATTTGAATAGAAAAATCTCTATTTTCTGATTTATTTAAATAGCCAAAACTTTAAAAATGCATATCTTTGCATAGAAAAATCATAAAAATAAACTAAAAATACCCTCTTGCTCAGTGAACAGAGGAGAACAATGTGGAATTAAAATCAAAATATTTTGTTATATATTTAATTTTTAATTATTTATTTACTGAATTCTCCATTCACACACATAATTCACCATGGCATGAGACTATATGGCTTTTGTAGCCTCTGATCTTGGGAACATTCTCTGATTTTTCCAAGGCCAGAGGTTATGTCTAGAGAAAGTTATCTATTTTCTAAGTTTAGTGAAATTTTCTTGAAAAATAATTATAAAAATTAGTATTGTGTTCATAAAAATCTAGAAAAATTAGGGGAAGTGTCTTAGGACCAGAGGACCCTAGTTTGATTTAATTCACTAAAAATAACCCTAATTTGACCAAACACTCAAGACTGAACTTAAATTAATTTGGAGCAACCACACATCAAAAATGAAATTAATTCTCCACTGTGCTTTAGGATTAGGAGAACCTCACATAAAAATTTCAAATCAATTGGAGTTAATTTAACCCACTAAATTAATTACCTAAGTGACATAACCATATTTGAAATTAAAAAATTCATAAAACCCAAAATATAACTAAAAAATTCACCAAATCAATTTTGGGAGTTCTCTGAGATCAGAGGAGTCCAGGAAAATTAAAATTGGAATTTTCATAAAATTTTTATTTTTAACCTATTTTTAAATATTTAAATAATTAAAAAAATCATAAAGATATTAAAATTCACTAAAATGTCACATTTGACCTCCTAACCACTTGAGAATCAACAAAATATTTTTCTTAAGTCTCTAAGTAAAGATATTAAATTTTAAAGGATTAGTGTAATTTTTAATATTAAAAACATGGGTTTTTCAAGCATTTCACTAAAATAATTCTAATAATACAAAGAAAAATAAAAAAAATACAAAGTTTGTTTCTCTGAGTTTCTTGAGCTCAGAGAGATTTATGAAAAATGAAAAACCTAATTTTTTCCCTTAATTTTATTTTTTAATTAATCAATACTCCAAAATTTAAAATAATTCTAATAAATAAATTAAAATAAAAAAAAATCACCTAAATTGGTCAAAGTGGTTCTCTGGTCAGTAGGATTCTCCTATAATTTTGCTAAGGGCAGAAGTTTCACTTTGGTCATGTTGTTGAATTTTTATTAAAAATCCCTGTTTTCCACTAAAATAATTATATAAATTAAATTAAAAATAGAAAAATCAGATTTTCTCCTTTGATGTCTTAATTGACATGTGAGTGAGGTGACATAAAAATTTCAAATGCATTTAAGCTTAATTTAGAGAATTATGAGATGAACAAACTTAAGAGGGCATAAAGGTAATTAAGGAACTTTAGCCTTAACTAATATTTAGGCTTAACCAAAGGGGAAGGGTTAATATTTGATCTTGATTTTCCTCTTGGATGATTGAAACATAGGGAATTAAGGGGTAGAAACCATTAATCACCTTTAACATTAAAGAAGAAATCCCAATTAATTAAGTCATTAAACTTTGGAAGTTAATTAAAGCATAAATTGTTAAGGTTAAGGGATGTGATATAGGAGAATTCTAATTCTTTGAAATTGAATTCCTAACCAATGAATTGATCAAACACCATCTAACTTTTACTAATGAAACCATAAAATGATAATTGAAATTAAAAAGAGTAATTTTAAAATCTTAAGATTTAATTAAAACAAATTTAAAATATTAAGATAATCTATAATTCAAAACATCATAATTAAATCAAAACAATTTAAAATGTTAAAATTAATTTGAAATAATTTAAAAGTAAGTTTAAAGTATTAAGATTAATTTTGAAATAATTTATAATTCATAATTAAACTAAATCAATTTAAAATATTAAAATTAATCTGAAATATTATAATTTAAAATATTAAAACTTAACTGAATTAAATGATTTAAACACCTTTTCAATTTAAAATAATTTGAAATATTTAAAAAATTAACTGAAACTTCATAACTAAATTGAATCAGTTTAAATAACTAATTCAACTTCAATTAAGAATGGTTAAGTTCTTCATAATCTAAAGGCTTTCATCCTTATAACTCCTAAATGAAGTGTCAAATGAAATGTCACCTTACTCATAGGATAATCAAATATCTGAGTTCGCTGAGTAAGAACTAAAACTCAACTAAACCCCGGATGATGAATTCATCAGCATAATGAAATTCATTTGGACTCAAAATGATTCTAGAAGCATTGAAAAGATGTTCATGACTCGTCCTAAGCACTTTCTGAATCCAATGGGATGTTTTAGAAGAACAATTGAACTTCATTGTCCTTTGATGAAGAAAGTCATCCTCAAACACACCTTAGGAATTGACTAGTGATAGGATTATGATTTGTTAGACAACCAGAACCTTCCCTTAGCTTTACCTAGGTGTTTTCTTTCAAATATTTAAATGCCCTAACATGCATTTTAAGTGCAGTTGGAAATGACGAGAAGACTCGCTAGGTATGCTTTTATTTTATTGCAGTTTACTTACCTGCGCTATACTATACTTTCCTTTCTTGCAACTTGCATGATAAACAACAATGTCACCCTGCATAAAAACTGAAACCTTTAGGATAGCCACAGAACCAGAACTAAAACTAAATTAAAAATCACAACAAGATAAAATACACCACCAGAACATTCAAAATATAAAGCAACTCAAAATTTAATCACAAACAAAACAAAAACTACAATTACAACTAAATTAAAACGTCTCGTTGGATGATCGGGAATTTTTTGGAGGTAACCCACGTGTTGCTAACAAGGTTTTCCCACGGTCTGAATGAAATTATGAAACTCATTAAGTTGAGTTTAGTAAATTCATTTGGACTAAGTGAATCCGATGAAAAATAGAGGTGCCAGGATGATGGAACCGTGAGATCTAACCGGTGTTGGTATAATCAACTTTAATGTTCCCCTAATAAAATGTCAAGACATCTCAATTTTAATATTTCTAAAACATGACTCTTCTCCCCTCTCTTGTAATTGACACTTCTTTAAACTAAACCCGCAACAATAAGGAGCTTGGAGCATGCATAGTGGGCAGCACAACCATCTTCAACAGCAAAACTCGTCTACCTCAACAAACCTTTTCTTAGTTTAAATAATAAGCCATAGGACTTCGAGGTAGCTTGCGTAGTGCATCATAAATCCTCATCTTTTCTGTAGGCCTTTGTACAATTCTGCTGTGCAATATAAGCCCTAATTCACTTTAGGATTCCGAGGTTATCGTCCGGTATAAGATAAATCCTCTCATCTTCCAGGTTGTTTGCATAATCAGATATTATGCAAATGTAACCCCTATAATTAATTAGCAGGATTAAAATCTAAATAAATTCATTTCTAAGATTTAAAGCCAAACTATAGGATAGTTCGGGAGGACATCAAGGTTTCCCTTGAATCTGTGTTCTTCCCCTAGCCTTCTCTCCTTTGGATTCCGATAAAATAAAATGTTCCAAAAATTTGAGCCATTCACCTATTGAATTTCCGACTATTACATTTTCTTGGAAAACCTTACTTTTGGAAGTCATGAATATAAATATTTCCTGATCTATATCAAGAGTTTTCTTAAGTAACTTCGGTTATCTAGGATGTAATTAACTATAGGGGCTTGTCCTTATAGAAAACTTAAAGACCCCAAATTAATATAAACCCTATCTAATTCCTTCATATTAGATATGGGAAATTGTTGATCAAAATGGTTCACAGATCAAATGGATGTCATAAATGCTTTAGTTTATTTGATTAAGCTCACCTCAAGCCTTGTACTTATTCTTCGGGATAAATACATGTCTTGCGGTGAAATTGTTGATTATTTAGAATATTATTCATATGAGATCGGTTTGATTTCATATTCTTCAAAATAAGAATATTAATTTCAAAATCCATATATATATATATATACATATATATATATATACATACATATATATATATATACATACATATATATATATATATATATACATACATCTATATATATATATGTATGTATTGAATTAAATCAAATTTCTATTTTATAAAATTAAAACCTTTTCAAAACAAAACACCCAAGAAACATATTTTTCAACGAAACGAAAATTCAACTAAAAAATGACCAAAAAGTTTCTGGCGACTCCATTGGGGAAAAGTTTCTCTCTTCATTAAGATCAAGAAATATTATATTTATATATCAGTAATGTGCTCGTGTACCTCATGAGCCAGATTACTATTCTTCCGTTGGCATAGTTTACCCATTTCTTTCTTAGGAAAGTGTGATCAACTCTTCTGGATTTTGGGACCGTCTGTTTAGTCACTCCTAAATAGAAGGGTTCAAGAGTCCCTAGGTTTTCCTTTTGATCTTGTGGGGTCAGACCCCAATAGGTATGTCAGTGAGCAAATCTCTCTAGGGCAATCTGCATTGTGAAGGGGCCCTGCGATAGGATCCCATACTTCAACTCCTTTCTGTACCTCTCAGGTTCAATGCTGTCTTCGGCAGATTGACCCATTCTTCTTTAAACCTTAAAACTCCTTTTAACCAACATGTGAAAAGCTAAAAATAAAATAAAAAGATAATAAAATGAAATGAAAATTTTCCCAGTCCACAGAACAACCTTTTTCGTAGTGTTTGCACTATGATGACAAAGTTTTTGGCCCTCACTAACCTTCGGAATGTTTCATCGGCAGTTAAAGATGTCGGCCCCTACACTGACTTTCTCCTGCAACTTGCCTTCCTCCCGCGAAGCCCGTCTTGCAGCACCGATGATTCAGTTCGGGACCGGCTTCAATGAGTTTGAAGTCGTACTTGGAAAAGCTCCGTTTGTGGTCATGAAGGTAGCCACTCCCGAAATTTAAGAGCCGTCTGCTGAGTTCGATTTGAACTCCCACGAAGATTTCCCTTCTGCTAAGAAGGTGAAATAACTACTGCCCCCGTCAAGTCAACCGTCTCCGTGCCAAGGAGAGTTGTCGCCTCTACTGCCACCGGCTTCGCCGTCACTACACCTACTTTCCCGTCTGCCAAAGGGAAAGAGATTTTGCGAGAAGATGATTCTGAAGATACCCTCACTGCTCCGTCGCCAGTCTTTAAAGTTGGATCAAGTTCTAGACCTCCCCTGCTAACCAAATCTCTAAGAAGAAACCGCAACTGCAGGATTCGCAGGGTCACCAGAACACAAGTTGCAAATATGTCAGTAATTGATGAGATTCCTCAACAGGAGAAACTCAGTTTACTGGATGCCTCTCCTATTCTTCGTGGTAGCAGGTTCCACCCATTTGCTGACACTACTGGAGATGAAAGCCTCTATAGGATTGCCACAATACTTCCAGCACCACACAGTTGTGATGAGGTGAGGGGAAGGCCCACGCCTATCACACGTGCTCACACCCTTCTATGAAGGTTGTCTGAAATGGAGGGTTGTTCCGTCGCCAAACTTCTTAAGAGGATGGGATGTGCAATATCCCCCGAAATCAAGGATAAAATTCTGGAAATGGAAAGACCCGTTCGAGTTTCCGTCAAACACTGTTTGGGAAAACGTGTTGATACAGTTGCTACAGAGGATACTACTATAAGCAAGTTAGTCGAGTCCCGGTTGGGTCCGAGAGTACCAGCTACTGATAATCATAAGGAATCCCGGAAGAGAAAGAGTAGGAGAGGAGTATTCTCCTCTGTACATGGTCTACACATTAGGGAGCACACTTGCCCTCGTCACTCCGATGTCCTTGCCGAGACACCTTGTCTCGGGACGTCGACTTTTAAGAGGAAAGTGTGGTTACCGAGAGGTGTTGTACCAGTACTTTATGAAAGGTCTGCTGACCACAAAATGGATTGTGAGTCCGATATTCTCATTGCCACTGCCGCCATTTCTTTTGAATCAGTTGTAGAGAAGAGTGATAGCACAGGGAAGAATACAGACTTAAAGCTGACTAAGAAGAAAACAGTTGATGATAGAGTTCGAAAGCTCCAGGCAGAAATTTCTGAGTTAGCAAAACAACAAGGGTTGGATATCGATGATGAGGATTACTTTCTGCTAGATTACATGGATGAAGAATTCATGAAAGTTAATATGGTTGAAACTCGGTCCACGTCATCTGAGCGCTATGCCCTTAGTGAGGAGAACACTGCAGATGAGCTGCGGAGGACCGTCCTGACAAGAGATGAACAAATTAACTGCCTGGAGAAAAGAATAGAGGAGATGACCGCTGCCATGACCGCCATGGCTACACTCCACGGACAATCACGGCCACGACCAACAACATCTCCTGAGGTTAACCAGCTTGAAATAATACACATCGTCGATGAAAGAAGAGAGGTCGCTTCAGCCAATGAAGATGAACCACCAAGAAGAAATCCGACTTTGAATCCTCCAGAAAAAGACATTAAACAGATAGTCGAACAATAAGTTCAGAAGGCCTTGGCTCAATCCAAAGGAGGTGCATCAGTTTCAAAGGGTAGACCCTACTGGAGGAGTTTAATGCCGTTCCTTACCCTAAAGGCTTCGTACCCCCGACTTTCAAGACGTTCGACGGGACAGGAAATCCTCGTCAGCACATAACACATTTCAGAGCTAGTTTTTGCAACACAGGAGGAAGTGAAGCTTTGTTGTTCCATCAGTTTGTTAGCAGTCTGTCAGGAAGAGCTTTGGATTGGTATGCCGAGCTTCCCAATGGATCAATAAAGACCTTTGCATAAATGGAAAACCTGTTCGTGAAAAGATTCTTCGGTGCTCGACATCATGTTACCATAGGAGATCTCACGGTGGAGCGGCAGAAGCCCGACGAGACTTTGGTTGACTACATTCTCAGGTGGAGAAACTTAAAAATGAAATGTGAACCTCAGCTACAAGAACAACACACGATCGAGTTACTACTCAAGAGTATCCACGGTCCGGTAGCTTTCATGCTTAAGGGTCTCACCATCAAGTCCTTCGAGAAGCTACTTAGCAAAGCCAATAGCTTACAAGAAGAAGTTAAGCACATGAAACCTGCAGAAAAGACAGAGAAGAGAAAACCGGCTAAAGTATACGAGAAGAGGTTGGGCGTAGTGGCAACTATCGACAAAGGAAAACAGCTAATTAGGATTCAGCCTGAGCAGCATCACAGTTAGTCGCCTCAGTACATTCAACCTCAGCAGTATGGTCAGCCTTTTGCACAGCAGAGCAGTCAGCCTTGTCAGCAGCAGAGGTCATACATGACAAATGGACGACAGGGTCCAAAAATGTCAGAAACTACTCCTTCAAAGATGACGCCGTAGTAATGATGTTTAGGAATCTAATGAAGAAGCTCGAGTTCAGATTGCCTGAGCCGAAGAAGCCGGAGGAGGTAGACAAGAAGGATCAGCCCAACTTTTGTCCCTACCACAGAATGCTCAGACACACTATAAAAAACTACTTCAGTTTCAAGGATTGGCTCGAGCGGAATTACAAAGAAGAAAACATAACGATACCAAAGGAATACATGAAAGAACCTGAAAGAGGTTCTATGAACGTGATTTCAGCCGAGCCAATCTCTCCGATTGATCCGTACACCGGCAAAGGCGGATGGAGCACAATTTGGAATGAGCTCAAGAAAGTCCTGGACCAGATCTAGTCTACTCCAAAGAAAAATGCTGTTCGGAGTCTACCGCTAGCCCAGTCCAAGATGAAGGCTTCACCAAGGAAATGACCACGACAGGAATGGAGAAAGAAGCTAATCGTGAATGAAATTAAGGATAATAGCGCGTGAAGGGTAGGATAGAAGCTGCCCCTGTTAGATTGGTTGTTTCGGATTCAGGAGTGAAACCCCTCGAATCCCTGACCTTGTACCATTATCTTTATGCCTCTTCAGGGTCTCATAATGATAATATGAATGATGTTGGCTACGTTCTCATTGTCTCTAGTGATGACGTAACTAATCACAACCTCTCTAACCCCGATTTTGATTCCCAAAACGATCCTCAAATCGTGATTGTTCCCGACGAGAATATTGACGAAAATAAAGAAGATATCGACAATACCTGCTATGATAGCACCAGAAGTGAGGAGCCAATCCTCGAATGCAAAGGAACTCTACTTGCCATCAATGTGGACTTTTCAGATACAGAAGAGCCAGATACAACAATAGAGTGATCTCTGGGTCCAGAAGAAGAAGAAATAACAGAAGTATATTTAAGAAGTGGCAAGATGCTACCGCCATGAGCAGCTTCAATGGATAAAGGGAAACAGAAAATTTCTCAAGAAGAAGTGTCTCCAGCAACGAAAGAAGTGCAAGTTCGACACGAAATTGAAAATTCAGGCAGAGTGGATTACAACGTGCTAGCTCATCTTAGGAAGTTGCTAGCCAAACTAAGCATTTACGATACTCTGATCCTGTCAAAGGAGATGAGAGAAATTTGATCAAGGCTCTACTTGATCATATTTTCTTAGCACAGTTGGTTAGCACATCCTCAGATGGAGTTTGCACTTTAAAAGAACAGCCTGGCGTAACCTTCACCGATGAAGATTTGCCACTCGGTACAGTCGACCACAAGCGTCCGCTCTACATTTCCGTCATCATCGGCAGGTTCGTGCTTTCCAGAGTGTTAGTAGATCATGGAGTGTCGCTCAACATAATGAGTCTACGGACACTAGCCTACTTGGACATCGACGCTCGAGTACTTTCCATGGATAAAATGATGCTAAGAGGATTCAACCAGAAAGGAGAAAGAGCCCTCGGATCTATAACGCTACAAATGAAAGTTGGAAATCTAGTAATAACTGCAAAATTCTTTGTCATCGATACATATACTTCGTTCAATACCCTGCTTGGTGGACCGTGGCTTCACGAGTACAATATGGTCCCGTCGTTGTTTCACCAATGCATCAAGTACTACAAGGATAGACAAGAACATTGCATTAAGGGAGATTTACAACCATGTTCAATACATGAAGTAGACATTCACGAAGACGCCGCCTACTACGCTCTCCCAAAGAAAACAATACTTTCAAGAGAAATTGTGACAAGTAAAGTAAAAGATTCAGAAGAATTACGAGAACGGGACCATACAACTCCAGTTCAACGATCTCCCGCCACTCCTTAGCAACGAGTTGGTGGAGGTTCTTTTAGCCCACGCATCCAAGGTCGAGGCCGGGGAAGTGGTTGAGGAAGAACTTACTAGATTGTTGAACGGATGAAGCGGCCGATCAGCATTGAAGTAGAATGAAGCTCCGAAGAAGATAAAGAAACAATGATGATAAGTCAAAAGAAGCCTCAGTTTTAAATTTCTGCGGATAACACATAAAGAGACGAATATGAATCAATGTATGATCGGATTAATCATTATGTGTAAGCCATGACTCTAAGTCCGATCCATCCTCAAAAGATCGAGAGTATGGAAAACAAGGAATTCCATAATGATGGTTTTAAACCAATCAAGTTTTATAAAGCTTCTTCTTCTACTTCTGAACCTTGTGTAATTCTTGAAGAAAACAATTCTAATGAATTAATGGAACTAACTTTTGGTTACTTTTCGCTCTATGTAAAAAATTATTTCAACAAGGACATGTGCCAAAACAAATGCCAAAAGATAAGTTACAATCGTTTGAAAACCTATGGAATACAAAAGGAAAGAAACTCAACTCAAAAGAAGGTCTTGGATTCAGTACGACCGGATCTGTCGATGACTCAAGATTTTGCATGGTTGTTACTAGTTAGCCAATAGAAGATGAATACGAAGATCAACCGATAGAAGAGGCTCCACCAGAATTTGAAGAAGAAATTAAATCAATAGTCGACGAATTAAAAGAAATCAATTTCGGGACTGAGGAGCAGCCTCGGCCAAGTTCGTTGCTCAACAAAGAAGAGGTTACAGACTTGGTCAGATTTCTGTAAGAATTCAAAGATTTCTTCGCTTGGAGTTATGACGAAATGCCTGGACTATCTCCAGAGGATGCAGTTCACCGGCTAGGAGTGGATCAAAGTACAACACCAGTAAAACAAGGTCCTAGAAGAATGCGCCTCAAAATAGAACAACAAGTTACGACAAAAATAAAGAAATCAATAGATGCTAAATTTTTTCGAGAAGAACAATATCCGACATGGTTTGCCAACGTCGTACCAGTAAAGAAGAAAAATAGACAAATACGAGTGTGTGCCGACTTCAGAGATTTGAATAAAGCATGTCCGAAAGACAAGTTCTCATTACCAATACCAGAGTTAACGGTAGACATCACGTTGTCGCAAGAAATTTTCTCTTTCATGGATGGATCGTCAGGCTATAATCAAATCAAGATGGTTCTAGAAGATGCAACGCTTACAATATTCAGAACTCCGATTGGGATTTACCATCGTATGCCTTTTGGATTGAAGAACGCAGGAGCAACATACCAAAGGCCAATGACGAAGATCTTTGATGACCTCATTCACTACCAAGTGGAATGCTATGTTGATGACTTGGTCATCAAGAGCAGAGAAAAGGACAATCACCTAAATGATTTAAGGATCATATTTGAACGATTACGACAATACAATATAAAGATGAATCCCTTAAAATGCACTTTCAGCATTACCTCTGGGTAATTTATAGGATTTGTTGTCCGTCATCGGGGAATCAAAATCAAACCGGAAAAGATTAAAGCGATATTAGAAATGCCTCCTCCCAGAACCTTGAAACAACTATGATTTTTCAAGGAAAATTGGCATATCTAAGACACTTTATATCTAATTTGTCAGGAAGGTGTCTCCCTTTTTCGAACTTACTTCGAAAAGATGTCACATTTGTTAGGGGAGAGTCGTGTCAATGAGCTTTTGAAGATATTAAACAATATCTAACGACACCTGTTTTGGCAGCCCCTATCCAGGGTAGACTTTTGATACTTTATACTGCGGCTTTGGACGAGTCCCTCAGAGCCTTACTTGCTCTAGTCAATGATGAGGGTAAAGAAAACACACTTTATTATCTGAGTCGACGTTTAATACCGGCAGAAGTAAAGTATCCTCCTATTGAGAAATATTGTCTAGCTTTAGTTTTCGCCGCTCAAAAGCTTAGACACTACATGTTGTCTCATAAGGTCAACCTGATCTCGAAAGTTAACCCGTTGCAATATTTGATGACCCGACCAATACTTTCCGGACGCTTAGCAAGGTAGTTGATGATATTATTGCAATTTATCATAACTTTGATGCCCCTTCGCGCTATCAAATCGCAGATTCTCACAAATTTTCTTGCAGCGCACCCACTTCCAGCTGGGTCCCCTCTCAACGATGATCTACCAGACGAACAGATACTATAAGTAGAGCAGCCTAGTGCTAGACGTTGGGAAATGTACTTTGACATAGTGTCGTTAGCCCAAAGAGATAAAGGACAATAGACACTGATACCCGACAAAGAAGGAATCAGTTTGGTCTTCGTAACTCCCGATCAAGTGATGCTGAGATTCTCCTACCACTTGTCAGAGCCGTGTACCAATAATGAAGCAGAATACGAAGCTCTAGTCACTGGTTTGGAATTAGCAATACTAAAGGAAATTACAGACATTGCCATTTATGGCGACTCACAACTCATCATTCAATAAGTGGCATGACAGTACAAAATTCTGAAACTAAGATTAGAGGAATACTACCGGTACACGATGAAATTAGTTGAGCAGATTTCGAGCGTGATATTTTATAGAATTCCTCGAGCAGACAACGCCCGCGAGGACGCTTTAGTTAAACTCGCTAAAGAATTGGTTTGTCCACCCGAAGATTCTATAAATATTACGGTACAGAGATATCAGGCTTTATCACAAATTGACCTCGAAAGTCTACAAAAGCTTGGAAAAAAGAGATTGCAGCCTGTGTCAGATGATATAGAAGATTAACTTCAGCCATTGATAGAATATTTGCAAACAGGAAGGTTGTCATAAGACAAATCAACAGCGCATCAGATTCAGAAGAGAGCTCTCTCATATGCATTAGTTGATAGTGTTTTGTACAGAAGATCCTTCGATCAGATGTGGCTTAGATGCCTCAGCAGAGTAGAAGCATAAAAAATCGTTAAAGAAGTGCATGTCGGATTGTGTGGTGCTCACCAATCAGGACCGAAAATGAAGATGAAAATCAAGAGGCTCGGATACTACTGGCCGACAATGATAACAGACTGCATGGACACAGTAAAGAAGTGTCATCAATGCCAAGTGGACGGAGTGGTCTTGCACCAACCTCCGAATGTTCTACACCTCACGATCGCCTCATGGCCATTCGAGTGTTGGGGTACGGATATAGTGGGTCTGATAGACCCTCCGTCTTTAAAAGAACACAGATTCATACTCGGAGCTACAGACTACTTCTCCAAGTGGGCAGAGGCAGTTCCGCTACGGGAGGTTACAGCATAGCAAGTTCTATAGTTCTTCAAGAATCAGGTTGTCTACCGCTTCGGTGTGCCGCGCAGGATCATTTCTGACAACAGGCCCGCCTTCAAGAGCACGAAAATCAACCACTTTGTTAGAAGACACGGATAGATTGAAGATACTCTATGATATATTACCCCAAAGAAAATGGCTTGACATAAGCCTTCAACAAGACGCTCATTCAAATCCTAAAGAAGACGCTCGACGACAACAAAAGAGGATGGCACGAGAAATTGCTAGAAGCTTTGTGGGTCTACAGGACGATAGTCAAAACGCCGATGCAGTCTACACCATATGCACTTGTGTACGGGTCCGAGGCAATCCTTCCACTAGAAGTTCATCTACCGTCACTCCGGATCGCCGTCGCCAATCAAATTACAACAGAAGAGAACGCCAAACTACAACTGACAGAACTGGAAAGTCTCGAAGGGAAAAGGTTGCTCGCACAGCAGAATTTGGACTCTACCAAGTAATGATGATTTAAGCCCACGATAAGTTGGTCCGCCCGAGGTCATTCAAAATCGGTGAGCTCGTGCTCGTTCTCAAAAGACCTATTCTTGCACACCGCAAGATAGGTGGAAAATTTGAACCGAATTGGGAGGGACCATTTGTGGTGGAAAATGTTTACTCTGGAGGATCGTACCAGTTGGTAGATTCTCAAGGGGAGAGACCCATGTTGCCCATAAATGGATAGTATCTCAAGAAATACTACGCTACCTGAGGAATCTGGAGAAAAATTTCCATTCTGATGTAGAATAGGGCCAGCGTCTGTGCCTGGGTCCAAATTTTGTAATAAATTGAAATTAAATATAATAAAATAAATTTTCTCACAAAATAAAATACACTTGTTGAAATTTCTAAATCTAAATCTTATGAAATTATATTAAATAAGATAATGACATCAAAACAATTATAAAACTTATTAAAACAAAAAAAAGATAATGATTTTTTATCCTTGTTCTTTTTCCTGCACAACACCACCCACAAACATTTCCCTATTTACTTGTGCA
This sequence comes from Papilionanthe hookeriana x Papilionanthe teres, assembly GCA_022702705.1. Classification (NCBI taxonomy): domain Eukaryota; kingdom Viridiplantae; phylum Streptophyta; class Magnoliopsida; order Asparagales; family Orchidaceae; genus Papilionanthe; species Papilionanthe hookeriana x Papilionanthe teres. The sequence goes on from CM040423.1 coordinate 25,568,305, forward strand.
GGCGGTGTCGGGTTGCGTGTTGGTGTTTGCTTCCATAAACGGCTTGGACTTCGCTTCTTAAAAAAGAAACAAACGAAAAGAAGGCTACAAAAATGAAGTCGATGAGGAAAAGTGGTCTCAGAGAGGCCGAACAAACGTCAGGATACAGATGAACTGGGGGGTTCGTCGACTTACACCTCCTTGACACGAGACATACTCAGGTTTCATCCATGATCACTACTCCAGAAGGTGATCTTGTTGCTCTTCAGCCGAAAGAGTTCCAGATGCACCGTTGGCGCGTACAAAAAGAAGAAATGCAAATCGCCAAAAGCGTCGCCTCTTGGACAGGATGTAGAGGAGACAAGCTCGAGAGCTAGCTGCCGCGCTATCACCCATTCCAGAAGATTCTTACAATCTTGAAATGAAAGAAACTGACGACAGTGCACCACACACCGATATTGAGCCAGAGATTGCAGAGGATCTCGAGCCGACATTGGATCAAATGGAAGAAATTTTGACTGGATGTTTGACTTGCAACTCAGGTTTATCCAGATTGCCTACAATGTCAGGAGCACTTTCAGAATGCCCGGAATGTCATGTTTTACAACTTGAATAATATGTCATTCGAGGTATATGCAGCTGCCTTAATGCTACTCAGGAGTCGGGAATATCCTGAGGTAGAGCCATATGTTCCACAGTTTGTTCTACCGCCACCGCCGTCGCGAGGAGTTCCAAACTACATCATGGAAAATATTAGAAGAATGAAAAAGCAAGAATTTCAGCACTACGAAGACATACAAGGAAAGTTTGTCAATATCCTGGAAGGGCTCGACCTATACACTGGCGTATTCTCGAGGAAGGATGAAGAAGAAATTTTGTACTGCATTGAAACTCTACAGGCATTAGGCAGAGTAGGCCGCCTGAGGCCAAGGACATATACAGAGCCGTCAAAATGGAAAAGAGGAAAGGGCAAAGTCACTATTCAGTGTGGTTGTTGTTATAACTTTGCGATAGATCGACAAGATAATCCCTAAGGGATCTTATAGCATGATGAGGTGGACCCGATGCCTCCACAAATAAAGAAGATGATAAAGAGGATGGTGAGTGGTACGTGTTGCCAGCAGACTTTATTCCTAACAGCTGCATCATAAATATTTATGAGGATGGGGACTGTATCCCGCCTCATATCGACCACCATGACTTTGTGAGACCCTTCTGCACGGTCTCCTTTATAAGTGAAAGCAATATCTTGTTTGGACGAGAAATCCAGATTATCGGACCGGGAGAATTCTAAGGTTCTGTTGAAATCTCCTTACCAGTAGGATCAGTGCTGGAATTAAAAGGAAATAGAGCAGATTTAGCGAAACTCTGCAACAAATCATGAAAAATACTTTTCTTTAAAGTGCAATATCACTAAAAATGGGTAAAATTATATAGGAAAAACAGTATATATTTTTGGTGCATCAAAATCCCCCAAACATAACTATTACTTGTCCTCAAGTAATCCTTTTACTACATAAATATATAACTCAAGGCAATGTACTTTTCATCTGTTGGACACTAAAATTTTTCATTCAAAAGAATATATTGGTAAGACTTTTAGAAAGAAATTAACTCAGGTCTACACTACAGGTACAAAATATTCAGCAATCAAGTCTAAGGGTTCTAGTCTTTTATTTATTTTAAGATAAACTATAATTTTCAACATTAAGAGTGCCTTGAAAGACTGTGAAAAAGGAGTTCATGCAAACTTCATCAAAATGTAAACCAATACTTTAAATATAAATTCAGAAATGAAATCAAGTTCTCCCTTTAAGGTGACTCAAGTGAAGCCAATTTTTGATTAGGCATCTCCTTAAGCTTATTCTCATAAATATTTTTCTTCTTTTTTCTTTTCTTTTTCTTATTTATTTCTTTATTTTTGGGATTGTTTTTTAATCCTTCTTTTTTTTTCTTTCCTTTTTCTCTTTTTTTTTAATGAGGATTACTATATCTGGATAGCCTTTAATGATTTTGAACTTCACTCTCCTCTTTCTAAAGTTCAAACTTGAAACATCTCCTTACTTTATAATTAGGTATAAGCTTTATTATTCATCATAAAGTCACAATCTCTTCTTAACACATAATACTTTAAGTCTCTTAACATTTCAAAAATAAAGTTTTCTTTACTTTAATTAGTTAACTATAATCATATCCTTTCATACCAAATATCTTACCCCTATAAAATTAACCTTTATTACTAAAAACTTTCATCCAATCCTTCCATAATATTCAACTGAAATAAAAAGTTTTAGTTATCTAAAGTGAGGTTCAATTGCCAGAAGTTATGCTAATAATTTTTGAAAAAATAATAATTGAGAATAAATAAGAGTTAATATTTTTCTACCCTCCCCAAACTTAAATTTTTCAATAAATTTAAAATAGTAGAGTAAAAGAAACTAACATTTTTGTGTTGGGATATTGAAATCTTCATCAGCTATCTGGTATTAGTCAAAATTTACAGCCAACAGGTATGAAACAGTTAGTAACAATGATATAAATTTTTTAAACATTTGCAAGGTAAAGAGATATTAACTTTAAACATCTAAATATCCAACAAAACACCACAACTACTAAACAAACTATTACAACGCTACAAAGTTCATTTAAAAATTTCAACTTTTCATTACAACATAACAGTACATCAATAGGTTTACACATCACATGAAAAGTAAATAACTACTACATTACAAAAACAACACATCACATAACAAGAAAAATAGAAATAGAAAGAAACAAACTACCACTCTTCATCACCAGGTTCATCAGCAAGGGTCAACACGATCAGGTCTATACGGTGTATAGCTGGGGCAAGTAGGGATTATCACATCAGTCTCCTCCCTCATGAATCTGACCTGAGCGTCATGATAGGCAATATCGAACTCAGCTCTTCTTCTCATATAATCTTCATTCACATCACTTCTAGCCTCAAACACATCCATCCTACCATGGAGTCTATCCATACTAGCACTCTGTAATCTCAGCTGCTCCATAATATCGGACAAAGTAGGGGGCTCAAAAGTAGATGGAATATCGTAGATCGTAGTAGGAATATCAGTACTCCATAATATCGAACCATCTGATTGAGGCATCCCCTCTTAGAGAAAGGTATTGAACTCACTCTTCCTCCCAATCTTTTCTTCATCCTCTACAATTTTACACTATATTTCATACCTTATAAACTGTATGGATAGGTTCGTCTAGGCTAGATGAAGTTCTAGGAACAAACCTCATGCGATTTGGTTGAGTCTAGCTTGAGATCTTAGGTCTAGAAGGTGGAAGGCTCATGGGTTACACTAGTCGAAGACGATGAAAGAGCGCCGATGAAGGCTCAATGGTATAGCTACCTCTTCAGAATTGTTGAACTCTACTCCAGACTAAACACACAGAGCATGAAATAGGGCAGGATGTCCTAATCCTCCAGTGGTCTCTCCTCTAGCAATAGACTGAATTTTCTTGAAGACAATAGCTCCAATATCAATTTTCTTCATATTCTGAATACAATAGTTCAGAATTGCTCTATCCCTTGTAACTTCACTGTGGTGATAAGAAGGTAACAGTCATGCATAAATGAAATAGTGCCAAACTTTAGATGCAACATTTAACTTGAAAACAAGGAAGTTAATCATTTATTTTTGACTTACTTTCCATTCCCCTTTTCCGTCTGTCAGAAAAGCAATCACTTCCTTCATATTCGCCTCTCGGGTATCTAAATTTTCATATTCGCAAACAAAAGGTTCCCAAGTCTGATAAAATGCATTGATACGCTGAGGGGTAAATTCAACAATTTTTCCTCTAACTAGCACATATTCAGTCTCAGTCTAGGGCATATTAGCATAGAACTCTCTAACAATACCCAAAACAACATTAGTAGTAAAATAGCAAAATCTTTCCCATTTTTGCTCGGCAATTAACTGTTCAACAGATCTACCAGGATTGTCAAAAGCTCGATCTTGAATACACTTCTTATTGTAAAGGTAAAAATTAAAAAGAAATTGTGCTTTAACATTGACAAATCTTTCTTCATCATAATCAAGTTTTCTCTTCCCTTTACTCATCCTTGGAGCCATGTGAATTTCTAAAAATTTCAAGAAAATTCTAATAAATTCCAAATCCATAATGTAACAAACTTCAAATACTATTCTAAACAAGTAAGAGCAAATTTCATCATAGAAAATCCATAAATTTCTTCAAAAATCTCAAAATTCCAATCTAAGCAATGTGAGAGATTCCTATGGTGAAAATAAAAAATTTTTAACTCAAAGTGAAGCTCTTACTAAAAGAAGTGTAGATCCAGTCTCGAAAAGCCTTGAAATCGCTTCAAATCTAAGATCTAGCAAGCCCTAGGTCTTCAAAGTTTCGAAAATAGAGGAGGAAGACGAAAGTAATGGAAAAAATAGTGGGTCCCAGGGTCAAAATCACGAAATAAATAGGTTTTGGCCTTTTCCTGTACTCGGGTGCCGACAGCGCTCGATTTTTTTTAAATTGGACAAAGTCTCTGGATTTGGGCGCCGGTGGCGCTAGTGCAAAAAATTTTTCTGGGCCCAAATTTTTTTTGTAATTTCAATCATTTCGTCCTCCACGATGAAATTTAACACTTCATTAAGCATCTATTTCATCACACAAGTAATAACTAACACAATTCTTACATAAACAACACAAAACATCACTTCTATATATAAAATCCACATTACAACATAAACACTAATATGTTCATCAAATCAAACAAACAACTCTTAGATTTTTAGTGTTGTAAGTACACTATGACAAGAAAACACTAAAATCTAAGCACACACAATGAAATTAAGCATAGAAAATCCAAGTGCAAACTACAAAACAAAGAAAAGCAAAGCAAATACTAAACACACCAAACAAAATTAAGCAAAGTAAAGCAACACACATCAAACATAAGCAGAATCCTGTAGTCACTCCTCATCAGTCTCTGAACTATCTTCCTCTCTGATATCTCTAATAGATTGTTGATGCACGAAAAAATTGTAGAAGGGACGAAGTGGGAATTCATCAGATGAATCCTCAGCAATCACAACATTCTTCTTCATCAGATTAATCAAGCCCATTTCAATCCGACCAGTGTGATCAAATTGTTCCTTCATCCTCCAGTCTATGTGATCAAATAAATCAAAAATATTATTAATGACATTCAAAACATTCTGTACCTCTTTTTCCAACTGCTTGATTCTCTTCAGTATCACTCTAGAACTTTCAAGAAAGTAAGACTGAATGGGTTGTGAAGTCCGAGTTGGTTGATCAGCTAGCAGATCCATATTACCTTCATCTCCTACTGTTTGGTAGTCATAAAGATTAATTGGATCAATAGGCCTCCAAGGAAGAATAACCTTTTTCCAACTCTCATACGGAACTTGTGATTGACTACACAACAGAAATATGGTGGACGGGTGTCCAAGCCCATATTTAGATCCGTGAACTATCAATCCTAAAACTGATTTCACAATTATATTTCCAATATCAATCGGTCTTCTAGTTTGAATACATAAATTCAAAATAACACTTTCCTTGGTTACTTTACTAATCTTCAACGTTGGAAATAACTTCACCAAAATATAATAATACCACTACTTTGACACTGGATTTAAAGGTGTAGATGGGAAACTAATATATCCCTTGTCTCTTACTTCCCAATCTTCATTTTCATCCGTCAAATAACGATAAACATCATTCAAATTATCGCTTGTCACATTAAAATTGGAATATTGGCAGATAGGTACATTCTCAATCATAAAGAAATCATTAATTCTCGCAGGAGTGAATTGCACAAACCTACCTCACACATAAACAAATCCTTGGTTGATCCCGTGAAGACTTGCATAGATTTCCTTCACAACCGGAACGACTACACAGCGGTAGTGTAACATAGCACTTCCCAACGCCTTTCCTTTATTATTTCTTCAACTCTTGTAGTAGGATTATCCATACCTTGATTAATAAAGCCTCTTTCCTTGATAATCCTCCTCTTCATCATCACCTTGTTGAATAATCGCTGTGCCTCGAAACTGATAAACTTCCGTCGGTTGAAAATTCGAGATCGAGGGGTTTCTATGGAGTAGGAATCCATGGGATAAGAATTGGGAAAGGATGTTTTTATTTTTCTGGAGTTTGGAAGTTTAAGGAATTTAAGGAGTTATAAGAAAGAAGATCCAACTTAAATCGCATTTTGAAACTCCAAAAACCGTCAATAGGTTTTGGGCGCCGGCGGCGCTCAAACTCAAAATTCTGCACAAATCTCTGTAATTGGGCCTCGCCGGCGGTGCCAGTGGTAAAAAAATTTCAACGAACTTCGTTTGGCCCAAAATATTCCAATATCTCAATTCAATCCAATATTTATCTAGGAGCGATTAGGATTCCAAAATAACTATCTAAAAGAATAACTAAAACAAACAAGCAAACACACCACAAAAATACATATGGGTTGCTTCCCATAAGCGTTTGGTTTAACATCGTCAGCCCAAAAAATCATTCAGTTAATCGAGATGACTCAGCATTAAAACCTCTTTGAAGTCAGGTTGAAACCCGTCAAAGTAAGGCTTTAATTGATGCCCATTAACCTTGAAAATCATCCCAGTATTAGGATCCTCAATATCAATAGCTCCAAAAGAATGAACTTTTACAACTGTAAAAGGTCCCAACCATCTAGACATGAGCTTTCCAGGAAATAATTTTAACCTTGTGTTGTATAACAAAACTTTCTATCCATATTCAAATTTCTTTTTCAATATCTTCCGATCATGCCACAATTTCATTCTCTCTTTATAGATCGTGTCATTGTGATAAGATGCATTTCTAATTTCTTCCAATTCATTCAATTGCATAAATCTCTTCTCTCCAGCATTTTTTAAATTAAAATTCAATTCTTTTATTGCCCAATATGCTTTATGCTCCAATTCAATCGATAAATGACAAGTCTTACCAAATACTAGTTTATAAGGAGACATTCCAATAGGGGTCTTAAAAGCAGTCCTATAAGCCCATAATGCAGTATCTAATCGAGCAAACCAATCTAATTTGTGATTATCCACAATTTTGTTTAAAATTCTTTTAATTTCACGATTAGACACTTATGCTAAACCACTAGTCTAGGGATGATAAGTAGTAGAGATTCTATGAATAATATTATATTTCTCAATCAATCTCTTAATTTGATTATTCCTGAAATGAGATCCACCATCAGTTATAATCACTCTCGGCATTCCATATCTCGCAAATATATTTTTCTTTAACAATTTTGAAACACTATGAGCATCACATCTAGGTAAGGCAATAGCTTTAATCCATTTCGAGACATAATCAATTGCACCCTGTATATATAAATTCTCAAATGAAGGAGTAAATGGTCCCATAAAATCTAATCCCCATACATAAAAAATTTCAACTTCCAAATTATAGTTTAGAGGCATTTAATTTTTTCTAGAGATATTACCTACTCTCTGACATCGATCACATGATTTAATATATTTGTATACATCCTTAAAAAGAGTAGGTCAATGAAATCCAGATTGTAAAATCTTAAAAGTAGTTTTATCAACACCGAAATGACCTCCAAATTCAGAACCATGACATCGTTGAATAATTAAATTAGTTTCTTCCTGTGGCACACATCTCCTAATAATCATTACACTATTTATATAGATAGGGCTCATCTCAAAAATAAAATTTTGCATCATATTTAAACTTCTTTTGTTGTTGCCTTGTTAAATCAGGTGGTACAATATCACTCAAAATATAATTCACAATATCAGCATACCGAGGCAAATTTCTTCCCATAATAGTATAAAATTGTTCATCAGGGAATGTTTCTGTAACTTCCTTCTCAAATTCAGATAATTTATCATATTCTAATCTCAACAAATGATCAGTTATTTGGTTATCAGATCCATTCCTATCAACTATCATAAAATCAAATTCTTGCAGAAGAAGTATCGATCTAATCAATCTTGGTTTGACATCCTTCTTTTGCATTAAGTATTTAATAGCTGAATGGTCTGTATGCACAATACTTCTAGCTCCAATTAAATAAGGTCTAAAATTTTCAAAAGTAAATACTATAACTAATAACTCTCTTTCAGTAGTGGTATAGTTAATTTGAGCTTCATTAAGAGTTTTACTAGCATAGTAAATGACTTCGAAAACTTTATCATGCCTTTGCTCCAACGCTACTCCGATCGCATAATCACTAGCATCACACATAAGTTCAAATGGTTTCTCCCAATCAGGTGAAACAATTATAGGTACGATGATTAATTTCTCTTTTAATAATTCAAAAGCACTCAAACATTCATCATTAAAATCAAATTTTCTATCATTTTCTAGAAGTCGGCATAAAGGTTTAATAATTTTAGAAAAATCTTTAATATATCTCCTGTAAAATCCAGCGTGTCCCAAGGAACTCCTCACCTCTCTCATGGTAGTGGGTGGTGGCAATCTCTCAATCACTATAATTTTAGCAGGGTTGACCTCCATACCATATTAAAAAATTTTACGCCCAAGCACAATGCCTCTTGCAACTATAAATTAACATTTCTCCCAATTCAGAACTAAATTTGTTTTCTTGCAAAGCACCAAAACTTTTGCTAAGTCATCCAAACTGATTTTAAATGAAGTTCCGAATACAGAGAAATCATCCATAAAAACTTCTATTCCATTATCTTTCATACTGCTAAAAATAGACATCACATCTCTGAAACGTTGCAGATGCATTACACAGTCCAAAAGGCATTCTTCGAAAAGCAAGGGTTCTGTAAGGACTAGTAAATTTTGTCTTTTCTTGATCCTCAGGAGCAATAGGTATTTGATGGTAAACATTATATCCATCTAGAAAGCATTAGTACTTGTGTCCAGCAAGTCTATCCATCATTTGATCGAGAAAAGGAAGAGGAAAGTGATCTTTTCGGGTGGCGGCATTTAATTCCCTATAATCAATACAAATTCACCATCCCTTAATTTTTCTTATGGGTATAATTTCATTACATTCATTCACTTCAACAGTCACTCCTCCCTTTTTTGGTACATAATGTATTGGACTCACCCAAGCACTATCCGAAATAGGATCAATAATTCCAGCATCCATCCATTTTAAAATCTCCTTCTTAACTACTTCTTTCATTATTGGATTCAATCTCCTCTACGGATCAACTCTCAGTTTATGTTCTTCATCTAATAAAATCCTGTGCATACAAATCAAATGACTGATTCCTTTAATATCCGCTAAACTTTATCCAAAAGCCTTTTTGTATTTTTTTAAAATTTCTAATAATTTTTGTTCTTGATATTCGTTTAACTCCGAAGATACAATAACTAGTAGGGTAGATGATTCTCCTAAAAACATATACTTCAAATGATTAGGGAGAATTTTCATCTCAAGTTCAGGAGGTTTTATTATAGATGGAATTAAGCTTTTATCTCCACCTTCCATAGTTTCAAATACTTCAAATCTCTCCTGAACATACTCCAAATCTTCATTCTTTTTATTATCTGAATTTTCTTCATTTTCAATTCCTTCTTCAAAGATATTTTCATACTCTATTTCTTTTTCAAATATATTTTCAAAATGATCATTTCTCAAATACTCACAGACCTCCATCCTAAAACATTCATTATCTTTTTCCATTGAGGGATACTTCATAGTTTTCAAAATATTAAAGGTCACCTCTTGATCATTAACCCTCGTAGTTAATTCTCCTTTTTAAACATCAATTACTGCTCTCCCAGTAGCAAGGAATGATCTTCCCAAAATGATTGGAATTTCTTTATCTTCCTCCATATTAAGTACAATAAAATCCACAGAAAAGATAAATTTATCCACTTTCACTAACACATCTTCCACCACTCCTTTAGGGTAAGTAATGGAACGATCGACCAACTGAAGAGTCACAAATGTACGAGAAATTTCTCCTATTCCCAACCTTTTGAAAGTTCATAAAGGCATAAGATTAATACTAGCTCCCAGATCACATAAGGCTCTTCCGAAAATTTTTCACATATAAGACACGGGATAATGAAACTACCAGGATTTTTAAGTTTTTCCGGAAGCTTCTTCTGAATAATTGCACTACACTCTCCACTAAGTGAAACAGTTTCATGATCTGTGAACTTTCTTTTCTTTTCGAGAATATCCTTCATAAACTTAACATAGTCAGACATCTGTTCTAATGCTTCAACAAAAGAAATATTTATTGTTAATTTCTTAATGATCTCGAAAAAGTTTCCAAATCTATTATCCCTGTTTTGTTGCTTCAATCTTTAAGGAAATGAAGGCGTTGGTTTTTCAACAGTAATCTTCTTTGGTTCAAGAGGATATTCCAAGTTTGGATAAATCTTGTTTGAATCTTTTTCAGTATCCACCTTCTCCTTTTGTATTTCAACTTCTTTTTGTACTCTTGTCTCCAATTCCTTCCCACTCCTTAATTGAATAGTGACCCGACCCGCAATAATGCAATAATATTCGCTTCCAAAAGATGACAAAAAACTTGACCCAATTTATAAATAGCGGCTAGTGTATAAAATCAAAATGTTGTAAAATTTTAGAAAATATTTTACACACTAGGGGTACTACGCAAGTATACGTATCGTTTCAAGTAATACAGGGTTTTCTTTTATAACCCCAGTATCAATTCCACAGAGAAGCGAGGTAAGCAATCCTTTAGGCTAATTCCAGTCTATTTCTATAAAGCCTAAATTTGGAATATTGATTAAAAAGGTTTTCTAATAACTAATCCTAAATAAAGTTCTTAAATAAAAAGATAACTTATGGATAAATTGGTTTGGAGAATTTTGAGATGTTAAATACTACCTTTCTCTTGCAATTACATAAATAATGTGTATGAAAGAAATGCCTAGAATTTAATGTAGTGCCAAATAGAAGTAATCCTATTCTTTACCCTTTGGTCCAGGTGTAAAGAACATTGGCTAATCTATAGATCGGTTCAGGGTGTTTTATTAGTAAAATGAGTTAATCTAGGCTCACACTTCTAGATGTCCAAGGGTGGCTATGGTCGGCCCTACTAGTGACCCGTTCCCTTTCTATAAACCAAATTATTAGAATTTAGTGTGTCACTCTAAGAACTAATTAATTCTACGCCCATTAAAAAATATTTTCCTATTTATTGGCACTTCACCTTGAATGACCCGCACAAGGCCTTCGATTACCCAAGGATTCATGTGATATCTACTAGTTAAGAACTCATCTCCGGATAGGTCTCAAAATTCTTCAACAGATTTTAACAATACAAGTGATCAATTTGTAAAGTAAATGAAGATCTGGTATGAATATCATCACCATAATTTAAAAAAAGAATATCTAAGCAAATCTTAATTCCTAATCATGCATCTATTTCATTACAAAATAAAAGTAAATGAAAATAATGGCATAAGAAGTAAAAGGGTTGATAGAATTATGTAATAATCTAAGTGCCAACAAGGAACTTATTTCATTAGTATTCTATTATTTTTATGCAACAATGTGTCACCTAGAAACATTTAATGGTTAATTCTATCATAAAAATAATTTGCCTACACATGCCACTACTTCATATTAAAAGAAAGAGTAAAGAAAATCACTTATGAAGCATGGATAAATCACGACAGAAAACTCTGTTTAAAACAAAGAAAATCCACTAGAAAATGTTTACAACAATTACAAGAGAATGAAGAACACAATACTTGGCTTTTTCCCTTTGAAGGAAAGAAGAAGATCTCTCCACCAAAGTTTCCCACCGGTCCATGCACCGCTCGTACATCCCTTACATAAATATCTCAAAATTTCTCACCAATCTCTCCATAAGATTGAAAAATCTACATCTTCATAACTCTAAATGACTAAAATGACAAAGGGAGAAAAAAGAGACTATATGGTGCAATTTTTTCTGAAGGAGTACCTTTCTATTTATAGGCTTCAAGGGTTGCCTCAAGGCACCTCTTTAAAATGTGTCCACATTCAATGAATCTTCTAGAAGGTGTGTCTGGCGCCTAGGCGCCAAGTTCTGGCACCTAGGTGCCAGACTCCGTGCCCAAAACAGTCGCACCCCTTCACTTTGGTTCACATCTCTTCGTGATTTAAACCGCTCCAATGTGTCCAAATACATTGTAACACATGTCCTATATATTAGGAGTAACTTCCAGGCTTCTAGAAGGTTTAGAAACTACTTAACACCTTCAAACTAACTCCCAAAGTCGTCAAAATCCCGTCCAATAACCGTTTCTGGATGATTCTGGTGCCTAAGCACTGGGTTTTGGCTCCTAGGCGGCACCCTGTGCGCAGCTCCACAGTTTTGCTCCGTTTGGCTTTGTTTCAACTCTGTTTCGCCCCATTTCAGTTGCGTTGCGTTCCTAAAATCTTCACCTACAAGATAGACATAAAAACACCTTTCTCAAAAGTATAATTTCATTCAAAAATATGTGAGAAATATAAAAGATATTAAGCATAAAAAGACATATCAATATGTGCTAAGTTAGAATTTGTTTTCTTGCTCATCTTGGCTCAAAATTGCATAGTTTTTGCTTCATTTTCTCTAAAATCATATTTTTATACTTGAAAAATAAAAATATGCAAAATTATGCAAAATACCTTCCTTTATAGTGTAATATCATTAAAAATATGCATAAGGTGGGCATGAAATGAACACTAAAAATAGGTACTTTTTTCATGGATCAAAATCCCCCAAACTTAAACGTTACTTGTCCTCAAGTAACACTATAATCATGTAAAACCACATAAGCAAATCATGTGTATGAGTTTCTTTAGGAATTTCTAAAATTTTGTTCTAGAAATGTAGTAGTCCAATTTAGAAAAAATTTTAGTAAATGAGACCAATTTAAAGTTTAGAAATCTCTTAGATGAAAGAGTATGAAAATATGTGTTGCTATCTACTTCAGAAATGCTTGTAAATTTTCAAAATATAGGGGTTAGACATTTTATTTTCTTTACTTAAAAACCTTTATTAAAAATAATTATACTAACTATATTATATTTTTAAGCTTAAGATTTTCTCAAATCTTATACTTTAAAAAGCTCAGGTGTGGAACCAATTTTTGATTAGACCCTTTAATCCTCAAGCTTCTCATTCCTTTTTCACATACTATACTTTTCTTTTTCTTTTCTTTCTTCTTCTTTAATTTTTTTATTTTTTTTAGGCAAGGATTACTATATCTGGATAGGCCTTTAATAATTTTGAATTCCACCCTTCCTTTCCTAAAGCATAAGGTAGATATATATCTTTTACTTAGAAATATAATAATAGTTTTGAAAATTAATTTTCAATAAAAGAAATTTAAATATTGAAAACAAAAGTCTAATCCTTCTATTTTTCTAAAAATACAACTTTTCTTACTAAAGATGGTTACACAATACTTATCATTTCTTCACTAAGAAAAATTTAACTTTAAATTTTTCATCACTACTATAAATTTTACCTAAATTCTCTTACTCATTTCTATATTCAAAATTTTATTTCCCTAATATAACTTCATACACATACTTATTTTTTAATCAAAAATCAATTTTATTTATAGCATTTTTTAGGCAAATAAAATTTAAGTTTTTCAAAATTCATTTTTCATCCCCCCCAAACTTGAATTTTAAAATATTTTGCAATTAATTCCATAAAATGTAGGAGGAAGAAAAATAAAAGATAAATCTACTAACTACTATAACATCCTATCAAATTTATATACATGCATAATCATGATAGAATGATTGCAGAAGAAAGTAAATCTAGCCTAAAACATGCGTACAATAATATTAAACTAAAAAGAAAGTATACTAACTTTAAAATATATTTTTCTTCCTACCCCCAAACTTGAATTTGAATATGTATAACATTCAACACAGAAAATATAAGCAGGAAGAAAAATAGTTCAGAAATTCTATCTATTACAATTGTCTATCAATAACATCTATATGTATTCATCAGGACAGAATAATTTGCAACAGAACGTAAATCTAAACTAACATGCTAGAATAAAATTAAATTAAAGAAAGGTTAAATAAGCATGACAAACATCAGCATGGGAAAATATATTTAAGTGTTCTTCAAATCACTAAATTGTTGTAACACAAACACAAATACAAACACACAAACTAAAATACCTAGACTCGCAGATTCATAAAGAAATATCAATTAAGGTTAATTTGATCTCCTTTTCTACTCACATTTTCCCTCCTTACTTTCAATTTCTAACGGAAGAAACTACACTAATAATGTGGGTGCATTAGTAAAATTAGTGCAGTTCATATATATTTTGTTTACTAAATAAGTTCGCGACCTTACTCAATGAAAACAAAGTCAGTTAAAGGAAGTAACAGAGTTGACATGGAGTGGTCCAAGTCTAAACTCTACATGCTTTAAGGTAATGCTCAGCTCCAGTTGAGAACTGAGTTATAACAGACTCGTCAGCCTACTACCACCAGAAGTCATATACAAATTTAGTCAAGACCAAGGCATAACCTCACAAATCTAATTTGCACTAAAGCAAACTCAGAACATAAACATAAACAATCATGACTCTCAATCACACTAAATCAAAGTACACTGATAACTATGGGTTGCCTCTCATATAGCGCTCGGTTTTAACGTCACGGGCCTGACAAATGATTCCACATGGATTAAAATTCTAATTAAGTAATCCTCGGTCAACCGCCCAATCATTTTCAGATCCAGGGATTCCTATAAAATCCTCAAATTTTAATTTTTCACTCAGCTCTTCATTTTCAAGTTGATTTATATCATTGTTCCTCATATTTCTTTCTAGATCCAATACTATTCTATTAATTTTCTGAATTTGCATATTAATATCATCCTTGAAATTTATAATAAATGGATCTTTATAAGATACTTCAATATCTCTCAAATTTTGTATTAGATTCTCTTTAGATAATTCAGATTCTGGATCAGTATCTTCTATGTTACTCTTCTGTTTCAAATTATCTTCCAATTCTTCCCCTTTATAATAATTAAATGGAGGATCAATCTTAGTTGAGGAAATAGGTTTTTCTAATTCCTTAGT
Organism: Papilionanthe hookeriana x Papilionanthe teres; assembly: GCA_022702705.1. Taxonomy (NCBI): domain Eukaryota; kingdom Viridiplantae; phylum Streptophyta; class Magnoliopsida; order Asparagales; family Orchidaceae; genus Papilionanthe; species Papilionanthe hookeriana x Papilionanthe teres. The sequence continues at coordinate 25,583,359 of CM040423.1, forward strand.
AATTTCATCCAATGGTCTTCCAATATCCTTATCCTCTTTTATCAACTCAAAGTTCTTTTGAAATATATCCTCAAATTCTCTTCCAAGTCTTAGTTCAATAATTTTATCATGTTCATCATTCAATTCAGGTTTTTCTTGTGATTGAGTCGAATCCAAAGATATAAAGACTGGTTGTGTAGATGAATTCCCTAAATAGGTAGGCTTTAAAATTCTATCTTAAGTTCATGAGATTTTTCAATAGATGGAAATAAAAGTTTACTATTTTCGGTGACGTCCATCATTTCACACCTCTCTTGAACATACATACAGTCTTCTTTAAATAACATTTTTGAATCATCATGAAAATCCATTCCGACCTCATCTGTTTTCTTATTCTCAATACTTTCTTGGAAATGATTTTTATTTAGATAATCAATTTCATCCATCCAAAAATAATCATCAATTTTCTCAGCTGGATGTTTCATAGTCTTTAATACATCAAAAGTTACTTCCTGGTCATTAATATTTATAGTCAACTTTCCTTTTTGTGCATCTATCATAGCTTGTCCAGTACAAGGAAAGGTCTCCCTATAATAATTGGAATTTCTTTATCTTCTACCATATCTACTACAATAAAGTCCACAGGAAAGATAAACTTATCCACTTTAACAAGCACGTCTTCTAACTCCTTTTGGATAAATGATAGATCGATTAGCTAACATAAGGGTTACAGTAGTGGGAGAAACATCGACTAAACCTATCCTTCTAAATATAGATAGAGGCATCACATTAATGCTCACTCCTAAATCACATAAAGCTTTTCCACATAATCTTTTTCCAATTGCACAAGGAATTGTAAAGCTACAAGGATCGTTAGGTTTTCGAGGAAAATTTATCTGAAGTATAGCGCTGCACTCCTCATTTACTGCAACTGTCTCGTTATCCCCAAATTTCCTTTTCTTGTTTAATATCTCCTTCATAAACTTTGCATAACTTGGCATCTGTTTCAAAGCTTCAGTTACAGGAATATTTATTGTTAACTTCTTAAGTACTTTCAGGAATTTTGAAAATTTCTTATCCAACTCATGCTGTTTAAGTCTTTGAGGAAATGGAGGTGGTGGTCTTTCTAAATTGATTTTAGTTGGAGATATTAATTTTTATAGATCCTTAGAAACATGTTCTTCAGGTCTTTTAGTTTCCTTTGTGTCTCTCACAACTTCTTTCTCTTTTTTAACCACTTCCTCTATCTCTCTTCCACTTTTTAAATGGACAGCTTCTACTTGTTCATTAGTGTCTTCTTTACGGTTGATCTTAATGTTGCTAGGAAGTGTTCCTTGGGGTCTATTGCTAAGTGAATTAGCCATTTGTCCCAGTTGATTCTCTATATTTTTAATCACAACATTTTGACTTTGCAACTGGTTTCCCATTTTCAATACCACTTCTTCCATAGACATCTCCTTATCCTCAAATTGTTGATCATTGTTAGAGTCCGGTGGATATGAAAGTCTATAGTTTGTGTTCCCCTGATTATTCCAACTTCCATTAGGATTTGCATGATTATTTTCCCATTTTTGGTTTCCACCATCAGTAGTATGATTCCAGTTAAATTTAGGATGATTCTCCCAACCTGAGCTGTAAAAGTTAGAATATAGGTTGTTTGTGGTATTTAAAGTTTCATATGATAAGTTAGAATCAATCATATTCCCTAATGAAATTTTCTCACTTACTGGAGTAAATTGAGGCTGGTTCATTCCAAATTGGTCTAACTTCCTTGATATTTCAGCAACCTGAGAAGCAAGAATTGCAATCACATCTATATCATAAACACTGGCTACCTTTTTAGGGTTTACCCTTGCAGAGGGCCATTCAAATTCATTTGTAGTCATTTCTTCAATTAACTCATACGCTTCATCAAAATGATTTTGACATTAACGATCCACCAGTGGCAGCGTCAATTATAAACTTAAGGGATCCTACTAACCCATTATAAAAAGTTTGAATGATTAACCAATCAGGCAGAGTATGATGTGGACACTTTCTTAGGAGTTCCTTAAATCTTTCCCAGGCTTCATATATTGATTCCCCTCCATATTGACAAAATGAGATAATATCGTTTCTAAGTTTAGCTGTCCTTGAAGGTGGAAAATACTTAGCTAGAAATTTCTGAGTTAACTCTTCCCAATTTTTAATAGAACCGGGTGCTAATGAGTATAACCACATTTTAGCCTTATCCTTTAGTGAGAAAAGAAAAATCCTTAGCCTAACAGCATCGTCTGACATATCGTTATAATGAAATTAGCATAAAGTTCTAGAAAACTAGATAAGTGTAAATAGGGATCCTCCAAAGGAGTTCCCCCAAACTGATTATTCTGCACCAGTTGGATAATCTCAGGATTTATTTCAAACAAGTCAGCTTCTATGACAGGGTTTTGTATACTTGAGTGAATTTCATCTGTCGTAGGATTTACGTAATCCCTCAATGAAGTATGATGATTTTCCAAGTTATTATCTTGAAAATTTTCCATTTCCATTTCTAGTTTTTCGAGTCCCTTCTATTTTTTTAATTTTTTCCATTTTTCTAACTCGGGATCATAAGACACAAGTCCTTTAGATCCTTTGTTTCGCATACAGAGCACAACAAACAGTACATTAACAATTAAACAAATAATAGATAAAATATATTCAACACAACAAAATATTTTCACAAACACCTTATTTTTCACACAAACAGTTTTTACGACACTACAATTTTCCAAGTCTAAACCTAATTATTTCAACTAAAATTCTCCTAAAGTTCTTACCGAAGCTTCCCCGGCAACGGCTCCAAAAACTTGACCCGACCCGCAATAATGTAGTAATATTCGCTTCCAAAAGATGGCCAAAAACTTGACCCAATTTATAAATAGCGGCTAGTGTATAAAATCAAAATGTTGTAAAATTTTAGAAAATATTTTACACACTAGGGGTACTACGCAAGTATACGTATCGTTTCAAGTAATATAGGGTTTTCTTTTATAACCCCAGTATCGATCCCACAAAGAAGCGAGGTAAGCAATTCTTTAGACTAATTCCAGTCTATTTCTATAAGGCCTAAATTTGGAATATTGATTAAAAAGGTTTTCTAATAACTAATCCTAAATAAAGTTCTTAAATAAAAAGATAACTTATGGATAATGGTTTGGAGAATTTTGAGATGTTAAAGACTACCTTTCTCTTGCAATTACATAAATAATGTGTAGGAAAGAAATGCTTAGAATTTAATGTAGTGCCAAATAGAAGCAATCCTATTCTTTACCCTTTGGTCCAGGTGTAAAGAACATTGGCTAATCTATAGATCGGTTCTGGATGTTTTATTAGTAGAATGAGTTAATCTAGGCTCACACTTCTAGATGTCCAAGGGTGGTGTTGACCTCATTTTTGATGAGGCCTTCTCTTCTTCTCTTTAATACTTAGGATCTAGCCTTAGGCTTTTCCTTTGACTGTCTTAGAGGACTAGAATTGGGACCCACCTTTTAGAAATTCAAATCACTTCTTAACTCCCTGCAAACTCTACAAACTTGACTATAGACCCCTAATCACCTAGAGGGTTGAAATCAAATATGGAAGTTTAAATGGTGAGTTCCTATAGGACTCTTTGGCCTTAGGACCGCCCACAGGTGGCACTGTGCAGGTGAAGGAGCTGACTTACATACACACTACACTTATACACTACACTTATACACTACACTTTCACACACCCATACCTAACTTGACCTCCTGAGTCATGTGGGTGATTCACATGGATGGTCCTTAACCCCTAAGCCCTTGGCTAAGAGGGTTAGGAACAACATAGTGAATGCCTCAAATGAGTCCCTTCATGACTCATATGGGCTTGACATGGCTTCATGGCTCAACCAAAATGACTTCTTTCCACTTACATCCACCCAATCTTCAATTTTCCAAATTTTCAATTTTTGACCCCGGGGCCCTACACCTACTAAACCTACCAAAAAAACCCTCGAAACTACCCAAAATTCTCAAAAATTTCCAAATTACCCAAAATTCTCCAAAATCATTCCCAAACATTTCCACATCACTTAAATTGATCATCCATACCCAAAAATACCAAAAATTCCAAGAAAACCTCCCAATACCCTCCAAATACCCAAAATACCCCTCTTGGCCAAAAAATCCAAAAATTCAGAAAATTCCCAGAAAATTCCATAAAATCCCAAATATTCCCAATTTCATTTTTTCCAACTACACCATAGGCCAATTTTGTCAATTTACCCTACTTTTGTCAAAACCCCCAATTTGACCCATTTTAACCCAAAGTGAACCCAATGTCAACCCAAACCTACCCAATTGACCTCAATTTTGGTCCAATTCAATTCTAAACTTCAATTCAATATCCCCAATACCAATCTAGACCAAATCCAAGTCCAATTTGATTGACATTTGGATCCAATCTCACTTTTGGCCTTAAAGCCCAATTTGGACCCATGACCCAAACCTAACCCAAACTCACCCAATTCAATTCCAATTAACCCCAAATCTTTTCTAAATCTTCCTTAACATTCCCACAAAAAAAACACTAACATGATTTGCCCAAAATTTAGACCCAAACCCCACTCAAACTCAACCCAAAGCTAAAAGGCCCTATTTTGACCTAAACCCAAACCTAACCCAAATGAGCCCAAACCCCAAAATCAAAGCCCAACCAAAGTCAAAACCTCTTTGAAACACTCCCATAAACATTTATCAACATTGGTTTTACATCAATTTCAACTCTAGCCCAACATTAGCCCAACTTGGCCCACTTGGACCTACATAGGCCCACTTACCAAATAAACCCAAATTCAAACCAATTCAACTCCAAATCACACCAAATTGACTCCAAGCCCTTCATAGAACCTCCCTAAACCAATTATGACATTTATTTGACAAAGTTCTTCACAAAATATTTACCCAAATGCCCATCCTAAAATCAAAAAGCCCATTCCCCTTAAACTTTCCTAAAAGCCCACTTCACCACATTCAAAAGCCCAAATCCATCCAAAGCCCACATGGCACTTCCCCTCATCATCCATTTAATCAAAATCACCCCTAAGTTTCAAAATCATCAATTAAACCATTCCAAATCAAGCTTCATGCAAATTTTCACCAAAATATCCAAAATTCTTAAAACCCATTTCCTTGAAATTGACTCAACTTTCCCCAAGCCAAAGACAAGCCATGCAAGTCATGGACAAGCCACATGAAGCCATGGAAGGCTTGACATGTGACCATGCCATTAATGGTAAAAGGAGGGGCCCCTTTCCTAATCTTTCATTAAGCATTTTTTATCTTAAGCATGTCACACACTAAACCATGTTTAGCCACCTCATCATGGATAGAGACCACACCACTCTCCCTTGGCCGACCCAACCGATCCTCTCAGCTCAAAATCGGGCCATGGGGAGGTGCACCCAACCCAAACCAATGGGTTGACCAAATTAAGGCCAAAATGACCCCCTCCCCATTCCATTTTAATTCAAAGCCTTTACACATGGCAATTGCCGATTGATTGCACAAACCTCCAGCCCCGACCCACCTGGACCCGAGGGTGACCCATGCTGCCGGCCAACCGCCCGGATCGCCGGAAAACACCATGGCCGAGACCTTGGGAGGAGCCAAAGTTTGGAATTCCCACTTGCTGAGCTGCCCCATGCCAAATGGTCACTATGGCTGTTCTTCTCCTCACCAGAGCAGCTGATCCCATGCCTCAACTCCCCCTGGAAGGCTCTCCAGCCTCTCCTATTTAAACCCCTCACCCTCGCGGCCATGGGGGAGAGTTGCACAAACCTTGCCGAAACTGCGCCAAAATTGTTCCAAACCCTTCTCCACCCTTAGAGCGAGTTGATCCCAGGTGTCGATTTGCCCTAATCCCCACTGATAAAATCCAATTTCCCAACTGAAATTCCACCCAAAACCAGGACACTTCTCCACAGTGAGCCAATTCCCAAATTGATTGGTTCTACACCTTCACCAGACCAAGGGAAGGTGTCCACCAGCAAAAGCCCCATCTCCAGGCCACCCAATTGCTCCAGCCTCCAAGCTTTGTGATCGGGCTTGGTCGAAATCACATCTAGACAATTCACCATACCAGGAGACTTCATCTGGAGCTTGCTAGGATCCAATCTAAGGTGTAACAACTCTCAGATCGAAGCCACACTTCTCTGAGCAAAGGTATGAGCTGATTCTTCATCCCGAGCTTCTGGAGATTCTCCATTTCAAATGCCTTAATTTCAATACATGATAACCGTATAGATGTGTTCATCTCTTCAAGACGAATCCATAGAGCATAAGAACATGAAAATCCATTGAGTATCGAGTGAGATCTTAGGGATTTAGTGTGGACGGCTCTCGGGTGAGGACGCTCGGGGACGATGAACGGATGCCGTCCATTCAATACACGCGCGGACGGACGGCTCAGATGGCGTCGGACCAGGAGACGGTACGAGAACCGCGGGGCCCGGAGCGCTGAGTCAGATGGCGGCGTCGAATGGGAGCGCGACACGCGGCGTTTTGGAGATGCCGAGGATGAGTTGGCGCCGCGTGGATAAATAGAAAATTAGGGTATTTTTTTTGATTTATTTAATTCCCTAAACTTCAAAATTCATAACTCGTGTAGAAAAATCAGAAAAATAAAATAAAAATACCCTCTTGCTCAGTGAACCGAGGAGAATAATGTGGAAAAGAAATCATTTAATTTCATCAAGTATTTTATTTTTTATAATTTATTTACTCTCTGCATACATTTAATTCTCCATGCATGTATACAATTCACCATGGCATGAGACCATAGGAGCTTTTGAAGCCTCTGAATTTGGGAACATTCCCTGAATTTTCCAAAGTCGAGGCCATCCCTATGAAGAGTTATTGATTTTTCAAGTTCATGTTACTGTTTTGAGTATTTTAATTCCAATAAATAGCATATTGTGAAATAAATGATAGGAAAATTTGAGGATGTTTCTTATGACCAGAGGACCCTAGGAAAAATAGGTTTTGAGTTAGTTCATTTAAAACAACCCTAATTGGCTTAAACACCCAAAATAGGTCTCTAATTAATTAGAGTTAACCATGCATCAAATTGACTTGAAATCAATTCTTCACTGACCTTTAGGATCAGAGGAATCCACCATAAAAGATTCGAGGTCAATTGGACTTGGTTAGCCCCACTAATTGGGTTGATTAAGCCACTTAGTCATTTTAAACTTTAAAAATTCATAACTTTTAAAATACCTTTCAAAAATTCACCAAATTGGTTTTGGAGCCTCTATGATATCAGGAGAACCTAAGAAAATTAAAATTTCAATTTTCTAAAAAAGTTGATTTTTAATAATATTTTAATATTTTTAATAATTAAAAAATAATAAAAATCACAAAAATAATAAAATTCACCAAAATGTCACATTTTGAATTCTAATCACTTAGGAATAAACCCCACATTTTTCTTTGGTCTATTTAGTGAGATATTAAATTTTAAAGCTTTAAGGTAATTTTAAAATTAAAAAAAATGTATTTTCTAGCATTTTCACTAAAATAATTATAATAAATCATAGAAAAATCAGAAAATTCCAAAATTTGCTTTTCTGATTTCCTTGATATCAGAGAGAATTTTGAAAAATATAAAATTCATTTTTCAACATTTATTTTATTTTTAAATTAATTAACACTCCAAAACTTAAAATAATTATAATAAAAATAATATAATTCAAAAAATCACCAAAATTGATCCAAGTGGTCCTCTAGTCATTAGGAATGTCTCCTAATTTTCTTAAGGACAGAAACTTTCCCTTGGTCATGTTATTAAATTTTCCTTGAAAATCTCTATTTTCTACCAAAAATAATTATATAAATAAATTAAATACAGAAAAATCACATTTTCTCCTCTCATTTCTTTATTGACATATGAGTGAAGTTACATAAAAATTTCAAGTTCATTTGAATTCAATTTAGTGAGTTATGAAATTATTAAGCTTAAAGGGTAAAGTGGTAATTAAATTTTTTTTAACCCTTAATTAAAACTTTAGGTTTAATAAAACATTAACAAGTAAAATATTTGATCCTAATCTGATTTGGATGATTGAAATTTAAATAATTAAAGGGTAGAAACCCATTAAGCAATTTTAAAATGATTAAACTTTAATTAAATAATGGATTAAATTTGGAAGAATAATAAAATTGGAATTATTAAAATAGGGATATTATTAGGAAGAAATTTATTCTTTAATTTAAAAATCCCTAAATTAATTATCTCATTAATATTCAATTCTTAATTAAAATGATAACTCAAATTCAAAATATTAAAAGACTTAATCATTAAACTAAAATTAAATTATTAAACTCTTTTAAAAATTTCAATTAAAATTAAAAAATAAAATTAAATTAAAATTAAATTAAATAAAATAAATTAAATTAAATTAAATTAAATTAAATTAAGATTAAAAATTAAATTAAATTAAAGATTAAATTAAATTAAATTAAAAGAATTAAATTAAATTAAATTAAATTAAATCAAATTAAATTAAATTAAATAATTAAATTAAATTAAATTAAATTAAATCAAATTAAATTAAATTAAATAATTAAATTAAATTAAATTAAATTAAATCAAATTAAATTAAATTAAATCAAATTAAATTAAAACTAAATCAAATCAAATTAATTAATGTAACATCAAATCAAATTAAATTGAATTAAATTGAATTAAATTAAATTAAAACTCAATTAAATTAAATTAAATTAAATTAAATATAACATCACCTAAAACAGAAAGAAATTAAATATGAAATAACTTGAACACTATTCCAAATTTAAACCCTTTAATTGAAATTAAACTAAATCACAAATCATTTGAACACCAATTTACCCTCGAAAGCTTTGGTTATTATAACTCCTAAACAGAACATTAAATGAAACGTTACTTCACCTATAGGATATTCAAATGTCCTAAGTTATCTGAGCAAGATAACAACAAAACTTGAATTCCGGACGATTAATTCATTTATATAATTAAATTCATTTGGACTTAAAACAATCCTAGAAATATTGAAAAGATGTTTAAGATTCGTCTTAAGCACTTCCTCAATATGATAGGACATTTATAAGAACAATTGAACTTAATTATTCTTTGATGAAGAAAATCGTCCTCAAACCAAAACACAAGAAACCTAGACGTCATAAGAAATGACTAGCTATAGGATTAGGAATTTGGTAGAAAACCATAACCCTTACCTTAGCTTTACCTAGGAACTTGCTTAAATATTCTAATTGTGTTTTAAGTGCAGCTTGGAATGACTGGAAGACCCTCCGAGTAAGCTTTTATTTTATTGCAATTTACTTTCTTGCAATTTACATTATTGCAATTTATTTAACTGCAAATGCACTTTACTTTTCTTGCATGATAAACAACTGTTGCATGAAAACCCACACCTTTAGGATAGACCCTAAAACTGAAACCAAAACTAAGTTAAAAGTCATTGCAAGATAAAATTCACCGCCACAACATTTTAAAATATAAAACAACTCAAAATTTAATCACAAACGAACACAAAACTACAATTACAACTAAATTAAAACGTCCCGTTGGATGATCGGGAATACCTCGGATGATGTAACCTACGTGTTGCTAACGGGATTTCCCACGGTCTAAATGAAAGTGTGGAACTCATTCGATTGAGTTTAGCAAATTCATCTGGACTAAGTGAATCCGATAAAAATAATGATGCCGGAAGGATGGAACCGTGGGATCTTAACCGGTGTCGTTATAATCAACTTTAAGATTTGTTTTAATTAAAACATAAAAAACACTTGGAAATTAAGATTTTCTCTAAACCAAAACACTTTTCTCATCCCCTGATTTATGATTTCTAAAACTAAACCTCTGCAACAACAAGGAGCTCGGAGCATGGTGGGCAGCATGGCCATCGTCATCAGCAGAACCTGAGTCTACTTCAGCAAAACTTTCCTAGAATTAAATAACCAAGCCATAGGATTTCGAGGTAGTTTGCCTAGTGCAACATAAATCCTCAACCTCTTCGTTAGGCACTTGCATTGCAAATTAAGCCCTAACCGGTCTTAGGATTCCGAGGTAGTCGTTCGGGTACGACATAAACCCTCACATCTTCAAGGCTATTTGTATGATCCTATCATATAAATATAAATCCTAATTAATTAAAATTGGCGGGATCAAAACATTTAAATAAATATTAGGACTTCCCTAAATCCAAGCCAAACAATAGGATAGTCGGGAAATTACCGAAGTTCGCTTCGAGTCTGTGATTTCTCCTACCTTTCTTCCTTTGGATTCCCAAAACAAAATGTTCCAAATTTGATCCATTCCCTATCGAAATTCCAAATTTCAATCCATTGAAAAACTTAAACTTTGAAATCCTCGAGAGCGAGAATTATTGATTATTATCGAGAGTTTTCTTAGGTGATTCCCATCACTTAAGATGTAATTAACTATAGAGGCTTGCCCTTATAGGAATTTTAAAGAACCTGAGTAATATAAACCTCGCTTAATGTTTTCATATTAAGCGGGGAATTTTGTCGGCTTATAAAATTGGTTCGCGGACCAAACGGATGTCACAAATCTTCTAGTTTATTTAATCGAGCCCCACCGTCGAGCGGTGTGTCCATCCTTAGGGATAGATACACGGTTTGTGGTGCGGTGCTCGTTTATATAAACTATTTGGGATGTGAGATCGGTTTAATCTCATATCTTAAAACCTTCAAATTTAAAATTATTTTCAAAATCAAATACTACTTTTCAAATTATTTATTTTAATTAAATTAAAAATTCACCGACAGCTTCTGTTAGGCGACCCCCTTTTCAAAATAAAACACACAACCTAAAAATATGCCGACAGGTGGCTATGGTCGGCCCTACCAGTGACCCGTTCCCTTTCTATAAACCAAATTATTAAAATTTAGTCTATCACTCTAAAAACTAATTAATTCTATGCTCATTGAATAATATTTTCCTATTTATTTGCACTTCACCTTGAATAACCAGCACAAGGCCTTCGATTACCTAAGGATTCATGTGATATCTACTAGTTAAGAACTCATCTCCAGATAGGTCTCAAAATTCTTCAACAGATTTTAACAATACAAGTGATCAATTTGTAAAGTAAATGAAGATCTGGTATGAATATCATCACCATAATTTAAAAAGAGAATATCTAAGTAAATCTTAATTCTTAATCATGCATCTATTTCTTTACAAAATAAAAGTAAATGAAAATAATGGCATAAGAGGTAAAAGTGTTGATAGAATTATGTAATAATCTAAGTGCCAACAAGGAACTTATTTCATTAGTATTCTATTATTTTTATGAAACTATCTGTCACCTAGAAACATTTAATAGTTAATTTTATCATAAAAATAATTTTCCTACACATGCCACTACTTCATATTAAAAGAAAGAGTAAAGAAAATCACTTACGAAGCATGGATAAATCATGACAGAAAACTCAGTTTAAAATAAAGAAAATCCACTAGAAAATATTTACAACAATTACAAGAGAATGAAGAACACAATACTTAGCTTTTTCCCTCTGAAGGAAAGAAGAAGATCTCTCCACCAAAGTTTCCCACCGGTCCATGCACCGCTCGTACATCCCTTACATAAATATCTCAAAATCCCTCACCAATCTCTCCATAAGATGTAAAAATCTACATCTTCATAACTCTAAATGACTAAAATGACTAAGGGAGAAGAAAGAGACTATATGGTGCGATTTTTTCTGATGGAGTACCTTCCTATTTATAGGATTCAAGGGTTGCCTCAAGGCACCTCTTTAAAATGTGTCCACATTCAATGAATCTTCTAGAAGGTGTGTCTGGCACCTAGGCGCCAGACTCCGTGCCCAAAACAGTCGCACCCCTTCACTTTGGTTCGCACCTCTTCGTGATTTAAACCGCTCCAATGTGTCCAAATATATTGTATCACATGTCCTATATATTAGGAATAACTTCCAGGCTTCTAGAAGGTCTAGAAACTATTTAACACCGTCAAAATAACTCCCAAAGTCATCAAAATCCCGTCCAATAACCATTTGGATGATTCTGGCGCCTAGGCGCTGGGTTTTGGCGCTAGGCGCCACCCTGTGCGCAACTCAACGGTTTTGCTCCGGTTGGCTTTGTTTCAACTCCGTTTCGCCCCATTTCAGTTGCGTTGCATTCCTAACATCTGCACCTACAAGTTAGATATAAAAACACCTTTCTCAAAAATATAATTTCATTCAAAAACATGTGAGAAATATAAAAGATATTAAGCATAGAAAGACATATCAATATGTGCTAAGTTAGAATTTGTTTTCTTGCTCATGTTGGCTCAAAATTGCATAGTTTTTGCTTCATTTTCTCTAAAATCATATTTTTATACTTGAAAACAAAAATATGTAAAATAATGCAAAATACCTTCCTTTATAGTGTAATATCATTAAAAATATGCATAAAGTGGGCATGAAATGAACACTAAAAATAGGTACTTTTTTTCATGGATCAAATAGCCTTTAGTTGTTCATTGTTTTGATCTTTTGGATTGATATCATCATTACTTGGAAGCGTTCCAGAAGGTCTATTATTAAGTGCAGTGAAAATATGCCCCAATTGATTCTTAATATTTTTCATCGCAACACCTTGAGCTTGTAATTGAGTTCCCATATTCAAAATCATTTCTTGAGTAGAAAACTTCGTATCCTTAAAGTATGGGTTACTATTGAATCTAGGAGGATAAGAGGGTCTAAAATTGGTATTTCCTTGATTGTTCGAATTTCCAACTGGATTTATAGAACTGTTCCCCCAATGTGGGTTAACATTGGCATTGTTATTATTACAATTGAAATTTGGGTGATTCTTCCAACCTGGATTATAATAATTTGAATAAGGATTATTAGGTCTATTAATAGCATTCAAAGTCTCGTAAAGTGTTTGAGATTCTGTTATCTGTCCAAATGAATTTTTCTCTAACAGTTGGGGTGGTTGAGAATAATTCATTTCATACTGATCTATTTTCTTAGAAAGGGTTGCAATTTGAGAAATTATCATAGTTATCATATCTGAGTCATGAACACTAGCTACTCTCTTAGGATTTACTCGTTCAAAGGGCCATTGAAAATTATGAGTAGCCATCTCTTCTATTAATGCGTATTCTTCATCAAAAGGTTTTGACATTAATGACCCACCAGCAGCGGCATCTATAATCGATCTCAATGATCCCACTAATCCATTGTAAAATGTTTGAATTATTAAACAATCTGGTAAAGCATGATGTGGTCACTTTCTAAGAAGATCTTTAAATCTTTCCCAAGCTTCATATATTGATTCCCCTTCAAACTGACCAAAAGATGTGATATCATTTCTTAGCTTAGCAGTCTTTGATGGAGGGAAATATTCTGATAGAAACTTTTGAGAAAGTTCTCCCCAAGTTCTAATAGATACATGTGCTAACGAATTTAACTACGCCTTAGCTTTATCCCTTAATGAAAAAGGAAAAGTCTAAGTCTGACAGCATCACTCGACACTCCGTCATATTTAAAAGTAGCACACAGTTCTAGGAAACTAATGAGATGTAAATTTGGATCCTCATTAGGTGTTCCTCCAAATTGATTATTTTGTACCATTTGGATAATAACAGGTTTAAGCTCAAATGAATTAGCAACAACATCAGGATTTTGAATAGTCACATGAATTTCATCTGCTGTTGGATTAGCATAATTTCTTAAAGGTCTTGGCAAATTTCTAATATCATTTCTTTGATTATCTTGATTATTCGCCATTTCACAAGGATTCTCAGTTTGTTTTTGTTTTTTTTTTAATTTTTTCTAACAGTACGCTCTAACTCCGAATCGTAAGGTACTAAACCTATAGATCCACTACTACGCATATAAAATCACATAAATATTCTAAAAAGCAAACAAGCACACAATTACACACTACAAAGTAATGGTTTTCAGTTACCATATTATCAATAGATACCGTTTATACCTTCCTCGACAATGGTGCCAAAAACTTGATGCAAACTTTTTATATTGCAAGAACTTATGAACTCAAATTTATATATATTTATAATGATTTTTGTAAAGTCCAAACTTCAACGGAAGTATACGTATCATATCAAGTAATACAGGGCTCTAATGGAGTCCTGGTTATCGATCCCACGGGGAAGGCACGTTCCTTACAATAAATAATGTATTACTGAAATCCAATACTCAAATTGTAATTTAAGCTTAATGTTTACTTCTACTAACAAGATGCAGAAAATAGTAAAAATTAAGCAAACTACAATTACTTCTAATATCTTTAAAAGATAATTAATTAACAGACACACTAAGCTATGTATTTGAAAGGTTTTGATATATATGAAAAGTATATTTTCTCTTGCAACGAGTATATGATGTGTGAATGTTATGGAATGATTATTTATTGTATTGTGCCAAATAGGAGCATAAATGTTTCTTTACCCTCAAAAGTGTACCCCCTCTTCCAAGCATGAAAAGAATATTGACATATCCTAAGTTCAGTCACTAAATCTAAGGCTAGGCTAGGAGGATACCGGCTGTCATTACGGAGCTCCCACTCACCCTTCACCTGAAGGCTAACCTTCGACTTTAGTTACTAATCTTAGGACCAAATTGGGGATCTCAGCCTGTCACCTAAAACCTCCAATTTGAATTCCATCAAAACACATTTCCTTATTTATTTGCACTTAATTCCCATGAACTACGCAATTCATCCATGGACATTGAATGGATTCTTCATTATTGTTGTAGGACATTATTTCCTTTCAGAGTTAATGTTCAACAATAGATTTTAACAATTCAATTGGCCAGATCGAAAAGTAAATTAAGTTCTAAATGAAAAACATCACAATTTCTTCAATACTTTAAAAGCACTTCAAATTCACATCATCACATCTCTATGCAAGAAGAAAGACAAAACTACTCAGAATTCATAGAGAAGACATAATAAAACATGGATTTTATATATAAAAGAAAAGTCATACAAACCACAAAAGCAAATACAACTTATCTTTTTCTCTTCCCCAATGCAAATCCCTTGCAGTTCCTTTGAATAATTTTCTCTCTTCTTTGCAACACTCAATTCCCTCTTTAAAATGGAAAGGAAGAAGCAATCTCTCACTTTACTCCTTCTCCTTCACTCTTTAGAGAAGAATCCATCTCAAATTCTCACTTCTACACTCCTCTTTTCTAAGTGCTAACACTCAACACACTCTCTCTCTACTTCTACAATCTTCTCCCCCTCTCCAAAACCTCTCAATTTTCGTCTAAAAATAGTTACTTATATGTTAGAAATGAATTCCCAAGAGTTTCCTTAAGCATCCCTTCAAAAAGTCGCCAAAACTCTTCAAATTTGAATTACACCGACATTGGGCACCGACGACACTCTATCGCCCGATTATTTTTTGGAGCTCTCGGGAAAATGGCGCCGGCGGCGCCAGAAGCTGTTTTTCTCCATTTTCTCCTTTTCGCTCCAAATTAGTTCCTTTTCGCTTCTTTTTGCTCCAATCACCTAAAATCATCATACCTAAAATAAATCATGAAAACTATCTTTCTTTAAAGTGCAACATCACAAAAAATGGGTAAAATTATATAAAAAAATAATATATATTTTTGGTGCATCACCAATCTGTCCGATTGATCCGTATGCCGGTAAGGTTGGATATAGTACAATTTGAAACGAGTTCAAGAGAGTCCTGGATCAAATCCAATTCACTTCAAAGAAAAGAACTGCCCGAAATCTAACACAAGCCTAGTCTAGATGAAGATTTCACCAAAGAGACCACTGCAATAGGAAAGGAGGAAGAAGGAGATCGCAAGTGAAATTAAGGACGATAGCACAAAGGATAGGATATTGGCTGCCCCTGTTAGATTGATTGTCTCAGATTTGTGGGTGAAACCTCTCGAACCCGTGACTTTGTATGCTTATCTTTATGCCCCTCCAGGTTCTTATAATGATAATAGAAATGATTTTGGCTACTTTCTTACTGTCTCTAGTGATGACATAACTAGTCATGACCTATTTAACCCTGGTTTCGATTCCTAAAATGATCCTCAAATTTTGTTAGTTCCCGATGAAAATGTTGACGGAAATGAATGAGATATCGACAATACCGGTTACGACACTACGGGAAGCGAGGAGCGAGTTCTTGAGTGCAAAGGAAATCCACTTGCAATTAACTTGAACTTTTCAGATAT
The DNA here is from genome assembly GCA_022702705.1 of Papilionanthe hookeriana x Papilionanthe teres. Lineage (NCBI taxonomy): Eukaryota > Viridiplantae > Streptophyta > Magnoliopsida > Asparagales > Orchidaceae > Papilionanthe > Papilionanthe hookeriana x Papilionanthe teres. The sequence continues at coordinate 25,599,589 of CM040423.1, forward strand.
ATAACCAATACCACGAGAGTCAACTACAACATCAGGAGAGCTTCTGGGTCCAGAGGATGAAGAAATAATAGAAGTACATTTACAAATTGGAAGGGTGCTACAGCCAAGGACAACTCCAGTGGAGAAAGGAAAATAGATAGTTACTCAAGAAGAATTGCCTCCAGTAACGGAAGAAGTACATATTTGAAACGAGATCAAAAATTCAAAAAAAGTAGATTACAATGTACTAGCACATTTTAAGAAGTTGCCAGCCAAACTAAGCATTTACGAGACTCTGATCCTGTCAAAGGATATGAGAGAAAATCTAATTAAGGCTCTACTTGATCCAAATATTTGCTTAGCATAGTTTGTACCTTGAAAGAACAGCCGAGCGTAATCTTCACCAATGAAGATTTGCTACTCGGTACGGCCGATCACAACCGTCCACTCTACATTTCCATCATCATCAGCAGGTTTGTGCTTTCCAGAGTGTTAGTAGATCCTGGAGCATCACTCAATATAATGAGTTTACGGACGTTGGCCTACTTGGATATTGACGAACAAGAGTTTTCCACTAATAAAACGATTTTAAGAGGATTCAACCAGAAAGGGGAAAGAGCCCTCGGATCCATAACACTGCAAATGAAAGTTGGAAATTTAGTAACAACCGCAAAATTCCATGTCATCGATGCAGATACTTCGTTCAACACCCTGCTTGGTCGACCGTGGTTTCATGAGTACAATATGGTCCCGTTGTCACTTCACCAATGCATCAAATACTACAAAGATGGGCAAGAACATTTCATTAAGGGATACTTACAACCATTCTCAATACATGAAGTGAGCATCCACAAAGACGCCGCCTACTACGTTCCCCTGGAAAAAAAAAATATTTTTAAGAGAAGTTGTGATAAACAAAGTTGAAGCTTCAAAAGAACTACAAGAACGAGACCGTACAGGTCCGCTTCAATAATCTCCCACCACTCCTTCACAACGAGTTGGTGGAGGTTCGTTTAGCCCACACATCTGAGGTTGAGGCCGGGGACATGGGGAGGAAGAACTCACCAGATTGTTGAACGGAAAAAGCTGACGACCAACATCGACATAGAAGGGAGCTCTGGAGAGGATGAATTCGACAAAGAAACAATAATTATAAGTCAGAAGAAGCCTCAGTTTGAGATCTCTTTGGAAGACACAGAGAAGAGTGAGTATGAATCAATGTACAATCAGATTAACCATTATGTTCAAGCCATGAACCTTACTCTGATCCATCCTCAAAAGATCGAGAGTATGGAGGTCAAGGAAGTTCATAATGGTGGTATTAAACCGATCAAGTTTTACCAAGCTTCTCCTTCTACTTCTGAACCATGTATAATTCTTAAAGAGGATGATCTAATGAATTAATGAAATTACCTTTTGGTTACTTTTCACCATGTACAAAAATTAATTCAACAAGGATATGTGCTGAAGCAAATCTCAAAAGATAAATTACAATCGTTTAAAAGATTATGAAATGTAAAAGGAAAGAAACTCAATTCGAAAGAAGGCCTTGGGTATGGTACAATTGGACCCATCGATGACTCGGGATTTTGCATGGTTGTTATTAGCCACTCCAAGGAAGATTGCTTAGACATTCAAGATGAATTCAAAGATTAACCAATCGATGATGCTCTGCCAGAGTTTGAAGAAGAGATCAAATCGATAATCAACGAATTGAAAGAAATCAACCTCGGGACTGAGGAGCAGCCCCAACCAACTTTCATAAGTTCGTTACTCAGTAAAGAAGAGTCTGCAGATTTGATCAAGTGATTGTCAGAATTCAAGGATTGTTTCACTTGGAGTTAGGACAAAATGTCAGGATTATCCCCGGAAGTGGATCAAAGTACAATGCCAGTGAAGCAAGCTCCCAAGAAAATGCATCTTGAGATAGAATAGCAAGTTACAACAGAGATGAAGAAATTAATAGACACTAACTTTGTCTGAGAAGAACATTATTCGACATGGTTAGCTAATGTTGTACCCATAAAGAAGAAGAATGGATAGTTCTGAGTGTGTGTCGACTTCAGAGACTTAAACAAACCATGTTCAAAAGATGAGCTCCCGTTACTGATACTGAAACTAATGGTGGACATCGTGTCATCACATGAAATCTTCTCCTTCATGAATGGATTTTCGGGTTACAACCAAATCAAGATGGCTCCAGAAGATGCAACACTTACATCATTCAGAACTCCGATCGGGATTTACTGCTACACTGTGATGCCGTTTGGGTTAAAGAACGCCAGAGCTACATATCAAAGAGCAATAACGAAGAACATCGATGAACTCATTTATAACTAAGTGGTACGTGGATGATTTGTTCATCAAGAGCAAAGTGAAGGAAAACCACCTATATGATTTGAGGATCGTATTTGAATGATTACGACGATACAATCTCAAGATGAATCCCTTAAAGTGCACCTTTGGCGTTACCTTTAGGAAAAATTTCTAGGATTCATTGTTCGTCATCGAGGAATTGAAATCGACTCAGAGAAGATAAAAGCTATCTTGGAACTTTCTCCTTCCAAAGCCTTGAAACAATTACGATATTTTCAAGGCAAATTGGTATATTTAAGACGCTTTATTTCCAATCTGTCAGGAAGGTGTCTACCCTTTTTGAACCTACTTCGAAAGGATGTCAGATTTGTTTGGGGAGAGCCATGCCAATGGGCTTTCGAAGATATTAAGCGATAATTGACGACACCTCCTGTTTTGGCAGCCCCTATCCCGGGTTGAACATTGATACTTTATACCACGGCTTTAGGCAAGCTCCTTGGAGCCTTACTTGCCCAAGTCAATGATGAGGGGAAGGAGAATGTACTCTACTATTTGAGTCAACGTCTAATACTCACAAAAGTAAAGTATCCTCCTATTGAGAAACATTGTCTAGCTTTAGTTTTTGCCGCTCAAAAGCTTAGACACTACATGTTGTCTCATAAGGTCAACCTGATTTCAGAAGTTAACCCATTGCAATGTTTGATGACCCACTAACACTTTCTGGACGATTAACAAGGTGATCGATGATTTTATTGTAAATTGACATAACTTTTATGCCTCTTTGCACCATCAAAGGGCAGATTCTTGCGGACTTTTTTGCAGCGCACCCACTGACAGCTGGATCTCCGCTCAACGAAGAACTACCAGATGAACAAATACTACAAGTGGAACAGCCCAGTGCTAGACATTGGGAGATGTACTTTGATGAAGCATCGTTAGCCAGAAAAGACAAAGGATAACAGATAGTGATACCTGGCAAAGCAGGAATCAGTTTAATCTTTGTGAATCCGGATCATGGAATATTAAGATTATCCTATCACCTGACAGAGCCGTACACCATTAACGAAGCAGAATATGAAGCACTGATAACCGGCCTGGAATTGTCAATACTAATGAAAATAACAGACATTGCCATTTAGGGCGACCCACAACTCGTCATCCAGAAAGTGCCAGGACAATATAAGATTCTGAAGCCAAGATTGGAAGAATACCACCGGTATACGATGACAATGCTAAAGCAGATGCCAAGTGTGATATTCTATAGGATTCCTCGAGCAGTCAATGCCCATGCGGACGCTTTAGGAAAGCTTGCTAAAGAATTGGCTTGTCCACCCAAAGATTCTATAGATATTACAGTCGAAGAACGTTAAGTTTTGTCGCATATCTACCTTGACAGCTTACACAAACTTGGAAAAGAAGAGATAACAACTACTGTGTCAGATGATACAGAAGATTGGTGTCGATCGTTGATAGAATATTTGCAAACAGGAAGATTGCCAGAAGATAAGTGAGTAGCGCATCAAATTCAGAAGAGAGCTCTTTCATACACCTTAATCGATAATGTTCTATACAAAAGATCCATCGACCAGGTGTGGCTCAGATGTCTGAGCAGAGAAGAAGCACAGAAAATTGTCAAAGAAGTACATGTCGAATTGTGTGGAGCTCACCAGTCATGGCCAAAGATGAAAATGAAAATCAAATGGCTTAGATACTATCGGTCGGCGATGATGACCGACTGCATGGACATAATAAAGAAATGTCATCAATGCCAAGTGCATGGAGTGGTCTTGCACCAAACTCCGAATGTTCTACTCGCCATGGTTGCCTCGTGGCCATTTGAGTGATGGGGTATGGACATAGTGGGTCCGATAGACCCTCCAACTTCGAAAGGACACAGGTTTATACTCGCAGCCACAGACTACTTCTCCAAATGGGTAGAGGCAGTGCCGCTACGGGAAGCCACAACGCAACAAGTTCTGCAGTTTTTCAAGAATCAGATTGTCTACCACTTCAGTGTGCCACACAGAATTATCTCAGATAATGGGTTTGCTTTCAAGAGTACCAAAATTAACAACTTTGTCACACATCATGAGATAGATTGGCGGTACTCGACGATCTATTACCTTAGAGAGAATGGCTTAGCAGAAGCCTTCAACAAGACGCTTGTTCAGATCTTAAAAAGGACACTTGACAACAACAAAAGAGGATGACACGAGAAGTTACTGGAAGCTTTGTCGGCCTACAAGATGATAGTTAGAATGCTGACGCAGTCTACACCTTACACACTTTTGTACGGGTCTGAGGCAGTTCTTCGCTAGAAGTTTAGCTACCGTCGCTCTGAGTTGCCATCGCCAATCAGATTACCATAAAAGAGAATGTTAAACTCCGACTTGGACAGTTGGAAAGTCTTGAAGGAAAGAGATTGCTTGCGCGGCAGAATTTGGAACTTTATCAAGCAAATATGATCCAAGCCCACAATAAATTGGTTCGCCCGAGGTCGTTCAAAATCGGTGACCTCGTGCTCATTCTTAGAAGAACTATTCTGACACACTATAAGATAGATGGAAAATTTGAACTAACATGGAAAGAACCATTCGTGGTAGAACAAGTTTACTCAGGAGGGTCGTACCAACTAGTAGATTCTTAAGGGGATAGACCCATGTTGCTAATAAATGGATGATATCTAAAGAAATACTATACGACATGACAAACCTAATGAAGGATATTCATTCCAATATAACCATATGGTCAGTGTCTGTGACTGGGTCCAAATTTTGTAATAAAGTAAAATTGAATAAAATAAATTTTCTCACAAGAAAAAATACGCTTATTAAATTTTTAATTCCAAATAAAATCATATTATATAAGATAATGGCATCAAAATAATTATAAAGATTGTTAAATAAATAATAATAAGTTTGTTATTGTTCCTGTTCGTGCAAAATGCCAGCCATTGACATCTTCCACTGTTTTCTTTTGCAGGAAGTGTCAGGTCGTGAGTTGGCATTTGCTTTCAAAGTCGACTTGGACCTTGTGTTTCGAAAGAAAAAACACATACAAGAAGCTGCAAATACGAAGTCAATGAAGAAGAGTGGTTGTAGAGAGACCAGACAGACATCATGACACGGAGTCACTAGAGGTTTTGTTGAATCACACCTCCTCACTAGAAGACACAGTCATATTTCATCCATGATTACTACTCTGGAGGATGGTCTTGTTGTGGCTACAGCTGAGAGAGTTCCAGACGCGCCGTTGGCACGTACAAAAAGAAGAAATGCAAATCACCACAAGCATCGCCTCTTGGACAGGATGGAGAGGTAACAGGCTCGAGAGTTAGCCGCTGAGTTACCTCCCATTCCAGAAGAATTTTATGAGTCGGAAATGAAAGAAACTGACTATATCACGTCACACACAGATACTGAGCTAGAGACTAGTGAGGACCCTGCACCGACATGAGATCCGATGAAAGATATTTTTACCGGGTGCTCGACCTGCAACTCGAGTCTACCTGACAGCCTTCAGTGACAAGGGCATTTTCAGAATACCTGCAGTGCCACGTTCTGTAGTTAGAAGAGTATGGAACATTCGAGGCATATGCAGCCACCTCGATGCTACTCAGGAGCGGGGAGCAGCCTGATGTAGAGCCAGGCGTACAACAGTTTGTTCTTCCACCGCCGCAGCGAGTAGTTCCCGACTACGTGATGACAAAGATCAGAAAGGTTAGAAAATGAGAATTTTAACATTATAAAGAAATACAAGGATAATTTGTCAACATTCTGGAAGGCCTCGAGCTATACATGTCGGCACTATTTTCAGGTTGTGTGTTGTGTTTTGAAGAGGGGTCGCCTACAGAAATTGTCGGCAAATTCTTAATTTAGTTTAAATAAATAATTTTGAAAAGTAGTATTTGATTTTAAAAATAATTTTAAATTTGAAGATTTTAAGATATGAGATCAAACCGATCTCACATCCCAAATAGTTTATATAAACGAGCACCACACCACAAACCGTGTATCTATCCCTAAGGATAGACACACTCGCTTGATGGTGGGGCTCGATTAAACAAACTAAAAGATTTGTGACATCCGTTTGGTCCGCGAACCAATTTTATAAGCCGACAAATTCCCCGCTTAATATGAAAACATTAAACGAGGTTTATATTACTCGGGTTCTTTAAAATTCCCTATAAGGGAAAGCCCCTATAGTTAATTACATCTTAAGTGACGAGAATCACCTAAGAAAACTCTCGATAATAATCAATAATTCTGCTCTCAAGAATTTCAAGGTTTAAGTTCTCAAAGGATTGAAGTTTGGGATTTCAATAGGGAATGGATCAAGTTTGGAACATTTTTGTTTTGGGAATCCAAAGGGAGAAAATTAGGAGAAATCACAGATTCGAAGCGAACTTCGGTAATTTCCCGACTATCCTATTGTTTGGCTTGGATTTAGGAAAGTCCTAATATTTATTTAAATGTTTTGATCTTGCCAATTTTAATTAATTAGGGCTTATATTTGTATGATAAAATCAAACAAATAGTCTCGAAGATATGAGGGTTTATTGTCGTACCTGACGACTACCTCGGAATCCTAAGACCGGTTAGGGCTTAATTTGCAATGCAAGTGCCTAACGAAGAGTTGAGGATTTATGTTGCACTAGGAAAACTACCTCGAAGTCCTATGGCTTTGTTATTTAATTCTAGGACGGTTTTACCGAAGTAGACTCGAGTTTTCATCGATGAAGATGGCCGTGCTGCCCACCATGTTCCGAGCTCCTTGTTGTTGCAGAGGTTTAGTTTTAGAAGTCATAGATCAGGGGATGAGAAAAGTGTTTTGGTTTAGAGAAAGTCTTAATTTCCAAGTGTTTTTGTGTTTTAATTAAAACAAGTCTTAAAGTTGATTATAACGACACCTGTTAAGATCCCACGGTTCCATCCTTCCGACATCATTATTTTTATCGGATTCACTTAGTCCAGATGAATTTGCTAAACTCAACTGAATGAGTTCCACACTTTCATTTAGACCGTGGGAAATCCCGTTAGCAACACGTAGGTTACATCATCCGAGGTATTCCCAATCATCCAACGAGACGTTTTAATTTAGTTGTAATTGTAGTTTTGTGTTCTGTTTGTGATTAAATTTTGAGTTGTTTTATATTTTGAAATGTTGTGGCGGTGAATTTTATCTTGCAATGACTTTTAACTTAGTTTTGGTTTCAGTTTTAGGGACTATCCTAAAGGTGTGGGTTTTCATGCAACGAGTTGTTTATCATGCGAGAAAAGTAAGTGCGATGCGATTAAATAAATTGCAAGAAGGTAAATTGCAAGAAAGTAGATTGCAATAAAATAAAAGCGTACTCGGAGGGTCTTCCCGTCATCCCAAGCCGCACTTAAAACACAATTAGAATATTTAAGCAAGTTCCTAGATAAAGCTAAGGGAAGGGTTATGGTTTTCTACCAAATTCCTAATCCTATAGCTTAGTCATCTCCTATGACGTCTAGGTTCTTTGTGTTTTGGTTTAAGGACGATTTTCTTCATCAAAGAACAATTAAGTCCAATTGTTCTTATAAATGTCCTATCATATTGAGGAAGTGCTTAAGAATAATCTTAAACATCTTTTCAATATTTCTAGGATTGTTTTAAGTCCAAATGGGTTTAATTACACAAATGAATTAATCGTCCGAGAATTCAAGTTTCGTTGTTATCTTACTCAGTGAACTAGGACATTTGAATATCCTATAAGTGAAGTAACATTTCATTTAATATTCTGTTTAGGAGTTATAATAACCAAAGCTTTCGAGGGTAAATTGGTATTCAAATGATTTGATTTAAGTTAATGGGTTTAAGTTTGGAATAGTGTTCAAGTTATTTTAGATTTATTTTGAATTCTTTATGTCTTTAGTGATGTTATATTCAATTCAACTTAATTTAATTTAATTTAATTTAATTGAGTTTTAATTTAATTTAATTCAATTTAATTCAATTTAGTTTGATTTGATGTTACATTAAATTAATTTAATTTAATTTAATTTTAATTTAATTTGATTTAATTTAATTTAATTTAATTTAATTTAATTTAATTTAATTTAATTCATTTAATTTGATTTAATTTAGTTTAATTTGATTTGATTTAATTTAATTTGATTTAATTTAATTTAATTTAAGTTATTTAATTTAATTTAATTTGTTATTTAATTTAATTTAATTTAATCTTTAATTTAATTTTTAATTTAATCCAACTTTTAATTTAAATTTAATTTAATTTAATTTAATTCAATTCAATTTAATTTACTTAATTTAATTTAATTTTTAATTTAATTTTATTTTTAATTTTAATTGAAATTTTTAAAAAAGTTTAATAATTTAATTTTAGTTTAATGATTAAGTCTTTTAATGTTTTGAATTTCAGTTATCATTTTAATTAAGAATTGAATATTAATGAGATAATTAATTTAGGGATTTTTAAATTAAAGAATAAATCTCCTCCTAATAATATCCCTATTTTAATAATTCCAATTTTATTATTCTTCCAAATTTAATCAATTATTTAATTAAAGTTTAATCATTTTAAATTGCTTAATGGGTTTCTACCCTTTAATTATTTAAATTTCAATCATCTAAATCAGATTAGGATCAAATATTTTACTTGTTAATTTTTTTATTAAACCTAAAGTTTTAATTAAGGATTAAAAATTTTAATTACAACTTTACCCTTTAAGCTTAATAATTTCATAACTCACTAAATTGAACTCAAATGAACTTGAAATTTTTATATGACTTCACTCATATGTCAATAAAGACATGAGAGGAGAAAATGTGATTTTTCTGTATTTAATTTTTTTATATAATCATTTTTGGTAGAAAATAGAGATTTCCAAGGAAAATTTAATAACATGACCAAGGGAAAGTTTCTGTCCATAAGAAAATTAGGGGACATTCCTAATGACCAGAGGACCACTTGGACCAATTTTGGTGATTTTTTGAATTATATTATTTTTATTATAATTATTTTAAGTTTTGGAGTGTTAATTAATTTAAAAATAAAATAAATGTTTAAAAATGAATTTTATATTTTCCAAAAATCTCTCTGATATCAAGGAAATCAGTGAATCAAATTTTGCAATTTTCTGATTTTTCTATGATTTATTATAATTATTTTAATGAAAAAGCTAAAAAACATATTTTTTAATTTTAAAATTATCCTAGAGCTTTAAAATTTAATATCTCACAAAATAGACCTAAGAAAAATGTGGGGTTTGTTCCTAGGTGATTAAAATTCAAAATGTGACATTTTGGTGAATTTTATTATTTTTGTGATTTTTATTATTTTTTAATTATTAAAATATTAAAATAATATTAAAAATCAACTTTTTAGAAAATTGAAATTTTAATTTTCCTAAATTCCTCTAATATCAGAGAGGCTCCAAAACCAATTTGGTGAATTTTTAAAAAGTATTTTAAAAGTTATGAATTTTTAAAGTTTAAAATGACTAAGTGGCTTAATCAACCCAATTAGTGGGGCTAACCAAGTCCAATCGACCTCAAATTTTTATGGTGGGTTCCTCTAATCCTAAAGGTCAGTGGAGAATTGATTTCAGGTCAATTTGATGTATGGTTAGCTCTAATTAATTAGAGACCTATTTTGAGTGTTTAAGCCAATTAGGGTTGTTTTAAATGAACTAATTCAAAACCTATTTTTCCTAGTGGTTCTCCGGTCATAAGGAACATCATCAAATTTTCCTAGAATTTATTTCACAACATGCTATTTATTGGAATTAAAATACTCAAAACAAGTAACATGAACTTGAAAAATCAATAACTCTTCATAGGGATGGCCTCCGACTTTGGAAAATTCAGGGAATGTTCCCAAATTCGGAGGCTTCAAAAGCTCCTATGGTCTCATGCCATGGTGAATTGTATACATGCATGGAGAATTAAAAGTATGCAGAGAGTAAATAAATTATAAAAAATAAAATACTTGATGAAATTAAATGATTTCTTTTCCACATTATTCTCCTCTATTCACCGAGCAAGAGGGTATTTTTATTTTATTTTTCTGATTTTTCTACACAAAGTTATGAATCTTTGAAGTTTAGGGAATTAAATAAATAGAAAATACCCCTAATTTTCTATTTATCCACGCGGCGCCAACTCATCCTCGGCATCTCCGAACGCACACGCGTCGCACTCCCATTCGACGCCGCCATCTGACTCAGCGCTCCGGGCCCCGCGGTTCTTGTACCGTCTCCTGGTCCGACGCCATCTGAGCCGTCCGTCCGCGTGTGTATTGAATGGACGGCATCCGTTCATCGTCCCCGAGTGTCCTCACCCGAGAGCCGTCCACACTAAATCCCTAAGATCTCACTCGATACTCAATGAATTTTCATGTTCTTATGCTCTATGGATTCGTCTTGAAGAGACGAACACATCTATACGGTTATCATGCATTGAAATTAAAGCATTTGAAATGGAGAATCTCCAGAAGCTCGGGATGAAAAATTAGTTCATACCTTTGCTCAGAGAAGTGTGGCTTCGATCCGAGAGTTGTTGCACCTTCGATTGGATCCCAGCGAAGCTCCGGATGAAGTCTCCCGGTCCAGTGAATTGTCTAGATGTGATTTCGACCAAGCACGATCACAAAGCTTGGAGGCCGGAGCAACCTGGGTGGCCCGGAGATGGGGCTTTTGTTCGGTGGACACCTTCCCTCGGTCCGGTGAAGGTGTAGAACCAATCAATTTGGGGATTGGCTCACCGTGGAGAAGTGTCCTGGTTTTGGGTGGAATTTCAACTCCGAAATTGAGCTCGCAGAGAAGAAATGGCGAGGGGATCTCACTGGGAATCAAGTGCTCTGTGTATGGGGAGGAGTCTGGAACAATTTTGGCAGAGTTTCCTTAAGGTTTGTTTTCAGCACCTCTCATGGCCGAGAGGGGTGGTGTTTAAATAGGAGAGGGTGGAGGGCCTCCCAGGGAGAGTTAGGGCTTGGGATCAGCCTGCTTCGCAAGAGAAGAACGGCTCCAATGGCCACCTGGGGATGGGGCGACTCAGCGAGTGAGAATTCCAAGTTGAGCTCACATGTGAGCTCTCGGCCATGGTGTTTTCCGGCGACCGGTGGCTGGCCGGCCGAGCATGGGTCACCCTCGAGGTCGGGTGGGTCGTGGCGGGACTTGGTGCGAGCAATTGGCAAATGCCATGTGTAAAGAGCTTGGATTGAAATGGAATGGGGGGAAGACCATTTTGGGTTCAAATGAGTCAACCCATGGTTTTGGGCTAGGTTCACCACCCAAGGCCTCGGTCTTGGGCCGAAAAGGGTCACTTGGTTCGGCCAAGAGAGAATGGTGTGGTCTCCATCCATGATGAGGTGGCTAAGCATGGTTTAGTGTGTGACATGCTTAAGGTAAAAAAGGGTTTAAGGAGGATTAGGAAAGGGGCCCCTCCTTTTGCCATTAATGGCTTGATCACATGTCAAGCCTTCCATGGCTTCATGTGGCTTGTCCATGGCTTGCATGGCTCACCTTTGGCTTGGGAAAAGGTTTGGTCAATTTCATGAAAATGGATTTTAGGAATTTTTGGTAATTTGATGGAAATTTGTATGAAACTTGATTTGGAATAATTTGATGATGAATTTAGGACTTAGGTAATGGCTTTAATTAAGTGGATGGCAAATGGAGATGTCATGTGGGCTTTAGGGTAGATTTTGGGCTTTTGAATTTGAAGGAAGTGGGCTCTTAGGAAAGTTTAAGGGAAATGGGCTTTTTGATTTTAGGATGGGCATTTGGGTAAAGATTTTGTGAAGAACTCTGTCAAATAAATGTCATAATTGGTTTAGGGATGTTCTATGAAGGGCTTGGAGTCAATTTGGTGTGATTTGGAGTTGAATTGGTTTGAATTTGGGTTTATTTGGTAAGTGGGCCTATATGGGTCCAAGTGGGCCAAGTTGGGCTAATGTTGGGCTAGGGTTGAAATTGATGTAAAATCAATGTTGAGAAATGTTTATGGGAGTGTTTCAAAGAGGTTTTGGCTTTGGTTGGGCTTTGATTTTGGGGTTTGGGCTCATTCTGGGTTAGGTTTGGGTTTAGGTCGAAAATGGGCCTTTTAGCTTTGGGTTGAATTTGAGTGGGGTTTGGGTCTAAATTTTGGGCAAATCATGTTAGTTTTTTGTTTGTGGGAATGTTAAGGAAGATTTAGAAAAGGTTTGGGGTTAATTGGAGTTGAATTGGGTGAGTTTGGGTTAGGTTTGGGTCATGGGTCAAAATTGGGCTTTAAGGCCAAAAGTGAAATTGGATCCAAATGTCAATCAAATTGGACTTGGATTTGGTCTAGATTGGTATTGGGGATGTTGCATTGAAGTTTAGAATTGAATTGGACCAAAATTGGGGTCAATTGGGTAGGTTTGGTTTAACATTGGGTTCACTTTGGGTTAAAATGGGTCAAATGGGGGTTTTGACAAAAGTAGGGTAAATTGACAAAATTGGCCCATGGTGTAGTTGGACAAAATGAAATTGGGAATATTTTGGATTTTTTGGAATTTTCTGGGAATTTTCTGAATTTTTGGATTTTTTGGCCAAGAAGGGTATTTTGGGTATTTGGAGGGTATTGGGAGGTTTTCTTGGAATTTTTGGTATTTTTGGGTATGGATGATCAATTTAAGTGATGTGGAAATGTTTGGGAATGATTTTAGAGAATTTTGGGTAATTTGGAAATTTTTGAGAAATTTGGGTAATTTCAAGGGTTTTGGGTAGGCTAAGCGGGTGTAGGGTCCCAGGGGTCAAAAATTGAAAATTTGGGAAATTGAAGATTGGGTGGATGTAAGTGGAAAGAAGTCATTTGGGTTGAGCCATGAAGCCATATCAAGCCCATATGAGCCATGAAGGGACTCATTTGAGACATTCATTATGTTGTTCCTAACCCTCTTAGCCAAGGGCTCAGGGGTTAAGGACGATCCATGTGAATCACCTACATGAGTCAGGAGGTCAGGTTGGGTATGGGTGTGGTTTTAGGAGGTGTGTGGAAGTGTAGTGTATAAGTGTAGTGTGTGTGTAAGTCGGCCCCTCACCGGACCGGGCCACCCGGGCGGTCCTCAAGGCCAAAGAGTCCTATAGGAACTCATCCTTTAAACTTCCACATTTGATTTCAACCCTCTAGGTGATTAGGGGTCTATAGTCAAGTTTGTGGAGTTTGCGAGGAGTTAAGAAGTGGTTTGAATTTCTAAAAGGTGGGTCCCAATTCTAGTCCTCTAAGATAGTCAAAGGAAAAGCCTAAGGCTAGATCCTAAGTACTAAAGAGAAGAAGAGAAGACCTCATCAAAAATGAGGTCAACAAATGGACCCCCAGTAGGTGTGGTGAGCTGACGGAGCACACCGCGAGTATTGGCGTTGACCGAAGCGATCAACAAAACCAACACAGATGTCCAAGTGACGAACTTAGGACGAAGTAGAAGAGTTTCCGCTGGGGAGTAGCAAGTATATCTCTGAAACCGGAGATTCCTGAACTCTCGCTGGGGGAAGGAAAAGGAGGTGAATCCCAAATCACATGACCTGGGGGAATTTCAATTTAGATTTTATTTTGTTTCGGTTTAAGTTTTGATGTGTGAGCTTAGATTTTAATTTGGAGTTTCAATTTAGATTGAAGTTTTGTTAAAATTAACTTGAAGGGATTTGATTTGAAATCAGAATTGGAATTCTGAGGTTTTAGATGTAACATCTTCAACCTCGAAAGAAAATTGAATTGATCAGATTAAATCACTGTAGTGAGGAGAGATCTCAGAGCAATGCGGTATTGGATGTAAAATCCTTAACCTCAAGAGTTTGATTTTGATGTATTTCATCGCAATAGGGAAAGAATCCTAAAGCAATGCGGTCTCGGATGTAAAATCCTCGACCCAAAAAGTTTGATTTTGATGTATTTCGGTGCGATAGGGAAAGAATCCTAAAGCGAGTGCGATCTTGGATGTAAAATCCTCGACCCAAAAATTTGATTTTGATGTATTTACGTGCCGTAGGGAAAGAATCCTAAAGCGATGCGATCTTGGATGTAAAATCCTCGACCCAAAAAGTTTTAATTTGATGTATTTCGATGCCGTAGGGAAAGAATCCTAAAGCGATGCGAGTCTTGGATGTAAAATCCTCGACCCGAAAAGTTTGAATTTGATGTATTTCAATGCCGTAGGAAAGAATCCTAAAGCAAGTGCGATCTTGGATGTAAAATCCTCGACCCAAAAGTTTGAATTTGATGTATTTCGGTGCCGTAGGGAAAGAATCCTAAAGCGGTGCGGTCTTGGATGTAAAATCCTCGACCCAAAAGTTTGAATTTGATGTATTTCGGTGCAGTAGGAAAGAATCCTAAAGCGATGCGATCTTGGATGTAAAATCCTCGACCCAAAAGTTTGAATTTGATGTATTTCGATGCCGTAGGGAAAGAATCCTAAAGCGATGCGAGTCTTGGATGTAAAATCCTCGACCCAAAAAGTTTGAATTTGATGTATTTCAGGTGCGATAGGAAAGAATCCTAAAGCGATGCGGTCTTGGATGTAAAATCCTCGACCCAAAAGTTTGAATTTGATGTATTTCGGTGCGATAGGGAAAGAATCCTAAAGCGATGCGGTCTTGGATGTAAAATCCTCGACCTAAAAAGTTTGAATTTGATGTATTTCGGTGCGATAGGGAAAGAATCCTAAAGCGAGTGCGGTCTTGGATGTAAAATCCTCGACCCAAAAATTTGAATTTGGTGATATTTGATTTGAGATGCGGAAGATCGAATTCGAAATTTGATTGAGATTTGAAATGCGGAAAGATTGAATTTGAAATTTGGAAGGATGAGTTTAAACTCGATTGAAATTTGATTTAAGATTTGATTTGAAATTTGGAAGATCAAATTTGAAATTTGATCGAGATTGGATTTGAAATTTGATTGAGAATTTGATTTGAGATTTGATTTAACACTTATGTTGATTTTGTTTATCTTTTAATGATTCGAATTTTACTTTATTGTTTATTTAATGTTCATGTGAATTTGGTGTTCGTCATTTTTAGATTTTTTTTTAGGAAAGTTTTCTTTTATTCTTCTTTTTTTCTTTCTACGTTCTTTGTTCGAAGTTCATTTAACTTTAATGGCGTTTCCAGTCAATTTGCACAAAAGAGGTGAAGGCCAAAAATGTGACATGGTCACTTTCATTCCAATCATGTTGAAGATACATCATACAACTCGATCCGGAATACATCTCATACAATCCATGTAGACTCGAAACGGACTATGTATGATCTTTGTTGATCCATCCAAAGAAGCATCCGTCAAAAAAAAAATCCATGTCCGAATAGTGGGGTACATGGTCAATAACATCACCTTCCAAGCCATCCTTGGCAAGGATGCCGTATAGATGTACATTGGAGGTGTGATATTTTCCATGTAACTCACGGCTCGTAAGGCCGGAGGCTCTCTAGCTCCGGGTCCGGCTGGAAATGGTAAGGTGTCTTCCCGTCGTCCATCCTTCCGAAAGTAGCCGAGATTCGCTTCACTGGTACTCTCGGTATGCAATGCTTAGCGATATCCAGCTCCGTTGCCCTTCGGTATCATGACGGAACCTACCGGTAAAGGTATCTTCAACGGCCCTCGGAACTCACCGGGCTCGCTATCCGGAGGTCGGATCCGAACATGATGTTACACTCGTTCGGGAAAGAGACCGGTGCGAAGGGTCCGACAAAGTCGTGGTGATCTATATGTGGGGGTATGCGGTCACCTCGTTTGTAGATGTTGATAATGCGGCTATTGGGTATGCAATCTGCTGGCGGTACCCTCCATGTTATCAATCTCTTTACCATTCTCTTGATGACTAATGGCATCGGATCTACTTGCCCATGACGGAGTATTCCGGTGGGTTTCCCTTCCTGTCTTCGACAAAGTTGTAGCGAGCATCCGCATTGTATTGTGATTCTTCCCTTCCACGGCATCCATCTCCGGGGTTACGAGTAGGTATTTTCCCTTAGGCGGCTCGCTCGGCCCATTCTCTTCAAATCCCGGATGCAATCCACGATTTGCTTGTTGTTCATACTGCGAGAATACATCCGTATGCGGCTCGAGGCCCTCTAGTATATTGATTCTTCTACCTTTAATTCTCTCGAAAGTATTCGAAGGTTTTCTTTTCAACATTCCGCATTCTCTCCGGCTCGTATTCGGAATGATGCCGAGATGGCGAGGCCTTGTGACATATTGTGGGATATACGGTTCAATCCCTTCACGTTCTCCGCATACCTCGGCTCCTCGGGGATGATGCTCGTCGGGACATCCCCGGGGTTGCTTCTACAACAAGGTCATGCATTGCGGTGGTTCTATCCGGTGGCGTGGTAGCCTTCTTTCTTCCGGTCTTTGTGAGATTTCCACGGTTCTTTACGTTATCCTAGGAGCTGGCCTCCTTTCTTCGAGTTCCTGGTGAGCCGGTGTCCTTGAAGTGTACGTGCTGGCGGTAGTAAGCTGTCTCGTTGCGCCGGTCCGCGGCTAGTTTTGTTAACATCTTACGGATACGGCGATTCTTATTTCTTCGTTGCGTTGCTTGTGAGAGTAGCTCTTCGAACTTCATGAATCTCTCGTGGGCGCGGCGGCCGACAAGCTCGCCCTCTCGCCGTAGCGACTACGGATTTCATTTTCTTGTCTTCTTCGGTATTTGCCTTTCTTTTCTTGTTGTTGGATTGGTGGTTTGGGCCACCCACTTTCATCACTTGTACGCCCGGGCGGTTCTTCTCGGTCAACTAGGACCCGGTCACTTTCCTCGTATCGTAGGCTCGTCGGTGCGAAATCCGAGTCAATCTCGATTATCGCTCCATCTTTCACCCTCTTTTCATCGAGTGCGAGGCTTACGCCATTCTTAAAGTTCGGGACCAACCGCCGTTCGACATTTCCCTGCGAAAAGACAAGGAAAAGGATCAGGGGCTGTACTAAGAACAAGAACATTAAGAAAATGTTTATTAAAGACATATTTTTTTTTCTTTTCCTTTTTTTTATATTTTTAAATTTAACAGGAATGAAGTAGTATAAGATCAGGGAAGAGATTTTGATTTGGAAAAGAAAACAAGGAAAACTTTATTATTATGATTTTATTTATTTTAGCACATTTTATTATTTTTCTGGGTTCGGACCCAATCATAAGTAATTACTTCGCCCGTGTTTCTTAGGAATGAAGAATTCATTCCTTCAAAACATCAGGTAGCGTAATACTTTTTCAAGTATCGTCCGTTGATCGGAAGCATATGTCGTTCTCCCTGGCAATTCACTAGCTGGTAGGAACCTCCCGAGTATCTTGCTTCAACCACAAACGGTCCTTCCCGAGTGGGTTCAAATTTTCCTCCTATCTTGCGGTGTGCGAGGATAGGTCTCTTGAGAACGAGAACTAAGTCACCAACTTTGAAGGTTCTTGGGCGGACCCGGTTTGTCATGGGCTTGAACCATCTTAGCTTGGTATAGTTCTAAATTTTGTTGCGCTGCAAGTCTTTTCCCTTCCGGGCTTTCTAATTCTTCGAGTCGTAATTTGGCGTTCTCTTCGTCGTGATCTTATTTGCAAGCTGCAATTCGAGTGAAGGAAGCCGAACCTCTAAAGGTAACACTCGCCTCGGACCCATACACCGGAGCGTAAGGTGTAGCTTGAGTAGGAGTTATGAAGGTTGTCCGGTAGGCCCATAAGGCTTCTAACAACTTCTCGTGCCAATTTCTCTTATTATCGTCCAAAGTTTTCTTTAAAATTTGAACGAGAGTTTTATTAAAAGCCTCAGCGAGGCCGTTTGCTCTTGGGTAGTAAATTGTTGAGTATCGCCGGTCGATTCCGTGTCTCACGACAAAATTATTGATTTGCGTATTTCGAATGCTGACCCATTATACGAGATGATCTGCGCGGCACTCCGAAACGGTAGACAATTTGGTTCTTGAAAAGCGCAGCACATGGTGTGCTTTCACTTCTCTAAGTGGAGCCGCCTGCCGCACTTGGAAAAGTAATCCGTAGCCGCAAGAATGAAGCGATGTCCTTTCGAAGATGGTGGTTCTATCGGACCCACTATATCCGTGCCCCAACATTCAAATGGCCACGACGCAATTGTCGAATGTAGCACATTTGGAGGTTGGTGTAGAACCACTCCGTGCACTTGGCATTGGTGACAGCTCTTGGCGATTTTCATGCGGTCGGTCATCATCGAGGGCCGATAATACCCTAGTCTTTTAATTTTTATTTTCATCTTTGGACCCGACCGGTGAGCGCCACGGAGTCCTGAATGCACCTCTTTAACAATTTCACGGGCCTCGGACCCGCTTAGGCACCTTAGCCACATTTGATCAAAAGACCTTCTATACGATGTGTTGTTTATTAATGCGTAAGACGGAGTTCTTTTCTTGATCCGATGGGCTAGCGACCTATCTTCGGTAGCTTTCTGCGTTTGCGGGTAGTCCATTAATGGCCGTCGCCAATCTTCACGTGTTTTCTCGTCTCTGCTGCAACCGATTCTTTTTCTTTTCCTGATTTGTGTATTGTGTCTATGTCGAGTTCGTGATAGGACACGACGTCCGTGAGCCGACACTTCTATTGATTCATCTTGCAAACAGGCAAATTCTTTTGCGAGACGGGCTAAAGCATCTCGCTAAAGCATTTTCTTTTACAGGAATTTTGTAGATTGTCACATTTGGAATCCGTTCCAACAATCGTATGGCATACTTGGAAGTATTGTTCGAGTCTTGGCTTTAAAATTGCATACTTGTCCGGCGATCCGTTGAATGATTAACCGTGAATCCCCGTAGATGTTGATGTCACGTTATCCCCGATTGAATAGTTAATTCCGGTCCCGTTACAAGGGCTTCGTATTCCGCTTCATTATTTGTACACGGTTCCGTTAGGTGGTAGGAGTATCTTAACATCCCCCGCTCCGGCGTTATAAAGATTAGCCGATTCTCGCCTTACCGAGCACTTATCACTTGCGATTCTTCATCTTTGTGCGTCGAAGATGCTCCGTCGAAATATAATTCCCAACGTCGATCATCAAGGTCTTTTAGATTCATTATTTGTTCATCCGGCGGATCGTCATTGAGAGGAGATTCGGCGCAAAGGGTGTCTTTGCGAGGAAGTCCGCTAAGACTTGTCCCTTTACGACACGAAGAGGCACGAAAGTTATATCGAATTGCAATAATATCATTGACCATCCGGCAAGTCCGCTGGAAAGTGTCGGACGAGTCATCAAGTATTGCAATGGATTAAACTTCGAAATCGAGTTGACCTTATGAGAAAGCATGTAGTGCCCGAGCTTTTGAGCGGCGAAGATCGAGGCCAAACAATGCTTTTCAATTGCGGGATACCTTACTTCCGTCGGAAGTAAACGACGGCTTAAGTAGTAAAGAGCGTTTTCTTTACCCTCATCATTGACACAGGCTAACGGGGCTCCGAGAGAGTCGTCTAAAGCCGCGGTATAAAGTATCAACGGTCTACTCGAGGCCGGGGCTGCTAAGACAGGAAGTGTCATTAAATATTGCTTAATGTCCTCGAAGGCCTTCGGCATTTCTCTTCCCAAATAAATTTGGCGTCCTTTTTAACTAGTGCCGAGAAAGGTGACACCTACTCGACGGGTTTGAGATAAAGCGTCGAAGATATGCCGGCTTCCTTGAAAAGATCGTAGTTGTTTTAAGGTTTTGGGAGGCGGCATTTCTAAGATAGCTTTAATCTTTTACAGGTCGATTTCAATTCCACGATGTCGGACAACGAATCCTAAGAATTTCCGGAGGTGACGCCGAAGGCGCATTTTAAGGGATTCATCTTAAGGTTAAATTATCTTAATCGTTCGAAAACAATTCTCAAATCATACAGGTGGTTTTCCTTTACTTTGCTTTTGATGACCACATCATCTACGTAGCATTCGACTTGATTGTGGATGAGATCATCAAAAATTCTTGTCATTGCTCTTTGATAGGTTGCTCCTGCGTTCTTCAGTCCAAATGACATTACTGTGTAGCAAAATACTCCGATCGGCGTTCGAATGTCGTAAGCTTTTCATCTTCTAGAGCCATTTTTATCCGGTTGTATCCCGAAGATCCATCCATGAACGAGAATATTTCATGTGTTGAAGCAATGTCGATCATTAATTCCGGGATCGGTAGAGGGAATTCATCCTTTGGACATGCCTTGTTTAAATCTCCGAAGTCCACACAGATTCCGATCCGACCATTCTTCTTCTGATCGGCACCACATTGGCCAACCAAGTCGGGTATTGTTCTTCACGGAGAAATTTAGCATCTATTAGCTTTTTAACTTCGGCTATGACTTGTTGTTCTATTTCTAGACGCATTCTTCCGGGACCTTGTCCGGCGGGACGAAGTAGGATCCACTCCTAGCTTATGGATCGCAACCTCCGGAACTAATCCCGGCATCTCGTCGTAGTTCCAAGCAAAACGATCTTTAAATTCCATTAACAATTTGATTATTTCTTCGGAGTCTTCTTTATTGAGTAAGGAGCTAACAAAGGTAGGTCTAGGCTCTTCGCTAGTACCTAAGTTAACTTCCGTTAACTCATCTATTGTAGATTTAATTTCTTCTTCGAATTCGGTGGAGCGTCTCCAATTTGTAAATCTTCGAGTTCGTCTCGTAGTTTCCATGCAGTTTTCATTGGACTTGCAAGTGACAACCAAGCAAAATTCGGTATCATCAGTCGACCCTACCGTGCCGAATCCGAGTCCATACTTTGAATTGGGTGGACGACCGGAGTTATTCCATAATTTTTCAAAATGTTGTGATTGGCCTTTTGTCCATTGTCGAGGTAAGAAACCACGTTGAATTAAATTTTGAACACAGGGAGAGTACCACTCAAAAGGTAATTCCATTAATTCTGATGAAGTGACATCTTCGAATTGTACATTATTTTCAGTTTTGGAGGAAGAAGCACCACGGTAGAATTTGATTGGCCTTGCACCGTCGTTACATACTTCTTTGACCACCATACCCTCGATCTTATTAGAATGGATCGGGGTTAGGGTCATAGTATGTACGTAGTGGTTAATCTTCTCGTACATTGATTTGTATTCTTCGTTCTTCTCATCTTCGAGAGAGATCTTGAATTGCGGCTTCTTCTGACTTATTGTCGCTGCTTCTTGCTTGACTTCTTTTTCTTCTTCAGAACTATCTTCCCAATCAACATTGATGGCTGGTTTCCTCTATCCAACTGTCCTAACGTTTCTACCACGACCTCGTCCCCGGCCTCGACCTCAGATGCGAGTTGTGGAGAAACCTTCACAATCTCGCCGTAAGGGAGTGATGAGTGACTGTTGGACTAGAACTTCAGGTTCTTCATCGTCCTGAACTTTCTTTGCTTCATTTGTTACGGTATCTCTGGAGAAGATCGTTTTCTTTGGCGGTGCATAATAAGCTGCATCTTCATGGATTCCAATTTCATGTACGGAGAATGGTTGTAAGTCGCCTTTGATGCACTGTTCCCCTCCATCGTAGTATTTGATGCACTGGTGCAGAGATGATGGTACCATCCTGTTTTCATGTATCCATGGTCGGCCCAGCAGAGCGTTGAACAATGTTTCTGAATCGATTATGTGAAATTTTGCGGTTGTCTTTGCTAAGTCACCGGTCTTCATTAGTAACGTTATTGACCCGAGGGCTCTTTCTCCTTTCTGGTTGAATCCTCTTAATAACATTTTGTCTGCTTCGAGCTCGTGAGCATCAATTTCCAAATATGCTAGTGTTCGAAGACTCATTATATTGATTGATGCTCCCGGATCCACCAATACTCGGAGAGCGTAAACTTCCCGATTGTAATCGAAATGTACAACGGTCGGTTGTGATCTCGTCGTCCCAAGTAGTAGGTCACTGTCCAGTGAAGGTAACGCCTCGCTGTTCTTTTAACGAGCAAACCTCATCTAAGGAATCTCCGACCATTTGAGCTAAGCAAATTTCTCGGATCCGAGTAAGGCCTTGATCGAGCTTCTCTCATCTCCTTTGATAAGATGAGAGCGTCGTAAATGCTCGGTTGGCGGTAGTTTCCAAAGATGGGCTAGTATGTTGTAGTCCACTTTATTTTCATGCGTCTCGGCTTCTTCTCGAACGGGTATTTCTTCTGCTGGGGTTGGTTCTCCTTGAACAACCACCTGCTTTCCTTTGTCTTTTGGACCCATTCTTGGAGGTAGAACTCTTCCACTTCTCAAGTTGACTTCTGTAATCTCTTCTGAATCTAGTGTTGAGCTTGTCGGTGTCTCCTCCTGAATTGGAATGACAGGCTCTTCCGGATTATCTTCAGAATCTGAAGGCTCTAACTCTATCGTGACTGGAGCTCCTCGAAACTCGCAGATAGATTCGTTGCTTGTTGAACTCTCGTAGCCTCCTTGATGGATATCTTCTTCGTTATTTTGATTGTCGAGATCGTGTATGATTTGAGAATTGTCGTTGGTATCGAAATCGATGTCCGGATTGTTGCTAGTTACGTAATCGTTAGAAACAGTCAAAACGTAGCCAACGCCATCACCCTTATCATTATATGATCCCACCGAAGTGAGCAGATAATCATACAAAATCAGAGGTTCGAGGGATTTCTCCCCCGAATCAGAAACAACTATCCTAGGATAAGCAGCCCCTAATCTAGCCTTAGGAGTCTCGGTCCTCTCTTCCTCGTCGATTTTCTTCTTCTCTTCAATCGCCTCTTGTTGAGGTGGTTCTTCTATCGCAAGTGATAGTACCGACTTAACAGGTCTCAAACTCTGAATTGAAGCTCGCACCGAAGCGGTTTGGATGCTGTCTAAAATCTTCTTCGAAGACCTTGTCCAGGCGGTAGTCCATCCATCGTCAGTTACATAGGGATCTATTGGAATGACGGGATCAGTTGATATAACATTGACGGAACCTCCTTTACGGGGTTCCTTCATGTACTCCTTCGGGATTGTTATATTTCCTTTCCGAAGGTTGTCGTTGAGCCAACTTTTAAAGGTAATGCAATCTTCTATCTTGTGCCCAAGCATCCGGTGGTAGGGGCAAAAGTTGGGATCACCTTTCTTGTTGACTTCCTCCGGTCTTTTAGGCTCGCGCGGTGGAAATGCGGAGTCTTCATCGGACTACGGAACATTTTCGATCTTGCTTCATTCTTGAACGGATATTCTCTCGCTCCGAAGTTCCCTTAATGTATACTGCGGAGACGACTGATAGCCGGATCGGGGTTGCTGGTAATTCTGTTGTGGTTGCCGCGGCCGTTCTGGTGGTATTTGCATCGGTTGCTTTCCTTTATCGACTGCTGCAACGATCCCGGATTTCTTTTCGAAGGTCTTCACCGGCTTCTGCTTGTCCGTCTTGTCGGTGAAACTTAATTGCTTCGCCTCTTCTTGCAAGCTTCCGGCCTTGCTTAACAACTTCTCGAAAGTCTTAATAGTGAATCCTTTGAGGAGAAGTGCTATCGGGCCGTGAATGCTTTTAAGCAAGATGTCGACTGCATGTTGTTCTTGTAGTTGTGGTTCACATTTCATGCTTAAGTTTCTCCATCGAAGTATGTAATCCACCAAAGTTTCATTCGGCTTTTGTTTCTCTACCACTAAATCACCTATAGTGATGTGGTGCCGAGCTCGGCCGAATCGCTTGATGAAGAGGTTCTCTAGTTCCGAGAACGTCTTCACCTAACCATTTGGTAACTCGCATACCGGTCGAAGGCGATTCCGACGGACTCGCTGACGAACCGTCGGAAGAGTAATGCATCGCTCCCGCCGACATTACAATAAGCGGCACGAAAGTGTGCAACATGCTCTGTCGGGGGTTCCTGGTTCCGTCGAAGGTCTTGAACGGAGGTGGTACGAAGCCTTTCGGGTATTGGACAGCGTCGAATTCTTCGGGTAAGGTCTACCCGTCCGAATGGATGTCCCGCTCTTCGATTGTGCTAAGGCTTCTCGCACTTGCTTTGTTCCACCAAGTTCTTGATATCCTTTTCGGGGATCATACTTTGTGTTGTATCCTTTTCGGTGATCATCCCCATTGACGGATGTAATCTCCTTTCCTCCGTCTACAATGTGAATGACCTCCGGGGGTGTCTCTCTTCGTGGTTGTACTTGACTGCGGAGAGTGGCCGGAGCTACGGCCATCTCTTCCATCCTTTTCGCCATTCGAGCGATCGTGTCGTCTTTTCCTGAAGTCGCCTTCTCATCGGTTCCGGCTCCTCTCTTCTGCGGCTGCGGGAGCACCTTGCGAAGCCGATGAAGCTCGTGTCTCAGCCATGTTGATTTCTGCATATTCGTCGTCCATGAATTCCGATGAATCAATCTCATCTCCGAACTTTTCTTCTCTTTCTTTTGCCAACCGTCGGATATCGGTTCTCAACTTTTCCATGGCATCTTCTAGCGGGGCTTTCTGTGTGTCTTTGCGGTTGTCGTGCGATAGCTGCCGGGTCCCCTTTATCGCAGTAGCACTTTCTTCAGATTCCAGCCTCCTGGCGAGACTTTCTTTCTCGGGCCGTCGCTTCGATCTTAATCGCCGAGTAGTGGGACGCCATACCATCCTTCTAGCGGCGAAGGTCTAGGACCGGATGG
Organism: Papilionanthe hookeriana x Papilionanthe teres; assembly: GCA_022702705.1. NCBI lineage: Eukaryota > Viridiplantae > Streptophyta > Magnoliopsida > Asparagales > Orchidaceae > Papilionanthe > Papilionanthe hookeriana x Papilionanthe teres. The sequence continues at coordinate 25,624,399 of CM040423.1, forward strand.
TCCGTCGGCCAAATGTCGGAAGGTGGTATCCTCCCTAATCTGTAATCCCGAGACTACGACGGGCGGGCTAGCCTTCATTCTTTTACTTGGCTTTTCCGTCATGACGGCGGGCTCTACTCGGGGCCCAAGACGGGATTTGGCGGCACCCGCCCTATCCTTCGTAGAATCTCCGATACGGGCGCGTTTTCCTTCTTTGCTAACTTTTCTACCAAAGTTTGCAGTCGAGCAAACGGCGTAGTTCTAGTCCTTTTCTTGCTCGCTATCGTTGTAGTATGCGGGCCGAGGTAATGTGGCGAGCAATCTTGCGAACATTCTCCTCATCCTCTGCGGCGGAGAGGGGATGGAACACGCTTCCTCCCAAAAGTGGTATGTAGTCGAGCAGCGGTGTATATTACGGTAGCGGTGTATATTCGCGGCGGTGTATATTCGAGCAGCTTCAGGATTTCCTCCAGGAAAGCAATCTCGGCGGCTTTGGCTTCTCCGGCGATCCTTCTACTTCGTTTCTTCTTTGGGTCCTTGTCAGTGACGGAATCTTTGAACTGGACCCGATTTCGAAAACAGAAGGTCTTACAGGAAGATCCGTACCCTCCACGGTAACAGGTTTACCATAGTTCTGGATTTCTTTCCCCTTTGATTTGGCAGAAGTCGGGGTAGGTGCAGAAACAACTAGACCAGTGGGGGTAGTAAGAACAGTCCTCCTGCGGACGACAGTACTCCTCCTAGTCGGGATCCTTTGCAGGGGAGGAAACTCTTGGGTCGACCTAAGGTTGAACTCAAGCAGCGGCTCCTCAGCTTCAGATACCTTGTTCGTCAGTGCAAAGAGGGAGACGTCGGTGACCTTGACATTCGTGTTTCAAATCCTTGTCCAAATCGGATGATCCCATTGTCGGGCGGCTCATCCTTATAGACGGCGAAGTCCGATCCATTAGTGAAGGAGAAAATCGGTTTCGGGGCTTCCATTTTGCGGGGTAGATTCGGTTGTCGATCCCAAGTTATGCTTCTTTTCTTTAGGATGAAAAGAAAGGAATTGAAAAGAGTCCGAACACATTCTTGTTCATGTATTTATAAGAAGGAATCATTTGTTAAAAGAATCACTTATTAGAGGGTTTGTTTATTTAGAACGGAATGTTCAAAGGTGTAGAGAAGGTAAGGAATCCGATTCGGAGTTGGAAAGGAAAAGAAAGTCTTAAGCAAGACTTCTCGACTCGAAGGATCATTCCTAAACTAACACCTATTGGGAGTCCACCCCACCTCAAAAATGAGGTAAAAGGATCTCGGAACCTCTCTGTTTAGGGGTGTCTAAACAGTGGCTCCTAAATCCGAGAGAATGTTGGCTATACTTGTCCAAGGTAAAAATGAACATAGTATTCCAACGGAAAGAAGGGTAGTTTGATCCATTAAGGACATGGATGCACTACCAATTTTTGAAAGCAGAATTATCTGATTATAATGGAGAGAGGAATTTTCCCAGCGGAGTCGCCAGAAATTGTCGGCACTATTTTCAGGTTGTGTGTTGTGTTTTGAAGAGGGGTCGCCTACAGAAATTGTCGGCGAATTCTTAATTTAGTTTAAATAAATAATTTTGAAAAGTAGTATTTGATTTTAAAAATAATTTTAAATTTGAAGATTTTAAGATATGAGATCAAACCGATCTCACATCCCAAATAGTTTATATAAACGAGCACCACACCACAAACCGTGTATCTATCCCTAAGGATAGACACACTGCTTGATGGTGGGGCTCGATTAAACAAACTAAAAGATTTGTGACATCCGTTTGGTCTGCGAACCAATTTTATAAGCCGACAAATTCCCCTGCTTAATATGAAAACATTAAACAGGGTTTATATTACATAGGTTCTTTAAAATTCCCTATAAGGGCAAGCCCCTATAGTTAATTACATCTTAAGTGACGAGAATCACCTAAGAAAACTCTCGATAATAATCAATAATTCGCTCTCAAGAATTTCGAGGTTTAAGTTCTCAAAGGATTGAAGTTTGGGATTTCGATAGGGAATGGATCGAGTTTGGAACATTTTTGTTTTGGGAATCCAAAGGAGAAAATTAGGAGAAATCACAGATTCGAAGCGAACTTCGGTAATTTCCCGACTATCTTATTGTTTGGCTTGGATTTAGGAAAGTCCTAATATTTATTTAAATGTTTTGATCTTGCCAATTTTAATTAATTAGGGCTTATATTTGTATGATAAAATCAAACAAATAGCCTCGAAGATATGAGGGTTTATTGTCGTACCTGACGACAACCTCGGAATCCTAAGACCGGTTAGGGCTTAATTTGCAATGCAAGTGCCTAACGAAGAGTTGAGGATTTATGTTGCACTAGGCAAACTACCTCGAAGTCCTATGACTTTGTTATTTAATTCTAGGACAATTTTACTGAAGTAGACTCAGGTTTTGCTGATGAAGATGGCCGTGCTGCCCACCATGTTCCGAGCTCCTTGTTGTTGCAGAGGTTTAGTTTTAGAAGTCATAGATCAGGGGATGAGAAAAGTGTTTTGGTTTAGAGAAAGTCTTAATTTCCAAGTGTTTTTGTGTTTTAATTAAAACAAGTCTTAAAGTTGATTATAACGACACCGGTTAAGATCCCACGGTTCCATCCTTCGGCATCATTATTTTTATCGGATTCACTTAGTCCGGATGAATTTGCTAAACTCAACTGAATGAGTTCCACACTTTCATTTAGACCGTGGGAAATCCCGTTAGCAACACGTAGGTTACATCATCCGAGGTATTCCCGATCATCCAACGGGACGTTTTAATTTAGTTGTAATTGTAGTTTTGTGTTACGTTTGTGATTAAATTTTGAGTTGTTTTATATTTTGAAATGTTGTGGCGGTGAATTTTATCTTGCAATGACTTTTAACTTAGTTTTGGTTTCAGTTTTAGGGACTATCCTAAAGGTTTGGGTTTTCATGCAACAGTTGTGTATCATGCAAGAAAAAGTAAGTGCAATGAAGTTAAATAAATTGCAAGAAGGTAAAATGCAAGAAAGTAGATTGCAATAAAATAAAAGCGTACTTGGAGGGTCTTCCCGTCATCCCAAGCTGCACTTAAAACACAATTAGAATATTTAAGCAAGTTCCTAGATAAAGCTAAGGGAAGGGTTATGGTTTTCTACCAAATTCCTAATCCTATAGCTAGTCATCTCCTATGACGTCTAGGTTCTTTGTGTTTTGGTTTAAGGACGATTTTCTTCATCAAAGAACAATTAAGTCCGATTGTTCTTATAAATGTCCTATCATATTGAGGAAGTGCTTAAGAATAATCTTAAACATCTTTTCAATATTTCTAGGATTGTTTTAAGTCCAAATGGGTTTAATTACACAAATGAATTAATCGTCAGAGAATTCAAGTTTCGTTGTTATCTTACTCGGTGAACTAGGACATTTGAATATCCTATAAGTGAAGTAACATTTCATTTAATATTACGTTTAGGAGTTATAATAACCGAAAGCTTTCGAGGGTAAATTGGTATTCAAATGATTTGATTTAAGTTAACGGGTTTAAGTTTGGAATAGTGTTCGAGTTATTTTAGATTTATTTTGAATTCTTTATGTCTTTAGTGATGTTATATTCAATTCAACTTAATTTAATTTAATTTAATTTAATTGAGTTTTAATTTAATTTAATTCAATTTAATTCAATTTGATTTGATGTTACATTAAATTAATTTAATTTAATTTAGTTTTAATTTAATTTGATTTAATTTAATTTAATTTAATTTAATTTAATTTAATTCATTTAATTTGATTTAATTTAGTTTAATTTAATTTGATTTAATTTAATTTAATTTAAGTTATTTAATTTAATTTAATTTGTTTATTTAATTTAATTTAATTTAATCTTTAATTTAATTTTTAATTTAATCCAACTTTTAATTTCAATTTAATTTAATTTAATTTAATTCAATTCAATTTAATTTACTTAATTTAATTTAATTTTTAATTTAATTTTATTTTTAATTTTAATTGAAATTTTTAAAAGAGTTTAATAATTTAATTTTAGTTTAATGATTAAGTCTTTTAATGTTTTGAATTTCAGTTATCATTTTAATTAAGAATTGAATATTAATGAGATAATTAATTTAGGGATTTTTAAATTAAAGAATAAATCTCCTCCTAATAATATCCTTATTTTAATAATTCCAATTTTATTATTCTTCCAAATTTAATCAATTATTTAATTAAAGTTTAATCATTTTAAATTGCTTAATGGGTTTCTACCCTTTAATTATTTAAATTTCAATCATCCAAATCAGATTAGGATCAAATATTTTACTTGTTAATTTTTTTATTAAACCTAAAGTTTTAATTAAGGATTAAAAATTTTAATTACAACTTTACCCTTTAAGCTTAATAATTTCATAACTCACTAAATTGAACTCAAATGAACTTGAAATTTTTATATGACTTCACTCATATGTCAATAAAGACATGAGAGGAGAAAATGTGATTTTTCTGTATTTAATTTATTTATATAATCATTTTTGGTAGAAAATAGAGATTTCCAAGGAAAATTTAATAACATGACCAAGGGAAAGTTTCTGTCCTTAAGAAAATTAGGAGACATTCCAAATGACCGAGAGGACCACTTGGACCAATTTTGGTGATTTTTTGAATTATATTATTTTTATTATAATTATTTTAAGTTTTGGAGTGTTAATTAATTTAAAAATAAAATAAATGTTTAAAAATGAATTTTATATTTTCCAAAAATTTCTCTGATATCAAGGAAATCAGTGAATCAAATTTTGCAATTTTCTGATTTTTCTATGATTTATTATAATTATTTTAATGAAAAAGCTAAAAAACATATTTTTTAATTTTAAAATTATCCTAGAGCTTTAAAATTTAATATCTCACTAAATAGACCTAAGAAAAATGTGGGGTTTGTTCCTAGGTGATTAAAATTCAAAATGTGACATTTTGGTGAATTTTATTATTTTTGTGATTTTTATTATTTTTTAATTATTAAAATATTAAAATAATATTAAAAATCAACTTTTTTAGAAAATTGAAATTTTAATTTTCTTAAATTCCTCTAATATCAGAGAGGCTCCAAAACCAATTTGGTGAATTTTTAAAAAGTATTTTAAAAGTTATGAATTTTTAAAGTTTAAAATGACTAAGTGGCTTAATCAACCCAATTAGTGGGGCTAACCAAGTCCAATTGACCTAAAATTTTTATGGTGGGTTCCTCTGATCCTAAAGGTCAGTGGAGAATTGATTTCAGGTCAATTTGATGTATGGTTAGCTCTAATTAATTAGAGACCTATTTTGAGTGTTTAAGCCGATTAGGGTTGTTTTAAATGAACTAATTCAAAACCTATTTTTCCTAGGGTTCTCCAGTCATAAGGAACATCATCAAATTTTCCTAGAATTTATTTCACAACATGCTATTTATTGGAATTAAAATACTCAAAACGAGTAACATGAACTTGAAAAATCAATAACTCTTCATAGGGATGGCCTCGACTTTGGAAAATTCAGGGAATGTTCCCAAATTCGAGAGGCTTCAAAAGCCCTATGGTCTCATGCCATGGTGAATTGTATACATGCATGGAGAATTAAAAGTATGCAGAGAGTAAATAAATTATAAAAAATAAAATACTTGATGAAATTAAATGATTTCTTTTCCACATTATTCTCCTCCGTTCACCGAGCAAGAGGGTATTTTTATTTTATTTTTCCGATTTTTCTACACAAAGTTATGAATTTTTGAAGTTTAGGGAATTAAATAAATAGAAAATACCCCTAATTTTCTATTTATCCACGCGGCGCCAACTCATCCTCGGCATCTCCGAACGCACACGCGTCGCGCTCCCATTCGACGCCGCCATCCGACTCGGCGCTCCGGGCCCCGCGGTTCTTGTACCGTCTCTCGGTCCGACGCCATCCGAGCCGTCCGTCCGCGCGTGTATTGAATGGACGGCATCCGTTCATCGTCCCCGAGTGTCCTCGCCCAGAGAGCCGTCCACACTAAATCCCTAAGATCTCACTCGATACTCGATGGATTTTCATGTTCTTATGCTCTATGGATTCGTCTTGAAGAGACGAACACATCTATACGGTTATCATGCATTGAAATTAAAGCATTTGAAATGGAGAATCTCCGGAAGCTCGGGATGAAGAATTAGTTCATACCTTTGCTCAGAGAAGTGTGGCTTCGATCTGAGAGTTGTTGCACCTTCGATTGGATCCCAGCAAGCTCCGGATGAAGTCTCCGGTCCAGTGAATTGTCTAGATGTGATTTCGACCAAGCCCGATCACAAAGCTTGGAGGATCGGAGCAACCGGGTGGCTCGGAGATGGGGCTTTTGTTGGTGGACACCTTCCCTTGGTCCGGTGAAGGTGTAGAACCAATCAATTTGAGGATTGGCTCACCGTGGAGAAGTGTCTCGGTTTTGGGTGGAATTTCGACTCGAAATTGAGCTCGCGAGAGAAGAAATGGCAGGGGGATCTCACCTGGGAATCAAGTGCTCTGTGTATGGGGAGGAGTACGGAACAATTTTGCGCGAGTTTCCTTAAGGTTTGTTTTCGGCACCTCTCATGGCCGAGAGGGGTGGTGTTTAAATAGGAGAGGGTGGAGGGCCTCCCGTGGAGAGTTAGGGCTTGGGATCAGCTGCTCTTGGCAAGAGAAGAACAGCTCCAATGGCCGCTGGGGATGGGGCAGCTCAGCAGGTGAGAATTCCAAGTTGAGCTCACATGTGAGCTCTCGGCCATGGTGTTTTCCAGCGACCTGGTGGCTGGCCGGCCAGGCATGGGTCACCCTCGAGGTCAGGTGGGTCAGGGCTGGGACTTGGTGCAAGCAATTGGCAAATGCCATGTGTAAAGAGCTTGGATTGAAATGGAATGGGGGGAAGACCATTTTGGGTTCAAATGAGTCAACCCATGGTTTTGGGCTAGGTTCACCACCCAAGGCCTGGTCTTGGGCTGAAAAGGGTCACTTGGTTCAGCCAAGAGAGAATGGTGTGGTCTCCATCCATGATGAGGTGGCTAAGCATGGTTTAGTGTGTGACATGCTTAAGGTAAAAAAGGGTTTAAGGAGGATTAGGAAAGGGGCCCCTCCTTTTGCCATTAATGGCTTGATCACATGTCAAGCCTTCCATGGCTTCATGTGGCTTGTCCATGGCTTGCATGGCTCACCTTTGGCTTGGGAAAAGGTTTGGTCAATTTCATGAAAATGGATTTTAGGAATTTTTGGTAATTTGATGGAAATTTGTATGAAACTTGATTTGGAATAATTTGATGATGAATTTAGGACTTAGGTAATGGCTTTAATTAAGTGGATGGCAAATGGAGATGTCATGTGGGCTTTAGGGTAGATTTTGGGCTTTTGAATTTGAAGGAAGTGGGCTCTTAGGAAAGTTTAAGGGAAATGGGCTTTTTGATTTTAGGATGGGCATTTGGGTAAAGATTTTGTGAAGAACTCTGTCAAATAAATGTCATAATTGGTTTAGGGATGTTCTATGAAGGGCTTGGAGTCAATTTGGTGTGATTTGGAGTTGAATTGGTTTGAATTTGGGTTTATTTGGTAAGTGGGCCTATATGGGTCCAAGTGGGCCAAGTTGGGCTAATGTTGGGCTAGGGTTGAAATTGATGTAAAATCAATGTTGAGAAATGTTTATGGGAGTGTTTCAAAGAGGTTTTGGCTTTGGTTGGGCTTTGATTTTGGGGTTTGGGCTCATTTGGGTTAGGTTTGGGTTTAGGTCGAAAATGGGCCTTTTAGCTTTGGGTTGAATTTGAGTGGGGTTTGGGTCTAAATTTTGGGCAAATCATGTTAGTGTTTTGTTTTTGGGAATGTTAAGGAAGATTTAGAAAAGGTTTGGGGTTAATTGGAGTTGAATTGGGTGAGTTTGGGTTAGGTTTGGGTCATGGGTCAAAATTGGGCTTTAAGGCCAAAAGTGAAATTGGATCCAAATGTCAATCAAATTGGACTTGGATTTGGTCTAGATTGGTATTGGGGATGTTGCATTGAAGTTTAGAATTGAATTGGACCAAAATTGGGGTTAATTGGGTAGGTTTGGTTTAACATTGGGTTCACTTTGGGTTAAAATGGGTCAAATTGGGGGTTTTGACAAAAGTAGGGTAAATTGACAAAATTGGCCCATGGTGTAGTTGGACAAAATGAAATTAGGAATATTTTGGATTTTTTGGAATTTTCTGGGAATTTTCTGAATTTTTGGATTTTTTGGCCAAGAAGGGTATTTTGGGTATTTGGAGGGTATTGGGAGGTTTTCTTGGAATTTTTGGTATTTTTGGGTATGGATGATCAATTTAAATGATGTGGAAATGTTTGGGAATGATTTTGGAGAATTTTTGGTAATTTGGAAATTTTTGAGAAATTTGGGTAATTTCAAGGGTTTTGGGTAAGTTAGCGGGTGTAGGGTCCGGGGGTCAAAAATTGAAAATTTGGGAAATTGAAGATTGGGTGGATGTAAGTGGAAAGAAGTAATTTGGGTTGTGCCATGAAGCCATATCAAGCCCATATGAGCCATGAAGGGACTCAATTGAGACATTCATTATGTTGTTCCTAACCCTCTTAGCCAAGGGCTCAGGGGTTAAGGACGATCCATGTGAATCACCTACATGAGTCAGGAGGTCAGGTTGGGTATGGGTGTGGTTTTAGGAGGTGTGTGGAAGTGTAGTGTATAAGTGTAGTGTGTGTGTAAGTCAGCCCCTCACCAGACCAGGCCACCCGAGGCGGTCCTAAGGCCGAAGAGTCCTATAGGAACTCATCCTTTAAACTTCCACATTTGATTTCAACCCTCTAGGTGATTAGGGGTCTATAGTCGAGTTTGTGGAGTTTGCGGGGAGTTAAGAAGTGGTTTGAATTTCTAAAAGGTGGGTCCTAATTCTAGTCCTCTAAGATAGTCAAAGGAAAAGCCTAAGGCTAGATCCTAAGTACTAAAGAGAAGAAGAGAAGACCTCATCAAAAATGAGGTCAACAATACACTGACATGTTTTCGAGGAATGATCAAGAAAAGATTGTAGATTACGTTTTCGCCCTTTAGGACTTGGGCAGAGTGGGTTGTCTAAAGAAAAGAACATATACAGAGCCAACAAAGTGGAAGAGAGGAAAGGGTAGGGTCACCATTCAGTGTGGATGTTGCTACAACTTCGTCAGGGATTGACAGGGTAATCCCCCAGGGATTCTACAACACGATGAGGTGGATCCGATGTCGCCGCAGATAAAGAAGATGATAAAGAGGATGGTCAACTGGCATGTATTGCTCGCAGACTGTATTCCCAACAGTTGCATCATAAATATCTATGAGGATAGGGACTATATCCCGCCTCATATCGACCACCATGACTTTGTGAGACCTTTCTGCACGGTCTCATTTGTAAGTGAAAGTAATATTTTATTCGGCTGGGAAATTCAGATTGTTGGGGCAAGGGAGTTCCGAGGTTCGGTCGAGATCCCTCTACCAGTCGGGTCAGTGCTGATGCTAAAAGGAAATGGGACAGATCTCGCGAAACATTGCATCCCAGGAATTACATGATATAGGGGGTTAGTTACCTTTATAAGAATGGACGAGGACAAGACACTATTTTTTTACGAGCCAGATCCAGAATTGGAAAACCTTCGACCCTTTCCACTGTGACAGTAGTGCCTCAGGGTTTTCGCGAGGGGACTTTTGTTCCAGAGTGTAGCCTTGGTAGGTTGGTTTGTCTATGAAGTAGCCTCAGAAATAGAAATCTACTATCTCCTACACTGGGTCACTGCAGTTGTCACTGCTTTTGTACCAGCAGGATATGATGTGATAGTTTTGTTCAGCTATGTACACTTGATTGACTTTTGGATGTGTGTCAGCATACGATCAGTTGCATTGCTGCTTTCAACAAAAGATTAATGAAGATTTCTGTTTCAGCTTACCAAGTTTTTTTTCCAGAAATGTTTCTTTTGACGCGACGGTCGAAAGCCGTAGGACCATAAGTTGCTCCCAAACTAAAACGAACAAAGAACAATACAAAATTAAAATGAAATGATTTCAAGTGAAAATTGAATATGAAATCGAATCAAATAAGAGGAAATCAAACAAAATGGAATCAAATGAAATAAAATGAAATAAATTGAAAGAAAATGATAAATTGAAAATTAATGATAAGCTAATTCTCTTTCTCGAAACTTTGAGTCTCTGCACTCATCCTCAAGTTTTCCATTTCCAAAAGTACTCTGCAAAATTTGGCACTTTACACAACGTCACTTCCCACAAATTCAAAATATCACAAAATTCTGCAAACCTTGTAATGGCTACCAATCTTAGTCTAATTGCACCAATTCTACTTCCTTCGAATGTCAATGTCAAATTTTCCTCTAAATCTTTTCACATGAAATTCTGGGATCAGTACCCAAATTTTGTTTCTATCGTCACTTCTAGGGTTGGATGTGAGTCCCTGAGCTTTCCTTTCTAATGCAAAACCCATCTACCTCTTAAGCTGGATGTGAGTACCTGAGTTTTCCACCTCAATATGGTAAAATTTCCCTAAATTTCCACATCCTATTCAAGAAGTTTTCCGCCTTCCATGAAATTCTAGGGTCGGAGCTCAGTCATCCGGTTCCCTAAATTCCCAAAATTTACACATCCTATTCGAGAAATTTTTTGCCTTCCATAAAATTCCAATGTTGGAGCTCAGTCGTTTGGTTCTCTAAATTCCCTAAATTTCCACATCCTATTTGAAAAATTTTCTGCCTTCCATGAAATTCCATGTTCGGAACTTAGTCGACTGTTTCCCTAAATTCATTAGATTTCTACATCCTATTCGAGAAATCTTCCATCTTCCATGATATTCCAGGGTAGGAGTTCAATCGTCCGATTCCCTAAATTTCTGCTCCCTTTCCGAGATATTTTCCGCATTCATGATATTTTGAAGTCGGTACCCATATTTCAATTGTCATTTCCGAGACTAGAACCTAAATTCTAGTTTTCACCCTCTGGGATCAGTATCTAAGTTCTTATTCCCTTCTTTCAAGGTCGATACCCAAATTTTGACTCTCCTCTCTGCACTCACTTAAACTCGAAGATTCCTACGAAATTGATACAAAACAAAGTAAAAATCCCATACATCCTAAACCTAAATTTCCATAAATCTCCATAAGGCTCAAAATTAAATTCAAACTCAAAATTTAAATTGAAATCAAATTCAAATATGAAATTCAAGTCAAATTCTAATTTGAAATTCCAATTTCATATCAAATCAGATTGGACTCCTTAAGAGTTTGGAGGCTTGAAATTTCATAGCTCCTTATTGTAGGTATTCCATTTTCCTTTCCCAAGTGAGAGTTCCCGAGACTTGAAGGGTTTCTACCCAGATAATCTCCAACGGATACTTCCTCGTTGAATTCTACGTTTTGTATCAAATTTTAACTCAGACAGTTGTGTTGGTTTTGTTGGTCTCGTCGGTCAACACCAATACATACAGTGTGCTTGCCCAACACACCACACCTATTGGGAGTCCACTTGTTGACCTCACTTTTGGTTGAGGTTTAGTATTTCTTTAGAATAGCCTAGCGTCTAGCAATAGGTTTCCCTGTGATTATCTTAGAGGAATAGCAATGGAACCCTAACCCCATAGAAATTCAAAACACCTCTTTGCTTCACTTGAAGTTTTCAAATGCTTAAAGTCTAACCTCTAAATTCTTAGGAGGATGAGACCAAGCATTAAGAAGCTCAAGAGAAGTTCCCTACAGGATGGTCAAGCCTTAGGACTTAACCTGGGTGGTCGGGGAGGCTCACACACATACCTACACATTACACTCTTACAAACTACCTCATAACCAAACATCTCTACACTTGATCCCCTACTCCTTTGGAAACTCATGTGGGTGGTTTCCACAAGCTCTTAGCCCTAGGCTAGGGCTTGACTAGTACCAGCACATGGAGGATCCAAATGGGGATTCCCTTGCTGCATGACTCAAATAGGTTATCAATCCCTCTCAACTCTAAATTTTACCAAAAATCTCAACTTTTGACCCTTTTATCTTTAAACTCTACCAAATTACCAAGTTACCCCTAAAACCCAATTTTGCCCAAAATTCCTAAATTCAATAAAAATTACCAAAATCTCTCAAAAATCATCCCAAAACATTCCTCGCCACTAAAAATACCCGAAATACCCCAAATTTACCAAAAATCCCAAAATACCCAAAATTAACAAAAATGCCCCTCCTAGCCCAAAAATGCCAAAAAATCCCAAAGCCCTCCAATATTCCTAATTTCAATTTAAACCACTTTATTTGACCCAATTTGACCAAAAGCCCAAAATTACCCTTTAAGGTCCAAAATGCCCAAATCACCCCAAATGTCCACTAAATTGACTTCAATTCTCTCTAATTTCAATCCAAAACTTTAATTCGGCGTCCCCAACACCAATTGAAACTAAATTCAAGCCCAATTTGACTAACATTTGAACCTAATTTCAACCCAAACAAAAATGCCCTAATTTTGACCATATGATTAAATTTCTTCAAATTGAACCAAATGTCAATCAATTTCCCCAAACCTTTCATGACATTTCCCTAAACTAAATTAAACCATTAATTGGCCCGAATTTGAGCCCAAACCTCACCCAAGTCCAACCAAATCCAAAATCTCCAAATTTGCCCCAAATGTGTCGCGTGCCCAAAATACATCAAATTGAATGCGCCAATCCCAAAATTTCCACCCAATTAATATCAAGAAATCTTCCTAACATCCCTATAGACCATTTGAAACCATCAATTGTCCTTTGACCCCACTATAGCCTAATCTAAACTGAAGCTAACCCAACATGCCTAAAATTGACCAAATACCCAAATCAAACCAAATTGATCCCCCAAACCAATTCAAAACCACCCCAATCTTCTTCTAAACTCTTTATAACAATCATATACACCAATTTGAGCAATCAATTTAACTCAATCCAAACTCAAACCGAACCTAGCCCAACTTGAACCCAAGTGACCCAAATTGAACCCATGAGCTAAATTAACCAAATCAAGCCAAATGTGACCAAACCAAGCTCACCATAGCCAACCATTAGACCCCTAGGACTGAGCTAGATCCACCTAGCCCACTCTGGTGGAGTCATGGACTAAAGGTCCCATGAATTAAAGGATCCCCTCCCTTAAATGTGTACAACTTAAAGAGATTTGTAATGAGCACTTAACCACTTAAGCTCACCCAACTTATGACCTGCCCCCTGGCTCGCCGGACCTCTAGCCACCTTCCATGGCCTAGCCGACCAGCCGCAGAGAAGCCAAAACCGAGAGCCACCCCACTTGATTCTTCACCCAATTGACCCATCCAATGTGTCAAGCCTTGAATTGCCACTGGAGCTCTTCTGCCTTCCACCTAAGTAGTTGATTCCACCCACCAACAAGCCCCAAGCTCAGCCTAATGGGCATGGCCATAAATAGATCTCTCCATGGCCAAAAGAGGGTGCTAAAATTTTCTCAAGGAAACTTTGAAAAATTTCTCCCAAAGCTTCCCTGAGACCTCCTGAGTCCAAGTCCACCATCTTCAACCATTAAATCCCACTGTCCATAGCTAAGTTCCCCACATAAGTTTCAGTCAACACTAGGACACTTTTCACCACAACTCCACACTGCACCAAAGTTCAATTAACTAGGCTTACACCTTCACAGTACTGAGAGAAGAAGTTCCCTCATTAAAGCCTCATCACAGAGAGCCTCTGCACCAAACTTTGATCAATACCTGAAATCATCCTTGGTCGAATTCAGTTCTTAACATTTCATCCGAGCAAAAGACTTTATCTGGAGGTTCTCTTGGACAAATCGAAGCTGATAGAACCATCTGATTAAGGCCTCCCCTCTCAGACAAAGGTTTCAAACTCTCTCCCTCTCCCGAGCTATTCTTCATCCTCAATGAATGTATACTGTATTTCATACTGTATAAGTCGTATAGATAGGTTCGTCTTGCTTAGATGAAGCTCTAGAAACAAACTCCATGTGATTTGGTTGAGTCTAGGTCGAGATCTTATGGTTAGAAGGTGGAAGGCTTACGAGACATACCAGTTGGGGACGAAGACGCGTGGCCGTTGGATGGAGCGTGTGTCAAATGGACGAATCAGATGGCGTCAGACAGAGTTATATTTCATAAAGCACGAGCCGCGTGGTGTTGATTCAGAAGGAGGTGCCTAACCAAAAAGAGACGCGTGTTGCTTCAGAGCGGTTAAGGATGACGCGACGCTGAGTCACTCAAGTAAGAAAATATAGAATTTTTGGATTTATTTAATTACTTGAACCTTAAAAAATCATAACATGGTGTAGAAAAATCATAAAAATAAAAGAAAAATACCCCCTTGCTCAGTGAACAGAGAAAAATAATGTGGAATTGGTTTGAAGATTATTTGATGTATATTTTATTTTTACTTAATTAACTACTATTCTGAATATTTTGATTCTTCATTTGCATAGACACTTCACCATGACTTGATCTTTGGGGGTCTTCTTCCCTCTATCATGGGGGATCTTCCCTGATTTTTTCAAGTCAGGGGAGATCTCTATGAAGAGTTCTCTATTTTTCAAGTTGTATGTGTCTATTTTGGTATAAAATTATAATAATTAAAATATTTATCAGAAATATCCAAAGTAAATTTTAGTAAGTTCACTGTGACCAGAGGAAATAGGGAAAATATAAACTTGGTTTAACTCATTAAGTATAAACCTAATTGTAATTAAATCATAAAACTTAAATAAAAAATTGGATGAAATATAAATGAAACTAACCTAAAAATCACTCTCCATTGTAGTTTAAAGTTAGAAGAACTCCCTATAGAAATTTCAATTAATTTGGAATTAGTTTAAATACTCAAATGAATTTTTGAAGTTAAATCACATTTTTTGACACTTATATAATTATAATAATTAAAATAAACATAAAAAAAATTACCAAATTAATTTTGAGAGTTCTCTGTGATCATAGGAATCTCTAAAAAATAAAATTGTAATTAAAATAAAATTTTCATTTTTAAATATTATTTTATTATTTAAAAAATTATAAATTAATAAAATCATAAAATTAATAAATTGATGGAATTGTTCTAAATTGTCTCCTAATCATTTTGGAGTAATTGGAATAATTTTCTTAATTCTCTAAATAAATATATTAAATTTTAAAGGGTTAAAACTATTTTTTAAAGGCTAAAAATGGAATTTCCTTAATTTCTCACTAAAATAATTCTAATAATTAAAATATAAATCACGAAAACATAAAATTTTTTCCTCCGGGTTTCCTGACCTCGGACAAATTTAGGAAAAATATAAAAATTAATTTTCAAATTAAATAATATTTTTAATTTAATTAATACTCAAGAAATGGAAATAATTATTATAGTTAAATTAAAAATAAAAAAAATCATGAAATTTGTTTCAAGTGATTCTCTAGTCTATGTGAACCTCCAATAATTTTCTAAAGGACAGAAACTTTGTTTTGACTAAATTATTAAATTTCCTTCGAAAATCTTTTTTTTTTGCATGAAAAATAATTATATAAATTAAATTAAAACAGAAAAAATCACATTTTCTCCTATAATGCTTTAATTGACCCATGGTGGGGTAGCATAAAAATTTTGAAGCCACTTGAATTAAATTTAATGAATTATAAAGTGATAAGGCTTTTAAGGGCAAAAGTGTAATTTTTAAGATTTTAGCTTTAATTAATATTTAGGCTTAATTAGAGTGGGAAGTGGGCAATTGATAACCTTAATAAATATGTTAGAATGATTAAAACATATAAGGGATAAGTGGTAGAAACCAATCTCACTTTTGTCATATTAAAAGATAAATTGATAATTTTCTTAATTGTTTTAATTTGGAAGAAAATTAAACTAAATAATCCTTAAAGCTAGGGGTTTTATACTTGGAAGGTGATATTTAATGATTTAAAACTCCTAATCAATGGTTCATTAATATTTCAATAATTTGATAAGAATCATAGTCATATAACTAAACTCTTCTAAAATTTACAAAAGTGCCAATTAAAGTCTTAAGGGCTTGGTAGTGAGATTATGCTTAATCAAATTTGACTAATGAGGTATAGAAAAGGCAAAAAAAACATAATTATTTTAAAATACATTTGAAACACTACAAGTCCACCAATATTGGTTAAACTCATTCATAAATTAAGTTGCCCCTAAGGGCTCCACTTACATAATTCTGAAAAAAATATCAAGTGATATTTATCCCACCTTTTGAGGATAATTAAAACATTGGCTCACTAAGCATAAGGGTATGAAATGGATGAATCATTTAGTGAGTATGATAAGTATAAATGAACTCACGAAAGTTCAAAAGGGTTTTGAATATCTAGATATTCCTTAGACCTTTTCACAAGTCTTCTGGACATCTTGTAGGACAACTGAGTCTATCATACTTATTATGGAAAACCATCTAACAATGAAATAAATTAGAACCGCCAAGTTATGACATAGGGATTTGTAGGCTTGTGATGAACCTATCTATAGGCTTTTACCTTCCTAGAAATTATAAATGTTTATTTCAAGACAATAAATTTTTAGGTAGAGGAACGAGAAGACCTGACAGGTACACTTTTTCAAGTTTATAGTACCTTCTTTTCTGTATTGCTTTTGAATTACTGTTCTTTCTTACAAGTTTGCATGTTAAACAACAATCTCACCTTGCATGAACTTTTATAATAGCCACAAAACCAATACCAAAATTAAAACTAAATTAAAATAAGATAAAATTAATCGCCACAACAGTCAAAATATAAGACAACTCAAAATTTAATCACAAACAATATAAAATCACAATTACAATTAAATTAAAATGTCTCTATCGGATGATCGAAATACCTCAGAGGATGCAACCTCCGGCTGCTAACGAGATTCCCCATGATCTAAATGAAAGTATGGAACTCATTAAGTTGAGTTTACTAAATTCATCTAGACTAAGTGAATCCGAAGAAAATAGTGTTGCCGTAATGAGGGAACCATGGGACCCTAACTGGTGTCGCTATAATCAATTTAAATATTCCCCTAAATAAGACATTAAGACACTTCAATTTAAAAATTTCCAAAACATGATACTTCTCTTTTCTCTTTGATTGACACTCCTTTAAACGGAACCTGCTACGACGAGGAGCTTGGAGCATGCGTAATGAGCAGCAAGACCATTTTCAACAGCAAAACTCCTTTGAACTGAAACAATAAGCCATAGGACTTTGAGGTAGCTTACCTAGTGCAGTATAAACCCTCACTTTATCTCGTTAGGTCTTTGTACTTTGTGTAATATAAGCCCTAACTCGTCTTAGGTTCTGAGGTTGTCATCGGGTATGACATAAATCCTCATATCTTCCAGGTTATTCACAAGATTTATATCAAGTGAATGTAAGCCTTAAGTAATAAAATTGGCAGAATGAAACATTAAATAAATATCTCAAATCAAAGCCAAATCAAAGGTTAGTCAGGAAGGTACCAAGATTCCTCTTGGATCCATGTCTTTCCCTAGCTTTCTCTTCTTTTGGATTCCCATGATAAATGTTCTGAAAGTTGAGCTACTCACCTATTAAATTTCCCACTATCACATTTTCTTGAAGATCCTACCCTTCGTAAGTCATGAATACAATATTTCCTGATCTTTACTAAGTGTTTTCTTAGGTGACTTTGGTTATCTAAGATGTAATTAACTATAGGGCTTGCTCTTATAGGAAACTTAAAGACCCCAGATTAATACAAACCCTATCTAATTCCTTCATATTAGATAGAGGAAATTATCGGTCAACATAAATGGTTCACAGACCAAACGGATGTCATGAATTCTTTAGTTTATTTGATCAAGCCTCATCAACAAGCAATGTATATATTCTTCGAGATAGATAGACGTCTTGCGGCGAAGTGCTCGATTATTTAAACTATTGATTATATGGGATTGGTTTGATTTCTTATTTTCAAAAATAAAAAAATGATATTTTACGAAATTATATATATATATATATATATTAAATTAAATCTTTATTCCTAAACCTACTATTCGCTGACGACAACCAGCTGAGGTTGAGGGTGTGAATAAAGAGATGATTCACCACTGAGTTCCACACAACTTGAGCAAAGGAGCATTTAATAAATAGATGTTCAACAATTTCTTCCTCTATTTGGCATAAAGAGCAGCAAGAAGGGCCTCTTAAACATTTAAGTTTAAGAATTTCATCTGTTGGGAGAAGTTTTAAAAATAGTTTCCAACAGAAGAAGGAAATAGATTTGTTAGAAATTCGCTCCAAAAAGATTTACCCTAGTGAATGCTTCCCTAATTGTAATTCTGTTGTTGAAAGAATAATGATAAATTCTGTGAAACAACCTTTTTAACAGAAGTTTTGTCCTTTTACTGCTATCTAAAGGGATCTTTTTTATATAATTAACTTGATCAGAATTAAGGAGGCTAGAAATGCTACAAAACACATCCAATTGATTTTATAGTTATTAAATTAGCTCTACAAGAGTAATAATCATGGACCACATCTTCTACTTCATAGGCTGTGCTCTTATATCTAAATTGAGCTTATGATTGGAAACATCAATTTTGACTCCTTATATTTCTTTGATTGACTAGGATAACACATCTTAGTACTCATGGAGCATGGAGATTATTACATCCTTTTATCCTACATTAAAATAGTAATAAGTTAAATCATTTTAGTTTTTTCTCCATTAATAGCGACTCTTATTTATATGTATGCATTATTTTAGACCACTTCCTCTTTGTGTGTTGATCTGCAGTATCTCATCTTTTATATTACCTATTTTGTATAGTTATCACCTCTCCACTGCCTAAAAATTATTCACATTGTGGTACGTCAATATGATTACTTTGAAGCCATTGAAGAGGGGGTAGCTAAAGATTTCATTGTAGGTCACTGACCGCGACTTTTTGAGGTGATAAAAATTAGTGCAATTGATTAATAATAAAGTCACTTATATCAACGTATCGCTCAAGTAATACAGGGCTCTAGTGGAGTCCTGGTTATTGATCCCATAGGGAAGCGAGATAAAAGGTCCTTTATCAAATTCTAGTCTACTACAATCTCCTTAGTTTGGAATGTCGATTAAAATGATGTTTTTTCTAGAAACTACTCCTAAATGCAAGTGTTAATTCTAAAGACAACCCTTTTTGGATGAATTGGTTTGGAGAATTTTGAGATATTAAAAACTACTATTCTTATGTTATGAAATAGATAATGTATAGGAATTAGATGCATTAAATATTGTATGTGCCAAATAGGAGTAGTCCTATTCTTTACCCTTTGGTCCAGGCATAAAGAATGACTAATCCTATGCTTGTATACTGAATCTGTGGCTAGGCTGAGAGAATACCTGCTCTCATTTTAGAGCTCAACGTTCCCCTCGCCTGAGGGCTAACATCTCTGCTTCGGTACTCAAACAATAGGACCGAAATGGTGATTTTAGTCTGTCACTTTAAAATCTCCGCTTCTACGTCCAATAATTACATTTCCTTATTTATTTGCATTCAATCTCCATTAACTTCACCATTCATGGAATTTGAATGTAGTTCATACTTAGTTGTAGAAAGCATAACCCTTTCAGATCGTTTGTTTTCACAACGAATTTAAACATTACAATAGACTTTAATTGCAATGTAAATGAAGTGCAAGTAAAAACCATCACATTTATATATAAAACTTATTCTAGTATATATTTCAATATCCTACACAAGAATTCTACTTAGTACAAAAGAAAAGTAAAAGAAAAACAATGACATAATATTCTCATGCCACTATTTCCAAAGAAGAAGAAAGAGTAGGAGAGATATTTCACAAAGCACGAAGAAAATACAACAGAAACTTCATTTAACCAAAGAAAATCCACCAGGTAAGTGTTTACAAAATCATAAGATAATGAAGAAAAATACTTAGCTTTTTCCCTTTGAAAGAAAGATGAAGATCTCTCCCACAAAGTCTCTCGTCAATCCATGCAATGCTAGTGCAATCCCTTACAAATTCTCTCAAAATCGCCTCTCCAATCTCTCCAAAAGGGCAGAAATCTACATTTCTACTCGTAATCTAAGAACCCTAAATATTCTCCAAGTTTTTTCTAATATTCCTCTCCTCTTTTCTAACCTAAAATCGTTCTTTTAAAGTGTAGGGACGAAGTTTGAAGAGTTGCCACAAGAACCTTTTCAAAAAGCGTCCAAATACGTTGAATTTCAGCCCATAACCAACAAAATTCGGTCCATAGTCGTCTCGAGTGCCATCGACTGGCTCAAGGGAGTTATCAGCGAGCTTTTATGTTATTTTTTGGCCTTCTTGGGAAAATCTCGCCGTCAACGCCTTCGAGGGCACTTTTGGCAAGAAGATTGCGCAGCTCCACCGTTTTAGCTCCGTTTTAGCTCCGATTCGCCCCGTTTCAGTTGCGTTGCATTCCTAACAGATAGCCCTACAAAATAAGTAAAAACAACCTTTCTTTAAAATGTAATCTCATTCAAAAATATTCAAGAAGTGTAAAAGAGATTAAACATCGAAAGACTTATCGAAACATGTCAGGGCAAAATTTCATTTCTAACTCTTTTTTGCTCCAATTGCACCGTTTTTGCTTCCTTTTGCTCCAATCACCATTTTTTGTACTTAAAACAAAAAAAAATACAAAATTTCTTCCTTTAAAGTGCAATATCATTAAAATTAAGCATAAAATGTATATGGAAAATCAAGCATTTTTTAGGCGTGTCAGTCACCAGGGAGTCAACTATCATAGATAATTGCTTATCCCTTTCTTCCCAAGTGTTTAATAGTGATATGATCCCCTTGACTTCCTTCTTATCTATTAAGAAGTTAAATAGAGGCCATGAGGTTAGAATTTGGTGTGAAGATCACAAATTCATTTTATTATAAATACTTTTGAAGTTGATAAGTATGAAGCTTCATGTTTTTATGAAATTGCTACCTATCTGGTAATTCACAATTATTATAATGGCTTACATCATTTTAGGATTACTCTTGGTAAGCGGATCCTTATTAGTAAGAAATAATTGATTGAAATCAATATGAGCTCATCTAGTAAACTTTTCTTGATCGAAGTCTCATGATTCTTGATTGATTAGAGGCCTCAAGTATATCCCATCGAGAATAACATCGACCACACTAGCTATGTGAATTTCATAAGCTTAAACATACTCATTGTAGTTTTTCTTTGCAAGTGTGGTCCCTTACTTATGGGAAATCACCTCTAGTGTGATGAACTCTTTCAATTTTTTAGCCTTGATCAAGTTCTCTTTTATTCCAAAATATCATAACCATGATCAAAATTGTACATGAAATAATTTGTGAACCTTGTAAAAGACCTCTCAAATCTCACTTTCATAAATTTTAAAACATATTATTTATTATGGATGACCTTCATAATCTTGGCTATCAAGTCACAATATATTATGTGTAAAAAATTGGTGGAAAGGTTGCGGTGAAATCATCATAACTTGGTGATCAATTATCTTTCTTTATATTGAATTTACCCTTCAACCAAATAACATCAATACTCTCTAAAGTATGTTATTACTTGAAAGGGACAAGGACTCAAAAATTGGTTGCATCATAAGCTCTGTATTGTATAGATTTCCCTAGCTCCTACTAAGTTAATAGTAAAGCATGTAAACTCTTCAATGGTTTTGTTGTGCTGCAAAACTGTACAACAAACATGTGCTTGAAATCTGCATTGAAAGTGATCAGTCATAAAAAAAAAATATTGAACAACTTAACCGTTGAGTCATTTAGAATCATGAAAAAAAAAGATATTTTGGAGTGTGCTTGTTCTATGTAGGAACACTGTTGATTTGAATAAAGCGATGGGGTTTCAGGGGTCAAATCTATTCTTATATGATTTCAAAAATGGAATCTTAAACCCCTTCAGAGCATCTACCTCAGTGATTTCTCAAAGATAACCATATGTAATTGATAATATTTGAGGGTTTTAGTTCTCCTTACCATTTTGTACTCTAAGGAGGCCGATTCATGCTATCTGGATGATATGTATTATCCTCATTTCGTAGAATGGGGGTGGGGGTGGGTAAGGTCCTTCACATGCCAATGGTGAGTATTCTTCTATGATACATTTCTGATATTTAACAGGAATGGTGTACTCACTCCTTTGGGTCTGCCATTGGAACTTATTATAGCATCTTTCTTATTACTACCATCATAAGGTTTTTAATTTTTTGATTAATTTTTTCACAAATTTTCTAATATGATTCATCTTTCTAATAATTTTTCTATTACTTTGCTATGGTATTTATGTGAATTCTCCTTTATTTATTTCATAACATACATTCTCTATACATTTTAAGTTGTTTGATTCTGATTTGTCTATGAATCAATATTAATAAGGTAGGAGAGAAATAAGGAGGTCTATGAGCTAGGAGAATAGGGAAGAAATGAGAGATTAACGAGTCTTTCAATATATGAGGATCCTGATTTGAATTATGTTATAGTAATAGCAGTTATAATCGAAGGAAAAAATGGAAGGCATTTTATGTGTCAAAACTATTATGTTAATTTCCAATGGCATAGCAATGCTAAATCAGCTAGATAATTTGTGACGTCATAACTACTGCTTAACCCATCACTTTTCTATAAAAGTAAAATTTCGGCTTTTTATACCATTGGTTCTACACTGAATGTTACCCAACAGACATAGTTCATCGAGTATTAACATCGATGCAATTCATGGAGGAGAAACTGACGCATGTTTTTAATAATTGATGCCTTTGATAATCGAGTTTGATGTTATAAATTGATGGCTATTAAGTCATTTATAAGCCATCGGCAAATAGAATGATTATAGACTCATCGCCCAAAACCTTTATCTCACTCTCCTATTTACTGCATCCACGTTCCACTCTTGGTTTCACCCAAAACCCTCTTCCTCCCCAAAACCCTCACATTTCCCTCACCCTCTCTTTTTTTCATCCCAAACCATCACCTTCATAACAGTCACAATTAGAGCTAGTGGGAATGTAGGTGGGAACACAACGGTTGGATCATGGCTTGCAAGGACCAAAACTCTCAATTTTCTCCTCCTCTGTTCCTATCCTAGCAGGAACCAATGAGGAAGGTATATTCACGACTTCTTTTTCATGTGAAGAGTCTATTCCAAATTTACTAAATCCACCAATTCCCAGGATTTAGTCAATTTAGGATTTAAGGCTTAAATTCATGAAATCCAAATTTATCAAATCTGAGGCTTTATTTTGTCCAAGATGACAATCTGAAAAGATTTAGGTTAAATCTAGCTTAAATCCTGCTCTAAATCTATTACTAGGTAGGCCCTGATGCTCTGTTTGGTTGCAAGTAGGATTTAGTTTCAATAGGACTTAATAATTCTTATAAATCTGAGTTTTTGAAATCTTGAACGCATTAAATCCTAAGTTAACAAGTAAATTCTAATAAATCCAGAGAAACTGTTTCACAACTTTAGTAGGATTTATCATCCACTAGGATTTCAATTATGTAAATTACGCATATCATGCTTCCTACAAGATTTACTCAATATCATATTTTCACCAAATTAGAAGAAAAATGGAATTTAAGAACCATTTGCCATGATAACCATGATAAATCTATTTAAAATCATCTACCAAACAACCCCTTACTCTTAGCTTGTCCCAGATTTATAAAATTTGTTTATCTCGGATTTATCGGGAGTCGGTGTCATTTTGAGACTTACAAGAGCTCAAGATTTATAGAGGTTTTCTCAATTTGGAAGGATGTAACTTAAATCTTGCATAAATTATGCCTAATGTGGGATCCTAAATACCCCTCAAATGTTAGTTTATGAAGTTGTTTGGTTGCATGTAGAATTTAGTTTAAATAGAATTTAATAAATCCTGCAAATCCATGTTTACAAACCCCAAGATGGTTAAATCCGAAAATTTTTTTGGCATGTTAGTAGATTTTATGCATGGTACGTAGGGTAGGGCGCTGAATTTAGCTCAAAAAATGATAATCGCTTGAAAGTTGATTTAGAGTTTAGCTTGTACATGAAACTTAGATCAAAATAAATACATTGAGCTACAATCCAAAATTGGATTATATGTTTTTCGAGCCTACATTATTTTGTCTCGAAATCAAATCGTTTAACATCTTTATGATGTTAGTTCTGTCAAAGATCATTAATCAGTCGAACATTGATTCAAAAAATATTGGAACTTAATTAAATATGAATTAACAAATAAATGAAATTAATATTTAGTTTTTTAGGTGTTTGGATGGATTTAAGTTACATCCATTTAGATGCCTCCTTATGATATTGTATCCACTGTACCTATACTAATCCTCTCACAAATAAATTTATTTCATTTTTTGTCTCCAAGTGTAAAGTCAATCATATACCGAAGTATTCTTATCTTCGTAACTTTTAACAAGATTAATTTCAGACATTTAAACATATTCAGTGATGGAGATAATTTACTAATGTAAGAGTGTTCACTTCATCATCTAATGAGAAATCTAATTTCCATTACCAAAATGAAAATTCACTTCGAAAAATATGTTCTTTAATGTCATGAACATAATGTTCGAAGTGAACGGAAATTAGATTTCTCATTGGATGATAAATGAACACTCTTACATCATGTGAAGTATTTGCTTCTAAAAATTGTTTAGATGTTTGTAAGGAATCTATTAATATTAGTTGAGATGAGAATGCTTAAGTGGATCCATGGCATTACACTTTGAGAGAAAATGTGAAAGAAATATACTCTTGAAAGAGTTGATGTAGTTATAGTGATAGACAATATTGAAACTAAAATTTGAATCAATGTTGGTTGATTATCAATCTTTTGCAGTCCTAACACCCTCAGTAGGTTGTTAACATTCTGATTTTGAGTGGAACTATGGTTGGCTCAAAAGAAATTTGATCCGAAATTTTCACTTGTAGTTTGACTCATTTATTTTAATCTACTCTTTATTCGAGCTAAAATTAAAATCAATTAAATTTTTTATCATTTATCATATTTTGAGCTATCTAAAAAGTTCACTCCAAGTTAGGGCTCAAAACAGAGAAGATTGATTACTGCATAAATAGATGTATGATATACTACAAGACAAGCACGACAAAGATGTTTTTATTTTTTTCTCTTTTTAATTTTTGAAGGAGTCGTCAGTTTGCCCATCAACGCATACTTCCTTCAAATATTCCAGATCATATGAATGATCAGGATAAGAGAGGAATAGGAAAAACATGACATACGACAAAGGTAGACAAATAAGAGAAAATATATGGAAAATTTATATGCGGCAAACTTCACGAGGATAGATCAAGCATGTACGTCTGAATATGATCGGATTGAAACAGATTGTGCCAAATATCCATGATGGAATGCCTATGAATGCTACCCATAACCAGAGATTCTTGTGTGTTTGTATGTTCTTGAGTCCAAAGTACTCCCAAATTGACATATCTCATTTGGCTAATTACATCTTGGGGGTTGTCCAAAGATACTCTTGATCTAGGATGTTCTTATTACATTTAAAGTGATGACTAACTCATGGCTATTACAAAGGATGGGTTTTTACATAGAAAACATCCCGATGCTTTTTGACTCTTACTAAGCCACATGGCTGAGACTAAGTCTCGCACGGTCCCAAATGATTTGGGGCTCATAGGCGATCAAAGCCTGTGAAACGAACCTGTAATCTCGTTGGAAACATCCCACTACTTCAAAGCTAGGCTTAGCTATAAAGGCAGAGGATAAATCATTGTATCTCAAATGGGAAGTGGCCTAACAGTTAGGTGAGACCCGCTGAATGACATCAATGCAAAGTTAGGGGAGGAATAAGGCTCAAGGGAGGTACTCAAAGGAATGGTTGAGTAATCCCTTAATAGGTAGAGGTAGCCAAGTCAGTGTACCACAAACTCGTCAAACCAAGCTATAACAACCCTAAGTCTACCTGGTCATGAAGGTAGTCGACCCAACACATCCAGGGATCCCCGATCAGTAATATGTAAATCAAGTCATCCATGGAGACCTTGATAGACCTAAGATAAAATGAAGAAAACTCTATCCTATGACTACAAGGTGGAGCTCTAAGAGGTGGGAGTTCTACCCGCCAAAGTAGCAAGGATGTTGCAGCTGCCGAAGTGGCAAAGATGTCACAGGAATGGAAGAAAAATGGAGGTTCAACTATAGGAAAAGAAGTTATACTTGAAGGAAATTTGGAAGGGTTTTTTTCTGCCAAAACTATTATGTTACTTTCCAATGGCATAGAAATGCTAAATCAGCTATATAATTTATGATTTCATAACTGCTGCTTAACCCATCACTTTTTTTATAAAAACAAAATTTTGATGAATTTTTTGGAGTTATCAGCGTTTTATACCATTGATTCTACACTGAATGTTAACCTATAGACAGATTTCATCGATTATTAACATAGCCACATTTCATGTAGGATAAACTAACTTTTTTTGAATAATTGATTCCTTTGATAATCAATTTTGATGTTATAAATTAACGGTTATTAAGTCATTTATAAGCCATCGATAAATAGCATGAGTATAGACTTATCGCTCAAAACCCTTATCTCATTCTCTTAATTACTGCATCCTCGTCCCACTCTTGGTTTTACGCAAAAACCCTCTTCCTCCCTCCCCAAAATCCTCACATTTCCCTCACACTCTCTCTTTTTATCCTAAACCATCACCTTCATGACTGAACCCTTACCATATAGTCACAATTGGAGCTAGTTGGGAATGTAGGTGGGAACATGATCCACTATGATATTTATGCTTATGATATATATATATATATATATATATATATATATATATATATACTCTTTTTTAATGATATTATAATGTGAATTCTAAGCAAGTATACATATCATTTTATCAAGTAATATAGGACTTTCTAATAAAGCACCGATATATCGAACTCACAGGGACATTGATAAACAATGAAAACAGAAAATTAACTTTTGCACTTTTTTAAAGACAGATCTTACTTAAACTAAAGATAATATTCTAGGAAATGAAATTTAATTCTTTTTGATAATTTTAATAACTTGAAATAAAGTAAACAACAATTTTAACTAAAGTTTTATAAGATGTAAGCAAATGCAAATAAAATATCTTTTTCCTTCTTAATATTCAGTAACAAGTTATGAAATTTTGTTGTGGAAGTATACTAAATGTGTTGTGCCAAATAGGAGCAATTATATTCTTTACTCTTACTAGAGATGCATAGATTAATCTATTTTTTTATAAATCATGAAGACGAGTTAGGCAAGAAAGATACTAGCTTTCACTCTAGAGTTTCCTCGATTCCCTCCACTTGGGGGCTAACATCTCATATCAAAACATAAAATAATAAATTGAATTGAGGGCTTTAGCCTGTTACTCTAAAGTCCTCTAATCCTACACCCATCAATGTATATCTCCCTATTTATGTGCACTCAACCATACGAATTACATTCTCATCCATATAATCTCATGTGATTCTTTCCAAATGTTGAATGAGACAATACCAAACTGGTTCTTACATGTTCTCACAACATATTTTAACATCTTAATTGGCCAAATCAAGAAGTAAATGAAGTGCAAGGTTTTGAATCATCACAACTTCTTCCAACATTGAAATCTTATACTTCACACAACATACTTTCATATCTTTATTACTTCATCATATTAAGGAAAAGATAAAGAAAACTACTCAGAATTCATGGAGAAAATATAATCACAACTTGGTTTAAAAGAAGAACTCATAGTGAAAACACAAGAAGTCTTAATTAAAAATCAAATGTAATAACAAAGATAAAGACTTATTTAATAATCCTCTCCATAACACTTTTGAAGTTACTTTGAAACTTTGCTTTTCCTTACAAGACTCCTTAGAGTTTGGCACCCAACTCTGAATCTAATTCTCTATCCTGAGGCTAAGAGCTTGGGAAAATCACTTACATGAGTTTCCAAAGGGTTAGGGGATCAAAAGGTGATGTGTTTTATTTAGGGTTGTGTGTAGTGTGAGTGTGGTGTAAGCTCCAGACCTCCCAAGGTAGATCCTATGGCTTGACCACCTATAGGAGACTTCCCTTGGGCATCTTTATGCTTAGTCTCTTCCTCTCAAACTGGAGATTAGACTTTAAGCATATGAAAACTCCTAGTGAAGTGAGAAAAGTTTTAATTTCTATGGGTAGGGTTCCATGACTAATCTTCTAAGAAAGTCATCAGGAGAATCCTATGGCAAGTCCCTAGGCTATTTTAAAGAAAGACTAGACCTCAACCAAAAGTGAGGTCAACACACTTCAGTATGGAAGAAAAACTTCATGGTTTGACTATCACCATAAGTTTATAGGTGCTGAAAATATGTTCACGAGGAACAAGAACGCATTCAAAAGAAACAAAATTGAGAAATCATTGCTACCTCCAAGATTATCTGAGAAAGATATAATATATATTGTTTTTAACATTCCACAGATTACTGTTTGCCCCAACCATTCTTCACATCTTCCAATTGGGTTTTATGTCACTCAAAATTGGACAAAGATATCAAATTTTTGGGATCTACCTTATTGGAAGGATAAAATGATTTAATACAATCTAGTTGTCATGCATATTGAAAAAAAATTCATTGATAACATCTTCAACAGTGTGATGGATGTTAAGGGAAAAATTAAGGATAACATAAATGCTAGAGTTGATGGAAAATGCCAGAATTGGTGATCTAAGAAACTACTGCTAGCAAGCTCATTAAGCCTAAAGAAAAATGTTCCCTTACTTCATACCAATGAAGAGAAATTTGTGAATGGCTCTAATCACTAAAATTCTCGAGTGAGTATAGTTCAAATTTGAACCATTGTGTTGATGTAGGGGCAGAAAAAATATTTGGAATGAAAAATCACGACTGCCATATTTTTCTATAAAATTTAATATCAATTGAATTTAGTTGTTTTTCGAGTGAAGTTCTAATCCATTGATTAAAATTAGTGTGTTCTTAAGAGAACTATGTACAACTCATTTGAAACTTGATGTTTTATGCTAGTTAGAATTAAACATTTCGGTAACACTTTGCAAGCTCGAGAGAGTATTTTTGGCTAGTGTTCTTCACTTGATGGACCATCTGCCTGTACATTCACCCTCACGAGGAATTAATTGGTGGTCCGGTATAGTACCAATGGATGTATCCATTTGAGAGGAAATTATATTGAGACTAGGTATTTAATCACTCATTTATAAAAAATATTATCAAACTGTGCTAAGTAAAAATTATTTTTTAGATTTTTGAATAAATTGAAGAGAACTGTGAAGAATAAGGTCTGGCCAGAAGGATCAATATGTGAATCATATTTACTATAGGAAACAATGAAATTCTACTCTTATATCAGGGAAGAACTATTCATAAATTAATCTTTAGATTTTGCACCTCCATCGATGTTTTCTATTTTCCAGCAGTTAGGTGAAACATCGAGGAGGTGCACAACACATTATCTTAGTGCTAGGAACTTTGAGAATTGACACTTTATGTCTTTTTAAATTGTGATGAAGTTCAACACTTTTTTGAGTAAGACATTTTTTATTATAGTCGTTCACTCTTTCAATGTGTGAACAATTTATTTGTGGATTTGTTAAATTTAGTTGAAGACGATGACATAGTATGGAGATCGAGAATAAATTCCCTAATGGTTAATAATACATGTGAGTTAAAATTGACAAATTTGTTTCTCATATAACACATGAAGTTTCATTAACATAACATTTCTTATATATTAATAGATTCATGATTTGAGAAATTGAGTAATAGGGCTTGATAGATCTTGTTTAGAGACCTATGTGCATCATTGAAATCTAATAACTTTGTACAAGTTTCATACTAGATCCTAGTTCGATAAAAAAAACCTGTAATTCTGGCATCTGTATTAAAATAAAAAATAAATTAGACGATGAGAGACTATTATGGGATTCTTGAAGAAATTATTGAATTACCTTATCCCGACTCTATTGGAGGAAGTGTATTCCTATTCAATTGTGCTCGATTCGATTATGTTCCTAATCATGGAATTAGGGTAAACCAATTATATAATATCATAGAAGTAAAAGTGAACAGAAGGTATGCTAAATTTGATCATTTCATTGTAGCTTGATATGTGAGTCACATTTACTACCTTCGATATCCCTATAGAGCAACAGATAAAGTTGACTATGCAGTTTTCATATGGAGTAAACCTAGAGCAACCATTGATATTCAGAATAATATCAAACACTCTCATCAATTAATAGAAATGTCAGATTTATATTATCCACTTAATCCTATCTACGAAGAGCTCAATCCAGAGGATACAAGTGGTGAATGCAAAGAAATTAATCTCAGATACGAGTAAGACTCTGGCGATGCGCCTGAAGTCGAAATCCTGACTACATCTTCCAGTCGCTCTTTAGAAGATCTTGAGTAAGATGGGCAAGTTACTTTAAATATTTAAAGCTTTAGTCTCTAAGTCTGTAGATTGCACTTTATAGTTTCACATTTGAATATTTAGTACTCATTTGTTTCATTTTTATTTTGAGTAGCTTGTAGGTTCCACTTTGCATTTTTTTTTAATTTATTGTGTATTTTTGTATTTTCAGACTTACTAGTTTGTAGCTTACACTTTACAGTTTTGTCCACCTGTCTTTTGCGTACTGATGTGTTTGATTTTTACTATGTATGATTGTGTTTTTAATTTATTGCATAGTATTTTTTATGTGCAATAATTAATTAAATTTCTTTAGTTTGTTGCAGATGTTGACCAAAGACAGGGACGGTCTCCTCCTCGCTCGAGGGGTGTGTAGCACAAATGGTTTATCAAAGAAGCACTCTAAGAGAGGTAGTCCACTTTCTACACCCATCCTCACCCTCACCCCCACCCCCCCCCACCCCCAACACCACCCCAACCCCCACCCCCACCCCTACCCCGACCCTCATCCCCCGCACCACCCTTCCCAACCCCACCACTATGCTACCCTAATCACTATCCACACCCCCATTACACCAACCTGACGCCTATTCCCAACCCTACACCCACCCTCACCTCTACCTCTACTGCATCAAGTCTATCAGCAACACGTAAGCTTTTCTAGATATTGACAACTATCCTTTTATTTTTTTTAATTGAATAGAAAACAAAACATTTGTTGTTTTTAGGTTATATCCCTCAGACACAGGTTATTCACACCATTAAGAATATCATCCGAGTACGACTTGGTGTACTTATCCTGAAGGAGATCCCGATGAAAATTTAAAATCTTTGGTTCCAAAAGTTTGCGGTATGTATTGTTCACAAACATCTTAAGTTTTCTTTTTTTTATAAATCTAACATAATTCCCATAATTTCACAGAAAAAATTCTCCTATTACCCTGAGCATCAAGTACACATTTGATGCAGGTTTGAACGCAAGGGCAACAATCGCCTACAGGACATGTTTGGTGATATTCAGAAATTACAATAACGTCCCTTATATCTCGGAGTGGATGTTATTGCCTCGCTGCTTAAGGCCTGAGATTCCATGGAATACCAAAGAGAGCAGGCGAAGCAGAACTGACAGTTGAGCTGTGGAGGCATAGGGCCTTCCAAGCACATAAGTGGTGCACTCCCACATACAAAATATAAGTAGAGGTTAGTAAGATTCCATTTCTTCTTTAAATATAGATCAAACATATATTCTAGATATTCCAATACATTGATAGACTGTGACAATTGGATAAGAATCCTCCACCGCTGATGTACATAAGGACAACCATAGGCGGCAGTCCGACCAGTCGTGGATCAACGTCATATCCCGTGTAACCTAGGTAAACTAGTTTGATGTTTATGCATGCTAGCTCTAATTGTATGTAACTAATTTTATGCAGGAGAGATTCCAACAGCTCAAGGAGAGTCGATTTCGGGTGTTGGGCACTAATATTATCCGAGATTGTAATGCATTCATGCACGACCAGTGGAGGAAGAGTGTTGAAGGCAAGAAGAACGGTTGAGTCTATGGGCTTGAGTCATAGGCGTTTGCATATGATGCTCACCCCTCAATCAGTGTATCTGCAGCTTCTACATCTACCACATAGGAGGAGGAGGTCTCCATGTGTGCTTTCGTCTTCACTACCGAGATGAAGGCCTACTCAAATGAAATTAGAGCTGGAGGCAAACATGAAGGACAAGTCGAAGGCCGAGTTATATGTGTTTCAACAGTGGGTGAAACAATATATAAAAGAATAATTGGAAGAGGAGGTGCATTATGATGATCAGGAAACAGAGAAGGAGTGTTATCAGGGATATTTTTTACTTTATTTGTATATGGTTATGTTGAACATTTGAGCTGATATTTTCTTATTGAAGAATGATGTATTTATGTTAAATAAAATGCATTTGGTTTATTTAGTTATTTGATTTGATAATTTACTATTCAAATGTGATTAGTTTATTAAATGTTTCAGATGCTAAATTAAATGTTGCGATCGTAAGTGTGGTAATCGTAAAAACTGGTGCACCAAAAATATATACTATTTTTGCTATATAATTTTACCCATTTTTGGTGATATCGCAGTTTAAAGAAATGTATTTTTCATGATTTGTGACAGATATGATGATTTTAGGTGATTGGAATGAAAAGAAGCGAAAAGGAACAAATTTGGAGCAAAAAGGAACAAAAAGGAGGAAAACAGCTTCTGGCGCTGCCAGTGCCAAAATGGGCGCTGCCGACGTCATTTTCCCGAGAGCTCAGCAATATTTGGAAGATAGAGCGCCGCCGATGCCCAATGTTGGTGGACTTCAAATTTGAAGAGTTTTGGCTACTTTTTGAAGGGATGCCTATGGAAACTCTTGGGATTTCATTTCTAACTTATAAGTAACTATTTATGGACGAAAAGTGTGTGGTTTTTGGTGTGTGTCTTGTGTATTTTGAGTGTTAGGACTTAGGAGAGAAGAGTATAGAAGTGAGAATTTGAGAGGAATTCTTCTCTAAGGAGTGAAGGAGAAGATGTAAAGTTAGAAATTTTTTCTTCCTTTCCATTCTAAAGAGGGAATTAAGTGTTGCAAAGAAGAGAGAAAATGATTCAAAGAAACTTCAAGGGAATTGTATTGAGGAAGAGAAAGGGATAAGTTGTATTTTCTTTTGTAGTTTGTATGAATTTTGTTTTATATATAAAATCTAAGTTTTATTATATCTTCTTCATAAATTCTGAGTAGTCTCCTTTGTCTTTCTTCTTGCATAGAGATGTAATTATGTGTTGATGTGGATTTGAAGTGCTTTTAATGTATTGGAGAAATTGTGATGGTTTTTCATTTCAAACTTAATTTACTCTTCGATCTGTCCAATTGAATTGTTAAAATATGTTGTTGATCATTAATTTTGAAAGGATTTAGTGTCTTATAACAATAAAGAAGAATCCATTCAATTTTCATGGATAAATTGTGTAGTTCATGGAAATTGAGTGTAAATAAATAGGGAAATGTGTTTTGATGGACTTCAAATTAGAGGTTTCAGGGTGACAAGTTGAGATCCCCACTTCGGTCCTAAGATTACTAACTAAACTCGAAGGTTAGCCTTCAGGTGAAGGGTGAGTGGGAGCTCCGTAGTGAGAGCCGGTATCCTCCCAGCCTAGCCTTAGATTTAGTGACTAAATTTAGGATATGTTATTGTTCTTTTCATGCTTGGAAGAGGGGGTACTCTTTTAAGGGTAAAGAAACAATTATGCTCCTATTTGGCATAATATTATAGATAATCATTCCATATCATCCCACATCATATTCTCGTCGCAAGAGGAAAGATACTTTTCTTATATATCAAAACCTTTCAAATTTATAGCTTAGTGTGTGTTTGTTAGTTAATTCTATTTTAAAAGATAATAGAAGTAAGTGTAGTTTGCTTAATTGTTATTGTTTTATGCATCTTGGTAAGAGAAGTAAACATTAAACTTTAATTGCAATTTGAGTATCGGAATTCAGTACTACATTATCTACTGTGAAACTCTTACTTTTTACTTCGCCACTTCCCTATGGGATCGATAACCAAGACTCCATTAGAGCCCTGTATTACTTGATACGATACGTATACTTGTGTTGAATGCTTGGACTTTGCAAAATCATTATAAATATATATAAATTTGTGTTCATAAATTCTTGCAATATAAACTCCGACCACCTCAAGTTTTAGGCATCGTTGTCGGGGCGGTAACTAAGTAAGTAAGTTAGGAAGGAAGGAAGTAAAAACGGTATTTATTGATAATATAGTAACTAAAAAACATTTACTTTGTAGTGTGTAATTGTGTGTGTTTTTTTACTTTTTAAAGTATTTGTGTGACTTTATATGCGTCGTAGTTGATCTATAGGTTTAGTGCCTTACGATTCGGAGTTATAATTTACTGTTAGAAAAATCAGAAAAGAACAAAAACAAATTGAAAATCCTTGTGAAATGGTGAATAATTAAGATAATCAGAGAAATGATATTGGAAATTTGCCAAGACCTTTAAGAGATTATGCTACCAACAGTAGATGAAATTCACATAGCTATTCAAAATCCTAATGTTGCTGCTAATTCATTTGAACTTAAACCTGCTATTATCCAAATGGTACAAAATAATCAATTTGGAGGAACACCTAATGAGGATCCAAATTTACATCTCATTAGTTTTCTAGAACTGTGTGCTACTTTTAAATATGACGGAGTGTCGAGTGATGCTGTCAGACTTAGACTTTTTTCTTTTTCATTAAGGGATAAAGCTAAGGCGTGGTTAAATTCATTAGCACTTGGATCTATTAGAACTTGGGAGAATTGTCTCAGAAGTTTCTATCAAAATATTTCCCTCCATCAAAGACTGCTAAGTTAAGAAATGATATTACATCTTTTGGTCAGTTTGAAGGAGAATCAATATATGAAGCTTGGGAGAGATTTAAAGATCTTCTTAGGAAGTGCCCACATCATGCTTTACTAGAGTGGTTAATAATTCAAACATTTTATAATAGATTAGTGGAATCATTGAGATCAATTATAGATGCTGCTGCTGGTGGATCGTTGATGTCAAAACCTTTTAATGAAGCATATGCATTAATTGAAGAAATGACTACAAATAATTTTCAATGGCCCTTTGAACGGGTAAATCCTAAGAGAGTAGCTAGTATTCATGATTCTGATATGATGACTATGATAGTTTCTCAAATTGCAGCCCTTTTTAAGAAAATAGATCAATATGGAATGAATTATTCTCAACCACCTCAAGTGATAGAGGAAAAATCAATTGGACAGATAACAAAATCTCAAACACCTTATGGGACTTTGAACGCTATTAATAAACTTAACAATCTTTATTCGAATTATTATAATCCTGGTTGGAAGAATTACCTAAATTTCAATTGGAATAATAACAATGCCAATATTAACCCACATTGGGGGAACATTTCTATAAATCCAGTTGAAAATTTGAACAATCAAGGAAATACCAATTTTAGACCATCTTATCCTCCTAGATTCAATAGTAACCCACAATTTAAGGATAAGAAATTGTATACTGAAAAAATGATTCTGAATATGGGAAATCAAGCTCAAGTTGTTGCTATGAAAAAAATTGAAAATCAATTGGGGCATATTTTCACTGCACTTAATAATAGATCTTCTGGAATGCTTCCAAGTAATGTTGAGATCAATCCAAAATATCAACTTAAGGCTATTCAATTAAGGATTGTAAAATAATTAGAGATAAGAGTGCAAAAAGAAGTTGAAATAGAAAAGGAGGAGGTGGAAATTAAAAAAGGTTCAAACAAGATTTATCCAGACTTGGATTATCCTCTTGAGCCAATGAAGATTACTGTTGAAAAGCCACCGCCTCCATTTCCTCAAAGATTGAAGAAACAAAATAGGGATAACAGATTTGGAAAATTTTTGGAGATCTTTAAGAAATTAACGATAAATATTCCTTTTGTTGAAGCATTAGAACAGATGTCTGACTATGCCAAGTTTATGAAGGATATTCTGAAAAAGAAAATAAAGTTTACAGATCATGAAACTGTTTCACTTAGCGGAGAGTGTAGTGTAATTATTCAGAAGAAGCTTCCAGAAAAACTTAAAGATCCTGGTAGTTTCACTATTCCGTGAGCTATAGGTGAAATTTTTTTCGGAAGAGCCTTATGTGATCTGGGAGCTAGTATCAATCTTATGCCTTTTTTAACTTTCAAAAGGTTGGGAATAGGAGAAATTTCTCCTAAATCTGTGACTCTTCAATTGGTCGATCGTTCCATTACTTACCCTAAAGGAGTGGTGGAAGATGTGTTAGTGAAAGTGGATAAATTTATCTTTCCTATAAATTTTATTGTACTTGATATGGAGGAAAATAAATAAATTCTAATCATTTTGGGAAGAAAATTCCTTGCTACTAAAAGAGCAGTGATTGATGTTCAAAAGGAGCATTAACTATGAGAGTTAATGATCAAGAGGTGACCTTTAATATTTTGAAATCTATGAAGTATGCCTCAATGGAAAAAAATAATGAATGTTTTAGGATGGAGGTCTATGAATATTTGAGGAAAGATCATTTTGAAAATAAATTTGAAAAAGAAGTGGAGTATGAAAATATGTTTGAAGAAGAAATTGAAAAAGAAGAAAATTCAGATAGTAAAAAGAATGAATATTTGGAGTATGTTCAGGAGAGATTTGAAGTATTAGACACTATGGAAGGTGGAAATTAAAGCTTAATTCAATCTATAATAAAACCTCCTAAACTTGAGATGAAAATTCTCCCTATTCATTTGAAGTATATGTTTTTAGGAGAATCATCTACCTTGTCACTTATTGTATCTTCGGAGTTAGACAATTATCAAGAACAGAAGTTGTTGGAAATTTTAAAAAGATACAAGAAAGCTTTGGAGGGACATTAGCAGATATTAAAGGAATCGGTCCTTCGATTTGTATGCGAACAATTTTATTAGATGAAGAACATTAACCGAGAGTTGATCCACAGAGGAGATTGAATCCAATAATGAAAGAAGTAGTTAAGAAGGAGATTTTAAAATGGCTGGATGCTGGAATTATTTATCCTATTTCAGATAGTGCTTGGGTGAGTCCAATACATTGTGTGCCGAAATGGGAGGAGTGACTGTTGAAGTGAATGAATGTAATGAAATTATACCCACAAGACAAATTAATGGATGGCTAATTTGTATTGACTATAGGAAATTAAATGCCGCCACCCGAAAAGATCACTTTCCTCTTTCTTTTCTTGATCAAATGTTGGATAGACTTGCTGGACACAAGTACTACTGCTTTCTGGATGGATATACTGGTTTCCATCAAATACATATTGCTCCCGAGAATCAAGAAAAGACAACGTTTACTAGCCCTTATGAAACCTTTGCTTTTTCGAAGATTGCCTTTTGGACTGTGTAATGCACCTGCAACATTTCAGAGATGTATGATATCTATCTTCAGTAGTATGATAGATAATGGAATAGAAGTTTTCATGGATGATTTCTCTGTATTTGGGACTTCATTTGAAATTTGCATGAAAAACTTAGCAAAAGTTTTGGAGCTTTGCGAGAAAATGAATTTAGTTCTGAATTGGGAGAAATGTCAATTTATGGTTGCAAGATGAATTTGCTTGGGAATAAAATTTCTGAATATGTTATGGAGGTCGATCCTACTAAAATTAGAGTGATTGAGAGATTACCGCCACCCACTACCGTGAAAGAGGTGAGGAGTTTCTTAGGACACACTGGATTTACAGGCGATATATTAAAGATTTTTCTAAAATTACTAAACCTTTGTGCCGACTTCTAGAAAATAATAGAAAGTTTGATTTTAATGATGAATGTTTGAGTGCTTTCGAATTATTGAAAGAAAAATTAATCACTGCACCTATAACTGTTTCACCAGATTGGGAGAAACCAATTGAGCTTATGTGTGATGCTAGTGATTATGCGATCAGAGTAGCATTGGGGCAAAAACATGATAAAATTTTCAAAGTCATTTACTATGCTAGTAAAAACTCTTAATGAATCTCAAATTAATTATACCACAACTGAAAGAGAGTTATTAGCTATAGTTTTTGCTTTTGAAAAGTTTAGACCTTATTTAATTGGAGCTAAAAGTATTGTGCATACAGACTATTTGACTATCAAATATTTAATGCAAAAGAAGGATGTGAAACCAAGACTGATTAGATGGATACTTCTTCTACAAGAATTTGATTTTATGATAGTTGATAGGAAGGGATCTGATAACCAAATAGCTTATCGTTTGTCAAGATTAGAGTATGATAAATTATCTGAATTTGAGAGGGAAGTTACAGAAACTTTTCCTGATGAACAACTTTATAATATTATGGGAAGAAATTTACCTTAGTATGCTGATATTGTGAATTATATTATGAGTAATATTGTACCACCTGATTTAACAAGGCGACAAAAAAATAAGTTTAAATATGATGCAAGTTTTTATTTTTTGGATGAGCTCTATCTATATAAACAGTGTAAGGATCTAATTACTAGGAGATGTGTGCCACAAGAAGAAATGAATTTGATTATTCAACGATGTCATGATTTTGAATTTAGAGGTCATTTTGGTGTTGAAAAAACTGCTTTTAAGATTTTACAATCTCGATTTTATTGGCCTAATATTTTTTAAGATGTTTATATATATATTAAATCATGTGATTGATGTCATATAGTAGGTAATATCTCTAGAAGAAATAAAATGTCTCTAAATTATAATTTGGAAGTTGAAATTTTTTATGTATGGGGATTAGATTTTATCGGACCATTTACTCCTTCATTTGGGAATTTATATATACTGGTTGCAGTTGATTATGTCTTGAAATGATTGAAGATATTGCTTTACCTAGATGTGATGCTCGGAGTGTTTCAAAATTTTTAAAGAAAAATATATTATAAGATATGGAATGTCGAGAGTGATTATAACTGATGGTGGAACCCATTTCAGGAATAATCAAATTAAGAGATTGATTGAGAAATATAATATTATTCATAAAATCTCTACTACTTATCATCCTCAGACTAATGGTTTAGCAGAAGTGTCTAATCGTTAAATTAAATGAATTTTGGAGAAAACTGTGGATAATCATAAATTAGATTGGTCCGCTCGATTAGATACTGCTTTATGGGCTCATAAGACTGCTTTTAAAACCCTTATTGGAATGTCTCCTTATATACTAGTGTTTGGTAAGACTTGTCATTTACCCGTTGAATTGAAGCATAGAGCATATTGGGCGATAAAAGAGTTGAGTTTTAATTTGAAAAATGCTGGAGAAAAGAGATTTATGCAATTGAATGAATTGGAACAGATTAGAAATGCATCTTATCACAATGAGAGGATCTATAAAGAGAGAATGAAATTGTGGTATGATAAGAAGATATTGAAACAGAAATTGGAATTTGGACAAAAAGTTTTGTTATACAACACAAGATTGAAGTTATTTCCTGGAAAGTTCAAGTCTAGATGGTTAGGACCATTTACAGTTATAAAAGTTCATTCTTTTGGAGCTGTTGATATTATGGATCCTGATACTGGTAAGATTTTCAAAGTTAATGGGCATCGATTAAAGCCTTACTTGGATGGATTTCAACCTGACTTCAAAGAGGTTTTAATGCTGAGTCATCTCGATTAACTGAATGGTTTGTCAGGCTGACAACGTTAAACCAAGCGCTTTATGGGAGACAACCCATATGTATCTTTGTGGTGTTTTTGCTTGTTTATTGTAGTTGTGTTTTCTTTTTTAGATAGTTATTTTTGAATCCTAATCTCTCCTAAATACTTTTAAAATTGATAATTATTGGATCGAATTGAGATATTAGAATATTTTGAGCCAAACGAAGTTCGGTGAGATTTTTGACCACTGGCGCCGCCGACACCAGAATGGGCGCAGCTGGTGCCCAATTACAAAGGAGTTTGCTAAACTTACAGTTTTGAGCGCCACCGGCGCCCAAAACCTGTTGACAGTTTTTGGAGTTTCAAAATACGAGTTTTGATGGTTTTGAGCTGGATCTTCGTCCTTATAACTCCCTAAACTCTATTTTAGACTTCTAAACTCTAGAAAAGTGAAAACAATCATTCCCAATTCGCATCTCATGGATTCCTACTCTATAGAAACCCCTCGATCTTGCATTTTTAACCGAATGAAATTTATAAATTTCGAGGCGCAGCGATTGTTCAACAAAGTGATCATGAAGAGGAGGATTATCAAGGAAAGAGGCTTCATAAATCGAGGTATGGATAATCCTACTACTAGAATTGAAGAAATAATTAAGGAAAGATGTTGGGAATTGCTTTGCTACACTACCGCTGTTGTAGTTGTTCTGGTTGTAAAAGAATTCTATGCAAATCTTCATGAGATCAACCAAGGATTCGTCTTTGTGCGAGGTAGGGTTGTGCAATTCACTCCTATAATAATTAATTATCTCCTTATCATTGAGAATGTACCTATTTGCCATTATTCTAATTTCAATGCCACACGTGATGATATGAATGATGTGTATCGTTATTTGACGGATGAGAATGAAGATTGGGAAGTTAGAGAAAATGGATATATTAGTTTCCCTTCTGCATCTTTAAATCTTGTGTCAAAGCAGTAGCATTACTTTATTTCGATAAAGTTATTTCCAACTTTGAAAATTAGCAAGGTAACCAAAGAAAGTGCTATTTTGAATTTCTGTATTCAAACTGGGAGGCCGATTGACATTGGTAATATAATTGTGAAATCAGTTTTGGGATTAATTATTCATGGATCTAAATATGGGCTTGGACACCCGTCCACCATATTTTTGTTGTGTAGTTAAGCACAAGTTCCATATGAGAGTGGGGAAAAGTTTCTTCTTCCATGGAGACCTATTGATCCAACTAATCTTTATGACTACCAAACACTGGGAGATGAAGATGATATGAATCTGCTTGCTGGTCAACCAACACAGACTTCACAACCGATTCAGCCCTATTTTCCTAAAAGTTAAAGAACGAAACTGAAGAGGATCAGATAGTTGGAGAAAGAGGTACAAAACATTATGAATGCAATCAATAATATTTCTGATTTATTCGATCATGTAGATTGGAGGATTAAGGAACAATTTGATTGTACTTGTCGAATTGAGATGGGTATGATTAATCTGATGAAGAAGAACGTTGTGATTGCTGAGGATTCATCTGAGGAATTCCCATTTCGTCAATTCTACAATTTGTTCGTGCATAAGCAATCTATTAGAGATATTAGAGAGGAAGATAGTTCTGAAACCGATGTGGAGTGATTACTGGATTCTACTTATGTTTGATGTGTGTTTAGTTTACTTTGCTTAATTCTGTTTAGTGTGTAGTATTGACTTTGCTTTGCTTTGTAATTTGAATTTGGATTTGCTATGATTACTTTAATCGTGTGCTTAAATTTTAGTGTTTGCTTATCGTAGCGTACATGCAACACTAAACATCTAAGAATTGTTGGTTTGGTTTGAATGAACATATCTAGTGTTTATAATGTAATGTGGATTATATATATAAAAGTATGTTTCGTATTGTTTGTGTAAAGAATTGGGTTAGTTATTGCTTGCGTGATGAAGTAGATGCTTAATGAAGTGCTAAATGTCATTTTGGAGGTAGAAACGATCGAAATTATGAAAAAATTTTCGTACCGAGAAAAAATTTTGGACTGACGCCGCCGGCGCCCAAATCCTGAGAGTTTTGACTTTTTTAATAAATAGAGCGCCACTGGCGCCCTATCGAGCGCTGCCGGCACCTAAGTACAGAAAACACCAAAAACCCTTTATTTCACAATTTTTACCCTGGGACCCACGGTTTTTTCCATTGCTTTCATCATTGTCCTCCATTTTCGCGATTTTGAAGACCTAGGGCTTGTTAGATCTTGGATTTGAAGTGATTTCAAAGGTTTTTAAGACCAGATCTACACTTCTCTTGGTAAGAGCTTCACTTTAAGTTAAAATTTTTTAATTTTCACCATGGAAATCTCTCACATTGCTTAGATTGGAAATTTTGGATTTTTAAAGAAATTTTGAGATTTCCTATGATGCAATTTGCTCTTACTTATTTAGAATAGTATTTAGAGTTGTGAATTTTGGATTTATTGGAATTTTCTTGCAAATTTTTAGAAATTCACATTGCTCCAAGGATGAGTAAAGGGAAGAGAAAATTGGATTTTGATGAAGAAAAATTTGTTAATGTTGAAGTGCAATTTCTCTTTAACTCTTACCTTTACAATAAGAAGTATATCCAGGATCGAGCTTTTGATAATCTTGGTGGACTTGTAGAACAGTTAATTCCAGAGTGGAACTGGAAACAATTTTGTATTTTACTGCGAATGTTATTATGGGAGTTGTTAGAGAGTTCTATTCAAATGTGCCCTAGACTGAGACAGAGTATGTGTTAGTTAGAGGGAAAATTGTTGAGTTTACTCCTCAGTGTATTAATGCATTCTATCAGACTTGGGACCATTTGTTTGTGAATATGAAAACTTTGATACTTGAGAGGCAAATATGAGAGAAGTAATTGCTTTTCTGATGGATGGAAGAGGGGAATTGAAATTAAGTAAAAAACAAATGATTAACTTCCCCGCTTCCAAGTTAAATATTGCATCAAAAGTTTGACAATATTTCATCTCTGCAAGACTATTACCTTCTTATCACCATAGTGAAGTTACAAGAGATAGAGCCATTTTGAACTATTGTATTCAGAAGATGAAAAAGATTGATATTGAGGCTATTGTCTTCAAGAACATTCAGACTTTTGCTAGAGGCGAGACCACTGGTGGATTAGACATCCTGCCTTAGTTCATGCCCTGTGTGTTCAGTCTGGAGTGGAGTTCAGCAGTTCTGAAGAAGTAGTTATACCGCTGAGACCAATTATGAAGACTATTATCCGTACTTATGAGTCTCATGTGGGAGCCCGAGATGAGAGTAGGAGTACTGATATTCCTACTACGAGTTATGACGTTCCATCTACATTTGAGCCCCCTACATTATCTGATATTATGGAGCAGCTGAGAATACAGAGTGCTAGTGTGGATAGACTCCATGGTAGGATGAATGTGTTTGAGGCCAGAAGAGATGTGAATGAAGATTATCTGAAGAGGAGAGTTGAGTTTGATATTGTCTATTATGATGCTCAGGTCAGATTCATGGGGGGAGACTGATGTGATATTTTCTACTTGCCCTAGCTATACACCGTATAGTCCTGATCCTGCTGACCCTGCTGATGATCCTGGTGATGAAGATTAGTAGATTGATTGTTTCTGTTTCTGTTTTTCTTGTTGTGTAGTGTTGTATTGTTGAGATGTAGTAGTTATTTGCTTTTCATGTAATGTGTAACCCTGTTGATGTACTGTTATGTTGTATTATTAAAAAAAATTGAAATTGTTAAATGAACTATGTAGTGATATGATAGTTTGTTTAGTATTGTGATGTTTTGTTGAATATTTAGATGTTTAAAACTAATTTCTCTTCACCTTGCAAAATATTTATATATCATTGCTACTAACTGTTTCATGCCTGCTAGTTGTGAATTTTGACTAATACCAGATAGGTGTTGAAGATTTCAAGATTCCAGCACAAAAATGTTAGTTTCTTTTATTCTCTACTGTATCAAATTTATTGGAAAATTTAGGTTTGGGGCAGGGTAGAAAAATATTAACTCTTATTTGTTCTCAATTATTATATTTTCAAAAACTATTAGCATAACTTCTGGCAGTTGAACCTTACTGTAGGTAATTAAAACTTTTTATTTCAGTTGAATATTATGGAAGGATTGGATGAATTTTTTAGTAATAAAGGTTAATTTTATAGAAATAAGATATTTGGTATGAAAAGATTTGATTATAGTTAACTATTTAATGTAAAGAAAACTATATTTTTGAAATGTTAAGAGACTAAAAGTATTGTGTGTTAAGAAGAGATTGTGACTTTATGATGAATAATAAAGCTTGTACCTAATTATAAAGTAAGGAGGTATCTCAAGTTTGAACTTTAGAAAGAGGAGAGTAAAGTTTAAAATCATTAAAGGCTATCCAGATATAGTAATCCTGATTTAAAAAAAAGGGAAAAAAAGAAGAAAAGGAAAAAAGTAAGTATGAGGAGAAGCTTGAGGAGATGCCTAATCAAAAATTGGCTTCACTTAAGTCACCCTAAAGGGAGAACTTGATTTCATTTCTAAATTTATATTTAAAGTATTGGCCTACATTCTGATAAAGTTTGCATGAACTCCTTTTTCACATAATCTTTTAAGGCACTCTTAATGTGACAAATTATAGTTTATCTTGAAATAAATAGAAGACTAGAACCCTTAGACTTTATTGCTGAATATTCTTATACCTGTAGTATTGACCTGAGTTGCTAAATTTCTTTCTAAAAGTCTAACCAATATATTCTTTTGAATGAAAAATTTTAGCATCTTACAGGTGAAAGTACATTGTCTAGAGTTATATTTTTATATAGTAAAAAGAGTACTTGATGACAAGT
The DNA here is from genome assembly GCA_022702705.1 of Papilionanthe hookeriana x Papilionanthe teres. Classification (NCBI taxonomy): domain Eukaryota; kingdom Viridiplantae; phylum Streptophyta; class Magnoliopsida; order Asparagales; family Orchidaceae; genus Papilionanthe; species Papilionanthe hookeriana x Papilionanthe teres. The sequence continues at coordinate 25,668,862 of CM040423.1, forward strand.
AATATTTAAGTTTGGGGGATTTTGTTGCCCAAAAAATACATACTATTTTTGCTATATAATTTTACCCATTTTTGGTGATAATGTACTTTAAAGAAAGATATTTTCATGATTTGTTGCAGGTATGATGATTTTAGGTGATTGGAACGAAAAGAAATGAAAAGGAACGAATTAGAAGCAAAAAGAAGCAAAAAGGAGGAAAACAACTTCTAGCACCGCCGGCGCCATTTTCCCGAGAGCTCAGCAATATTTGGACGATAGAGCGCCGCCGGCGCCCAATGTGGTGGACTTTAAATTTGAAGAGTTTTGGTGACTTTTTGAAAGGATGCCTATGGAAACTCTTGGGATTTCATTTCTAACTTATAAGTAATTATTTTTAGACGAAAAGTGTGTGGTTTTTGGTGTGTGTCTTGTGTGTTTTAAGGAGTCTAGTGTGTTTTGAGTGTTAGGGCTTAGGAGAGAAGAGTGTGGAATTGAGAATTTGAGAGGAATTCTCTCAACGAAGTGAATGAGAAGAAGTAAAATGAGGGATTGCTTCTTTCTTTCCATTCTAAAGAGAGAATTAAGTATTGCAAAGAATATGGAAAAGGATTCAAAGGAACTTCAAGGAAATTGCATTGGGGAAGAGAAAGAGATAAGTTATATTTTCTTTTGTGGTTTGTATGCCTTTTCTTTTATATATAAAATCCTTGTTTTATTGTATCTTCTTCATGAATTCTGAGTAGTATTCTTTGTCTTTCTTCTTGCATAGAGATGTGATGATGTGTTGATGTGGATTTGAAGTGCTTTTAATGTATTGAAGAAATTGTGATGGTTTTTTATTTCGAACTTAATTTAGTCTTCGATCTGGCCAATTGAATTGTTAAAATATGTTGTTGAATATTAATTCTGAAAGGATTTACTGTCCTACAACAATAATGAAGCATCCATTCAATTATCATGGATGAATTGTGTAGTTCATGGGAAATAAGTGCAAATAAATAGGGAAATGTGTTTTGATGAACTTCAAATTGGAGGTTTCAGGGTGACAGACTGAGATCCCCAATTTGGTCCTAAGATTAGTAACTAAACTCGAAGGTTAGCCTTCAGGTGAAGGGTGAGTGGGAGCTGCGTAGTGAGAGCCGTATCCTCCCAGCCTAGCCTTAGATTTAGTGACTAAACTTAGGATATGTCAAGGTTCTTTTCATGCTTGGAAGAGGGGGTACTCTTTTAAGGGTAAAGAAATAATTATGCTCATATTTGACACAATACTATAGATAATCATTTCATATCATCCACACATCATATTCTCGTTGCAAGAGGAAAGATAATTTTCTTATATATAAAAATATTTCAAATATATAGCTTAGTATGTGTCTGTTAGTTAATTATGTTTTAAAAGATATTAGAATTAAGTATAGTTTGCTTAATTGTTATTGTTTTCTGCATCTTGGTAGTAGAAGTAAACATTAAACTTTAATTGCAATTTGAGTTTTGGAATTCAGTACTACATTATCTACTGTGAAACTCTTACTTTTTTACTTCGTCACTTCTCTGTGGGATCGATAACCAAGACTCCATTAGAGCCCTGTATATATATCCATCCCCTCATGTTAACTCATGACTGGTAACGTGTCTTCAATTCTCATATCTTGGTTTTCATTTAGGGAAACTGCGAAACTTAAATCTTACAATTGAGGACTCCTAAATAGTTGTCTTTTTATTTCTTACTCGTTCTTATAATAAACACAGCTAAATTTTAAATCCGAGTATTAAAATAAAGAGTTCTTTACATAAGGAGGACTTCGAGTCATATTTATTGCATATAAAAGTCCTCAAATATTCAATTTACTCATGAGGGTTTTTGTTATGGATCCCGTCTCTCCTTGGCCGCCTCTGGCTTAACGAAGCTTGATCCAACCATGCCATCTCATCTCATCTCCTCGTTTTAGACCACTCTGAGGGTCACACTGTTCCCCACCCTAACTTCTGGTTTTTCATTGCTCGCAAAGATGATGTTGTCAGAGAGGGCTTCTTCTGCATACAGGGAACAACCAGAAGGAACCAAATAGGGCCGAAGAAAGCGAAGATTATCAGAAGGAACTAGATGGGAACGATGACAGGAAGATGGCGAGGGGTCCTAGGGCAATGCTTTTGGTGCCGTGCATTCCGATCACCTACTCACTGACAAGTAGAGTGGCGTGTAGACAAAGATGAAGGTGATGCATAGTGGACTGTTCGACTTCTCTTTACCTCTACAAGATCATAGTTGTACTGAAGTGCTTGAAATACCTCCTAGGAGATTCCTCTGTCCACAGCCGGATGTGTCTCCCTCTTCAAATCGGTTCAATCGACAAATTAAATGACAAGTCAAGTTTCATTGCGGCGAAGGTGGAGGCGGCCAGAGAAGACGGGATCCGTAATAGAATCCTTCAACAACAAATTAAATATTTGAAGACCTTTATATGTAATAAATATGTTTTGGAGTCCTCTATATGTGAAAAACTCTAAAATAAAATGAAAACCACATTAAGCCAAATTATTTCTTAATAAGAAAAAATGATCATTAAATTTCATGATTCAGTAATTCAGCCTCTCTAAAACTATATATATATATATATATATATATATATATATATATATATATATAAACATAGCCCCGCAAGGGTCTTATCAGGCAAACTGCGCCGCAGAATTTACCTATACACTTAGGCCTTTTAAAAGTGACTGGATCAAAAAGTCAAGTTCTCGGGAATCTCATAATCAAGTTGATGATCATTTTAGTTCCATTATCACCCTGTATAAAGATTGTAATGAATTCATTGCTGTCTATGAGAGTGGCTCTTTTCTTTTACATCTAATAATAATTATATTATTATTATTATTATGTATGACTCTAATATAATTTAAATAAATTATTTTATTGACTATTAATAAATAAATAAAAATTACGTGAACTTTGTTAAAATAATGCATTTATCGTGTAAATTTCTCTTAAATTTATGCAGATATTTTTTTCTACTTGGTACTTGACCAAAGTTTTGCAAATCTGATTATATGTGAAGGCAATATACATTAAACAAATTTATTTTTTTATTTTTAATATTATTCATTATACATTATCAAAAATACTTATTAAATATTTATATAAAAAGAGAGAAGTTTTATCATATAAAATAATGCCCTCCTAAAATGGTTTTTAATTGGGAGGACGGGAGGCAAAGTGGATGGTTGAGGTACTTCTTCCGGGTTGTAAGGAGAAAGGCAGTGATTTGTCAGTGTACGAACTTAAAAATAAAAATCATAGTTTGCTTTATTTTTTTATTTTTTTTGTAGAGACTAGCCTTTCTGCAAACACTCTCGTAGTTCCCTATCACATTAAAAAATACGTGCCCTTTCTCTTCGGATGGTCCCACATTTAGTAGCAAACATAATTTCTTTTTTTTATTATTATTTTTGTTAGAAAATTAAAAAAATATATATTCGAAATGAACTTCTGTTGGTTTTTTTTTTTTTTACCCGGTTCAATGGCAAATTAAATAAATTTCTGCTTAAAATGATTTTGATTAATCTCTCTCTTCATTGTATATATATTATGAAAGACCAACGTTGCCATGATTGCCTAGATCATCATTTTGACAGTTGTTAGGGTCATCCTCTTCCACATTTTAGATAAAACTTTTTATGAATTTAAAGGTCCTAGTAGCCAGTTTTCTTCTAGGAGATACTTGAGGGCTAGTTCACATAGTATGGATTGTAGTTGGCATTGTGTCAACTAGGGCTGTCAAAAAAGCTCGTTGTCCGCGAAAAGTTTGTGTTCGGTTCGTCAAGGAGATCGTGTTTGATTTCTTTTGATAAGTAAATGAAACGAACATGAACAATTTTGTTTTGTTCGGTTAGTTAAACGAACCAAACACGAACAGTGATGCGTTTGTCCGTATTCGAATCGTTATTGTTCGAAATATAAAATAATTTAAAATAATTATATATAAAAAATTTATTATATTTTAAAAAATTAAATTTTATAAATTATAATATATAATAAAATAATAATAATAATATATTAATATACCATATTAGTAATATGCTTATATAAATATTATATATTTGTATAATATAAGTTATATAATTAATATAATATATTATCTATATATTAATATTAGAGCTGTCAAAATGGCTCGTCGTTCGCGAACAGCTCATTTTTGTTAAGAAACGAACACGAACAATGACTTCACGAACAATTTCAAACACGAGCTTATTTCAAAAAAACTAAATTTCAAATGAACCGAACATGAATACAAGTTCTGCTCGTTCGTGTTCGGTTCGTTTACACCTCTAGTGTCAACCTCAATGTAGATGAATTCCCTACTTCTCAATTGTATAGCCTCTAAGTCCACCAAAAGACAATGCTTTCCCTTTTATGTTTATCAAGTATAAGGAGATGGATTAATGAGATTGCCACATATAGGATGTTCAAATAATGAAATTCTTGATGCTCTCTTAATTTTCCATGCTCACATCATCATTAGGCAAGACAACCTTATATGGGTGATGATTCATATAGATTTGCATGTTTAAAATTTTGATGATAATAATGGTTGTCATAATAATTCATCTATTAACACCTACTCTAATCATTCTTTTCAACTTATTGAGAGGCACATCAACATTGCTTAGTTTTAATGTCATTTGTGTCAAATGATGAAGGTGGTAGCAGCTATGTTAGCATAGCTTTTGGGATTTTGAATCCTATCTTTGCTTATTGGGATTTTGAATCCTATCTTTGCTTATTGTTAGCACTACCTTACCCCTTTTCATGCTCCAAAACCTAGTTGGCTAAATTTGATGATGTTAGCTACATCACTAAAAAAGTGTAATATCAAAAAAGTTTCACCATCCACATCTATCATTTCAATTTTATTCAATATAACAACAATAACACATTCAACTAGCTATCATAGCTTTTATGACATGATGTTTCAAATAGTTTAGTTTAGAATGTTTAGTTGTACATTGAACGGTGTTTGAGAAGATTTATAATTCTACAAGATTCACAGCCCTATAGTTCAAGTTATTCTATAGGGTATAAAACTCATGTAGCACTTGCCTCAATCATCAATTATTTATCATAACAATAAATGCTAGAAGATACTTTGATAACTTATTGACCCGATCCGCTAATACGAAGCTGTATATATTTTCTTAGCATAAAACTTGACCCAATTTCTATAAGCGGCTAGTGTGCAAAATGAATATGTTTTAGAGATTAGAAATTAATTTATAGTATACACACTATGAGTTCTACGTAAGTATACATATCATTCAAGTAATATATGATTTTCTTTTAAAACCCAGTTTCGATCCCACAGGGAAGGAGAAAACTTTATATAGACTTGGTAAAACTTTATATAAACTCCAGATAATTCTCCAGGAAATAAAGTTGAAATTATAAGTGTAAAAAGAAGTAACTAATACCTAACAATTCAGTTTCAGAACTTAAAGAAAATGTTAAGTGTTTCTAAACTAACTATATGTAGAAGAGTTCAAATTATATAAAAGTCTTCCCCTTGCAATGAGATCATAATCAGTGTATGAATCAAATATTTAGAAGGATTAAATGTAGTTTTGTGACAAAAAAGAGTATACATATTCTTTACCCTCTTCCAAAAACATAAAGAACATTGGCTTACCTAGAACTAAGTCCTGAAATCCTTGGTTATACTGGATAATTTCTAGCCTGACACTCTAGATTACCCACTGTGTCCACAATTTTTGGACTAACCAAGCCTTAAGTTCTAAACTCTAGATAAAATTGATTAAGGTTCTAGCTTATCACCCTAGAATCACCAATTTACACACACTAAAGCTTATCTCCCTATCTATTTACACTAATATACGGGCTACCTTCTCACCCACTAGATTAATGTGATTTTTACTAGTTGAGGAGTACATGGTCATCCCGGGTCATTATGGATTCACAACAAGATTTAATATACCAATTGACTAGATTGAATATGTAAATTGAGTACAAAATAATGAATCATCACAAATATGGAATAAGAGAAAGCTTAAACAATTCTAATCCTTCACATGATTATTTCTCATCCCAAGAAGAAAGATAAAGAAAACTAATCAAATTTCACAAGGATAACACAACAACACATGGATTTATATATATAATCAGGTTTACACAATAAAATAAAACTTAAAAAAATACAAAATACATATCTCAGACTTCTCCTTAAGCAAATCCTGAAGTTCGTTTGAAGTATTCTCCAAACTCTTTTTACACACTCACAATAATAAACTCAATTCAAGATACACTCCTTCACACAGACCCCCCAAACAACCCCTGAACAATCACCTTCTTTGGCTTATCTTTACTCCTTTTATGATAACTTTCGAAATCCCCAAGGGTCACTTTAGATGCGTCTTTAAAATTCGTCTAAATTAAATGCATAATAGTCAAAACTGATTCTGGCGCCTAGAAACCCAACTTTGGCGCTTAGGCTCCTAACTATGATGCTTAAGCACCAACTCATTATAATTGCCTAGCATCTAGGCGTCAAATCTTAGCGCCATGGCGTCGGGCTCTCTTTTTTTACGTATGGGTTTTGCCACCTTGCTCCATTTGATCCCATTTTAATCCTTTTTTTCCCTTTTTGCTAAAATTACATCTCTTGTAGCTGAAACCAAAAACATTAAAAATACCTTTCATTACAGTGAAATATCATCAAATATGAGCATATGTATATAGAAGAATAACACATTTTTAGTCGTATCAATTCCCCAAACTTAAATGTTACTTGTCCTTAAGTAAGCTTTTTGTTTTATAAACCAAATATTCAAACTTATGGTAGTGGGTTTCAATACAGGTTCCTATAGTATTGCCCCATAAATGTGATAGTGTAACTTTAGAAAAAGTTTTAATAACTCAGGTTGGAACTAGGGTATAAGCGTATCTAGTAATTAAGTTAGGAATTCTAATTTTTTATTCATCTCAGAAATAATTGTAATTTGTCAGACATAGGAATCCCAGAAGAATTAAAAGAATAGAATTATATGAGAACTATATTAACAAAGATTTCACTAACACTTTTGAAATTGATAATAAGTTCAGAAATGTAATTGAGTTTCTTCCCTTAAGATGATTCAAGTGAAGCTAATTTTTAATTAGGCATCTTCTCAAGATTATCTCCACATATTTTCTTTTTACTTAAATTTTTCTTTTTCTTTTCTTTTCTTTTCTTTCAGAATCTTTTTAATCCTTACTTTTTGATGTGAGTATTACTATATCTGGATAGCCTTTAATGATTTTGAACTTCACTATCCTCCTCCTAAAGTTAGAAACATATCACATCGCTTTGCTTGATAATATGTATTAGTATAAAAATGAATTTTCGTAGAGTCTCAATTCTTTTAAAAGAAAATAGTACAGTAAAAGTAAAAAGTTCAGAATCCACAAAACATTAGTAACAAACAACATAAAATCTTGTTCAATGAAAATACCTAAAAATACAATAACAAATCATAAGCAGTAAGGAAAACTAAGTACAACCAGACTAATTATCAAGCTACTACATATCATCCTCCTCATCATCATCTTCCTCGTCCATAGGATTGTGACGCTCAAACAACATATACTTTGGATAAGAAGGAACTCCACAGTCTTATCTCCTCTGAGAAAGTTTACAAGAGAGGTATGGAAACCTTCCTCGTAATCTCTCTGGGATTTGATATAAGAATCGAAGTGTTCTAAATGATCATCAATGTCTTGGAATTTCTCTGTATGAATGATATATCATCTTGTATCTCTTGATAATGATCACGAAGTTCATCCAAAGAAGTAGTAGCACGAGAGGAAGAGGCCCTAGAAGTAGAAGTAGATGGAATATCTACAGCTCTAGCTCTAGATCCCGATTCAGTATGTTTTCCAGTAGCAAGGAAAGGTCTCCCTAAAATGATTGATATTTTTTTATATTACTCCATATCTAAAACAACGAAATCCACAAGGAAGATAAATTTATCTACCTTTACTAGTGCTTCTTCTATATCCCCTTTAGGATGGGTAAGCGATCGATCATCTAACTAATGGGTTACAATTGTGATTGAAATCTCTCTGAAGCCTAACCTTCTGAATAGCGATATTAGCATGAGGTTAACGCTGTTAGTGATAGTGCCCTAGGCCAATTATATGGATATGTAATTTGAACTTTTATGAATATTTTTCTATTTTAATTAGCATGTTTATGATAGAAGAAGAACCTTGAATAGTTTCATGTTTATTATGAAGATTATTCTAAATATCCATAATCGCTTATTGTTGTGGGAATGACAATAAATAAAGATTAATATAAAGTTTGATGGATATTCATGAGATGAATATATGTATGAGGATACACATCAGATTTATATGTATTTATTGGAGAACAAATATTGGATCGACTCGCTTTGAGATTAAATCATGGATATAAGTCATATGTTAATCTCGAGTTGTAGTGACATCGAATCCTCTGACCTGAGATTGTCATGGTTCTCAACATGAGGAATATTATGTTTAGACATAACCCAACGTTGTCTTTGACCGGATGACCATAAAGATTATGATTGGGCATAATGTGAATCATGTAGTGAGATATGAGTAATCAAGATGGAATTTATCCCTCTTATAATAAGAGAGATATCTACTGGGCCCCTCGAATGATTTAGGCGAGAATTGTATGGCCACACTCAAATGAATTGATGGAGATCAATTGCATTTATTTTATCGATCTAATCGGGAGTCGAGAAATTAAAGATAGAGAGATATAAGGTTGACATTATTCCATGCCTTTTATTCTATCATGATATCACGTGATAAAAGGATTATGTCATTAACAATCGGGTTGTCTCGGATCTTGAGACTATTCATACTAACATGGGTAGTTATAGTGTTTCTTAGAGACCAACTATAACTTGTAGGTTTTTAAATGGTGATTTAAGCCTACTGCCAATGTTAATTGAACCTATAGGGTCGCACAAAATTTGAATGGACTAGAATGGTTGATGAACACTCTCTCTCTTGAGTAATTTATAATAATAAGATTATTTTAAATTACAAACATGAATTAAAAGGAGTTTTAATTCATCATATATTTAAAAGGAGTTTTTTTTTAATGAAGAGGTGCCATGAAATGGTGCCACTTCAATTAAAAGGAGAGGTCATGGCTTATGAAGTCAATTTTTTTTTTATTCCTTTTGAACTCTTGCAAGAGAGGAATAGAGTTCTTTTGGTTTTGGAGAAAACCCCGTTTCCGATCTAGCAGTTGGAAGCCATTTGGAAATCCGTTCGAGTGTGGATACCGGTAGAGGGCGGTGGTTTTAGCGCCTTAAAGATCCGAGGAAATCTAAGAGTAGAACTCTTGCATGGTATGATTTCTTGCACTTCTTTTTAGGTTTATGTTTTGATTTGTATGAGCACATGAGATCCTTGGTGGTTTTGGGGAAATGACTTTAATATGCGTTTTAATTAATTTCGCTTCCGTTGCGCATGATCCCCAAAATCCAACAGGGTATGAGCACATGAGATCCTTGGTGGTTTTGGGGAAATGACTTTAATATGCGTTTTAATTAATTTCGCTTCCGTTGCGCATGATCCCCAAAATTCAACAATGGTATCAGAGCCAACTTGTGTTTTCATAGAAATCAATTTAACAGCGTTTTTGGACGTTGGCTGCAGCGGCTATGGCTACCGGCGGATTCTGCGGCGGCCGTTGGCCGACAGCAGCGGTTGGCCGTTGGCAGGCGGTTATGGCGGGCGGTCAATGTGGAGTTGACACCAATAGGTGTCTAATGGGTTGGCACCTCTTGGTTTGTGAGGCCCAACTCCCTCGTGTCTATTCGTTTGAATGGCACCTATTCGCATTAATTAATTTATATGATTAATTAAATTATGATTTAATGCGAATTTAAAATCTGGATTCAAATTTTAATTAGATTAAAGTGTTGAATTTATATCACAATATTTATATTTTTTTTTTGCATGAAATTCCTTTTAAATAATTTATGAAATTTTGGATTGTTTTTGGCAAAAATATAAAATTTTAGTATTGCGATGTACAGATTTTAATTAAAATCGGAACCGCCGTTTTTATTCCTAACGCCTCATAAATTTAATTGTTTTAGAAACATCGAGCCAATTATCAAGTAATTTTATTATTATTATTATTATTTTTTAGTTTGTCAAACATGGATGTATTAATTAGATTAATACATGATGTATTGACTTGCGTGACACATAATATGGCCCAGTGACTTCTGTGAATTGCATGGTTGTAATATTTTTAATTTTTGCAATGGGATGTAATTATTAATTATGGCCTGCGTGCCATTTTGCTTTGTTGTAATTTATATTACATGTATTTATTCTTGGTGAGATAAATCGTGAGAAGACAAAGCAAGGCACTTGAAGTCCACTATCCACCATGGTGATGGAGGAGCTAGAAGTCCATGCAGGAGATGGTGATCTCGAAGGCTTTAGAAGTTACTTTTTACCCTTAGATTGGACTTTTGATCTTCATAATTGACTTATGAAGATCATTCTGGTTTTGGGGCCATATTTTGACACGCTTAATTATGCTTCAGATTTTGATATTTTCTGTGATGTGGTTTAGTATATGATACTAAAATAAATCATAACATCATTATAATTTAAAATCTATAACGATCCCTCATTTGAAATTTTAAGTTTTTCATGCCATCCATTATTATTAAACACTCGTCAAAAACTAATATCACCATGATGTGGGTTCTACCAAAGTAGGAGTACATTAGATAATATTAGCATGGCGAGGATGAGTAATGGTGCTACTCATGTGTTTAAAATGGTAAAACTTAATTAGGCTTACAAAATGGTTTTGGGCCTAAGGGCATAAGATGAGATTTAAACATGCTACGACATAAGATGTCAAAAATCCCATTAAGAGTTGCATTTGATGCAATTGGTAATAGTTACCTACCTAAATATACTTGATTTTAAGTGTCATGCCAAAGTCGACTTAAAATTAAGTATAATTATGGATCTTATACCACTAAAGTTAATATAATTTTAAAAGAGGGATTATTAATTTAGTGGGAGTTTTTCATAATTAATATACTTAAACTTTGCATTTATTGTAGATGGCCAACAACAATAATAACAATTCTGCATTTTCATTGCGATCGGTCCTTGAGAAGGACAAGCTTACGAGGGCTAACTTCCTTGACTGGTTTCATAATTTGAGAATTGTTCTCAAACACGAAAGGAAGTTATATGTCCTGGATGAACCTCACCCTGAAAAACCAGATGATAATGCCTCCAGAACAGAAAAGAATGCTTATGAGAAGCATTATAATGACTCTGTAGATGTTGCTTGCTTGATGTTAGTTGCCATGAGTTCTGAGATCCAGAAAGATTTAGAACATATGGAGGCTTATGATATGATCATAAACCTAAAGGAAATGTTCCAGCAACAAGCAAGGCAAGAAAGGTATGAAACTACCAAGGCATTGCATTCTTGCAAAATGACTGAAGGTAGTTCAGTTAGTGCTCATGTATTGAAAATGAAAGGTTACATGGAGCACCTAGCAAGGCTTGGATTTCCATTGAGCCAAGAATTGGCTACTGATTTGCTCCTGAATTCACTTCCTCGTAATTATGACCAGTTTGTCATGAAATACAATATGAATGAGATGGACAAATCAATATCAGAGTTGCATACGATGCTTAAAACTGCTGAACAAAATATAAAATCCAAGCCTCGGGCAAATCTTAATGGTTAAGCAAAAGGGTAAGGGTTTTAAGAAGAAAGGAAAAGGAAAAAGGCAAAGGTTGGGGTGGAAAGTCCAATCCTAAACCTAAACCCAATCTTAGTTCCAAGGCTAAATCCCAGAAGGATGATGTCTGTTTCTTTGCAATGAATCTGGTCATTGGAAAAGAAATTGCAAACTTTATAAGGAAGATCAAATCAACAAGAAGACTGGTGGGACCAGTGCTTCAGGTATAAATGTTATACAGATTCATTATACTCCTTCTAGTTCCTGGATATTGGATAATGGATCTGCATCTCACATTTGTGCAAATGTGCAGGGACTAAAGGGGAGTAGAAAACTGAAACGGGGTGAAGTGGATCTTCGCGTAGGCAATGGAGCAAAAGTTGCTTGCTTTAGGTCGTAGGAAGTTATGAACTTTCTTTACCCAGGTGGGCTTTTGTTAGTATTGAACAATTATTTTTATGTTCCTACAATGTGTAGAAACATTGTTTCGGTTTCTTGTTTGGATAATGATGGTTTTGCTTTTATTATTAGGAATAATATTTGCTCCATTTATCATAAAGATATGTTCTATGCAAATCGTTGTTTTACTAGATGGTCTTTATGTTTTGAACCTTGAAATATCCAATGATTTTTCTGTATGTAACATTGCTTACCAAGAAATTTAAGTCAAATGACTTGAATGTAACCTATCTTTGGCATTGTCGTCTAGGACACATAAATGAGAAACACATTTCAAAACTCCATAAAGATGGACTTTTGAATTCATTTGATTATGAATCATTTGATACTTGTGAATCGTGTCTTTTGGGGAAAATGACAAAGGAGCCTTTTACTGGACACGGTGAAAGGGCTAGTGAATTATTGGCCCTAATACATACAGATGTATGTGGACCATTAAGTATAGAAGCCATAGGAGGTTACATGTACTTCATTACCTTTGCTGATGATTTCAGTAGGTATGGTTGTGTCTATTTGATGAGACATAAATATGAATCATTTGAAATGTTCAAGTATTTTCAAAATGAAGTACAAAATCAACTTGGTAAGACAATTAAGGTGCTTCGATCTGATCGAGGTGGAGAATATTTGAGCCAAGAGTTTGGTGATCATCTTAAGAGTTGTGGAATTGTTTCACAACTTACTCCTCCTGGAACACCACAATGGAATGGTGTGTCTGAAAGAAGGAATCGAACTCTATTTGATATGGTTCGATCAATGATGAGTGCATCAGATCTTCCACTTTCTTTTTGGGGTTATGCACTTATGATGATTTGCTTTTACACTAAATAGAGTTCCATCCAAAAGGGTTGAAAAGACACCATATGAGATATGGACTCAGGAAGAAGCCTAGTTTGCTTTTTCTTAAGATTTGGGGTTGTGAAGCTTATGTAAAGCGTTTACATTCTAATAAACTTGAACCTAAATCTGATAAATGTATTTTTGTGGGTTATCCTAATGAGACTAAAGGATATTACTTTTACAATCCCATTGAGAATAAAGTGTTTATTGCTAGAAATGGTTTCTTTTTGGAAAGGGAATTTATTTCTAAAGGAATCGATGGGAGTAAAGTACAACTCGAAGAAGTTCGAGAGTCACAAAATAACATTGAAATGCCTTTGGATGATGGTGGTCAACAAGGAGTTATTGACACACCGGTTGTAACACAAGAACTACGTAGATCTAATAGAATACGTTATGAGCACGAGAGATATGGATTTCTCATGAATAATGATCATGATGTATTGTTAATGGATCATGGTGATCCTACTACCTATCAAGATGCTATGTTAGATCTAGACTCGACAAATGGTTAGAGGCCATGAAATCCGAAATCCAATCCATGTATGATAATCAAGTTTGGAACTTGGTTGATCCACCGAGATGATGTTAAGATCATTGGGTGCAAGTGGGTTTTCAAGAAGAAAACTGACATGGATGGTAATATGCATACTTATAAAGCAAGACTTGTTGCAAAAGGTTTTAAACAAATTCATGGTATTGACTATGATGAAACTTTTTCACCGGTAGCCATGCTTAAGTCTATTAGAATTCTCATTTCCATTGCTTGCATATTATGACTATGAGATATGGCAAATGGATGTTAAAGCTGCGTTTCTTAATGGAAACTTGTTTGAGGATGTGTATATGACACAACTCTGAAGGTTTTGTTCATCCCGAGAATTACGGTAAAGTGTGTAAGCTTCTAAGATCCATTTATGGTTTGAAGCGAGGCTTCAGGAGTTGGAATCTTTGTTTTGATGAGACAATCAAAGAGTTTGGCGTTATCGAAAATGAAGATGAACCTTGTGTTTACAAGAAAGTTAGTGGGAGCACTATTGCTTTTTTGGTCTTATATGTCGATGACATATTACTCATTGGGAATGACATACCTACCTTGCACAATGTCAAAACTTGGTTGGGTAAATGTTTCTCAATGAAGGATTTAGGAGAGGCATCCTATGTCCTAGGGATAAAGATCTATAGAGATAGATCTAAAAGGCTAATTGCTCTAAACAAAATACATATATAGACCTTATACTGAAAAGGTTCTGTATGGAAGAGTCCAAGAGAGGATTCTTGCACATGTCACATGGCATAACGCTTAGCAAGACTCAGTGTCCTAACACTAATGATGAGCGAGAGCGTATGAGTAAAATTCCTTATGCTTCTGCTATAGGATCTATCATGTATGCCATGTTATGTACTAGACCAGATGTTTCTTATGCTTTAAGCATAACGAGCGAGATACCGATCGGATCTCGGTGAAAGTCATCTGGATAGCGATCAAGAACATTCTTAAGTACTTGAGAATAACTAAGGATGTGTTCTTGGTGTTTGGTGGATTGGAAGATGATCTGGTTGTAAGAGGTTAAACAGATGCAAACTTTCAATCACACAAAGATGATTATCGATCGCAATCGGGATATGTGTTTTGTTTAAATGGTGGTGCTTATTAGTTGGAAGAGTTCAAAGCAAAGCGCTGTTGCGATTCTACAACTGAAGGTGAGTACATAGCGGCATGTGATGCGGCGAAAGAAGCGGTTTGGATAAAGAAATTTGTTTCGACCTTGGAGTGATTCCTAGTATCACAAATCCTGTTGAGATTTATTGTGACAACAATGGTGCTATAGCACAAGCAAAGGAACCTAGGTCACATCGGCGATCCAAACATATACTCGGGCGTTATCATCTCCTTAGAGAAATTATTGAGAGAGGTGACATTAAAATATGCAAAGTTGCAACGAGATGACAATGTTGTGGATCCATTAACTAAGC
The DNA here is from genome assembly GCA_022702705.1 of Papilionanthe hookeriana x Papilionanthe teres. Classification (NCBI taxonomy): domain Eukaryota; kingdom Viridiplantae; phylum Streptophyta; class Magnoliopsida; order Asparagales; family Orchidaceae; genus Papilionanthe; species Papilionanthe hookeriana x Papilionanthe teres. The sequence goes on from CM040423.1 coordinate 25,683,907, forward strand.
CTCTACCACAAGCAAAGCATGAGGGTCATGTAAGGTCCATGGGTATTAGATACATTGATAAATGGGCCTAGTGCAAGTGGGAGGCGTTAGTGATAGTGCCCTAGGCATATTATATGGATATGTATTTTGAACTTTTATGAATATTTTTCTATTTTAATTAGCATGTTTATGATAGAAGAAGAACCTTGAATAGTTTCATGTTTATTATGAAGATTATTCTAAATATCCATAATCGCTTATTGTTGTGGGAATGACAATAAATAAAGATTAATATAAAGTTTGATGGATATTCATGAGATGAATATATGTATGAGGATACACATCAGATTTATATGTATTTATTGGAGAACAAATATTGGATCGACTCGCTTTGAGATTAAATCATGGATATAAGTCATATGTTAATCTCGAGTTGTAGTGACATCGAATCCTCCGACCTGAGATTGTCATGGTTCTCAACATGAGGAATATTATGTTTTGACATAACCCAACGTTGTCTTTGATCGGATGACCATAAAGATTATGATTGGGCATAATGTGAATCATGTAGTGAGATATGAGTAATCAAGATGGAATTTATCCCTCTTATAATAAGAGAGATATCTCTGGGCCCCTCGAATGATTTAGATCGAGAATTGTGTGGCCACACTCAAATGAATTGATGGAGATCAATTGCATTTATTTTATCAGTCTAATCAGGAGTCGAGAAATTAAAGATAGAGAGATATAAGGTTGACATTATTCCATGCCTTTTATTCTATCATGATATCACGTGATAAAAGGATTATGTCATTAACAATCAGGTTGTCTCGGATCTTGAGACTATTCATACTAACTTGGGTAGTTATAGTGTCTTGCTAGAGACCAACTATAACTTGTAGGTTTTTAAATGGTGATTTAAGCCTACCGCAATGTTAATTGAACCTATAGGGTCGCACAAAATTTGAATGGACTAGAATGGTTGATGAACACTCTCTCTCTTGAGTAATTTATAATAATAAGATTATTTTAAATTACAAACATGAATTAAAAGGAGTTTTAATTCATCATATATTTAAAAAGAGTTTTTTTTTAATGAAGAGGTGCCATGAAATGGTGCCACTTCAATTAAAAGGAGGGGTCATGGCTTATGAAGTCAATTTTTTTTATTCCTTTTGAACTCTTGCAAGAAAGGAAGAGAGTTCTTTTGGTTTTGGAGAAAACCCCGTTTCCGATCTAGCAGTTGGAAGCCATTTGGAAATCCGTTCGAGTGTGGATACCGGTAGAGGGCGGTGGTTTCAGCGCCTTAAAGATCCGAGGAAATCTAAGAGTAGAACTCTTGCATGGTATGATTTCTTGCACTTCTTTTGGGTTTATGTTTTGATTTGTATGAGCACATGAGATCCTTGGTGGTTTTGGGGAAATGACTTTAATATGCATTTTAATTAATTTCGCTTCCGTTGCGCATGATCCCCAAAATACAACAGTGTATGAGCACATGAGATCCTTGGTGGTTTTGGGGAAATGACTTTAATATGCGTTTTAATTAATTTCGCTTCCGTTGCACATGATCCCCAAAATCCAACAAATGCTAGCTCCTAAATCACATAAAGCTTTTCTACAAAATCTGCCTCATATCACACAAGGTATAGTAAAGCTACTAGGATATTTATGTTTATGAGAAAGCTTTTTATGAATTATTACACTGCATACTTTTCTAAGTGTAACATTCTTGTGATCTTCAAACTTCCTCCTCTTATGTAAGATTTCTTTCATAAACTTAACATAACTTGGCATTTTCTTCAACGCCTCAATAAAAAGAACAGGAATTTTGAAATTTTCTGATATAGCTTCTTCTATCTAAGTCTTTAAGGTGGTGTTCTTTCTAAATTCGTCTTAGTTGGAGAGATAGGTTTCTCCATATCTGTATGAACATTTTCTTAATGTTTTCAGGCTTTTCAGTTTCCCTCCCAACTTCAATCTCATTTTGCACTGCAATATCCAAATATCTACCACTTCTCAACTTGAGAGCTCTTACTTGCCCTTGATATTTTTTTTATCTATAGGATTAATTTCATTATTACTAGGAAGTGTTCCCTGAGGCTTATTGCTAAGTAAGTTAACAATTTGTCCTAGCTTATTCCTAAAATTTCTAATTGTAGCACTTTGACTTTGTAATATATTCCCATCTGTAACACTATTTCTTTTGTAGACAACTTCTTCTCCTTAAATTGTTGGTTATTGGTAACGTTAAGGAGATAAGAAAGTCAATTTTTAGCACTACTCTGGCTGTTCTAGTTTTTTAATGGGTTCTCTTAATTATTCCTCCATTGATGGTTTCCACCACCAAAATTATTATTCCAGTTAAAGTTAGGGTGTTTTTTCCAACCAGGGTTATAATAGCTAGAATATGGGTTATTAATCTATTATTAATTGCATTTAAAATCTCATATAAAGGTGATTGAGAATCCATCATTTGTCCCAATGAGTTTTCTTCACTCACATGTGGTGTTGAGATGAGTTCATTCATAATTGGTCCAACTTTCTTGATATTGCAGCAACATGAGACGCCAAAATTGAGATTAGATCAGTATCATGATGTCAGTTGTTAAAGTATTTGGAGAGTTTAAAATATAGTTTTATGAAATAGGGTTTTAATTTAATTTAATAAGTATGGATTTTTGAAAATAATATTTTAATTTTAAAGAATACGAAGTCAAATCGATCACATATAAGCGATAGTTTAAATAATCGAGAACTTTACCACAAGACATGTATCTATCCCGAAGAATGGATACATTGCTTGGTGGTAATGCTTAATCAAATAAACTAAAGAATTCATGACATCTATTTGGCATGTGAACTATTATTGACCGACAACTTCCCCAATCTAATATGAACGAATCAGATAGGGTTTATATTAATCTAGGGTCTATAAGTTTCCTATAAGGGTAAGCCCCTATAGTTAATTACATCTTAGATAACCAGAGTCACCTAAGAAAACTCTTGATATAGATCAGGAAATATTATACTCATGACTTCCAAAGGATAGATTTCTTCAAGACCATGTGATAGTAGAAAATCCAATAGGTGATTGGCTCAAATTTCAGAACAATTTTTTTGTAGGAATCCAAAGGAAAGAAAGACTAGGGAAAAAACATAGATCCAAGAGAGATCTTGGTGCTTTCCCGAACTATCTTATGGTTTGGCTTCAATTTAGGATGTTTATTTGATATTTCATCCCGTCAATTTTATTATTTAGGGCTTAATTCACCTGACATTGATCATGTGAATAGCCTGGAAGATAGGAGGGTTTATGTCATACCCGATGACAACCTCGGAATCCTAAAACGAGTTAGGGCTTATGTTGCACAACATGGTTATGCAAAGTTCTAAAGAGATAACTTGAGGGCTTATGCTGCACTAAGAAAGCTACCTCAAAGTCCAATGGCTTGTTGTTTTAATTTCTAAGGAGTTTTGCTGTTAAAGATGGTCGTGCTGCCCACCATGCATGCTTCGAGATCCTCGTCGTAGCATGTTTAGTTTAAAGAAGTGTCAATTGTAAGAGAGAATAAAATTGTCATATTTTGAGAATATTTAAATTGAGGTATCTTAATGTTTTATTAGGGGAATTTTAAAGTTGATTATAGCGACACTGGATAAGATCTCACGGTTCCATCATTCCTACACCACTATATTCAATCAATTAACTTAGTCCAAATGAATTTAGTAAGCTCAAATTAATGAGTTCCATACTTTCATTTAGACTGTGGGAAAATCCAGTTAGCAACACGTAGGTTACCTCCTCCGAGGAATTCCAGATCATCCAACGAAATGTTTTAATTTAGTTGCAATTATGATTTTTATTTTGTTTGTGATTAAATTTTGAGTTATTTTTTATTTTGACTGTTGTGGCAGTGAATTTTATCTTGTTTTGGTCTTTAATTTTGATTTTTGGTTCTAGTTTCGTGGCTATACTAGAAGTTTTAGTTTTCATGCAATGTGACATTATTGTTTAACATGCAAGCTTATAAGCAAGAAAAAGTAAGGAAAGTGCAAGAAAAGAAAGCGCTGTAAACTTGTAAAAGTGTACCTGATGAGTCTTCTCGTTCCTCCACCTGAGAATTTAGTATTTTTGCAATAAAAAATTATATTTTACAGGAAAGTAAAATCCTGTGGATAGGTTCATCACAGGCCTACTAAACCCTTTGTCATAACCTGGTGGGTCATATTAATTTATTTAAGAGATTTCTTCATTTAATGAATATGATAGGTTCAGTTGTCCAACAAGGTGTCCAAAAGATTCGTGAAATGAGCTTAGGAGGTACCTAGACATTTCATAATCCTTTTGAGCTTCCTTAAGTTCATTTGAACTTATCATAATTATTAAATGATTCATCATTTTTATATATTTATGCTCAGAGAGCCAATGTTTTAGTCATCCCAAAAGGCGGGGTGGTTATCATTTGACATTTCACTTACAAATTATGTAGATGGGGTCCTTTTGAGGAAAAACTTAATTTATGGAAGAATTTATCTATTTTTGATGGGCTTGTAATGTTTCAGGAGTAGTTTTAGATTACCTGTATTTCCTTTTCTATTCTTCCTTAGTCAAATATTCAATTAAGCCTAGCTCACTACTAAGCCTTTAAGATTTTGGTGGGTATATTTATGTATTTAGAAAAGAAAGTTGAGTGACTTTTCATGATTATAATTCTTATCAAAAATATATTTAATTATCATTCAATTAGGGTATTAAATTGATGGAACACCATCTTCCAAAATCAACCCCTAACCTTAAGAATCTTTTTAATTTAGTCTTTTTAATCTTTCTTAAACCATAATGATTAATTAAATTATAAATTTTATCTTTTAATGTGACAAAAATGAAATGAGTTTCTACCATTTATCCCTTTATATTTTGATTATCCAATCATAATGATCAAGATTATTTATTGCCCTTTTCCCACTTTAATTAAGCCTAAATATTGATTAAGGCTAAATTCTTCAAAATTACAATTTTGCCGCAAAAAGCCTTTGTCACTTCATTATTCATTATGTTTAACTCAAATGACTTTGCAATTTTTATGTGACTCCACTAATGGGTCAATTAAAACATCAGGAGAGGAAATGTGATTTTTTCAAATTTTAATTTAATTTATAAATTTATTTTTATGCTACAATAGAGATTTTTAATGAAAATTCAATACTTTTCAAAAAAAAAACCTTTGGCTTAGACCTAAACCAAAGGACCACTTGGACCAAATTTCATGATTTTTTGAGTTTTAATTTAATTATTATAATTATTTTAATGTTTAGAGTATTAATTAAGTATAAAATATTATTTAAGTTTAAAATTAAGTTTTGTATTTTCTTAAACCTCTCTGAGGCCACGAGACCCAAAAAACAAAATTTCACATTTTTTTTATTTTTCTTTATATTATTAGAATTATTTTAGTGAAAGTTTAAGGAAATTCCATTTTAGCCTTTAAAAATTGATTTTAACCCTTTAAAAATTAATATCGTTTCTTAGAAAAATAGGAAAAATATCCCAATTATTCCTAAATGCTTAGGAGACAATTTAGAACATTTCTAACCCTTTTATTAATTTAATTATTTTTGTGAATTTTAATTATTTAAATATTAAAATAATGCCCAAAAATGAAAATTTTATTTTAGTTACATTTTTATTTTTTTAATACTCTTCTAATCTTAGAGTACTCTCAAAATTAATTTGGTGAATTTTTGAAGTATATTTTAATTATTATAATTATTCAATTGCCAAAAATGTGGTTTAACTTGAAAAATTCATTTAGGTATTTAAATTAACTCTAATTGATTTGAAATTTTTATAGGGAGTCTTTCTAACCTTAATTATAGTGTGAAATAAAAATCAAGTTATTTTTAGTTATATTTAATCTAATTTATTTTTATTTAATTTTAGGTCTTAATTGCTATTAGGGTTGCGCTTAAAGATTTAAGCCAAGTTTTCCTAGGGTCCTCTAGTCACAAGTAACCTACTAAAATTTATCTTGCATTTTTTTATTAATATTTCATTTATTATAATTATTTTACCAAAATAGAAACAATAACTTAAAAAATATAAATCTTTGTCTAGAGGTCTCCTCTAACTTTGAAAAAAATCAGGGAAGGTCCCCTAAGATAGAGGAAATAACATACCAAAATATCAAGCTATGGTGAAATGTCTAAGCTAATGGAGAATTAAAAGACTCCAAACAGAATTTAATTAAATAAAAATAAAACATGAATCAAATAAACTTCAAACCATTTCTACATTATTCTCCTCTGTTCACTGAACACTAGGGTATTTTTCTTTTATTTTTATGATTTTTCTACACCAATTTATGGATTTTTAAAGTTAACTAAATTTGAATAAATCAAAAATAACCCTAATTTCCTACTTATCCAGCGCGACGCTGTGTCATCCTTAGCTGCTCTGAAAGACCACACAGTAAACTCTTATTCAACACTACCATCTGACTGGACGTCCAAGCCGCCACACTTTATGCAGTTGATCTCCATCCGACTCCATCATGGTCGTCCAAGCATTACACGCGCAATCGAACGACGCTCCTTCATCATCTTCGACTATTCTATACCGAGAGTTGTCTACCTTCTAGGCCTAAGAACTCGAGCTAAACTCAACCAAATTACATGGGGTTTGTTCCTAGAGCTTCATCTGACCTAGACGAACCTATCCATATGGTTTATAGGTATGAAATACGGTCTACACATGTATAAGATCATAACAAGCTCAGGAGGAAGAATGAGTTAAATATCTTTGTCTGAGAGGGGAGGCCTTAATCAGATGGTTGTGGCAGCTTCGATTGGTTCCAACGAGCCTCCAGATGGAGCCTTGTGCTGTGGTGAAATGTCAGGACCTGAATTCGACCAAGGCTGATTACATGTATTGATCAAAGTCTGGTGCAGAGGCTCGATGATGGGGCGTTGATGGGGGAACTTCATCTTCTGATGCTGTGAAGGTGTGGGTGCAATTAATTTGAGTTTGGTGCACTGTGGAGCTATGGTGGAGTTTCTTCTAGTTCCGGTTGAGATTTTAGTGGTTAAATTACTCTCAGGCTAGGGAAATCAGAGGGGGAAAATGGTTGGAATGAGCTTAGGGAGGTCTGAAGAGGCTCTGGTGAGATTTTGGAAAAGTTTCCTTAGGAATTTTTTAGCACCTAGATTTTGGCCATGAGGGTGGCTTTTATAGCCATGGCAAATTGGCTGAGATCAGAATTTTGGGTGCTTTAGACTTCTTAGGGTGAAGGCATAGTAATGTCATTGATTGCTGAGGGGATGCCTCACTGACAGAGCTCATTTTGAGTTTCAAAAGGGGAACGGGCACTCAGGTTGAGCTATTTTGGTGGCTAGGGTGGCTGTCAAGTACAGAAAAGGTGGTTGGCAGAAGCATGGGGATGTAAGGAAGGCCACAGTGCATTTATTTAAGCATGATGGTTGCTTAATCAAGGGTTATGGGGGAAGCTTGGGCTATCCAAAAAGGGGAGGACCCATTGGTCCCTAGTGAGGGACCTTTCATCCATGGCTCAATGTGCTTGGGTTGGGTTAGGTCAGACCAGTTCTAGGGGTCCTAAGGTGGGCTGTCATGATGTTGATTTGGTCAATTTGGTTCAATTTAAGTGAAATTGGGTCATGAGTTCAATTTAGGTCACATTGGGTTTAGGTTGGGCTAGGCTTGGTCTCAGCTTGGGTCAATTGATTGTTCAAAATGATGTATATGATATTCATAAAGTGTTTGAAAGGGGATAGGAGTGGTTTTTAATAGGTTTGTGGGTTCAATTTGGCTTAATTTTGGATTTTGATCAATTTGGGGAAATTTGGGTTAACTTGGGTTTAGGTTGGGCTAGCCTTGGTTCCAAGGACAATTGAAAGTTCCAAATGGTCTAGGGGGACGTTATAAAGGGTTCCCAACATTTATTAGGTGGAAATTTTAGGGTTAGGGTACTCAATTTGGAGAATTTTGGGCATATGACATGTTTAGGTCAAAAATTGGGAATTTTAATTTAAATGGGTTTGGGTGAGGCTTATGCTAAAATTGGGGTCAATTGATGGTTCAATTCTATTTAGGGAAGTTTTATGATGAGTTTACAATATTGATTGTGAGAGAATTGATTGTCATTGAGTCAATTTGGAGGATTTGGGTCACTTAGGCAAAATTTGGGGTTTTTGGATTTTAAGTGAAATTGAACTCAAATGTGGATCAAATTAGGCTTGGTTTTGGCTTGGATTGAGGCTAGAGATGTTGAATTAAAGTTTTGAATTGAAATTGGGCAAGATTGGGGTCAATTGGGTGGACATTGGGTTTAATTTGGGCACCTTTGAGTTAAATGAGTCAAATTGGGACTTTTAGTTAAATTAGCTAAATTGGTCAAATTTGATCATGTGGTAGTTGAGAGAAATAAATATGGGATTATTTAGGAGGTTTTGGGAATTTTGCAGAATTTTTGGATTTTTTTGGATTTTTGGGCTAAGAAGGGTATTTTGGTCATTTGGGGATTTTGGGGGGTATTTTGGAAATTTTGATAAATTTGGGTAATTTTGATCAATTCGAGTGATGGGGAATATTTTGAAATAGTTCTTGGAGAAAATGATTAATTTGGTAATTTTATGAGTTTTGGAGGACTTTAGGGTTTAGGAGTATTTTAGGTAGGTTTAGAGGCAAAGGGTCAAAAATTGAAATTTTGAAAAAATAAGGTTGGTTAGAGGTGAGTAGTATGGAATTATTTAGATTGAGCCATGGACCAAAGGTAACCCTCATTTGGTCCTCTATGTGTTGGTACTAATCAAACCTTTAGCTTAGGGCTAAGAGCTTGGAGAAAACCACACACATGAGTTTCCAAAGAGTGAGGAGGCCAGGACGAGATGTGCTTTGCTTAGGTTTGTGAGTGTGAAATGTGTGTAAGATCCAGACCTCCCAGGGCAGATACTAAGGTTTGACCACCTATAGGAGACTTCCCATAGGCTTCCTTATGCTTGGTCTCTTCCTCCCAAAAGCTGGAGGTTAGGCCTTAAACATATGAAAACTCCCAGTGAAGTGAGAAAAATTTGAACTTCTAAGGGGAGTTCCAAAACTAGTCCTTTAAGAAAGTCACTAGGAGAGTCCTATGGCTAGACCCTAGGCTATTCTAAAGAGAGACTGGACCTCAACCAAAAGTGAGGTCAACAAATGGACCCCCAATAGGTGTGGTGTGTTGCGCAAGCACACTGCATGTATTGGTGTTGACCGACGAGATCAACAAAACCAACACAACTGTCTGAGTCAAAAATAATGACAAGATATAGAATTTAGAGAGGAAGTTTCTGCTGGGGATTATTCGTTTGAAGCCTTCAAGTCTCGGGAACTCCTGTCTGGGAAGGAAAATAGAATAGCTTCATGAGAGGGACTATGAATTTCAAGCCTCCAAACTCTGAAGGAGTCTGATTCGAATTGATTTGAGTTTAGAAGTTGGAAATTAGAGTTAGGATTTGGTTTGATTTCAGATTTAATTTGAATTTGAGTTTGAATTTGGCTTTAATTTTGATTTTTATGGAATTTAGGAAAACTTGAGATTTGTGGAATTTGAAATTTTAATTTCGTCAGAAATTTTGAGTTTTAAGTGAGTGCAAAGGGGAAATCGGAATTTCAGTATGGATATTGGAAGGTGGGAGTCAGAATTTAAGTGCTTATCTCGAAGGACGAGAACTGGATTTTAGGTACCAGTCTTAGAAATGAGAATCGGAATTTCGATACCGACCTCAGGAGATGGAAGTCAGAATTTAAGTACTGATCCCGAAGGGTGAGAACTGGAATTTAGGTACCAGTTCAGAAATGAGAATCGGAATTTCAATACTGACCTCGGGAGATGGGAGTCAGAATTAAAGTACTGATCCCAAAGGATGAGAACTGGAATTTAGGTACCAGTCTCAGAAATGAGAATCGAAACTTCGATACTGACCTCGGGAGGTGGAAGTTAGAATTTAAGTACTGATCCCGAAGGGTGAGAACTGGAATTTAGGTTCCAATCTCAAAAATGAGAATCGGAATTTCGGTACTGACCTCGAAATTTTGTTGATGTGAAAAATTTCTTGGAAGGGAAATGGAAATATAGGAATTTTAAGGAATCAGACGACTAAGCTCTGATCCTAGAGTTTCATGGAAGGCGGGAAATTTCTCGGAAGGGACAGATATATAGGGAATTTTGAGGAATCGAACGACAATGCTCTGATCATAAAATTTTATGGAAGGCAGAAAATTTCTCGGATAGGAGGCGGAAATATAGGGAATTTTGAGGAATCAGACAACAATGCTCCGATCCTAAAATTTCATGGAAGGTGGAAAATTTCTGGGATAGGAGGCGAAAATATAGAGAATTGAGGAATCAGACGTCTAAGCTTTAATCTTGGAATTTCATGGAAGGCGAAAAAAATTTCTCTGATAGGAAATGGAAATATAGGGAATTTAGGGAATCAGATGACTAAGCTTTAATACTGGAATTTCATGGAAGGCGACAAAATTTTCTCAAATAGGAAATGGAAAATTAGGGAATTTAGGAAATCGAACGACTAAGCTTCGATCCCGGAATTTCATGGAAGGCGGAAAAATTCTCGGATAGGAGGCGAAAATATAGGGAATTTTAAAGAAATCAGACGACAATTCTCTGATCCTATAATTTCATGGAAGGCAGAAAATTTCTCAAAAGGAAAATGAAAATATAGGGAATCTTGAAGGAGAAAGACGACAATGCTCTGATCCTACAATTTCATGGAAGGCAGAAAATTTCTTGAATAGGAGGCGGAAATATAGGGAATTTTAAGGAATCGGACGACTAAGCTCCAATTCTAGAATTTCATGGAAGGAAGAAAAATTCTCGGAAGAAAAATGAAAATTTTGCGAATTTTAAGGAATCAAATGACTAAGCTTCGATCCTGGAATTTCATGGAAGGCGGAAAATTTTCTCGGAAGGAAAATACAAATTTAGAGAATTTTAAGGAATTGGACGACTAAACTCTGATACTAGAATTTCATGGAAGGCGAATTTCAGAAGGAAAATGAAAATTTAGGGAATTTTTACCACATTGAGGAGGAAAGCTTAGGGACTCACATCCAACTCAAGAGGTATCAGAGTGTCCAATTAGGAAGGAAGCTCAAGGACTTACATCTGATCCCAGAGTTGACAGAAGGGAAACATAATTTAGGTACGGATTCCAGAATTTCAAAGATTTAGAAAAAATTTGACGTTGATTCTTTGGAAATAGTAGAATTGTGCAATTCAACCAAGACTGGTAGCCTTTGCAAGATTTGTAGAATTTCGTGACATTTCGAATTTGTGAGGAGTGGCGTTGTGTAAAGTGCTAAACTTCAAGGAGTGCTTTCAGGAATGAAGAATTTGAGTGTGAGTGCAAGGACTATGAGTCTCGAGAGAGAAAAAGTTAGCTTTTCTTTGTTTTTCAATTTATCATTTTCTTTCAATTTGTTTCATTTGAGTTTATTTTGTTCGATTTTATTTTGTTTAGTTTCATTTTGTTTGATTTGATTTTAAATTTAATTTTCTTTTAATTTTATTTAATTTCATTGGATTTTTTAACCTTTTTTATTGATTTTATTATTTTATCCTTCTTTTGCATTGTTCTTTGTTCGTTTTAATTCGAGATCAATGTACGGTCCTGTGGCTCTCAACCGTCACATCAAGAAGAGTCATTTCTGACAAATTTAGCAAACTAAAACAGAAATCTTCATTAATTCTTGCCGAAGGCAGTAGTACAACTGATCATATGCTGACAAGCATCCAAAAGTCCATCAAGCATACAAAGTTGAACAAAAAACATCATATCATATCCTGCCGGTGCAAAAGCGGTGACAACTGCTGTGACCCGGTGTAGAAAGTAGTAGATTTTTGCCATCTGAGGCTGCTCCGTGGACAAGACAACCTACCAAGGCTATGCTCCGGAATGAAAAGTCCCCTTAAGAACACCCGGAGGTACTGCTGTCACAGTGGCAAGGGCTGTAGGTTTTCCAAGTTTGGGTCTGGCTCGTAGTAAAACGACGCTTTATCATCATCCATTATTCTGAAGGTAACTGATATCCTTTGTCTTGTAACTCCTAGGATGCAGTACTTTGCATGATCTGCCCCATTTTCTTTCAGCACCAGAATTGATCTGACTGGTAGAGGGATCTCAACAAAAACTAAGTACTCTCCAGGTTCGATAATCTAGATTTCTCATCCAAACAAAATATTACTTTCTCTTACAAAGGAGACCTTGTAGAAGGGCCTTACAAAGTCATGGTTGTCGATATGAGGTGGGATGCAGTCCCCGTCCTCATTGATATTTATGATGCAAATGTTGGGAATACAGTCTGCAGGAAAGACATGCCACTCGACCATCCTCTTTATCCTCTTCTTGAATTGTGGCAGCATTGGATGCACCTCATCATGTTGTAGAATCTCTGGGGATTACTCTATCGATCCTTAGCAAAACTTTAGCAGCATCCACACTGAATTGTGACCTTGCCCTTTTCTCTTTTCCACTTTGTGGGCTCTGTGTACGTCCTCAGCCTCAGATGGCCTGCTCTGCCCATGTCTTGGAGAGCAAAGATGCATTCCATAATCTTTTCTTGATCATTCTTCGAAAACACGTCTGTGTATAGCTAGAGTCCTTCCAAGATGTTGACAAACTTTCCTTGTATATCTTCATAGTGGTGAAATTCTTTTTTCCAAATTCTTTTGATCTTTACCATGACGTAGTCTGGAACTCCACATTGCGGTGGCGGTAGAACAAACTGTGGTACATATGGCTCTACATCAACATGTTTCCTATTTCTGAGTAGCATCAAAGCGGGTGCATATGCCTCGAATGTGTCATACTCCTTTAGCTGTAGAACGTGGCATTGTGGGCATTCTAAAAATGCTCCTATCATTGAAGGCAATCTGGGTAAACCCGAGTTGCAAGTCGGACACCCGGTAAAGATTTCTTCCATCGGGTCCAATGTCTGTACGGGGTCCTCAGTAGTCTTTGGCTTAGTATCAGTGTGCGGTGCACTGTCATCAGTTTCCTTCATGTCAGGTTTGTAGAATTCTTGTGAAATAGGGGATAACTCCTTGGCTAACTCTCGTGTCTGTCTCCTCTCTATCCTGTCTAAGAGTCAACGCTTGCGACGATTTGCATTTCTTCTTTTAGTGCGCACTAAATGCGCATCTTGGTCTCTCTCAGCTAAAGTAGTAATAAGATCACCCTCTGGAGTAGTGATCATAGATGGATCCTGACTGTGTCTCCTAGCGATGAGGTATGAGTCAACAAAACCTTTTGTGCCTCCATGTCCTGATGTCTGTCTGGTCTCTTTGCGACCACCTTTCATCATTGACCACATATCTGTAGTCCTCTACATTGTACTCTTTCTCTTCAAGACGCATGGTCCAAGCCATCTTTAAAAGCAAATGCCATGTAACCTGACACTTCCTGCACATGAAGACAGAAAAAATGTCACCGGCTAACACTTTGCATGAACAAGAACAATAACATGCTTATTCTTATTATTTGTTTAACAATTCTTTGCAATTATTTTGATTCCATTATCTTATTTAATATTTTTCTATAAGATTTTGAATTCAAATTTAACAAGCGCATTTTGTTTTGTGAGAAAATTTAATTTATTCAATTTTACTTTATCACAAAATTTGGATCCAGTCACAGACACTGGCCACATGGCTACATCGGAAAGGATATTCCTTCTTCAGATTTATCATGTCGTGTAATATTTCTTTAGATATCGTCCATTTATTGGCAAAATGGGTCTATACCCTTGAGAATCTACCAACTGGTATGACCCTCCTAAGTAAACTTGCTCCACCATGAATGGACCTTCCCAGATCGGTTCAAATTTTTCACCTATCTTATGGTGGCAAGAATAGGTCTTCTAAGAACGAGCACGAGGTCACCGATTTTGAATAGGCTCTGGCGGACAAATTTATCGTGGGCTTGAATCATCTTTGCTTGGTAGAGTTCTACATTATGTTGTGCGAGTAATCTTTTTCCTTCAAGACCTTCTAATTATGCAAATCGTAATTTGAAATTTTCTTCTGTTGTAATTTGGTTGGCAACGGCTATCCAAAGCGACGGTAGTTGAAATTCTAGCAGAAGAACTGCCTCAGACCCATACACAAGTGCATAAAGTGAAAACTGCGTCAGCGATCTGACTATCATCCTGTAGGCTCATAAAGCTTCCAATAACTTGTTGTGTCATCCTCTTTTGTTATCATCGAGTGTCATCTTTAAGAGCTGCACGAGTGTCTTGTTGAAGGCTTCTGCCAAGCCATTCGTTCTAGGGTAGTAGATCGTCGAGTATCACCAGTCCATCCTGTGTCTTCTGATGACATTGTTAATCTTCATGCTCTTTAAAGCGAACCCACTATCTGAAATAATCCTTTGTGACACACTAAAGCTGTAGACAACTTGATTCTTGAAGAACTGTAGAACCTGCTGTGTTGTAACTTCCCGTAGCGAAACTGCCTCTATCCATTTGGAGAAGTAATTCAGAACAACAAGTATAATCCTTTGGATAACGAAGGGTCTATCAGACCCACTATATCTGTGCCCCAACACTTGAATGGCCACGAGGCAATCTTAGGGTGTGCAACATTCAGGTTGGTGCAGGACCACTTTGTGCACTTGGCAGTAATGACATTTCTTAGCTATATCCATGCAGTCGGTCATCATTGTCGGCTAGTAGCATCCGAGTCTCTTAATTTTCATCTTCATTTTTGTTCGTGACTGGTGAGCGCCACACAATCTGGCATGTACTTCTTTAATGATATTTTGTGCTTTTGTTCTGCTGAGACATCTGAGCCACATCTGATCGAAGGATCTTCTATACACAACATTATTGAATAAGGCATACGACAAAGCCCTCTTCTGAATTTGATGTGCTATAGACTTTTCATCTGTTAATCTTCCTGTTTGCAAATATTCTATTAATAGCTGATGTCAATCTTCTGTATCATCTGACACTATAGCTGTCATCTCTTCTTTTCCAATCTTGTGTAAACTTTCGAGGTTGATCTGCGACAAAACTTGACGTCCTTGCACGGTAATATCTATAGAATCTTCTGAAGGACAAGCCAATTCTTTAGCAAGCTTTGTCAAAGCGTCTGCATGGGCATTGTACGTTTGAGGGATCCTATAGAATATCACACTTGGAATCTGTTCTAGCAATTTCATAATGTATCGATGATATTCCTCTAATCTCGGTTTTAGAATCTTATATTGTCCTGCCACTTGCTGAATGAAAAGTTGTGAGTCTTCATAAATGGCAATTTCTGTTATTTACATTAATATTTCTTATTCAAAACTGGTGATTAGGGCTTCGTATTATGCTTCATTGTTAGTGCACAGCTCTATCAGGTGACAGGAATATCATAGTCTGACCCGATCTAGTGTCACGAAGATCAGATCAATTCCTGCCTTATCGGGTATCACTGTCTGTTATCCTTTATCTTTTTGGCAATGATGCTCCATCAAATTACATTTCCTAACATCGAGTGTTAAGATCTTCCACTTGCATTATTTGTTCATCTAGTAAGTCATTATTGAGAGGGGTCCCAGCTGGTAGTGGGTGTGCTGCGAGAAAATCTGCGAGAATCTGTCCTTTGAAAGCGCTAAGGGGCACAAAATTTATATCAAATAGCAATAATATCATTAACTACCTTGCTAAGCATCCAGATAGTGTTGGTCAGGTCATCAATTATTGCAATGGATTAACTTTCGAAATCAGGCTAACCTTATGAGACAACTTGTAATGTATAAGCTTTTGAGCGGCAAAAATCAAAGCTAGACAATGTTTCTCAATAGAAGGATACTTTACTTCTGTCGGTATTAGACGTCTGACTTGCATAAGTAAGGCTCCGAGGGACTCATCTAAAGTCGTGGTATAGAGTATCAACGGTCTACCTGGGATAGGGGCTGCTAAAACAGGTGGTGTTGTTAGATATCGTTTAATAACTTCGAAAGCCCGTTGACACGTCTCTCCCCAAAAAAACATGACATCCTTTCAAAGTTTGAAAATGGTAGACACCTTCCTAACATATTAGATATAAAGTGTCTTAAATATGCTAATTTGCCTTGAAAAGAATGTAATTGTTTCAAGGTTTTGGGATGAAGCTTTTCTAAGATAACTTTAATCTTCTTTGGGTCGATTTCGATTCCCTGATGATAGACATCGAACCCTAGAAATTTCTCGAAGGTAACACTGAAAGTGCACTTTAAGGGATTCATCATTAGATTATATTGTCGTAATCGTTCAAATACGATCCTCAAATCATCAGGTGATTTTCTTTTACTTTTCTCTTGAAGACCAAATCGTCCACGTAGCATTCCACTTGGTTGTGAATGAGGTCATCGAAGATCTTTGTCATTACTTTTTGGTAAGTAGCTCTAGCGTTCTTTAATCTAAATACCATCACAGTGAAATAGTAGAACCCGATCAGAGTTCTAAATGTTGTAAGTATTGCATCTTCTGGAGCCATCTTGATTTGATTGTAACCTGACGATCCATTAATGAAGAAGAAAATTTCATGTGATGACGCAAAGTCAACCATTAATTCTAGTATTGGTAAAAAGAATTCATCTTTCGGACATGCTTTGTGTAGGTCCCTAAAGTCAACACACACTCGTATCTGTCCATTCTTATTATTAACAGGCACGACGTCCATTCTTATCCTAAGATTGATTTCTTTTAATTCATCCACAATTGATTTGATTTTTTCTTCGAACTCCAGTGGAGCATCTTCTATTGGTTGATCTTTGAATTCATCTTGAATGTCAAGAGAATCCTCTGTTGACTGAGTAGTAACAACAATACAAAATTTTGAATCATCGACGAGTCCAATCGTACCAAACTCAAGACATTCTTTTGAGTTGATTTTCTTTCCTTTTGTATTCAATAATTTATCAAATGATTGTAACTTATCTTTTGGCATTTGCTTCGGCACATGTCCTTGTTGAATTATTTTTTGTAAACTCGGTGAAAAGTAACCAAAAATTAATTCCATTAATTCATTAGAATCATTTTCTTCGAGAATGATATAAGGTTCATAAGTAGAAGGAGAAGCTCGGCAAAACTTGATTGGTTTAAAATCATCATTATGAAATTCCTTGACCCCCATACTCTAGATCTTTTGAAGATGGATCAGAGTTAGGGTCATGGCTTGAACATAATGGTTAATCCGATAGTACATCGATTCATATTCATTCCTCATCGGAGCTTCTTTCTACATCGATGTTGATTGCTGGCTTCGTCCGTTCAAAAATCTGGTGAGTTCTTCCTTGCCTGCGTCCCCAGCCTCGACCTCGGATGCATTGACTAAAAGAACCTCCACCAACTTGTTGTGAAGGAGTGGTGGGAGATTGTTGAAGCGAAGGTATATGATCTCGTTCTTGTGATCTTTCTTTTGAATCTTCAGTTTCATTTGGCACACTTTCTCTTAAAAAGATTATTTTCTTCGGGGGAGCGTAGTAGGAGGCATCTTTGTGAATTCTCACTTCATTTATTGAAAATGGTTGTAAATCTCCCTTAATGCAATGCTCTTGTCCATCTTTGTAGTTTTTGATGCATTGGTGGAGTGATGACGATACCATATTGTACTCATGAAGCCATGGTTGACCAAGCAGGGTGTTGAACGAAGTATCTACGTCGATGACATGAAATTTTGCGGTTGTTACTAGATTTTCAACTTTCATTTGCAGTGTTATAGATCAAAGAGCTCTTTGTCCTTTCTAATTGGATCCTCTTAGCATCATTTTATCTGTATTGAGCTCTCATGCATCGATGTCTAAGTAAGCTAACGTCCGTAGAATCATTATGTTGAGTGACGCTCCAGGATCTACTAATACTCTGGAAAGTACAAACATGCCGATGATGACGAAAATGTAGAGGTGACGGTTGTTATCGGTTGTACTGAGTAGCAAATCTTCATCAGTGACTGTTACACCAGGCTGTCCTTTTTAAGTATAAACTCCATCTAAGGATGTGCTAGCCAATTATGCTAAACAAATATCTAGATCAAGTAAAGCCCTGATCGGACTTTATCTCATCTCCTTTGACAGAACCAAAGCGTCGCAAATGCTTAGTTTGGTCGGCAACTTCTTGAGATGTGCTAGTACATTGTACTCCACTTTATTTGACTTCTTGATCTCGTTTTGAATTTGTACTTCTTCCATTGTTGTTGATATTTCATTTTGTGTAATCATCTGTTTCCCTTTATCTACTGGAGCTGTCCTTGGCGCTGGCACCTTTCCACTTCTTAAATGTTCTTATGTTACTTCTTCTTCCTCCGAACCCAGAGGTTCTCCTAAGGTTATAGCCGACTCTTCTGGTATCATTTCTGTATCTGAAAGATCTTGGTTGATTGCGAGCGAAGTTCCTTTGCACTCGAGTACTGGCTCCTCACTTCTCGTAGTGTCATAACCGGTGTTGTCGATATCTTCTTCATTTTTTCCAACATCTTAGTTGGGAACAATCATGGTTTGAGAATTATTTTGGAATCAAAATTAGGATTTGATAGGTTGTAATTAGTTAAGTCATCACTAGAGATAGTCGTAGCCAACATTATTTCTATTATCATTAAGAGACCCTGAAGGGGCATAAAGATAATGGTACAAAGTCAAGAGTTCAAGGGGTTTCACCCCCGAATCCGAGACAACCAATCTAACAGGGGCAGCCCCTATCCTACCCTTCATGCTATCATCCTTAATTTTATTCACGATCTCTTTCTTTCTTCTTTCCCGCTATGGTAGCCTCTTTAGTGGATTCTTCGTCTTAGGGTGGGCTGGTGACAGATTCTAGGTAGCGGCTTTCTTTGAAGTGGACTGGATCTAATCCAGGACTTTCTTGAGCTAGTTCCAAATCATACTCCATCCATCCTCGTCGGCATATGGATCAATTGGAGAGATTGGCTCGGCCAAAATCACATTGATAGAACCTCTTTCAGTTTCTTTCAAATATTCTTTCGGTATTGTTATGTTCCCTTCTTTGTAATTTCTTTAGAGCCAATCCTTAAAACTGAAGCTGTTTTCTGTGTGGTCGAGCATCATGTGGTAGGGACAAAAGTTGGGTTGATTTTTCTTGTTTATCTATTCCGGCTTCTTCGACTCAGGCAATCTGAACTCGAGCTTCTTCATTAAATTTTATAACAATTTTGCTACAACATCATCCTTGAAGGAGTAGTTCCTGCGTAGCCATTCCGACATTGTCGGACCCTATCGTTCGTCTGTCCTGTATGACCTCTGCTGCTGACTAGAATGACTACTCTATTGTGCATGAGACTGACCATACTGCTGAGACTGACTATAGTGTGGAGGCTGACTCAGCTGCTGTGGTGACTGCTCAACCTGAATCCTCATTGGTTGCTTCCCTTTATCGATAGTTGCCACTACGCCAGATCTCTTTTAATATGCTTTGGCGGGATTTGTTTTCTCTACTTTCTTTGTAGGCTCCATATGCTTGACTTCTTCTTGTAATCTTCTTGCCTTGTTGAGTAGCTTCTTGAAGGACTTGATGGTGAGACCCTTATGCATGAAAGCGACCGGACCATGAATAGACTTGAGTAGTATCTCAATCTCATGTTGTTCTTGTAGTTGAGGCTCACACTTCATGCTTAAGTTATTCCATCTTAGAATGTAGTCGACCAAAGTCTCGTCGTGCCTCTGCCGTTCCACTATGAGATCTCCTATAGTGACATGGTGTTGGGCACCAGTGAACCTCTTCACGAACATGTCTTCCATTTCCGCAAAGGTCTTCCCTAATTCATTGGGAAGCTCAGCATACCAATTGAATTTTATCCCTAGCAAGCTACTAACAAATTATCGGAACAATAATGCTTCACTCCCTCATGTGTTGCAACAACTGGCTCTAAAATGTGCCACATGCTAATAAGGATTTCTTGTCCCGTCGAATGTCTTGAAAGTCGAGGGCACAAAACATTTGGTGTAAGGCACGATATCTAACTCCTCCAGGTACGATCTACCCTTTGAAACTGATGCTTCACCTTTGGACAGAGCCAAGGCCTCCCAAACTTGTTGTTCGATCATTTGCTTGATGTCCTTTTCTAGTGGACTCAGAGTTGGATCTTTTCTCAGTGGTTCATCTTCATTGGCTGAAGCGACTTCTCTTCTTTCATCGGCGATGTGTATAATCTCGGGTTGGTTAATCTCTAGAGATGCTGCGGGTCGTGACTGTGACTGTCCGTGGAGTGTAGCCATGGTGGTAATGACCGTGGTCATCTCCTCCATTTTTTTCTCTAGACAGCTAATATGTTCATCTCTTATAAGAATGGTCCTTCGAAACTCATCCGCGGAGTTCTCCTCACTAGGAACATCGTACGCAGATGACATGGATTGAGTTTCAACCATATTGGTTTCCATAAACTCTTCATCCATGGAATCCAAAAGGAAGTAATCCTCATCATTGATATCTAACCTTCGTTGTTTGGCTAATTCTAAAATTTCTACTCGGAGACTTTAAACTTTATCATCAATTGTTTTCCTTTTTGGAAGTTTCAAATCTATAGGCTTCTCTTGACTGTCACTTCTCTCTGCAACTGACTCAGAAGCAACGGTCGTAGTGGCAAAAGGAACATCGAACTCGTGATCCATCTTGTGATCAACAGATCTCTCAGAATGTATTGGTCTGACGACCTTTAGTAACCAAACTTCGGTGCCTTGGGATGGAGTGTCTTGGCAAGGACATCAGAGTGGTGAGGGGAAGTGTGCTCCTTAGGGTGTAGACTATGTACAGAGGCAAACAAATCTCTCTTGCAATCATCGGTGGATAGTACTCTCAGTCCCAGCCAGGACTTAGCTGATCTGCGTACTGCGGGTGTCAAAACGGCAATAGTAACATCTGTGGTAGTATCAACATGTCACCCCAAATGGTGTTTGACTGATACTCAGATGGGTCTTTCCATTTTTAGAATCTCATCAATTATTTCGGGGGATATTGGGCATCTCATCCTCTTTAGGAGCTTAGCAACTAAACATCCTTCATTTTCAGCCAACCTCTAAGGAGAGTGTGAGCTCGGCTGATGGGTGTGGGACTCTCCCTCACTTATCACGGCCATGTGGTGACAGTAGTGTGGCAGCAATCCACTGGAGGCTTTCTTCTCCGGTAGTGTCAACTAAAGGGTGGAACCTACTTCCTCAAAGAAGCAGAGAAGCATCCGGTAAACTGAGTTCCTCCTGTTGAGAAATCTCATTGATTGCTCGCAAACATACAACTTATGCCCTGGCGGCTTTAAGACTTCATTGATTGCAATTCTTCCTTTGAGACCTGGTTGGAGGGGGAACCCTAGAACTAGAATCAATATCAAAAACTGACAGCGGAGCAAGAAAGGCATTGTCAGAATCTTCTTCATGCAAAATATCTTTCCCTTTGGCAGACGGAAAAGTAAGTGTAGTGACGGCAAAACTGGTTGTGGTAGGGATGACGACTCACCTAGGCATAGTGACGACTGACTAGATATGAGCAATAGAAACCTTCACCTTCTTTGCAGAAGGGAAATCTGATTGGAAGTTCAAGTCAAACTCAGCAGACGGCTCCTGGACTTTCGGGGTGGCAACTTTCAAGACCACAAACGGGGCTTTTCTGAGTACGACTTCTCTCTCACTGAAGCCAGTCCCCAATTGAATCATCAGAGCTACAAGACGAGCCTCGCAGGAGGAGGGCAAGTTACAGGAGAAAGTCAGCGTAGGGGTTGACATCCTGACTGTTGAAGAAAAAGAATTCTGGAAGTTAGCGAAGGCTCAAACACTGAATCATAGTGCAAACACTACAAAAAGGAAAGTTGCTCTGTGAACTGGGCACAATTTCATTTTATCTTTATATTTTATTATTATTGTTATCTTACTTTTAGATATGTTTGTTAAAAGGAGTCTTAAGATTTTAAGGAAGAATGGGTCAATCTTCCAAAGGCAGGATTGAACCCAGGAGGCATAAAGAGGAAGGGAAGTATGGGACTCAGTCCGGGATCCCCTTCACGATGCTCACTGCCCTGGCAAAACTTATTCACCGATACACTTATCAGGGGTCTGACACCACAAAAATCAAGAAGGAACCTAACGATCCTTGAACCCCTCTGTTTAAGGATGGTTAAACAGATGGTCCTTAAATTGAGGAAAGTTGATTTTACTTTCCCAAGAAAGAAATGGGTAAAGCATATCAATGATAGAATGTTAATCTGGTTCATAAGGGACATGAACTCATTACCGATGAATGAATATAACATTTCTTGATCTTAATGAAGAGAGAAACTAGTTCCCAACGGAGTCGCGAGAGAACTATCAGTCGTTAAAGTCTTTAGAGAGTTTAAAATATAGTTTTATAAAATAGGGTTTTGATTTAATTTAATATATATAATTTTTTTAATATTTTAATTTTGAAGAATATGAAATGAAACTGATTTCATATAAGCGATAGTTTAAATAATTGAACACTTCACCACAAGACATTTATCTATCCCGAAAAAAGGATACATTGCTTGGCGATAAGGTTTAATCAAACAAACTAAAAGATTCATGACATCCGTTTAGCCTGCGAACCATTGCTGACAAATAATTTCCCCATCTAATATGAAGGAATCAGATAGGGTTTATCTTAATATGGGGTCTTTAAGTTTCCTATAAGGGCAAGCCCCTCTAGTTAATTACATCTTAGATAACCAGAGTTAACTAAGAAAAATATTGATATAGATTAAGAAATATTATAATCATGATTTCCAAAGGATAGGTTTTTTCAAGAAAATGTGGTAGTAGGAAATCCAATAAGTGACTGGCTTAAATTTCGAAACAATTTTTTGTAGGAATCCAAAGGAAAGAAAGGCTAGGGGAAAGGCATAGATCCAAGAGAGATCTTGGAGTTTTCCCGAACTATCCTATGGTTTGGCTTAAATTTAGGATGTTTATTTGGGGTTTCATCCTGTCAATTTTATTATTTAGGACTTATATTCATCTGACACTGATCATGTGAATAGCTGGAAGAAAGGAGGGTTTATGTCATACCCGATGACAACCTTGGAATCCTAAAATGAGTTAGGGATTATGTTGTATAACGTGGTTATGCAAAGGCCTAAAGAGATAAAGTGAGAGCTTATGCTACACTAAGCAAGCTACCTCAAATTCCTATGACTTGTTGTTTTAATTTCTAAGGAGTTTTGTTGTTGAAGATGGTTGTGCTGCCCACCATGCATGCTTCGAGCTCCTCTTCGTAGTAGGTTTAGTTTAAAGAAGTGTCAATTGTAAGAGAGAAGAGAAGTGTAATGTTTTGAGAATATTTAAATTGAGGTGTCTTAATGTTTTATTAGGGGAATATTAAAGTTGATTATAGTGACACCGGTTAAGATCACACAGTTCCATCATCCCGACATCACTATCTTCATCGGATTCACTTAGTCCATTTGAATTTACTAAACTCAACTTAATGAGTTCCATACTTTCATTTAGACTGTGGTAAAACCTCGTTAGAAAAACGTAGGTTACCTCCTTTGAGGGATTCCTGATCATCCAACGAGACATTTTAATTTAGTTGAAATTATGATTTTTATTTTGTTTGTGATTAAATTTTAAGTTGTTTTATATTTTGACAGTTGTGGCAGAGAATTTTATCTTGTTTTAATTTTTAATTTTAATTTTTGGTATGGTTTCATGGCTATCCTAGAAGTTTTAGTTTTCATGCAATGT
Organism: Papilionanthe hookeriana x Papilionanthe teres; assembly: GCA_022702705.1. Lineage (NCBI taxonomy): Eukaryota > Viridiplantae > Streptophyta > Magnoliopsida > Asparagales > Orchidaceae > Papilionanthe > Papilionanthe hookeriana x Papilionanthe teres. Next base: position 25,707,628 of record CM040423.1, read on the forward strand.
GACATTATTGTTTAACATGCAAGCTTATAAGCAAGAAAAAGTAAGGAAAGTGCAAGAAAAGAAACCGTTGTAGACTTGTAAAAGTGTACCTAACGAGTCTTCTTATTCCTCCACCTAAGACTTTAGTACTTTTGCAATAAATATTTATATTTTATAGGAAAGTAAAACCCTATGTATAGGTTCGTCACAGGCCTACGAAACCCTATGTCATAACTTGGTGGGTCCTATTAATTTATTTAAGAGATTTCTTCATTTAATGAATATGAGGTCCAGTTGTCCTACAAGGTGTCCAGAAGATCTGTGAAACAGGCTTGGGAGGTACCTAGACATTTCACAATCCTTTTGAGCTTCCTTGAGTTCATTTGAACTTATCATAATTATTAAATGATTAATCCTTTTTATATCTTAATGCAAAGAGAGCCAATGTTTTAGTCATCCCAAAAGGTGGGGTGGTTATCATTTGACATTTTACTTACGAATTATGTAAGTGAAGGCCTTTAGAGGCAAAACTTAATTTATGGAAGAATTTATCAATTTTCGACGGGCTTGTAATGTTTCAAGAGCAGTTTTAGATTAACTATGTTTCATTTTTTGTTCTTCCTTATTCAAATTTTCAATTAAGCCTAGCTCACTACTAAGCCCTTAAGATTTTGGTGGGTATATTTATGTCTTTAGAAAAGAAAGTTGATTGACTTTTCATGATTATTATTCTTATAAAAAATATATTTAATTATTATTCAATTAGAGGTATTAAATTGATGGAACATCAACTTCCAAAATCAACCACTAACCTTAAGAATCTTTTAATTTAGTCTTTTTAATCTTTCTTAAAACATAATAATTATTTAAATTATAAACTTTATCTTTTAATGTGACAAAAATGAAATGGGTTTCTACAATTTTTCCCTTTATATTTCAATCATTCAATCATATTGATCAAGATCATTTATTGCCTTTTTCCCACTTTGATTAAACCTAAATATTGATTAAGGCTAAATTCTTCAAAATTACAACTTTGCCCTTAAAGCCTTTTGTCACTTCATTATTAATTAAATTTAACTCAAATGATTTTACAATTTTTATGTGACTCCAATTATGGGTTAATTAAAACATCAGCGGTGGAAATGTGATTTTTCAAATTTAATTTAATTTATATATATTTTTTATGCAAACATAGAGATTTTCAATGAAAATTCAATAACTTGTCCAAAACAAAACGTTTGATATTGAAATTTTTATTGGAGGTAGACCTAGACTAGAGGAGCACTTGAACCAAATTTCATAATTTTTTGTGTTTTAATTTAATTATTAGAATTATTTTAATTGTTAAATTATTAATTAAGTATAAAATATTATTTAAGTTGAAAATTAAGTTTTGTATTTTTCTTAAACCACTTTGAGGTCAAGATACCCAGAGAACTAAATTTCATATTTTTCTGTTTTTCATTTTAATAATTAGAATTATTTTTGTGAAACATTAAGGAAATTCCATTTTAGCCTTTAAAATTTGATATTAACCCTTTCAAAATTAATATCTTTTTTAAAAAAATTAGGAAAAATATCCCAATTATTCTTAAATGCTTAGGAGACAAGTTAGAACATTTACAACTATTTATTAATTTTATGATTTTCTTTTTGAATTTTTACTTATTTAAATATTAAAATAATGCCCAAAAATGAAAATTTTATTTTAATTACACTTTTATTTTTTTAAGACTCTTCTGACCTCAGAGAACTCCCTAAATTAATTTCATGAATTTTTGAAGTATAGTTTAATTATTATAATTATTTAATTTCCAAAAATGTGGTTTAACTTGAAAAAATCATTTAAGTATTCAAATTAACTCCAATTGATTTAAAATTTTTTATGGGGAGTCCTTTGGATCTTAAATTACAGTGGGGAACAAAAATCAAGTTATTTTTAGTTATATTTAGTACAATTTATTTTTATTTAATTTTTAGGTTTTAATTGCCGTTAGGTTTGCACTTAATGATTTAAGTTAAGTTTCCATTTTTCTTAGGGTCTAGTCACAAGTTACCTAGCAAAATTTATTTTGCATTTTTTCTAATTAATGTTTTATTTATTATAATTATTTTACCAAAACAGACACAATAATTGAAAAATAGAGATCTCTATCTAGAGGTGTCCCCTGACTTTGGAAAAATCAGGGAAGGTCCCCTAAGATAAAGACAACAACATACCAAAATATCAAGTTATGGTGAAATGTTTAAGCCAATGGAGAATCAAAAGACTCCATAAAATATTTAATTAATTTAAAATAAAACATGCATCAAATAAACTTCAAACCAACTCTACATTATTCTTCTCTGTTCACCGAGCACTAGTGTATTTTTTTTTATTTTTATGATTTTTCTATACCAAGTTATGTATTTTTAAAATTAACTAAATTTAAATAAATTAAAAAACTGTAATTTCCTACTTATCCAGCGCGGCGCCGTGTCATCCTTAGCCACTCCGAAAGACCAAGCGGCGCACTCCTATTTGACGTCGCCATCTGACTGGACGTCTACGCGACCGCGCTTTATGCAACTTATCTTAGTTCGACTCCATCCTGGTTGTCCAAGAATTACACGTGCAATCGAATGGCGCTCCTTCATCATCTTTGATTGGTCTATCCTAAGAGCCATCCACCTTTTAGACCTAAGAACTCGAGCTAGACTCAACAAAATCATATGTGGTCTGTTCCTAGCTTCATCTGACCTAGATATAACATATCCATGCGGTTTATATGATATGAAATATGGTCTACACATGTATAATATCAGAACAAGCTCAGGAGGAAGAATGAATTCAATACCTTTGTCTGAGATGGGAAGCCTCAATCAGATGGTTGTGGCAGCTTCGATTTATCCCAACAAACCTCCAGATGGGGCCTTGTGGTGTGGTGAAATTTTCGGACCTAAACTCGACCAAGGTCGATTTCAGGTGTTGATCAAATTTTGGTGCAGAGGCTCTCTGTGATGGGGCGTTGATGGGGGATCTTCTTCTTCTGATGCTGTGAATGTGTGGGTACAATTAATTTGCGTTTGGTGCATTGTGGAGCTGTGTTGGAGTTAGTCCTAGTTTCTACTGAGATTTCAGTGGAGAAATTGCACTCAGGCAGGGGGAACAGAGGGGCAAAATGGTTGGAATGAGCTTAGGGAGTTCTGGTGAGGCTCTATTAAGGTTTTGGCAGAGTTTTCTTAAGAAATTTTTAGCACCTGGATTTTGGCTATGAGGGGTGGATTTTATAGCCATGGCCAATTAGCTGAGCTCAGGGCTTAGCTTTGGGTGCTTTAGGTTGCTAAGGGTGAATGTTGAGCAATGCAATTGATTGTTGAAGGGATGCCTCACTAACATAGCTCAATTTTGAGTTTCAAAGGGGGATGGGGGTGATCCACTTTTAAATATTTATACTTACAATTGTGATATAAAAAGTTAGCAACGACACCAAAAAACTTGATCCGCACTGAATATATACTGATGATTCTGTTATGGATTTTATGATTTATATTGTGGCTACTACGCAAGTATACGTATCGTTATCAAGTAATATAGGGCTCTAATGGAGTCCTAGATATCGATCCCAAAAGGAAGTTATAAAATTTCAAAGATAAATTAAAGTAAACTAATATACAGAAATTTAGATTACTTAGACTAAAATAAACTAATGCTTAAAGGTTGAATATAAGATTTTAGAAAAGTATCTTTCTCCTTGTCTTAGAGAATTAAGTGAATGAAGAATTAAATAAGTTTTTAATTGTATTGTGCCAAATAGGAGCATTCCTATTCTTTACCCTTTGGTCGAGTGCAAAGAACATCGACTAGTCTTATGTTTGATTACTGAATCGCGGCTAGGTCGGGAGGATCATCGACCGCCACTTCAGAGCTCTCACGTTCCCCTCGCCTGAGGGCTAATATCTACACTTCAGCTCTCAAACGATATGACCGAATTGAATATTTTAGTCTGTCACACTAAAATATCCAATTCTACGCTTGATAGTTAATATTTCCTTATTTATTTGCACCCTCCTTCCAAGGCTTTTGACTTCCCTGAACCTTAGATGTAATCTTTACTATAGTTGATACTTCAACATATGTTAACAAATCAATTGGCCAGATTGAAAGTAAATTAAGATTAAGTTAAAGATTAGCACAATTTCTATTTTTATATTTTTAGGCACAACTACTTTAATTCATCATTTCACGAAATCTCGATAACAAGGAGAAAGACTAAGGAAACTACTCAGAATGCATAGGAAAAATAACACAAAGCATGGATTTCATTAAAGTTAACAAATAACAAATATACTTATCTCAATTCTTCTCCCAAAGCAGATTCTTGAAGTTCCTTTGACTCTTCCTTCCATTATAGCACACCAAAATGTTAAACACTTTATCTACTCACTCAAAAGACTCTTAAATTATACTTAACTTCCACACAAATGACACAAAACTGACACACAACTGACTAAAATTTGTTTCTATTTATAGAAGGGGTCAAATCTCCAAAGGTTGCTTAAGCATCTCTTCAAAAAGCGTCCAAGTTCAATGTATTTTGGCTCTTTTCAACTGTCTCGCCGTCGGCGGCTTGATCTCTCCGTCGGCGGGCTTCTAGAAAATAGGCTAACCGCGATGATCTCGCTGTCGGCGAGCTCGATCTCACCGTTAGTGGGCTCCTTATAATATATTAAAAATCTTTCAGGAAAAACTCACAGTCGATGGCCTAAATCTCGCCGTCGGCGGGACAGTTCAATTTTTATCAAATTGAGTCATTTTTGCTCCAAATTCACTTCTTTTGTGTTTTTTGCTTTCAGTACTTATAAATCTTCATTCCTGCAATAAAATAAAGAAAATATCTTTCTTTAAAGTGCAATTTCATATAAAATTGGTATGAAATTCTTAATATATTTTCTAGTGATCAAATTCCGCTAAACTTAACTATTACTTGTCCTCAAGTAATTTAGATACTACGTAAAAGTAAATGATTATTTGTAGTTAAGTTTTAATTCAGTAATACTATGAATTTGATTTAAATAAGTATTATAGTAAAGTTTAATAGAAATATTTTTTTTAAAATAATTAAACTAATTCTATAAATGTAAGGCTATTTAGTTTTCAAGTTTAAGATTTCTAGTCTTCTATTTATTTCAAGAATGACTATATTTTTCAACACTAAATTACTTAAGATATTCAGATGATTGAAATTTCATGAAAACACTACTTAGTAAAAGACTAATCCATATATATAAGTTCAGAAATGTAATTGAAGTTTATCCTTTAGGTTGATTCAAATGAAGCCAAATTTTGATAAGGCATCTCCTCAAGCTTCTCCTCACTTTATATATATATATATATATATATATATATATATATATATATATATATATATATATATATTCTTTTCTTTACTGGATTGATTTTCAATCCCTTTTTCTTTAATTTTTTTTAAGTGAGGATCACTATTTTTGGTTAGCCTGTTAATAATTTTGAACTTCATTTTCCTCTTTCTAAATTTGAAACTCGAATTCAAAGCTTAATATCTTAAGTAATATATTGAGAATTAATATATTACTACTTAAGCTTAATACATTTTCCTAAGCTTAATACATTTTCCTCTTCCTAATACTACTTAATATATATTTCAAAGCTTTTACTTCATTGAGTTTCAATCTTTTCTTTCTCAGCAAAATACTCAAGAATTTCATATTTGAGAATATAGTTTTCTTTACTATAAATAGTTAACTATATTCTTATACTTTTAAACTGAATATCCTTAATCTAAAAAATTAGTTAATCATTAAAAGCATTTCTCTTAACTTTCTATAATAATTAAATAAATCAATTCTAGTTTACTGAATTAAAATTACTACAAAAATTCATTTTTATAATAATTTTGAAAATGTAAATTGAGAACAATTTAATAATTAAATTTATATTTTTCCCTCCCCCAAACTTAAATTTTTCTCGCTATCTATATAGGATGAAAATGAAATAAACTGTAATATTTAAATCATACCTTCGAGCTTTAGGTATTTCTTCTTTTTGAAGTTCTGCAGGTTTTTCCATTACTTAATTAACCTGTACTGTTAGTATTTTGCTATACACCAAATATTAAAGAAAGTGCTGGGTAAAGAAGTTTAATTTAATACTACCACATTTTATACTAACATATTATACTACATCCACATACATTTACTAATTCAATCCAAAGTTATAATAACAGTCTGAAAACATTAAAAATTTAAAAACTCTATAACTTTAACAACAATATTAAAACAATCTACACTACATCATAATCAAGTTCATAAACTAAAACATCAATACTAAAATGTAAAACAACAAACAAACAATAACAACATCAGAATCTATAACTAAACAAATAAACATAACATCTAATCTTACGCATCAAAGTCCCAAACTATATCGTCATTTCCTTGATCAGTGGGTGGATTAGGCTGGTAATGAGTATATCGGGGGCACTCAGGAAATACAACATCAAGTTCTCCTCTCCTGTAAAGATTCTCAGCATCATAATAGGCTATCTCATACTCTGAATGTCTTTGGAGATGCTCGATGTGATAATCATGTCTTCTCTCTAAACCTCCAATTCTCTGATCAATATGCTCCAGTTTTTCTTCTAATTTCTCAAAACTTTTCCGCTGTAGAGTCATCTCATTCATCAAATCCTGAAGGGTAGGAGTACTATAGGGAGGAGGGTCATAACTGGTAGATGGAATATCTCTACTCGAAGAAGGTACATAGCTCCTTGTCCCAGATCTCCATCCTTCATGGGATTCATATTTCTTAATATTAGCCGGATAAATGGGTTTCATAGGCTCCACCCATTCCTCATCATCTCTTGCCTCTACCCCAGATAATTGGCAGAGTGCATAGATCAGACCAGGATGTCCTAGTCCTCCTCCACTTTCACTTCTTGTGGTGGCTAATATATTCTTATAAATTGTAATTCCCACATTAATACTTTTTTGGTTCTGAATGCAGAAATTCAGAACTGCTCTATCTCTTGTTACCTCACTATGGTGGTAAGTAGGTAACAAGGTAGAAAAAATAAAATAGTGTCAGGCTTTAGAAGATGCATTCAACATAGAATGAGGGAAGACTACCCGTTCTCGCTGCTTCATTTTCTAAACTCCTTTCCCGTCAGTGAGAAAGTCGATCACCTCTTCCAGTGGTCCTTCCATAGTTCCAAATGTATCATACTCACTAGTGTAGGGGTCTTGCACTTCGTAATAAGCATTTATTCTTGCAGCGCTGAATTCCACAAAAAATCCTCTAACCTTAACCGGTGCATCTTCAGCCTGTGTCAGGTTGGCATAGAATTCTTTTACCACTTCCACAGCGGCTCTGTTGGTTATGAAACAGAAGTTTTCCCATCCTCTTTCTTTAATTATTCGCTCTACTTCACCTCCAGGACTTTTGAAAACTTGATCCTGAATGCATTTTCTGGCTTGAATATTGTGAAAATATCTTGATTGTGCCCTTGCATTCACAAAATGAGTTTCATTGGAATCCATTCTTCTCTTTTGTCGTGGAGTCATTTTTCGATCTGTGAAATTTACAAAAATCTTAACTAAACTTCTAAATATTACTAAGATGGCTTCCAATAGTTACTAAAATCAATCTAAATTAAATTTCATGAATTTCTTCTAATTGTTTTCTTCTTATTTCAAATTTTTCCAAAATTTCTCAATGTAGAAGAAATTCATGGTGAAAATCAAAAATTTTTTCATAGGAGTGAAGCTCTTACCAAGGGAAGATAAAATCCGACGTCAAAATGTGTTGAAATCGCTTCAAATCCAAGATTCCACAAGCCCTAGGTCAGTTTTTTTAAGTTTTGAGGAGGGAGACGATGAATAGTGTCGGTTGACCGATCAAATAAAGTATATTTCACGACCTTGCTGTCGGCGAGAAATTTCTCACCGTCGGCGAGCTAATTAATTCACCAAGGCCAAAGTTTCAGGAAAATCTCGCCATCAGCGGGATTTTCTCGCTGTCAGCGAACTTTTCCTCGCCATCGGTGGGCTTTTCTCGATGACGGCGGGGTTTCAAAAAAATTTAATATTTTTAATTTTTACAATGTTTTTAATCTAGATTAAGTCTTGTTCATTGTTCCTGTCATTAAATTTGATATATTTATTATTATTATTTTATTAAGATTAGATACTATACTAACACATAAATTCACACAACACAAACATTTTAACTTTATAAATGAAATCCATGAACTTAAAAACTTCAAACACTACATAACTAACAATTGACTTATCAAATTAACCCAAACACAATTAACTCAGCTTTGCAATCCACACCACGATACTCTAAATGCTGAGACTAAACAAATAACATACAATCTCATATAAACGGAGATTATCTACATAAAGTTCAAATTATATCAAAAACTAAATTCAAATCAACACACATACATATAATATGAATAGAAATCTCTGCTACTCATCGGAATCTGAACTGATCTCTTCTCTGATGTTTCCAATAGAACACAGGTGCACAAACTAATTATAGAAAGGCTTGAAAGGGAATTCTGTAGTAGAATCTTCTTCAATCCACCCTTTCTGTCTCAATAGTCGTATAAAACTCGCCTCCTGGTGTCCTGTATGGTCAAAGTGCTCCTTCATTCTCCAATCGATGTAATCGAATAAATCAGAGATATTATCAACAGAATTCATCATATTCTGTAGTTCCTTCTCCAACCCTTTAAGTTTCCGCAAAATGAGGTTTGTTCTATCAGTCAGGGGCTTAACTAAAGGATTGTTTTGTGATGCTTGATCAGAAATAATTACTGTTTCATCATTGTTATCCAATGTAGGAAACATATCTGTCGGATCTAGTGGTTTCCAAGGCAATAGTACTTTTCCCAAGCTTCGTAGGAAACTTGGTACTGACTACATAAAGCAAATATAGTTGATGGGTGTTCAAGTCCATGAATTGACCCATGCACAATTAATCCTAATGCAGACTTCACAATGATAGATCCAACATCAATAGGCAATCCAGATTGAATACAGTAATTTAAAATTGTACATTCCTTCGAAACTTTGTTTACCCTCATAGTGGGTAATAACTTTGATTAAATAAAGAAATGCCAATGCTTTGAGATGGGATTAAGAAGTGAAGCAGAAAAACTAACGTACCCGTCTTCTCGTAATTCCTAATCATCAGGTTCGTCGGTCAGATATCTGTAGATCTCATTCATGTTGTATCTTGTAGGAACAAAATTTGAATAATGGCAAACAGGGATATTTTCAATCGAGTATAATTCATTTATTCGAGAATGAGTGAAAGTTTTCATCTGCCTCTAACGTAAACACTTCCATTATGGATGGCATGCAGATTAGAGTAGAATTCTTTGACTACTGGAATGACTACAGCAGATGTGGTATAACAGAATACTTTCCAACATCGCTGAACAATCATTTCTTCAATTGTTGTTGTTGAATTCTCCACTCCTCTGTTTACGAATCCTCTTTCTGTAATCAGACGTTTCTTCATCAAAACCTTGTTGAATAGTCACCAAGCCTCAGAACTGACGAACTTTCGTAGGTTAAATACTCTGGATTTTGTGGTTTCAAGTAGTTTGGAGGCCATAATAAATTATTTTGGAGGGACTCTAGTCGTTTCTAAGGAAGAAGATAGTATAAAAATGAAGTTTTAAATGTTTTATATAGAGAAATAGCCTTAGAACCGTCCAAAACCGCAAAATAACTCACAAAAATCACTTTTGAACTATCTCGCCGTCGGCGGTAACGATCTCACAGTCGGCGGGATAGTTAATTAATTTAAACTAAAATTTGGCGCGCCGATCTCGCTGTCAGTGGGATCGATCTCGCCGTCGGCGAGATTAGGTAAATTGCCCAATATTTCGCTCCGGTCCGAATATTTTCTGATTTCTTCATATAGATTCAAATTTGTGATGATTCTAAAAAGTAAAATGAGTATAATTCATTCTATATTTTAATTTTTTAACAACTTTAATAAATAGATCATAATTAATAACTACTATGGGTTGCCTCCCATAAAGCGCTTGGTTTAACGTTGTCAGCCCGACCTAATTTAATTAGTAATCAGGTTGACTAAGCATTAAAACCTCTTTAAATTTGGTCTTATCCCTTTAAAATAAGATTTTAATCTGTGTCCGTTTACTTTAAATCTATGCCCAATTTTTGGATCTTCAATTTCTATAGTTCCATTTGAAAATATTTGAGTTATAGTGAAAGGCCATAACCATCGAGATTTCAATTTCCCAGGAAATAATTTTAATCTTGTATTATAAAGCAAAACTTCTTGTCCTGGCTCAAAATTCTTCAGTTTAATCTTCCGATCATACCATAATTTCATTTTTTTATAAATTCTATGATTATGATAAGATTCATTTCTTAATTCATCTAATTCATTCAATTGCAATAATCTTTTTTCACCAGCTTCTTTCAGATTGTAATTAAATTCTTTAATTGCCCAATAAGCTTTATGTTCTAATTCAACTGGTAAGTGGCAAGTCTTTCCATAAATAAGCCTGTAAGGAGTCATTCCAATCGGAGTTTTATAAGCAGTCCTGTATGCCCATAATGCAGTGTCTAGTCTTATAGACCAATCCAATCTATTAGGGTTTACAGTCTTTTCTAAAATACATTTAATCTCTCGATTAGAAACTTCAGCTAATCCACTGGTTTGTGGATGATAAGCAGTTGATATCTTATGGATAATGTAAAATTTCTTTACTAGTTTGTGAATATATTTATTTCTAAAATGAGAACCTCCGTCAGTGATAATAACTCTCGGCATTCCAAATCTAGTTAAAATATTTTTCATTAGAAACTTTAAAACACCCTTAGCATCACATCGAGGTAAAGATTGTGCTTCAATCCATTTAGAAACATAATCAACACCAACTAACATATATGAGTTTCCAAATGAAGGAACAAATGGTCCCATAAAATCTAATCCCCAAACATCAAAAATCTCAACTTCTAATATAAAATTTAGAGGCATTTCATTTATTCTAGATATATTACCTACTCGTTGGCATCTATCGCAAGTTTTGATATATCTATAAACATCTCTAAAAAGAGTAGACCAATAAAATCCAGATTGTAAAATTTTATAAGCAGTTTTATCTGTTCCAAAATGTCCTCCAAAATTAGAATCATGACATTTCTGAATGATTTGTTCTGTTTCTTCATAAGACACACATCTTATGGTTATAAGATCCTTACATTGCTTATATAAATATGGTTCATCCAAAAAATATGTTTTAGCATCATGAATGAATTTTTTCTGTTGTTGCAAAGTTAACATAGGTGATAAAATATCACTTACAATATAATTTATTATATCAGCATACCATGGTATTTTTCTCTCATTTATATTATATAAATTGTTCGTCAGGAAAACTGTCAGTAATTTCATTATCAGTATCAGATAATTCATTATATTCTAGTCTTTCTAAATGATCTACTATTTGATTATCATTTACCTTTTTGTTAATGATTTCAAAATCAAATTCTTGCATTAGTAATATCCATCTAATTAATCTTGGTTTGTAATCTTTCTTCTGCATTAGATATTTAATAGCAGAGTGATCAGTATGCTCAATACATTTATTTCCAATTAGATAATGCCTAAATTTATCAAAGGCATAAACAATTGCTAATAGCTCTTTTTCAGTAACTGTATAATTCAATTCAGCATTATTAAGAGTTTTACTAGCATAGTATATGACTTTAAAAATTTTATTATATCTTTGCCCAAGTACTTCTCCTATAGCATCATCACTAGAATCACACATAAGTTCAAATGGTTTCTCCCAATCAGGTGAAACTATTATAGGTGCTGTGATTAATTTATCTTTTAATAATTCAAAATCATTTAAGCATTCAATTGTGAATTCAAATTTTTTGTCCTTTTCTAAAAGTTGGCATAGAGGTTTAGTAATTTTTGAAAAATCTTTTATGTAGCGTCTATAGAATCCAGCATGTCCAAGAAAACTTCTTACCCCTCTCACTGTAGTTGGAGGTGGTAATTTAGCTATAACTTAAATTTTTGCAGGGTCTACTTCCATGTCATTTTTTAAAATTTTATGCCCTAATACAATTCCTCCTGCAACCATAAATTGACATTTTTCCCAATTTAGAACTAAGTTAGTTTTCTCGCATACTTCTAATATTTTTTCAAGATGATTCAAGCATGCGTCAAATGACGTTCCAAATACAGAGAAATCATCCATAAATACTTCTATTCCATCATCAATTAATTTATTAAATATAGACATCATACATCTTTGGAATGTTGCAGGTGCATTACATAATCCAAAAGGCATTCTTCGAAAAGCAAATGTTCCATAAAGACTTGTAAATGTAGTTTTCTCTTGATCCTGAGGAGCAATATGTATCTGATGATAACCGATATATCCATCTAAAAAACAAAAATATTTATGTCCGGTCAATCTATCCAACATTTGGTCTAGAAATGGTAATGGGAAGTGATATTTCCTAGTGGCTGCATTTAATTTTCTATAGTCAATACATATACGTCATCCAGTCACTTGTCTTATAGGTATTAAATCATTATTTTCATTAGCTTTAACGGTCACTCCTCCTTTCTTAGGAACATAGTGAATTGGGCTTACCCAAGAACTGTCCGAAATAGGATATATAATACCATTATCTAACCATTTTAATATTTCTTTCTTGTCTACTTCTTTCATTATTGGGTTTAATCTCCTTTGAGGATCTACTCTTGGCTTATGTTCATTATCTAAAATAATTTTATGCATATAGATTGAAGGACTAATTCCTTTAATATCTACTAAAGTCCAACCAAAAGTTTTCTTATATTTTTTTAATGTGTCTAACAGTTTTTGTTCTTGTGATTCATTCAATTCAGCTGATATAATAACTGGTAGGGTTGAATGGTCACCTAAGTAAGCATATTTTAAATGATTAGGTAGAATTTTTAATTCGAGTTTAGAAGGTCTAATAATTGACGGAACTATATTCTTTTCAACGTTTTCAGTATTATCCAACATTTCAAATTTTTCCTGTATATAATCCACCTTTTCATTATCTGCTTCTTCAATTAATTCTATATTTTCTTTTTCTAACTTTTCCTCATAATATTCTTTAAAATGTTAATTTTGCAAATGTTCAAGTTTTTCCATACGAAAACATTCAGCATCTTTTTCTAAAGCAGGATATTTCATTGATTTTGCTATGTTAAAAGTTACTTTTTGATCGTTTACTCTCATAGTCAATTCTCATTTCTGAACATCAATCATAGCTTTTCCAGTGGCTAAAAAGGGTCTTCCTAATAATATTAGAATTTCTTTATCTTCTTCCATATCTTGAACAATAAAATCTACCGGGAAGATAAATTTATCCACTTTTACTAACACATCTTCAATAACTCCCTTAGGATAAGTCACAGAACGATCAGCTAACTGAAGAGTTATTGAAGTAGATGAAATTTCTCCTAATTCTAATTTTTTAAAAATTGATAGAGGCATTAAATTTATGCTTGCTCCTAAGTCACACAAAGCTTTTCCATAAAATTTTTCTCCAATAGCGCAAGTTATAGTGAAACTACCAGGATCATTTAATTTTTCAGGAAGCTTTTTCTGAATAATTGCACTACACTCTTCGCTAAGTGCAACAGTTTCATTATCTGTAAATTTTCTTTTTATTTAAAATATCTTTCAAAAATTTTATATAATTAGGCATTTGTTCTAATGCTTCTACAAAAGGAATATTTACCGTTAATTTTTTTAAAATTTCAAGGAATTTAGCAAATTGCTTATATTTTTTATGTTGTTTAAGTCGTTGAGGAAATGGTGGTGGTGGTTTTTCTATAAATATTTTCATAGGGATTAATGGATATTCTAAGTTTTGATCTTGGTGATCTATTTCTTTCTCATCTTCCACTTCCTCATTTTTACTTTCTGTTTCTTTCTAAATTTTAGTTTCTAACTCTTTTCCACTTCTTAATTGTATCGCTTTAATTTGTTCTTTTCCTTGGTCTTTAGGATTTATTTCCACATTACTAGGAAAAGTTCTAGGAATTCTATTGTTAAGCGCAGTAGCAATATGTCCGAGTTGAGTTTCAATATTTTTAATTGTTGTTCCTTGATTTTGTAATTGATTTCCTTGAATTTGTAATTGATTTCCTTGATTTTACAAGTGCTGACCCATACTTAATATTAATTCTTCTATAGATAACTTCTTATCTTTAAATTGAGTATTATTAAATCCAAGTGGATAAGATGGTTTATAATTTGTATTTCCTTGATTAGGTGGATTTCCTATAGAGTTGTTCATCCATTGTTGATTAGCTGTATTGTTATTCCAATTAAAATTTGGATGATTCTTCCAACCAGGATTATTATAATTTGCATAAGGATTATTGGGTCTATTATTAATTGCATTTATAGTTTCATAAGGAGATTGAGAATCTATAATTTGTCTAGATGAGTTTTCTTCTAATATAGTAGGAGAGTAATTCATTCCCAAATGATCTAATTTCTTTGATGTAGCAGCAATTTGAGAAGCTAACATAGATATTGCATCATTTTCATGAACACTAGCTATCTTTTTAGGATTTATTCTTTCAGCATGCCATTGAAAATTGTTTGTAGCCATTTCTTCGATTAACGCATAGGCTTAATCAAATGCTTTTGACATTAATGAACCTCTAGCAGCAGCATCAATGATTGATCTAAGAGATCCTACTAATCCATTTTAAAAAGTTTGTATAATTAACCAATCTGGTAATGCATGATGTGGGCATTTCCTAAGAAGTTCATTAAATCTCTCCCAAGCTTCATATATAGCTGACTAAAAGAGGTTATATCATTTCTAAGTTTTGCAGTTTTCAAAGGAGGAAAATATTTGGATAGAAATTTTTGTGATAATTCTCCCCAATTTTTAATAGATCCAGGTGCTAATGAATTTAACCACATCTTAGCCTTATCCCTTAAAGAAAAAGGAAAAAGCCTAAGTCTAATAGCATCATTAGATACTTCTTCATATTTAAAAATAGCACATAGTTCCAAAAAACTAGCAAGATGTAAATTAGGATCTTCATTAGGTGAACCACTAAATTGATTATTCTGTACCATTTGGATAATTGCATGTTTAAGTTCAAATGAGTTAGCAGCTACATCAGGGATTTGAATAGTTAGGTGAATTTCATCTAATGTAGGGTTGGCATAGTCTCTTAATGGTCTTGGTGGTTTATATTTTCAATTTCTGGATTATTTGTCATTTGTGTTAAATTTATAATTTCTCTCTTTTGTTTTCTAATTCTTTTAATTATGCGCTCTAATTATGAATCGTAAGGTATTAAATTTTTGTTTCTAAATTTAAGCATACAATTTTTAAATACTATTTAAAATAGTCCGTTACTCTAGTAATTATTTTAATAATTCTATTAATTATCTTAATAATTACTTTACTTCACTTCCCCGGCAACGGTGCCAAAAACTTGATCCACTTTTTGATATTTATACTTACAATTGTAATATAAAAGTTAGCAATGGCACCAAAAACTTGATCCGCATTGAATATATACTCGATGATTATCGTTATGGATTTTATGATTTATATTGTGGATACTACGTAAGTATACGTATCGTTATCAAGTAATATAGGGCTCTAATAGAGTCCTAGATATCGATCCCACAGGGAAGTTAGAAAATTTCAAAGACAAATTAAAGTAAACGAGTATACGGAAATTAAGATTACTTAGACTAAAATAAACTAATGCTTAAAGGTTGAATATAAGATTTTAGAAAAGTATCTTTCTCCTTATCTTAGAGAATTAAGTGAATGAAGAATTAAATAAGATTTTAATTGTATTGTGCCAAATAGGAGCATTCCTATTATTTACCCTTTGGTCCAGGTGCAAAGAACATTGACTAGTCTTATGTTTGATTACTGAATCTGCGGCTAGGCTGGGAGGATACCGACTGCTACTTCAGAGCTCCCACGTTCCCCTCGTCTGAGGGCTAACATCTACACTTCAACTCTCAAACAATAAGACCGAATTGAATATTTTAGTCTGTCACATTAAAATGTCCAATTTTACGCCCGATAGTTAATATTTTCCTATTTATTTGCACCCTCCTTCCAAGGCTTTTGACTTCCCTGAATCTTGGATGTAATCTTTATTATAGTTGATACTTCAACATATGTTGACAAATCAATTGGCCAGATTGAAAGTAAATTAAGATTAAGTTAAAGATTAGCACAATTTCTATAATCATATTTTTAGGCACAACTACTTTAATTCATCATTTCATGAAATCTCGATAACAAGGAGAAAGACTAAGGAAACTACTCAGAATGCATGGGAAAAATAACACAAAGCGTGGATTTCATTAAAGTTAACAAACAAATAACAAATATACTTATCTCAATTCTTCTCCCCAAGTAGATTCTTGAAGTTCCTTTGACTCTTCCTTCCAGTACAGCACACCAAAACGCTAAACACTTTATCTACTCACTCAAAAGACTCTTAAATTATACTTAACTTCCACACAAATGGCACAAAACTGACACACAACTGACTAAAATTCTTTTCTATTTATAGAAGGGGTCAAATCTCCAGAGGTTGCTTAAGCATCTCTTCAAAAAGTGTTCAGGTTTAATGTATTTTGGCTCTTTTCAACTGTCTCGCCGTCGGCGGCTTGATCTCTCCGTCGGCGAGCTTCTAGAAGATAGGCTAACCGCGATGATCTCGCTGTCGGTGGGCTCGACCTCGCCGTCAGCGGGCTCCTTATAATATATTAAAAATCTTTCGAGAAAAGCTCGCCATCGGCGGCCTAAACCTCGTCGTTGGCAAGACAGTTTAATTTTTATCAAATTGAGTCCTTTTTGCTCCAAATTTGCTTCTTTTGTGCTTTTTGCTTTCAGTACTTATAAATCTTCATTCTTGTAATAAAATAAAGAAAATACCTTTCTTTAAAGTGCAATTTCATATAAAATTGGTATGAAATTCTTAATATATTTTCTAGTGATCAGGGGGCGCTCGGGCTAAGCTGTTTCGACAGCTAGGGTGGCCAGCAAGGACAGGGAAGGTGTCTGGCAGAAGCATGGGGATGTAAGGAAGGCCACAGTGCATTTAATTAAACTTGATGGTTGCTTATTCAAGAGTTAAGGGGGAAGCTTAGGTTAGCCAAAAAGGGGAGGACTCATTGGTCCCTAGTAAGGGACATTTGGTCCTTGGCTCAATGATCTTGGGTTGGATCAGGTCAGACCAGTCCTAGGGGTCCTAAGGTGGGCTTCCTTGAAGTTGATTTTGTCAATTTGGTTTAATTTAAGTGAAATTGGATCAAGGGTTCAATTTAGGTCACATTGGGTTTAGGTTGGGCTAGATTTGGTTTGGGCTTGGTTTAGACCCAATTGATTGTTCAAAATGATGTATATAATTGTCATAAAGTGTTTGAAAGGAGATTGGAGTGGTATTGAATAGGTTTGGGGGTTCAAATTGGCTTAATTAGGGATTTTGGTCAATTTGAGGCAAGTTAGGTTAACTAGGGTTTAGGTTAGGCTAGCCTTAGGTCTAAGGCCAATTGAAGATTCCAAATATTCTAGAGGGATGTTATAAAGGGTTTCCAACATTCATTGGGTGGAAATTTTAGGGTTAGGGTACTTAATTTGGGGAATTTCGGGCATATGGCATGTTTGGGTCAAAAATTAGGAATTTTGACTTAGACGAGTTTGGCCGAGGCTTAGGCTCAAATTGGGGGCAATTGATAGTTCAATTTATATTTAGGGAAGTGTTTTGATTAGTTTACAACTTTGATTGTGAGAGAATTGATTTTCATTGAGTCAATTTGGGGGATTTTGGTCACTTAGGCAAAATTAGGGGTTTTGGGATTTTAAGTGCAATTGAACTCAATGTGGGTCAAATTGGACTTGGATTTGGTTTGGATTGAGGCTATATATTTTGAATTAAAGTTTGAAATTTAAATTGAGTAAGATTGGGGTCAATTAGGTGGACATTGGGTTTAATTTGGGCACTTTTGGGTTAAATGAGTCAAATTGGGACTTTTGGTTAAATTGCGCTAAATTAGTCAAATTGGGTCAAGCTGTAGTTGAGAGAAATGAAATTGGAAGTATTTATGAGGTTTTGGGAATTTTTGAAAAATTTTAGAATTTTTTGGATTTTTGGGCTAAGAAGGGTATTTTGGTAATTTTGGGATTTTGGGGGTATTTTGGAAATTTTGGTAAATTTGGGCATTTTTGGTTAATTTATGTGGTGGGGAATATTTTTAAATAGTTCTTTGAGAAAAATGGGTAATTTGGGTAATTTTGGGAGTTTTGGAGGACTTTATGGTTTATGGGTATTTTGGGTAGGTTTAAAGGCAAGAGGTCAAAATTTGAAATTTTGGAAAATTGAGGTTGGTTGGAGTTGAGTAGTATGGAATTATTTTGATTGAGCCATGAACCAAAGGTAACCCTCATTTGGTCCTCTATGTGTTGGTACTAATCAAACATTTAGCTTGGGGCTAAGAACTTGGAGAAAACCACACACATGAGCTTCCGAAGAGTTAGGAAGCCAGGGTGAGATGTGCTTTGCTTAGGTTTGTGAGTGTGAAATGTGTGTAAGCTCCAAACCTCCCAGAGGAGATCCTAAGATCTGACGACCTATAGGAGATTTCTCCTGGGCTTCCTTATGCTTGGTCTCTTCCTCCCAAAAGATGCAGGTTAGGCCTTATGCATATGAAAACTCCCAGTGAAGTAAGAAAAGTTTGAATTTCTAAGGAGGAGAGTTCTAAGACTAGTCATCTAAGAAAGTCACCAGGAGAGTCATATGGCTAGACCCTAGGATATTCTAAAGAGAGACTAGAACTCAACCAAAAGTGAGGTCGACACATGAACACTGGCTACTTTCATAACATTTACCCCATCAAAGGGCCATTGAAAATTGTTAGTAGCCATCCTTTCAATTAATTCATAGCTTCATCAGATGGTCTTGATATTAATGAATCTCCATCGGCAACAACAATGATAGATCTAAGGGATCCTACTAAACCATTATAAAATATTTGAATAATCAACTAGTTGGTAATGCGTGATGTGGACCCTTCCTAAGGAACTCTTTAAATCTTTCATAAGCTTTTTATATTGTCTCACCTTCATATTGAGTAAATGAGGTAATATCATTTCTAAGCTTAGAATTTTTTTATGGTGGAAAATAACTAGCGAAGAATTTCTACGCTAACTCTCCCCAACTTTTGATAAATTCAGGTGCTAATGAGTTTAACCACATATTAGCTTTATCCCTTAAGGAAATTGGTAAAATTCTACATTTAACAGCGTTGTCATCATACTTAAATGTAGCACATACATCTCGAAAACTAGCAAGGTGTAAGTTTGGTCCTCATATGGTGTTCCCCCAAACTGATTATTTTATATCATTTGAATTATAGTAGGTTGTACTGTAAACAAGTTAGCCGCTACAACAGGGGTTTGTAAGCTCAAGTGAATTCCATTTTTTGTAGGGTATGCAAAGTCCCTTAAAGGTCTTTGTACGTGATGATGTTCATTTTCAACAGTTTGATAATTAATGCTACTATGTGATGTGTTTGTCATTTCTTGTAAATTGTGAAGTTCTTTTTGTTTTCAAATTTCTCTTATAGTTCTAACTTAGAATTGTAAGGTACTAAACCTTCAGATCCTGAACTACGCATATAAAAGTAATGGTTCATAAAAATAAAAGTAAACAAAAACACTCAATAATATTTTTAGCACACAATAAAGCATATATATATTTAAACAACACTACAATCTTCTTAAAAGAAGTCTACAGTTCAAATAAAAGTTCTAAGTTAAAAATTATGTCGCTTCCTCGGCAACAACGCGTAATACTTGACCCGATCCACAAATGCGCGACTATATATTTTTTTCGCTAAAAACTTGACACAATATCTTTAAGTGGCTAATGTGTAAGAGATTAGAATTTGATACATAGTATACACACTAGGGGTTCTACGCAAGTATACGTATTTTTCAAGTAATATGTGATTTTCTTTTAAACCCCAGTATCAATCCCACAAGGAAGGTGAAAACTCTTTTTATAGACTTAGTAAAACTTTATGTAAAATCCAAACAATTATCCAGGAAATAAGGTCAGAATTATAAGTGTAAAAAGAAGTAATTAATACTTAACAATTCAGTTTCAAAACTTAAAGAAAATGTTAAGTTTTTTTAAACTAAATATATGAAGAGTTCAAATTATATGAAAGTATTTTCCCTTGAAATGAAATCATAATCTGAGTAGAAATCAAATGTTTACAAGGTTTAAATGTAGTTTTGTGACAAATTGGACATACATATTCTTTACCATCTTTCGAGTACGTGAAGAACACTGGCTAACCTAGAATTAAGTCCTCAAATCATTGGTTATGCGGGGTAAGTCTAGCCTGTCACTCTAGATTACCTACCGTGCCCGCAATTTTTGGACTAATCTAGCATTAAGTTCCAAACTTTAGATCAAATTGGTTAAGGTTCTAGAATTTCACACTAGAACCACAAATTTACACCCATCAAAATTATCTGCCTATCTATTTGCACTAACTTATGGGCTAGCTTCTCACCTACAAGGTTAATGTGATTCTTACAAGTTGAGGAATACATAGCCCTCTCTGGTCATTATGGATTCACAACAAGTTTTAACATACACATTAGACAGATTGAATACGTGAATTAAGTACGAAGTAATGAATCATCACAATTATGGAATAAGATAAAGCTTAAACAATTCTAATCCTTCAGCTGATTACTTCTCATCATAAGGAGAAAGATAAAAAAACTACTCAGCCTTCATGGGGATAACACGACAACATATGGATTTATATATAAAATCAGGCTTATGGAATAAAACAAAACCTAAACAAAAATACAACATACCTATCTTAGACTTCTCCCCAAGCAAATCCCGAAGTTCCTTTGAAGTATTCTTTACTCTTTTTACACACTCGGAATAATAAACTCAACTCAAGATACACTCCATCACACACACATCCTGAAAAATTACTTTCTTTGGCATCTCTTGACTGCATTTATGATAACTCTCAAAATCCCCAAGAGTCACTTCAGATGCCCCTTCAAAATTCAACAAAATTCAATGCATAATAATTAAAACTGATTCTAGTGCATATGCACCCAACTGTAGCACTTAGGCGCCAATCTTCTAGAAACCTATTATATTCTCTGGTGCCTAGGTGTCAGATCTCGACATCATGGTGTTGGCTCTCTATTTCCAAGAATGGGGTATGGCACTTAGGCTTCAGTTCCTTTTGTGCCACCTTGCTCGAGTTAACATGGTTATGCTCCATTTTTGTTCCTTATTTTCTAAAATTTCATCTCTTGTACCGGAAACCAAAAAAATGCAAAACACCTTCCATTAACGTGCAATATCATTAAAAATGAGCATAAAATGTATATATAAAAATAACACATTTTTAAGAATCACTTTTTATCAATTCCATGAGGATTATCATTGATTGATTTATAAAATTGTTAATTTTTTTAGCATTAGGACCTCCTTATAAAGATATTCATAAAGACTTGATGGATGCATGCTAAAAGTATGATAAGTCCTTAGTCAACTTTTTCATTCAACGGAGAGGAATTTAATCATGTGTTATGAACCATAACTTTCGTAGTTTCATGTTATTGAGATCTTATTTAGGATGTCGACCACCCAATTGCTCCTTATATCAAATGTTTCATCATTAAAATAAAAAAAATGTTTTATCATTAAATCCTTTGAGAAGCTCATTAACAAGTCATATGACATCCAATATAGAAATCCATCTATTTCCACCTCTAAGTGCAATTTCTATCCCTCACAAATTTAAAATGATGCACTCTCTTATTGTTCATCCATAGGATGTGGAGATGAATGCAACATTCATCCTTATTGATAAGGAAACAATTCTAGTTCAGGTTATTACATAAACCAATCATTAAGAAAGGTATCATAAAATAATATTTAAGAGGAACAATAGGTAGTTCAGTTTCCAAAGTGATATAATATAAAATATAATCAATGCTTTAATAAAGAGTCGAGCGATTAAAATTTTAGAGAACAAGAATCCAAATGGGACTTACACGACTAATCACTCCCATAATTATGCTTTTCATCATTATATATTGTACCCTATTAAAAAAATATTTATCTTGCTGTGTTTAATGAAGAGACTCCTTGAAGGGAGAAAACTTAAATTACTCTTGAAAACTCTAAGAAAGATAGTTTTCTATACAACCTTAGTGTATTTGTGTTCCCATCCATTATAACTTGATGGAGAATGACTTGCTCACTTTCTAAAGCATCTAAGAAGATAGTTTTATTTTTATTATGGAATCTCTTAAATCTAAGGGTTGTCACTCGTAAAAAAGAAAATTACTCAAAACTTTCAAATCATCAAGGTTGAAAATATGAATTATTCATACTGGATTCCATTTTGAGTTCAAGTTTGAGGTTTAGATTTAGAGCAATTCAAAGTTTATTTTGAACTATATTTGAAATTGTGTTGATTTTAATTAGATTGAAATAGAGTTACATAGAATTGAGTTTATTTGAATTGATTTAGGTTAGCTTAAAATTAAGTTTGAATTGGATTGAAATTTAGTTGAGTTTGGAATTGAGTTAATCTAGATTGTATTAAAATTGAGTTGAGTTGGGATTGATTTAAATTTATTTGAAATTGAAATTGAGTTTGATCCTAAACAAAGAGGTAGAAAAGGCTAGGTAATTTCTACATAGAGGTGAAGCCCTAACCTAAAATAACTCTGCAAAGGAAGCTATTAAGTGGATCAACCAAATTTTAGAAATAACACCTCCATTTAGAGGCCCATGGGTTTCTATCGTCATTTGTGCATTACGATCCTTAGACTATTAACTAACAGAATAACAGAAGTCTCCCTTATTTCCATTACAATGAATTAATGTAGATCGTCCTATTAATAAATAATTTATCGTATCTTCATCAGTAACCATGGGTTACTTTCCCCTGGGGTACCCGTATAATCTAAGAAGGTAGGCCATTTGTTTCATATTTCCTAGTCATTAATTTTATCTATTGGGTACCAAGCAAACTAATGTAGCAAGTAAAAATAGTATAAAATATTTTAAATTCCCCTCTTCTAAGTGAATATTTAGCTTAGCTAACCAAAAATTGATTCCTTAAAATAACTAGGTTGTCATGATAAAACTTCTAGCTTGTCACCCTACAGTCTCCTTCTCCAAACAGCCCTATAATTGGATTAATCCTAGATTTAAGGTATGAAGCCCCATATCAAATTTGTGGAATCTAGTCTGTCGCCCTAGTAACACCATACTACACCCAATCAACGAATATCTCCCTAAAATTGCATTAAACTATTGGGTTGCTTTGCTTTCACCCATAAGTTCAATGTGCTTCTTCCTACTTGTTCATGTCATAGCTCTCTTGAGTATTTATGGTGAACATAAAATTTTAACAATTATGAGGGCCAATACAAGAAGTAAATCAAACATAGAAAGAAAACCATCACATTAAAATTTAAAATCAATTTGAAAAGCATAATGACATCAACAAATGCATCACAGAAGAATGGTAAAGGAACTCTACTTACAAAGAAGGTTTAACAAAACAAAAAAACTTCATTAAATCAAAACAAATCCACTAGATATATGTTTATAAAAAGTACAAAATATTTAAGAGCACAATGTTTAGATTTTTCCCTCTGAAATAAAGATGAAAATACCTCCAACAAAGTCTCCTGTTGATCCATGCAATGTTAATACCATCCCTTGCAAATATCTCTCTACTCCTATCTACTACCTCTCATTCTTCCTGGAGAATTCTAGGAATTAGAAATGTAAAAAAGTCCCCCCTTTGGACCTAGAGAGAGCGAGTCACTCGAAGAGATAAACACTTAAGATAACCCTCAAAATCCCCATGAGTCATGAGTCGTTTTAGATGCACCTTCAAAATTAATCCAAATACATTATATTTTTTTTAAAAGTTGATTCATGGGCATAGACACCAGTCTTCTAGAAGCACATGATAACTACTTGTCGCCTAAGCGCCATGCCAATTTTTCTTCTATGCTCCATTGACCCAAATTTGCTCTATTTGACTCCATATTGCTCCATTTTCTCCAAAGCTCTGTCTATTGTACCTGAAACCGAATGCACTCAAAATACATTCCTTTAAAGTGTAATATCATAAAAAATGAGTATAAAATGTATATAAAAATAACACATTTTTAGGCGTGTCAATTCCGGGGAAACGTAAATGTTACTTGTCCTCAAGTAACTCTCCTATTTTATAAACCTAATGCTTTAACTAACGGTAGTGGGTTTCATTAAAGATTCCTACAGTTTTGCCCAATAAATGTGATAGTGTAACTTTAGAAAAATTTTCAATAACTCGGACTAGAACTAGGGTATAAAAATATCTAATAGTCAAGTTAGGAATTCTGATTTTCTATTTATTTCAGAAATAACTATAATTTATCAACCTAGAAATCCTGGAAGAAATAAAAAAAAGAATCATATGAGAACTCTATTAGTGAATATTTGACTAATACATTTAAAATTAATATTAAGCTCGTAAGTGTAATTAAGCTTCTTCCATTAAGATGATTCAAGTGAAGCCAATTTTTAATTAGGCAACTCCTCAAGCTTCTCCCCACATATTTTCTTTTTACTTTTATTTCTCTTTTTTTCTTTTCTTTTTTTTCTTTTAGGATCTTCTTAATCCTTACTCTTTTATGTGAGGATTACTATATCTGGATAGTCTTTAACGATTTTGAAATTCACTATTCTTCTCTTAAAGTTAATAGCTTCTCACATTTCCTTACGTGATAATGTGTATTAGTTTTAAAAATGATTTTTCATTGAATCTCAATTATTTTAAAATTATAAATCAAAGACTCTAAGTATTTCAAAAAAACATTTTTTCATACTACAAATAGTAAAAGCATATTCCTATTCCCTTACACTAAATATCTTAAATCTAGAACTACCCCTTATCACCAAAAAAATTTTAACTTGTCTACTATAATATTCATAAAATCAAAAATATAATTCTCTAAAGATAATACCACATACTATAGGTTAATTCAAACTAGATTTTAAAAGTAGTCTATTTAGGATAAATAAAGCTTAGTTTTTAAAAGTTTTTCTTCCTCCCCCAAACTTAAATTTTGACATGTATAACATTCAGTACAGAAAATATAAGCACGAAGAATAATAGTTTAGAAATTCTATCTACCACAAATTTCTATCATAACATTTCAAAATATACTTAGGACAAAATAGTGTGCAATAGATAGTAAATCCAAACAAAACATGCCAGAATGAAATTGAACTAAAGAAAAGTCTAACTAGCATAACAGGTATCAAATAGAAATATATATTTAAGTGTTCCCCAATTCCTCTGTATTATTATAACACGAACACAAACAAAATTGATAAATGATGTTAATTCTTACTCCATCTCATCACACCTCATTTCCATACTTCCAATTCTAACGGAATCACTTCTTTGATCAATTAGGTACTTTTAAATTTTTTTATAGTCTAAGCCCTTGGACACAATTATCCTTGATATATTGGTTTGCAAGAACCAACCTCTGACATCATCTTATCCCTTTAAGTAAGAACCTCTAAAGTTATAAGGGTGATGTAATATCATCCTCGAGTTATTCTTCAACTAGTTCACTGAACAATATTAAGGAAAACAAAGTCAGATAAAGGAAGTAACATAAATTAGACGGACATGTTCTATGACCAAACTCTTCATGTCTCTAATTTATCCTCAATTCTATTTTAGAACTGAGTCGTAATGTACTCGTTAATCCAACTGCTAAAAGAGAGCATATACAAGTCTAGCTGTAATGAGAAGTTAAGGAATTACCTCCCTCATGACACACAAAGATCAAATCAATCCATTAATAATCCAAACATCCACCAAAATCAATCAAATTAATCAATCTACACTAAAAAAACACATCACACCTCAAACATTTACAACTCACAAATACACTAACACGGATAACTTATGGGTTGCCTCCTATAAAGCACTTGGTTTAACATCTTCAGCAATATGAATCCCAAAGTTAAACATATTTCACTTGCACACCAATTTTCTCCTTGGGCTTTTCTAATCCTCCTAAAAGTGTTGTGTAGTTCTAAGCGTATGGTTCAAGGTCTGCAGCTCCTGAACTACGCGTACAAATCTAAGTTGTTAACCAATTGGATGGATATCCAAGTACTTCAAGCAATATATATATATATATATATATATATATATATATATATATATATATATATATATATATATATATATATGCATATATATATATATATATATAATATATATAAAGAGAAGAAAATGGCTGCTTGGTTTTGGTGCTCGTTAGGGTTCCGGGGTCGGGATGACCCACAGCGGCGCCGGCGACTGTTTTGGCAAGGTAGGCTTACTTACTGGGTTGAGGTGGTGAGGTGTCCCTGCTGGAGCTGGTCAGGTGGCTCCTTTTCCTCCTTCCCGGGCTTTCCTCAGTTTGAATTTACTGTTCCATTGAACTGGCTTGATTTGGAGGTTTTTTTTTCCTTGGTTGCTGGTTTGTGCTCTTGGTTTTTCACTGCTGTTTTACCTGGAAGTTGGTTTTGCTGAGACTTCTATAGTCCTTCCTTTTGTATTTGCTTTTCTTTCTTTCCATTTTTTCTGGGGGGGCATGATGGCCTACCCCATTGACTTGGATACAAATTTACAGTGGGCTAAGGCCACTTATGCTGGGGTTGTTGGAATCTCTTTCCCTTCTTTTCCCTTAATTCCTGCATGATGCGGCTGCTGGCAGGTCTCCCTGCCCTTTTGTTCATCCTACTAGCTCCCTGGAAGGTGAACCAGCTGTTTACTTCTCTGACCAGGAGCTAGCTCTACTCAGTGAAGAAGTTAAATTTGCTTTAATAGGGAAATTTGCTTTGGGACACCCGAAGATGGACCTGGTCAGACATTTCTTTACTTCTATTCAGTTCATTGGTAAGTGGCAACTTGGCCTACTTGATGGTAGGCATCTCCTAATTCAATTATCCACTGAAGAGGATTATGCAAGACTCTTTGCCAAACAATCTATCTCTATTGCTGGAGTTGACATGAAAATTATGAAATGGACCCCAGATTTTGATCCAAGGAAAGAACCTCCCATAGCTCCAATATGGTTTAAACTTCCTGAACTCCCTATCAGATTTTTTAATCAGAATGCTCTATTCAACATAGCTAAAGCCTTGGGAACCCCTCTCAGAACTGATGGGCCTACCAAATCCAAAGCAAGACTCGCCGTCGCTAGAGTACAAGTGGAAAGGGATGTTACCCTTCCCCCCATATCAAGAATCAGAATTGGCTCTGAAAATGATGCTTTTTGGCAAGATGTTATCATGGAACAAACCCCCTACTACTGTACCCACTGCAGGATGTTTGGTCATACTTTAAGCAGATATTTTAGGATCCATCCACCAGCCAAAAGAGTTGCCAAACCACCCCCCTCTAAATCTCCAACTTTTCCTGTTGAGTCCACCCACATAATTCCCCCCCCCCCTTCCCCCACCCCCACCCCCCACCCTTTTTCTCAGACCTCACCTCATGCTCAAATTGACCCCCAGTTAATCAACAAGTTTGGAGCTGCTGAGTTGACCGGGAAAGGTGCAATTTCAGTGGATGATGATCTAATGTTAACTGATAGAGATAAAAATCTATTTTCTGTAAGAGATGACCATGTTATTGAACAGCTGGGAAGGGAAGACGCTCACTAAAATTCTAATTCAACTGATATTGAGAAGATAATTAACAATGCCCTACTGGAAACTGTTTGTGATAAAGATGACAGCTCTGAAGCAGGAAATACCTTCATATCTTCTAGATCCCCAAATGGAGACCTACAGGAGAATTTGCAGAAGATGTCTCATATAGCTGAAGAAGCTTGGCAAATTCATAAAAAAAGGAGAAGGAAAAAGGAATTAATGGAGCTCAAAAATTTATCCCAAGATAACATCCTTGGAACCCCCTCAACAGCTCCAAAGACTTCCCTCCCTAGGCTGACCAGGGCTGGGAAAGCTTTATACCATGATTAACATATTATGTTGGAATGTTAGGGGAATTTATAATCCTGGTTCCCTTAACAGAATCCATCAACCGAACGAGACTCACAAATTTTGGATCATTGCTCTCCTTGAGCCTTTGGTGAGGAAAAACATCACTGCCTTCTCAAATAAATTCCTTGATTATAATTGTTTCAGCAATGTTAACAATAAAATCTGGGTTTTTAGTAGAAAAGAACTACATTGTAATATCTTGATTGATAATCCTCAATTTCTCCATATGGATATTTCCCTAGATCACTTTACATGCTTGGCTACCTTCATTTATGCTGGGAGCTCTTTAGAGGCCAAGAACATGCTATGGACTGATTTGCATAATATTTCTGGCACTGCTATTAGGAACTGGATTGTGGGTGGAGATTTCAACAGTATTAGGGAACCTAGTGAAAAATTGGGTGGCAACACCCCTAGCATCAATGCTATGATGCAATTCTCCAACAACATCCAATCTGCAGGATCTGTTTGATCCGGGTTTTTGTGGATCCCCTTTCACTCGGAAAAGAGGTAAGTTGCTAGAAAGATTTGATGATTTTTGGTGAACGACCGATGGATGGAGTCATTTCCTATCACCCAGGTTCATCACCTACCTAGAATTACTTCTGATCACTCCCCTTTGCTAATTAAAATTTCTATGGGGAGTCTGAGTAAACAGCACTGTTTTAGATTTCTGAATAGTTGGGCTAATCATGATGAATTCTTGTCTGTGGTGAAAGCTGGATGGACCATTCCCCATCTCCCTGGTGATAACCCCCTTATCAGATTATGGAAGTTACAAAAAAACCTTAGTTTCTATTTGAAGAAATGGAACAAAAACAGCTTTGGTAATGTTTTCCACCAGGTTTCACAAGCTGAACTCACTTTGAAGAATTTGGAGCAACTGAATGCTAATGGAGTGGACAATGAAGATGCCATTATTGATGCACAGGTTAAATTAATCCAAGCCATTAAGGTGGAAGAGAATTATCTGCAACAAAAAGCTGCCATTAATAGATTTGTTTATGGAGACAGAAACTCTAAGTACTTCCATGCCATGATCAAATATAGAAGACAGCTGAATGCTATTGTCTCTATCAAGGATCATCAGGATCAATGGATCACCCAACCTTCCCTTATTGCTGAGAGTGCTGTCAGGCACTTTCAGAATCTGTTAGCTGCTGACAGTCTCTCCCCTCCCCCTATCCAAACTAAGATCTTTGAGGATGACAGACTTTACACCCAACAATTGCAACTTACTAGTTTACCTGAGGAACATGAAATTGTGGCAGCACTCAACTCTATTGATGGAAATAAGGCAGCTGGAACTGATGGGTATACATCTACTTTTTATAAGAAGGCTTGGGAGCTAATCAAAAAGGATGTAATTGCTGCTATTCAAGCCTTCTTTTCTGGTACCAATCTCCCCCCTTATTTCTCTTCTACTACCATGGTTCTGATCCCCAAAGATAAGCAGAAAACCTGTTGGAATGACTTTAGGCCTATAAGTCTAACCAACACTCTCTCAAAGATGATCAGCAAGATTCTGGTAAATAGACTTCAACCCCACCTTCCAACTCTCATCTCTCCTAATCAGTCAGCTTTTGTCAAGGGCAGAAACATCACTGATAACATTCTCCTAGCTCAAGAGTTATTGCTGGACATAGACAAGCCTAGTAGAGGTCGAACTCGCTCGCTTAAACTTGATTTGAAGAAAGCATATGACACTATCAGCTGGCAATTTATTGATCTTATTTTGAAGGGAAGAGGTTTCAATCCACAGTTCTGTGAGCTGATTCAAAGATGGATTTCCAATACCAATTACAGCATCCTGATCAATGGGACTTGCCATGGTTATTTCCCAGCTGGGAGAGGAATAAAGCAAGGGGACCCCCTGTCCCCTACCATCTTCATTCTGGCATTTGACTACTTCTCCAGAATTCTCAATCAGGCTCATAAATCCTACCCTTATCTCTGTTACAAACATTGCTCCACCCCTATTGTGAGTCATCTGGCCTATGCAGATGATGTTATTATATTTTCCAATGGCAGTAAGATGGCAGAGAAGAAAACCATGCAAATATTGGAGCATCTTAAGGATGTGGCTGGATTGGATCTAAACAAAAGTAAATGTCAATTTCTAACTGGCAAGAATTGCAAGACTGAAACCCTTTCTTGGATCAAGGCTTTCATTGGTTTCTCTTACCCGGCTGTTCCCATTAAGTATTTAGGGATACAATTGTTAAAAGGTAAAAAAAAGAAAACCCAATATGATGAGGTGACTAACAAGATTATCTCTCAAATTAACTCACGGCCAATACCTTCCTCTCCAATGGGGGTCGTATTACCTTGCTTCAAAGTATCTTAACCTCTTTCCCCCTATACATTATGCAAATGATTAAAATGAAAAAAAGCACCCAGCAACTGTTAGCCACTACTTTTAACAAATTCCTTTGGGAGAGTAAACATCCTCAAAAACATTGGGCTGTTTGGAATAAGCTGTGTAAACCAGTTAAAGCTGGAGGTTTGGGTTTTAAGAGCTTTAAACAGTTGGGTGAGTTATTCTACATCAAGCAGTGGATCAGGTTTAGACAAGGAAATTCTTTATGGGCCTCTTTTATTAGTTACAAGTATTGCAAAAAAACCCATCCTAACCTGGTTCACCCTAAGCTGGTTGATTCTATCCACTGGAAGGAGATGCTGAAAGTCAGAAATTTAGCCAATGATTTCTTCTGTTGGGAGCTGGGATCTGGTAAGATCAATTTTTGGCTGGATAACTGGCTTCATGGGACTTCTCCTACTCCTCTTTTCCCTGCTGATCTTGACCCAAACTTGTCTGTGTCTGATCTATGGCAAGGAAACCTTTGGAACATTGCAGCCTTGAAGCAGATTGTTCCAGAAGATATTATCCCTGAAATCCTGGACATCCCTGTGGAGCCTGCTGCTTCTGATAAACTTGTTACTAAGAACCCTCCACACAGGTCTCTAAGTCATTTCATCTACAAGAATGCTCACACTTGGACTAAGGTTAACTGGGGGAAAAGAATTTGGTGCAAGGAACTCACCCCTTCCATGTCCTTTTTCTCCTGGAGGTTATTTCAGGGGTTCCTACCACTGGATGACATCTTGAAAATGAAGGGGCTCAGAATTGCCTCTAGATGTTGGCTGTGTAATTCTAATGAAGAAACCATTCAACACCTTTTTTTGGAATGCCCTGTGGTGCAGGAGGCCTGGGACTTTACACTTACAAGGTTTAATCTTAGAAGGCATCGAGCCACCGGATTTCCTTTATATCCCGTCGGCTTCGATCGGGTGGACCTTCAACTCTCCCATATTCCTCTTATCATTTTCTCGGTTCACTTGGATGGCTAGGAACAAAAGCAAACATCATGGTGAAAGGTCCGATAGTAAGCAAATCTCCACTCTTTGCCGCAGACTTTATACGGAATCACATTTCAAATCCTTCCTTCTCAATCAAGCCCAAAACCGGGGTGACATTAATTCAATGGACCCCCGCCCCTCTTCCTTGGGTCAAGATCGCATCGATGGAAGTTACACTTTGTATAATGCCGGCATTGGTGGGGTGTGCAGAAACATCAAGGTAACTCGCCTTTGGTAGTTCCAATCCCCCATTAGTGCTTCTTCGCTCGGAAGCGAATTCTTCGTTGTTCATCGGGCCATCAGGATGGCAAAGGAGCTTAGGTACACTCACCTGGTTATTGAATCAGATGCTGCTTATAACCTACAATTACTGAGGGGTTATGCCTCCACACCCCACCATCTTGTGTATTGGAAGAGGAAAATTAATCAACTTACTCATAATATCCAAATGCAGTGGCAACACATTTATAGAGAAGGGAATCAACCTGCCAATTGGCTTGCCAGAACTGCCTCCTTCAACCACAAAATTAAGTTTAGTGCTTCCCCTGAGGCCCAGTTATCTACTTTGTTGAGAGGAGACCTTTTGGCTCTTCCTTTTGTCAGAAGAGCTTAACTTTATTTTCCCCTTTCTTTCTTTTTCCTTTGGGTGCGTTGGGCCTCACCCCCCCTCTCTAAAACTGTTGTATTTACTTTAAGTTTTAACATGCAAGGAGCTTAGGGCTCTTTTTGGAAAAAAAAAATATATATATATATATAATATATATATATATATATATATATATATATATGTATATATATATATATATTTGATATTTTGAATTTTCTAAAAATTAGACACACAATAACTAAACACGCTAGATAAAAAACATTACAAGTTACAAATCTAAGTCTTCTAGGTTCAACAAAAATTCCCCGAAAGTTCTTACCTTAGCTTCCCCGACAATGGAGCCAAAAGCTTGACCCAACCCGCAATTACATAGTTATTTAGTTTCCTTGCAAAAAAATTAACCAAATTTCTTTAGGCGGCTAGTGTGCAAAATGGATATGTTATAGAGTTTAGAATTTAATTTATATTTTAAACACTAAGTGTTCTACACAAGTATACATATTGCTTAAGTAATGTAGAGTTTTCTTTAAAACTCAGAGTATCGATCCTACAGAGAAGATAGGTATGAAATCCCTTAGACTAAGTTCTAGTCTGTCAGCTCTTAGTTGGGAATCTTGATTAAGGGTGTTTTTCTAACAAATAGTCTTAAATACAAGCCTAAATCTAAAGTTAAACCTAAATAGATCAACTGGTTTGGTAAATTTTAAAATGTAAAATCTGTAGGAATGGGATGCTTAGAATCTAATGTAGCTAGTGACAAAAGGAACAAAAATCTAAGTTTCCATGTTTGGAGTGTATAACGTAGTTTAGTTAACCTAAGGTCAATTCCTTAAAATAACTAGATTGTAATGACAAAACTTCTATAATGCCACCCTGGAGTATCCTTCTCATAATAGCCCTCTAATTGGCTCAATCTTAGATTTAAGGTACTAAGTTGTAGATCAAATTGATAGGAATCTTACCTGTCACCCTAGGAACACCAATGTACACCTAATCAATGAATATCTCCATAACATTGCATTGAATCTTTAGACTAAATTTTCTTCACCCATAACTTTTATGTGGTTCTTCCTAATTGTCCATGCCATAAGTCTCCCGAGTCATTATGGTGAACATAAAATTTTAACAATTTGTGTGGCCAGTACAAAAATTAAATGGAGCACAAAAAGAAAATCATCACATTAAAATTTAAAAATAAATTTTAAAAGAGTTATAACATCGTACACATTCAACATATGCATCTCAAGAGAATGCTAAAGGAATTCTACTTAGAAATAATGTTTAACAAAATAAAAACTTCATTAAATCAATACAAATCTAAGAACACAATACTTAGTTTTTCTCCTCTGAAAGAAAGATGAAAGTCCTTCCAACAAAGTCTCATGCTTATCCATGCAATGATAATACCATCCCTTACAGATATCTCTCAAAATTTCCTCTCAATCTCTCTAAAAAAGGTAAAAATCTAAATTCCTACTCCTATCTACGACCTCTCAGGCTTCTTGAAGAATTCTAAGACTTATAAATGCCGAAATTTTCCTTTTTCTGGCTAGAGAAAGAGAGTCACTTGAACAGACACACCCTTAAAATAACCCTCAAAATCCTTACGAGTCACTTCAGATGCCCCTTCAAAATTCATCCAAATACATTGTATTTTAAAAAGAAAAGTATATTTTGGCACTGAGGCACCAAATCCTTGCGCTTAGGTGTCAGTCTTCTTGAAGCACTTAATAACTACTTGGCGCCCAGACACCAAGCCAATTTTTCTTCTATGCTCCATTGAACCCAATGTGCTCCATTTGACTCCAAATTGCTCCATTTTTGCACCATTTTCTTTAAAAGTCCATCTCTTGTACCTGAAACCAAAAATATGCAAAATTCTTTCTTTTAAAGTTCAATAACATTAAAAATGAGCATAAAATATATAGAAAAAATAGCACATTTTTAAATGTGTCAATTCTCTCAAACTTAAATGTTACTTGTCCTCAAGGAACTCTCTTGTTTTATAAACCAAATGCTTTAACTTATGGTAGTGGGCTTCATTAAAGATTCATATAGTTTTGCCCAATAAATGTGATAGTGTAACTTTATAAATATTTTTAAAAACTCAGGCTTGAACTAGGGTATAAGAATATCTATTAATCAAGTTGGAATTCTAATTTTCTATTCATTTTTGAAATAATTGTAATTTTTCAGATTTAGGAATCCTAAAAGAATTAAAAGTTAGAATTATATGAAAACAATGCAAGTAAAGATTTGACTAATACATTTAAAATTAATAGTAAGCTCAGAAGTGTAATTAGGTTTCTTTCGTTG
This sequence comes from Papilionanthe hookeriana x Papilionanthe teres, assembly GCA_022702705.1. Taxonomy (NCBI): domain Eukaryota; kingdom Viridiplantae; phylum Streptophyta; class Magnoliopsida; order Asparagales; family Orchidaceae; genus Papilionanthe; species Papilionanthe hookeriana x Papilionanthe teres. The sequence continues at coordinate 25,742,094 of CM040423.1, forward strand.
ATTTAAGTGAAGCCAATTTTTAATTAGGCAACTTTTCAAGCTTCTCCCCATGAACATTATTTTTACTTTTCTATCTTTTTTTTTCTTTTTTTTTCCTTTTCTTTCAAAATCTTTTTATTCCTTACTCTTTTATGTGAGGATTACTATACCTGGATAGCCTTTAATGATTTTGAACTTCACTATTCTCCTGTTGAAGTTAAAAACTTCTCACATCTCTACTTGATAATGTGTATTAGTTTTAAAAATGATTTTTCATAGAGTCTCAATAATTTTTAAAGTGTAAAACAAAGTTTCCAAGTATTTTAAAAATACCATTGTTCTTACTATAAATAGTAAAATCATATCCCTATTCCCTTACACTAAACACTTGACTCTAGAACTACCCCTTATAACAAAAAAAAAACTTAAGTCTACTATATATTCATAGAATCAAAAATATAGTTCTCTAAAGATAACATCACATACCATATGTTATTTCAAACTAGATTTTAAATGTAGTCTATTTAGGACAAATAAAGCTTAGTTTTTAAAAGTTTCTCTTCCTTACCCAAACTTAAATTTTAACATGTATAACATTAAGTACTGAGAATATAATAGGGAAGAAAAATAATTCAAAATTCTTTCTACCTTAAATGTACATTTTCAAATATACTTGTAACAGAACACTGTGGAAGACAATAAATCTAAACTAAAAATGTCAGAATGAAATTGAACTAAAGAAAAGTCTAATAAGCATATCAGGTATCACATAGGAATATATATTTAAGTGTTCCCCAATTCCTCTTTATTATTGTAACACAAATACAAACACACTTGATAAATGAGGTTAATTCTTACTCAATCTCATCACACCTCCTTTCCTTACTTACAATTCTAACAGAATCACTTCAGCAGTCAATTATGTACTTTTAAATGTTTTTGTAGAGTATAATCCCTTGGACACGATTATCCTTGATATATTGGCTCGCGAGAACCAACCTCAGGCATCACCTTATCCCTTTAAGTAAGCACCTCTAAAAGTTATAAGGGTACTGTAAAATCATCCTCAGGTTATTCTTCAACTGGTTTATTAACCATATTAAAGAAAATAAAGTCAGATAAAGGAAATAACAAAATTTAGATGGACCTGTCCTATGTCCATAATCATCAACTCTCCAATTAATCCTCAAGTCTATTTTAGAACTGAGTCATAATGAGTCGTTAATCCAACTTCTACAAGAGAGCACATTCAATTTTATTCATAATGAGAAGTTAAGGAATCACCTCTCTTGTGACACACAAAGATCAAATCAATCCAATAGCAATCCAAACATCCACCAACATCAATCAAACTGATCAATCCACTCTAAAACAAACACATCACACCTCAAAAAATTACAACTCACACACTAACACAGATAACCTATGGTTGCCTCCCATGAAGCACTGTTTAACATCGTCAGCCCGATGAATCCCAAGGTTATACATATTTCACTTGCACGCAAATTTTCTCCTTAGGGTTTTTTAATCCTCCTAAAAGTGTTCTATACTTCTGAGCCGTACGATTGTAAGCCTGCAGCTCCTGAACTACATGTACAAATCTAAAGGCATAACCAATAGAACAGATATTTGTTACTTCAAGCACAAGAAAAATTATTTTTGGTATTTAGGAGTTTCTTTAAAATTAACACAATAACTAAACACACAAGATAATAAAATTACAATTTCCAAATCTAAGTCTTCCAAGTTCAACTAAACTTTTCCTAAATTTCTTATAATAGCTTCCCTAGCAACGGTGCAAAAACTTGACCCGATCTGCAATTACGCAGTTATTTAGTTTCCTGGCAAAAAACTTGACCCAGTTTCTTTAGGTGGCTAGTGTGCAAAATATATATATATTATAGAGTGTAGAATTTGATTTATATTTTACACACAAGGGTTTCTACGCAAATATACATATCGTTCAAATAAGCGAGGTTAGAAATTCTTTAAGCTAAGTTCTAGTCTACTACATCAGGTTTTAGTTTAAAATGTCTATTAAGGGTGATTTACTAATAAGTACTCCTAAATAAAAACCTAAATCTAAATTTAAACCTAAATATATCAATTTGTTTGGTAAATTTTGAAATGTAAAAACTACCTTTCTCTTGTAGGGACTTAGATAATGTGAAGGAATAAGATGCTTAGAATCTAATGTAGCCAGTGAAAATAGGAGAAAAAATCTAAGTTACCCTCTTATGAGTGTATAATGTAGCTTAGTTAACCTAAGGTCTATTCCTTAAAATAATTAGATTGTCACGATGAAACTTCTAGCCTATCACCATAAATTCTCCTTCTCCTAATAGCTCTATGATTGGCTCAATCTTAGATTTAAGATATGAAACCCTAGGTCAAATTGGAAGGAATCTATCTTGACACTCTAGAGACATCAATTTACACCCAATCAATGAATATCTCCCTAACATTGCATTGAATCTTTGGACTACCTTTCCTTCACCCTTAAGTTCAATGTGGTTCTTTCTAGTTATTTATGTCATAGCTCTCCTGAGTCTTTATGGTGAACATAAAATTTTAACAATTTGTATGGCCAATACAAAGAGTAAATGAAGCACATAAAGAAAAACATCACAGTAAAATTTAAAAATCAACTCTAATAGCTTTATGACATCCTACACACTCAGCATATGCCACAAGAGAATGGTAAAGGAACTATACTTACAAAGCATGCTTAACAAAAAAAAACTTCATTAAATCAAAGAAAAATCAATAGATATATGTTTACAACAAGTACAAAATAACTGAAGAACACCATACTTAGCTTTTTCCCTCCAAAGGAAAGATGAAAATCTCTCCAACAAAAGTCTCCTGCTAATCCATGCAATGTTAATACCATCCTTATAGATTTTTCTCAAAATCCCCTCAAGAATTTCTCCATAAAAGGTAAAAATCTATATTTCCTGCTCTTATTTACGACCTCTCAGCCCTCCTAAAGAATTTCAAGACTTATAAATGTCTAAATGTCTTCCCATTTAGCCTAGAGAGATCGAACCCCTCGAAGAGACACACCCTTTCAATAATCCTCGAAATCCCCAACAGTCACTTTAGATGCCCCTTCAAAAATTTTCCAAATACATTAAATTTAAAAAAAACAATTCTTATGCCCAAACACCAGATCCTGGTGCCTACGCGCCAAATCCTTGTGTCTAGGCACCAGTCTTCTAGAAGCACATAGTAACTACCTGGTGCCTAGGTGCCAGGCCAATTTTTCTTCTATGCTCCATTGACCCAAATTTACTTCATTTTACTCCAAATTGCTCCACGTTTTGCTACATTTTCTCCAAAACTCGATATCGTGTACCTGAAACCAAAAATATGTAAAATTTCTTCCTTTAAAGTGTAATATTATTAAAAATGAGCATAAAATGAATATAAAAAATAGCACATTTTTAGTTATGTCAGGTTTAAGTTTGGTTGAACCTAGGCTTAAAGTTTAGGTTCTGTCTAATATGGGTTTGACCCAACATTTAAGTTTTGGTTCAAGTTAGGATGAACCTAAGTTTAAATTTTAGGTTGGGTATATTATCAGTTAGACCCAACATTTAAGGTTAGATTCAAGTTAAGTTGAACCTAGGTTTAAAGTTTAGGTTGGGTCTAATATGGGTCAGACCCAACATTTAGGGTTAGGTTCAAGTTAGGTTGAAACTAGATTTATAGTTTAGGTTGGGACTAATATGGATTACATCCAACATTTAGAGTTAGGTTCAAGTTAGTTTGAACCTAGGTTTAATATTTAGGTTGGCACTAATATGGGTTAGACCCAACATTTAGGGTTAGTTTCAAGTTAGGTTGAACCTATGTTTAAGGTTTTGGTAGGGTCTAATATTTTTTAGACCCAACATTTAGGGTTAGGATGCGCCTGATGTGGGTTAGACCCGGGGTTTAGGGTTAAGGCTGGTCTAATGTGGGTTAGACCCGGGGTTTAAGGTTAAGTTGGATGGCTAAGAAGATAACCATAGTCTTAACCCTTTAAGAACAAAGCTTTAGAGTTGGTTTAATGTTTTAACCAACCTAAGGACAAATTTAGCCTAAAATGTAAAAAATTAAATTTATAATTTTAACCTTAACTTTCTAATTTTACATTTTAAGATTCTTAAGGGTGAAAATTGTCATTTGTGGTTTATATGCACTACCATGTTTTTTATTTTAAATTTCCAAGTTAGTTTATATTTTCTTATTTTTGTTTTAAATTTTGTAATTATTTTTATGAAATAATTACATTATTAATATAAATTTTACCATTTTAGAGTTATGGTTTTCCTCTGATCCTGGAAAAATCAGGGATTATTCCAAATATCAGAGGGAAAATACACTCCAAATTTTAGAATTTTTCTTTTTATAATAAATTTTTAATAATTTAAATACTTTTCAAAGTATTAAATTTATTAAAAATTAAATACAAATTAATTATTTTCATTTTTATTTTTATTATTTTCTCCTATGTTTATTGAGTTTAGGGATATTTTTATTTTATTTTTATGATTTTTCAACATTAAAATATGATTTTTTTTAAGTCATTAAGGATTTTTTAGATTTATTTAATTCAGAAAAGTTGAATTCTTATTAATCCACCCAGTGCCACGTCCTTCATCGGATGCTCCAAATTCTTGTGCAGCATCTTCTCATTGGGTGCTCTTTCCATGCTATCATCTGAGGTGGCACCAATCATAAGCATCCCTCCTTCGTAGTTCCATGATATGATCTAATAGTGGTCTTACGTTTCTAATACACAGAAAGGGACTTCATTAGTCCATCTTTCCCACAGGATGATAAATCGAGTACCGTCCATGAATAAAGCCTATGATCACCCTCAATTCTTCATGAAATCACGAGGGATATGTTCTAAAGCTTCTTCTAGTCAAGATGATAATATCTATACAGTTTATCATGCATAAAATGTTCATTTTCTCCACAACAAACCAAACCCGAAGCAATATTTAAAAATTTTGATTTATACTTGGTCTGAAGAGGTGTATCCTTGATTGGGTTTGACAAACACAATTATGTTGACCCCATGAAGCTTCTCTTTGTCTAAATTTGAATTGAAATTGGCTTTATCTATGAGTTAGGCCAAACAGTGGATTGATTTGGTAATGGGACAGGTTCGAGGCTGTGGGAAGACTTGATTTTGATTGGAGGAGTGTTGTAGAGGTTCTAGAAAGCTTCTAAAATGCTTAGATTTGAGTTTTGAGGGAGTTCATGTTAAGGCTGAAAATTGCCTTGGTTTTAGATTGGGAAGTTAGAGTTTCCTAATGGATTTGGCAAGCTAAGGAGATGAGGGATAAAATGCTTAAGTAATGGAGAACAATTTTTTTGCTGGGAGCAAGAGAGCTTAGGGCCTATTTTGGGAGTTCAATCTCTCTTTAGACATTTTGGGTTGGCCTCTTAAGTATCCATGGGAGGCCTTGGGGAAGCTCAAAGATGATTGGATGAGTTTAGGTGGTTGTTTAGAGAATCTCGGAGGACTATAGAGGATGCATTTGGCCATGGATAGTCAAGCTTTCAATTTCCCATGACGGGCTCATCATGAAAATGGGTACGGTGAAGTGGAGGATTTGGAGAGGGCTTTGAGCTCATTAGAGGAATGGTGAGGTGGATGATAGGCTCAGAATAGGCTTGGATTTACTACCAAGGTTTGGTTCGAAAGGATTTAGGATGAAGGCCATATAGGGTGACATATGTCTCCTCTCAAAGAGAAAAGAAAAGTAAAGATTTACCTATAGTAAAGTGCATTAAAGATGAAAAAAATTGATTTTATTAGAAAAAGATATTCAACATATGTGGGTCAGTTATTTTGATAAACTTTTCAATGAAGTTTCTAAAAATAAAATCAATCTTAGTAATCTTACTATCATTAATAATAATTATTTTTTATTTATCGCCGCATCAGTAAAAAGCAGTTGAGGAGCCTTTAAAGAAAACCAATAGTGGACAGTCTGTAAAACCTAATGATATTCCAATTGATGTGTGGAAATATTTAGGAGATCTGGGAGTTTCTTGGCTTATTAAACTCTTTAATGTTATTTTAAATACTAAAAAGATGATTGAGGAGAGGAGGAAGTGTATTTTGGTCCAATGTTATGAATAAAGAGGATGCACAAGAGTATTCAAATTATAGAAGAATTAAGTTGATGTGACACACTTTAAAATTATGGTAGAAGGTAATCGAACATATGTTAAGACGTATTATAAAAAATTTTCATGATTAGTTCAGATTTATATCGGGCATATCTACCATGGAAGCTATACATTTATTGAGAGGTTTGATAGAGAAGAACATAGTGAATAAAGAGAATCCAGATATGAATTTTATTGATTTAGAAAAAGCTTATAATAAGGTTCCAATAAATATCCATTAGAGAGTTCTAGCAAAGAAAGGTGTTGATGTGACTTATATTCAAGTCATTAAAGATATGTATACTAGTGTTGTTACTAGTTCTCGAACAGAAAGAAGATAGACAAAATATTTTGTCTATTTCAGTTGGATAACATCACGGATCGGGTTTAAGCCCATATCTTTGTGCTTTAGTTATGGATGCTCTTACTGGACATTTACAGGAGTGTAAACTTGGTTTATGCTTTTCTCTAATGATATCCTTATTGTGGACAAGACTAGAGAAAGAGCTCATTAAAAACTTGACCTATACAGGTCTACATTGGAGTCTAAAGGACTTTTTTAAGCAGAACTAAAATTGAATACAAAGATGTAATTTTAGTAGCAATAATTCTAGTGACAAAGTTATAACTCTAGGTGATTAAATTACTAAAGGTGTGAACACTTAGATACCTCGAGTCTATTGATCAAAGTGATGGTGATATTGATAGGAATGTTATTAGTAGAATTTATGTTAGTTGGTTGAAGTGATAAGTCAATCTGATAGAGCTATTTTGTGATAGAATAGTAATGCTTATGCTGAACAAAAAAATTATAAGATGGTGGTGAGAACTGCAGTGCTCTATGGAGCTGAATGCTGGCCTTCAAAAAGAGAAGCATAATACTAAGTTAAGTGTTGTCGTGATGTGAATGCTTAGGTGGATGAGTGGATTTATGCTTAGGGTGACAAAATGCAAAATGAATATATCCGTCATATTGTTGGTGTAGCTCCAGTGGTAGAAACAATTAGAGAGAGTCGTCTTAAATAGTTTGTTCACATTTTACGTCGACCATTTGATGGTCAAGTTAGAAAAGTAGATGTTATAGATTTGACTAATGTTAAGAAAAGCAGAGGTGGACCTAGTAAATTTTGGGCATATTGCATAAAAATGATCTTGATTTATAAGAATTAAATGAAAATATGACACTTAGTAGGACGCAATGGAGAAAAAAGGATTCATGTAGTAGACCCCACTTCGTGGTATAAAAGCTTCTTGTTGTTGATGATGTTGTTACTGTATTTTGCCATGCGCCTGTTCAAAGTTTTATTCCAGATTTCTCAAATTTTTATGATCCGTTTTTGTAGCGATGTTTTAATTTTTATTTGATAGAAGCCAAAGGTGATTTAAATTTCCATCCCGACAACCTATTTCTCCTGCAAATGGATTAGCTTGCCAATTCCAATCTTTAAAAAATCTTCACTTCGTAAAATATTAAATAGAGTGATCTACAAAGTAATGTATGCAAGGAAAAAGTTTTAGAAAACTAATTATTTTATCCAAAGTTCTTCTGAGATCGATTTGCAAGTGTTTTCACATTTGAAAAATAAGAAAAGAAAATATGGCATAAATATTAGCATATCATTATATTCCCAAGATATTTCATTTTTAAAATAAGTTATGATATAGTGATCATCATCAATATGAAATGGCTTGATAATAGGTACTTAAAGATCAGAAAATTTTTGTACTTACGATAATTGAATGATTTAAATATATAATGAACAATATGAACCATATCAGGCAAAAAACAAAAGTCAATGCAGATTTAAAAAGATGTGTTTGACGTTAATAATGATTTTGATTAATACTTTTAGTTTAATCAGACCATGTGTAATTTAATTTATAAATAAGTGCTGGTACTGCAGGAAGTACTGTGTTTTGCTGACTGAAAGTGTAACCTACGAAGTACATATGCAAATACAAAGATTTACAAAAATATTAGCCTGTTTTGGCTTTCCTCTAATTTTGCCAAAAAATTTTGTATAGCTGCCATGGATTTAAACTAGCTTTACTGACTCCATCATATACCTGTGGACACTGTGATGGGTTCTGCAAAATATGCTAAATTCTGTGGAGTTTATCAATAAAAAATTTCATTCTAAAATGTTGTCACATTTAATGATGTGCTGCAAGGTAAAAATTAAATTTTGACGCAAGAATCCATAATGTATAATTTTAGACGTAATATTCAAATTAATTAGTATTATTCCTCCATATAATATAGCCCAACATGACTAACAAACAATTTCAAATGTCAACTCTCACTTCTGTTACTGTAACATCAGCGAAAAGAACAGTAAATCAAAAAAAGAAGATAAAAACTCAAAAGTTTGGGTGAAAAGAAGCAACCTGCAACTTTATTAGGCAGACTGGCAGGCAGCGCGAGCCGTGTAACGTGACAATGTTGTGCTCCCTTGGCTGCAAGACAACACGTCCTGATATACTCCTCGGTCCATACACTCTGAGTACGTGTGTGATAGATGTATTGTGGTTGACAAGACCTCTCGAAAATCCCTTTGTTGACTGAGCCCCTAACCCCAATCTCTCTCTCTGTCTCTTCTCTCTTTCTATGTACTTTTGAACAGAATCTGCAAACACTGGTCTATTCCTACAGAGTGATCTCATACTCAAAACCTTCTGAGCCACATTAATGAACTGTCTTTTTGATAAATTTCATTTGTGCCATTCGTCCAAGTTCTAACATAATTCATACGGCCTCCCCTAACTTTCTCTCTCAAGGAGTCATTCACAATGAAAGCAACCTAATCATTTGATTTGAATATTTCATGTTGGTGAATAACGCATACCTTCCACCGAGCAAGGAGAAATAATATAAATTTATCCCCCTAAGCACAATATGATGCGTTCATATAGAACAGTAAAGGCTGAATTTTCTGCAAGGAAAAATTGTTAAGTATTTGAGTTTTATCATATTTTTAATGTATATAAAACATATAGATACTACTGTACATGCGGGACAAACTTCATTTATAATTTTCAGTGAAAAATTTTAATTACTTTATGTTTATTTTATGCTAATTCCTTTTAGGAAAATTAAAAAAAATGTATTATGAGGCAATTTTTAACTCATTGAAAATTGCAACTGGTTGAATGTATAAGTAATAATAGAAAAGTGCTGTTGAGAAAATAGGGAAAGAGAATTCAAGAATCGACATAAATTAAGAAGAAAGTACAGAGATTTAACGAGATTCGACAATTTGTCTACGTTCTCGGGAGTACAGTGGCGGCTTTCTTTTGACTTCTCCGAAAAGAGTACAAGATCCCATTAAGGTTACAATATAGTATATATATATATAGCACTGGTGTACAATATATAATTACAAAATTACCTTTGTAGCATACCGTGAAGGCTTTGCCCCGCACCCCTAACCCACATACCGCAACTACCTCCGATTCGCTTGCTCGCTCAGCTCCGCTGGCTCGCTCCGTTCCGCTCCAACATTTCTCCCTTATCTGGCATATGAGCATTACCTAACAAATACTTTATGTATCTAAAAATTCAACGTTATCCTTAAGTATGTGACTTTTATTTAATAAGAAAATGGGTTATTTTCAACGATCATCCTAAATTTTAACGTGACATATTGAACAAATATTAACTAAAGGACACTTTAAGGAAATTCCCTTTTTCCTCTACAAGTGTTTGGCGTACGAAATAATATTTTGGTTAAGTTCAAGAGTGCTGTGGACAAAGCCTCACAGCTATGCACATTACTTGTAAGGAATAATATGCCTAATTATGATACCCATTACTCCCATCCTTCTCTCTTTCTCTTTCTTTTACTCTGTTACATGATACTTGGTTTCTGCTGCAACTGCATAGAAAGACGGTTCATGGAGGGGACAAGTGAAAGAACACAGATCGCAATACTGATATAGAGTTGGTTTGATGAAAGGAAGCAAATTGTACGGCCTCCAATGGGAGTAAGAGGGACTGGGTTTTGTGTGGAGTGGGGGTCTACGTATGAAGGCAGTCTTCATCTGGAGATGAAAATATGTCATAAATTAAAATTATATTAATACATATATATATATAAATATATAGTTTTATTAAATTATAACATATGTAACTTATTTTACCAAGACAATAATAAATCAAAATCATTATAGATTGCTATTTTTAAAAGAAATATAAAACTGCCTTACAAAAAAGTGAGCTATGATTCCTTTCAATAATAGTTGTTGTAGCTAAATTAGCTATGCATACCAATGATCATTATTTTCTTAAGCATATAAGGAAATAAAACTTATATAAAGTAGTACTATGCTAAATATATCTTGGATGCATGTCTTTTCTCTTTTGTTTTTATTTGGTGAGCTAACTCGAATTACAAAACCTCTCCTATATGTACTAGAGCGATTAATTTTTTTTGAGATAGAAATAGAAAGCATAGTTTTAATATTCTATAATAGATGCCTAACTATATCCTTTCAAATCTCTAAATTATAACTTTCGATAGGCAAAGCCGATATTATTCATATGGAGCCGAAGCCCATCCTCTATCTTTACGTTTCTTTCTGGTTCTCTTTTTTATGGTTGAGGAATGCAGAAGCAAGGATGGTTTGTGGCTTACTTCTTATACAGGGGAGGAAAGCATATGAGAAGGAAACAAAAGTGGTAATTAATAAAGGCCTCAAATCTATGGAAGCTTAAGCATCACTTTCTTCTTCAGTCTCCACCATATAGCAGAGGGTGAGTACTGTGAAAGAACTACACTTTGGTGAATACAGGTACTTGCCATTATTGCACCATGCTAGCACATAATTATGGCAGGAAGCTCATTCACAAGAATTTCATTAATTTAAGAGAAGGGAGATTGTAAGGCTTGTGGAAGAAATATTTCTAACCTTGGGTAATAAATATTTTCCCAGTATGTTTTTATATTTAGATTATGTTAGTTTTGAGTATTGTTTCGCCCTCTAGAAGTTTCAAAATTAGATCAACATATTAGAAACAAAATAATAATAATAATAATGAGAATAATAATAATTAATTAAAAGAAAAAAAAAAATCATCCATTTGAAAGTAGTTGTGTGCGTTCGATTGGTTCGGATGAATCGGTATTAAAATTTAGCAAACCGATTTGAACCAAAATCCAGAAACCAAATTATCGAACCAAACAAAATTTTGACAAAATCGAACCGGTCTAACCAGAGTTTAGTTTGGTTTGAACGGTTCGGTTTTATATAAACCGAAATATATATTTGATATATAAAAAATATATATTTCCTAAAAACTCTTCATTCGTTTAAAATATCGAACCAATTAAACATTATCCCTACACTGCCTAAAAATATTGCTAAGTAAATTTTGATTTTTGGTTGGTTCGGTAGAAAATTTATTAATACCTAACTAGAAACTGAAAACCAAACATTGACGTTATAAAAATAAAAATCCAAACTTTTAATTCAAAATCAAACAAAATTATTAAATTGATTTGGTTCGGTTTTCTGGATAAAACCATACATTGCACATTATGAACTTATGATTATTTTATTGTCATGATCGTAAAGTTAAATTTTGTGCTGAATAAAATATTTTTCATTGTAGTAAAAATACTTTTCTCGAGAGAGTAATTTCATCTCTCTCTCTCTCTCTCACCGGCCAGCCACACACACACAACCTAGCAAAGAAATATAAATATATTATTTTGTATAATATTGTAAATTATGTAAAGATAAGCTTGTTAATAATTCAAATCATGATAATAGAAACAAAATATGTGCGATAGGTAAAACAAAATTGGTTAAAATAATGTTTGCATTTGAAAATGTTGATTTGAACAAATTCACAATATTAATGAAAGACTAACCTCTTCTTTATGTTTAATCATCAAGGGAGAAGCTAGGCTAAGAAGAGAGAAGAAAGGATGACACAAAGGCTTCCAAAGAAAGTTTGGTGTGTGGATGTGATAAATTGTATAAAATTATGCATTTTTAATAATTTAAAGTCTAATTATGATAAATGATGGTATGACATCATTTCTAATCCTGATACTTAGACACAATAACTACAATAATTGGTGTATGAGAATTTAGGCACTCTTTAGGCTACATGATTTTTAGGAGGTCATTAAAAAGCTATGATGAGTCAAAAGATAACTCAACACTATCCTATCTACAGTATAATAATTTCAAGGATCAATAAAAATGGAGTTAAAAAGCTCTCTTTCTCATGCATGAATAGTAGTTAACGTTTTTGTAAGACATCAATTGCTTTCTTTACTAAGAATACACAGGAAAAGCTCAAAATCTCTTATATAATAAAAAGTAGGCAAAATTAAAAAAAGTGGGAGTTCAAAATTTAAGGGGACATTTTCCGTTATTTCAAATGGAAGAAGTTGAGTCAGTTTCTAACAACTTGTTTAGTAGTGTTTTTTTTTTAAATTTCTATGCAATCTAAGGAATGATGAAATTATATGAATGAAGAGATATTCATTATTTAAAATGAAGTAATGAGCCCTCAATATGAATATATGGGCTCATTACATTAACTAGTCCATAATTCTTTGAAGGGATCTCTTAATTTTTGAGACGGTTGCTCAAAGATGTTATCCAAGGCTTATCCACTATAGTTTACAAGTAAATTGAATAAGGAGATGGTGACCAGGGTTGTTTCCATCTTTTTTTTTAATAATTTCAAGATAATAAAAAAGAATCTTCAAAATTTAATTTCAAAATTAATAATTTTATTACTATCATTTAGAATGTACATTTTGATGAAATGAACATATAGTAAATCAAGAATTTGTTGCAATTTCATTAAAGTGAAAAGAAGAAGAAAATGTATCAATCAAGATGAAGAACTCTACTAATGGATGTCCAGCAGAAAAAAATATATGAAGATTTCAACAAAAATGAGTCGTCACCAAATAAATTGTTGTCACAAATGAGTTGATGATTATCTTAAAAGCTAAATAATTATCATTAATAAAATATACCAACTATAATCAGAGACCAAGAAGAGCTATCAAAAGTTAGAAAATGAGAAAGAACTATCTTAGTACCAAAATTCATTTCCCGTTATGATGCATAATATAATAGAAAGAATTTTGAGGAAGATCTTGCAAAGCAATAGTATTTAACATTAACTTTCTTTGTACATTTTGCATATCTTATGTCAATGTCAATAGAAACCATATCAAGTTCATCTATCTGAGTATCATCAATAAATTTGACCAAGAAGGTAGAGAAGCTGAGCTCACCAATATCATGTTATGTTAATTAATGTTGAAGTGAATATAAACCTGCTATGAAATGAATTGATACAAGTATTTCTTCAACATATTTAGATGAGATAACAAGATTGTTGGAAGTAGTGTTATGGCTTTAATAAGGATAGTGAGAGAACAATTTATAAAGTAAAAATAGCATTTAGAGATTGATAGTAAGTGAGGGAAAAGTTCCCTTAGAGTGTGTTAAACTTCAAAAGTAGGGTTTTAATAAGAAAATTTTCATTAATACTATCAAGTGAATGAAGACTAATGATCACCAGCAAAGTAAAAATAAATATATAATACTATATACTAAAAATCTAAATTTTTATATTGGATGGGGTGCTTGCTAAAAATTGTGAGGAACATAGTTTATCTTGAGTGTTGTATTCTTCATTAGGAAATGTTATTAAAGAAGCATCATTATTTAGTTGGGCTTGGGGATTGCTATTTTTTGGGCATATAATATATATGAATAACATTATGAATGTTTTGAAGCTGTGAGCTTTTCATGATATATTATCTATAAATTGAAATATTGCAACTATAAAAATTATAATGAGAGTACAAACTTGGTCCTTAATTTTGTTCTAGAAATCGTTCACAAATGTATAAATTCATATTTACTCAAAAAAACTTTTATAAGATAGTTTTAGACTAGGAAATCTTGCTATTAAAGACTAAGATATGCATCTTAAGAATACATCCATTAAGTCGTGGCAAGAAAAAAAATTCCAATGAAATATGATAACCTCATAAAAAAGGTAAACTTCTAAATAAAAAAGTTTAACCAAACAAGAACATTAAGTGATTCCTTTGAGTAATCAAAATTTGGAGACCACTTAAATAATCTCTTTACTAATTCATCGATCAATATCGATTTTCTCATAATGAAAATAATATAATCTTCAACATGATTGGGTAAAATACTATGTAAATGTAGCACATAAAGAAAATGTTTCCTGTTAAAATAAATTTTAATAAATATAGTTGCATATAAAACATACCATAATGAATCAAATTTGTAATTTTACCTGAGATTATAGATAATAGAAAAAGCTATTGATTGGGAATAAGATAAGGAAGCATTGGCATTACCTAAAATAATGTAGAGCAACCATAAACAAAGTAAAGAATGACACATAGGAAATAAGCAATAAGTTGAAGTATGTACTTGAAGAACATTAATGATAGGGGTAATAAAGGTTAGCCCTAGAGGATAGCTCAATGATAATGTCAAAGAGTAGAGAAAATTATGGACATCGACTTTAAGTGGCTTTGAAGCCCAATATAGATATATAGTACACTATTGATAGTCAAAACTAACTAGTTATTGAGAAGTGTTGTAATAATATAAAAAAGATGAAGATCAAAATTATTATGTGAAGTATGTAGGATAAGGAGAGAAGCACTAGATTTGAGGTGGTCAAGAAACTAACAATCGATGAATGGCTGGAGGATTAAGAAGAGAGCAAGAGCTTGATGCAGTAATGGAGCTTTATAATTGGTGGCAATGCAAAACAAAGAAAGTGAAGTAGCAAAAGATATATAACTGTGATTTTTATGGTTTCATAAGGAAAAAAAGGACAATGGGTATTGAACAAGTGTCATGTATATTGAAGAAACATTCATGGAGAGGAATTACTTGTAATTGGTTTGTGTATAATTAAATAGTACATGAAAGTATATATGTGGCAAGTTGATTGGTTAGATATATGAAAATGAATTTCTTGAATAAATCTAACTTTTATAGCAAGTAAAAGAAAAAAAAAGAAATAGCTATGACATAGGAGAAAGGTTTATAATAAGTTGTCTTATAGGTTTGGTGGAGATATTTTATTGAATGGAATGGATATTTATCATATATCTCAAAAGATTTTTATCTAACAATTAGATGTGTTATTTGAAGAATAATATACTACCCCAAGCAATAGAAATATTACTTTAAAATGGATTTAATCACACGAATGAGGAAAATATTCAAGATTTATGGGTATGCAGAGCAAGAGATTTTTTTCCTACCTTACGAGTGTAAGGTAATTTTTTTTAATATGGGGTATCATATATGGGAGCCATCATACATATTTAATTACATATTAAGAGCTATGGCTCCCGAGAATACTCTCGATTAAAGCGATTGCTTTTATTTGTATATGATTGTATGATAAGTGAGTGTAAGATTAATGTTTTAAGGCTCGAATTGATAGACTCGGATTTGAAAAGATTTACTTTGAATTGAGATATTGAGATTTACGGTTTAATGACAACGTGTCATGGTAAGGCCTATGATATGGGTAATCCAACTTTGGGATGAAGGTTTATCTTAACGATTAGAATTTTGATTTTGTTGAGATAAAATTGAGTTTTGAATTTGGAAATTGCATTTGGTTTGAAAAAATTTATTTGAATTGGTGTTGATCTGGTATTAATTGATCTCTGTTGATTGAATTTTACTTGAAGAGAAATTAAATTGAGTGAATCACTTAAACTAGGAAACTTGATTTAACTTAATTTCATTTGAACGTTTGGTTTGACATAATTTGATTGAAGTGATTAGGATTTTGAGGAGGTTTTGAAATTTAGTTTTGGATTATTAAATGGTTTTGAATTTTGGTCTTAGATTTTAAGCGTTGGGCTTTAAAAATTTTTTTGAAGTCTGGTTTAATTTTTAAAAGAAGTAGAGTTATGAAAAGATATTTTGAAGTTTGGTTTTATTTTGAAGAGGGAGTTTGATAGGTTACAAAGAAGACTTTGAATCATAAGCTAAGGGGAACATATAGTTTTGAAGGCTTTCTTGAAGAAAGTGAAGCTTTAACCCTAAATTAATCCTAGACATTATAAAAAGTTAAATATGTAGACTAACATACTTATTAGGTATAATTCCCCAGATCAAGATGCTCAAGGCTTTCCATAATTTGAATGCTTTAGAATCCCTAAACTATTAACCAACATGATAGTTGGAGGCCTCTACTGTTACAATAGCTTTGTTGAATAGAGGTGGCTTTGTCATTAAACTTGTGTTACTTCATCTTAGGTCAACTATATAATAAAAGGGGGTTAAGATTGTTTGTTTTATATATTCTAATTCTTAGGACTAACTAAGGGTGCCTCCTAAAAATTTAAATCCAGGTTTCTATACTAAACTATTCTAGAGTGTATGTGATCTTAGGTTTTATTTCTAAGTGGCTAGCCTAATGTTCACCGTTGTTATGATGATTTAAGTTGGTAAATTTTTTAGTTATTTTGGGGATTTGGTATTAAATTTATTATAGAACTAGTTTCAACAATGACATTATGACCACTAGTTTTCATATCAATATATATCATACATAGATTTTTGATACAATAAAACATTATCAACGATAGATCTATCACTAAAAAACATTTATTGGTTGTGAGAAATAATTTTAGGCAAGATATTACCTAATATAGGATATATATATAAATTTAAAAACTAGCTTATTAAAAAAATACAGAGACTTACAAACCTAAAAGAAGACAATCTTTTTGGATTAGTTTTCTTCAAAATGTGAATTATAGATGCGCTAGTGAAAAACTAAGATATCAGAGACCAAATAAATCAGTTTTTAATAGCAAATATAACATCCCATTGAACAACCAAACTTTTTCTGAAATCACTTTGTGGAAAAGAGATCTTGGCTAGCAATATAATCACAATTCATGGATAAAATAGTATAATATATCATTTCATAGGATGGGAAAGCTACAATGTCTTGGTTATCTTGATTCAAGAAAATAAAGAGAATGAAGAAAGAATTGGTAATAGTAGACGGGACTCTTGAAGTTCTTAAAAGATTCAAAAAGCAAATATAAGCAAAATTAGCTGCCACATCATCCTTACAAAATTCAATGATCCTCATTATATTTACTTTAATGAATATGATTGACAACTTTCCTATTAAGAAATAGGGAATGAAAGTATTTAGTATTTTTGTTTCCTTCCTTAATATGTTCACAAGGCACTTTTTGTTCCAAAAAGTTTCTTCCATATCTTTAAGTTTATTTAAGATTTTCTCTAGCATATAGAATGTATTGATTAAGAAGGTGAATAAACTTTTTAGGCACTTGATTTTTAAAGATTATTACTTGATTTTCAGCTACAAAAATATTAATGAAAACAGTTTTAAAATAACTTTCATAACACCAACTTAAAACTTATGTTACTCTTTCTGATTTAAACAAAAGTCTAGCCATACCTTGAACATTGCTATTATGAGACAATAGAGCACACGAATTAGAATCGAGAATATCAAGAAAAGAAGAATCTAGAAGCCACACGTTTTGGAACCTAAATCTAAAACCAAATATTGAGAATTATCATTGGCAGTTATAAGAATGGGAGAATGGTATGAACAAGTTCTGCTCAAGTGTTCATCATAAGTAATAGAAAATTTGGATAACTAAAAACCATTAAATATAAAATTGTGAATTTTTTACCAAAATGATTATTACTCCAAGGAAAAATAGAGTCAAATAAACCAAGATCATTCAAGCTATACAAAAAACTAGCAACATTAAAACTATCCATAACATTAATATTAGGAGCAGTACCATAAAGACATATATTAGAATTAGAAATATTGTTGAAATCACCACTCCCATACTAGAGCCATCAATACTAGAAGCAATACTTCTAAGTTGATTCTAAGAACTAGAATAAATATAAGAGTTGTAAATGAAATAATTAATCGAAGTAATTTTACATTGGAGAAGTTGATAAAAAATCTTCATAACATATATTTGAAGCCACTGTTTCCAAGAGGCCCAAATTTTGTTAGAGGAGTTAGAAAAAGCATGTTGAAAACCAAGTCTCTTAGAACTACTAGTAATTTTAGATTTAATAACCATATGTTCAACAAAAATAAGTAATGAAGTACTGTTAAACCTACGTAAGCTCTTAGCCCTATTCCTAATATTAGTGGATCCATTCCCTCTCACGTTTAAAAATATGAAAGAAACCATTATGCTTTGGTAGGGCTGGAGGCTTTATGAGATTTATCAATCCTAGGAGTTCATTCAAGATGTTGTTTACCTCTTTAGATTTTTCCATGTTATTTTTCACTCACCCTTCACTTCATCCCAAGTTGAAGGGTCTACATGAGAAATATTTTGACTTTCAACAACATTGATAGGAATAATAACGGAAACAAAAGGCTCAACTTCCCCTTATCCAAAATTAGTACATTCTTATTGAAATTTAAATTATTATCTACCAAAAATATTAATTTCAGAGAATTTTGTATTAACATGTTGTGCACAAAAGGAGAACTATCTAAACACTAAAAGTTAGAAATAAAAATATTTTTAGTAGGAAAAATATTGGCCTCATTTACTATAACAACCTCATTAGCCACACAGAAGAAGATAAACTAGCATCACCAGATTCCATAAGACATAAGGAGTAGAATAATTAGGTAGATCAAAAGATGCACCAATTTAATTTTTAAGAAGAGGTACTTTAGATTGAGTTTGATTACTAGGAACTCAATATTTCTATGATCTACAATCCCAATCTCACCACCATTACAAGTAACAATCATATTGGAGAAATTATCAATCATTTCAGCATTATGTTTAGATGAGCTAGGAGTATCAACAAAAAGGAGTATTAGTAGGATTATTAGAAATCTCAATACCGGGTATGATAAACTAAAGTATTAAGTGGGGTTAAGTAGAAAACACTTTGAAAAAATATGACATTTTAATCTTCAATGTGTAGAAAATAAAATAAGATTTTCCAAAACCACACTCTAAGTAAATTGATATTGTTCTAATCCAAACAAGTTTTCTCCACCTAGTTTCCTAGAAACATCCACTGAACTAAAACTCTCGCAACTAATGTTCTAGAGAGAGAAGCAATAGGATGATAAGCTTAGAGAGCTCTTCCATTGAAGGAAGCTGCAACATGCAAAACTTGGTGGATAACAAGATGTGACATAATATTAGGAAACAAAATCCAAATAATGATAGGAGATTCCTTCTTAACATCGAAAAACAAGTCCATTTAATAATCACATTTAATAGTTAGAGATGTAATATGATCTACGCACAAAAACACAACAATAATCAAGATCATTCTCAAGTTTAATAGAGATATGCAAGCATCAACTAAACCAACAGAAAGCGGACCAAAGAACTTTTAATTGCTACCATAGAAGGATGCTTGAAGGAAAGTATTTAATATATATAAATATCCTCTCAAGGTTTAAAGATTAAGAGAGAAGCAACACTAACTTCTATGAGAATTTTTTGAGTGAATTTGAGAGTTAATAAAAACTTCATTTTATATGATAAATTTATGTTATCAAGTGAACATAAGAAAATGTAGTGATAAAGCTAAAAATTTATTGAATTAAATAAACTTAAATAATTTTTTTCTATAGGTTAATAGAAATTAACAAATTTACACTTTACATTAATATTCATGTCAGTTAATGGTTCTAAATCAAACATATTGAATTAATCAAAGTTCAAACCTTATTCATTCAACTAATATATTTTTTGGTTTTTAATCTATAGGTCTCAGATCACATTAATCTCAAAACACAATAATCATGCATTTCTTTAAATCCATGTTGGTTTAAAACCTTTAACTAAGTTTATGCTAATCTTTAATTTTATTATCTATCTACTTATCGATATATAGGGACTCTTTAAAACTCCCCTATATCAGAACTTGATTTTTTTCTTAGTTTTTTGCTTTATACAGTTCCTTTCCAGCTGCCTCTATGCTTTTGTGTTTTGCTACTTTAGCTTTAACGGTCATTTCTGGCACTCCTTCTAGGCAAGACCACTCTGGTATCTTCCCTTCTTTGCAGGCTGTCTTCACTGTCCATTGCAGGTTGCTTTTGCTTTGGCTACCAGGGATTCTCCTTTTGGCTCAACATGTTTTGGAAACCTTTTCAAATGTTATCGATTTGTGTGTTTAAAGCTCATGTCTTCTGTGCTACACTTTTGGACTAATTCTGAGCACGCAGGTACCTCCACGACCACCACTTCTGCGGCTATAGGGCAGAAAATTTTTAATTATGTTCGTTTTTCATGGCCCTCCAAGTGCACTAGAAATATATTTTGGTTCTGCCTTTTCTTTATATTTGGTTTCAAGATCTTTAAAGTATCTTACAACTCAGTTTTGGATTTGCTTCTCCTTTTGTTCTTAGTGTTCTTTTGTATTTTGGAGATTTTTTTGCGTGAGTTGTAATGAGGGAAGTGGAACCCTTACGGGTGAGTGTTACTGTATTTTCTTTTTGGTTTTAGAATGGGATCAACCTCGTAGGGAGCCACCGCTGCTCTTTCTCCCAATGTGTGTGTGTGTGTGTGTATATATATATATATATATATAGGGCACCTAATAAAAATAAGAAAATAATTTTTATACTCATTAAAAAAAAGATCGATACTCATAGGTTAAGAACATGGCCCATGATGTCATCTAGATATAAATTAATAGTTTTTGGTGTTATTCTATCTGTGAATAAAGGAATGAAAGTATTTCTTTGGAATAAATAAGAAAATTTTATTATTAATCTTTTTTTTTCACTTTGGGTTACCCTTAGAAACATTTTCTTAGGTTCTTTTTTTGATGATTAGGCGTTAACTTTGATGTTTGGTAGGAAATCAACTAGGAAAGTAAGAGATTGAAGTGACTAATGGATTGGGCTACACTGACACTCTATGAACTAATATCTAAAGTAAATAGCAGTGTAACTTCCCTCATGGGTTTGACCCTCCTATTGTCAGACAAGTTTAATGAATTTTGACATAAAAGCATAACTATATATTAACTACTCACCTCCACTGCTAACTACACTATTTTCCCGCTGAAACCAGAAGCATACAGCTACTATTTATAATAAAATAGACAGTGAGAATCCGTTGATGGCGAACAATAAGTTTAATAAAAATCCATTATAATTGAACTACATTCATAAAATCTTATTAACAAGATAAAAACAATAACAAAATATCTGCCTTTTTTCTTGCTTTTTTGCCATACAAATTGATTCAGATCCCATAAAATTTGCTTCCCACAACAGCCTATGATTATGGTGAAGTCAAAAATATATCATATGATGATGGTGATAAAAGAAAGCATTTGCAAGAAGACAAAAAGATGGTATTATTGATGTTGACGAGAGGGTTTAGACTTTGCAGATGGTAAATAGTAATAAATGAGCGTCATCCAATTTTATATTGTCAGAAAATTGCAAATCCAATTAACAAAAATATGATAAATTTGCAGAGGACTTGTGCTGATGAAAATGGAACGCACAAAATCATCTCAAACATCTCAAAAACTGATCATTTGGCATATAATTACGCATAAATGAGTATTTTACACATAACAATGATGAATTATAACTGTACTTATGCAACAAATTTCTTCTATTTGAAATTTAATCACAAGAACCACAAAGAATGTTGAATGTATTGGTCTGACATTACACTTGGGGGCTTTTTCACTTCCTTCTGCAAAGCTCTTTCAATCTTCGAATGCCCATTTTTTCATATCTTCATTAATCAATAATCTCCCAACCTTTAATCATAATGCTAAATGCCCTAAAATGATAGCTTTCCTTGACAAATAGTTAATCTTCATACATCATATTAATCAGTCACACAAACTTCGAGATATATATATATACACACCTTATGTCTGAAAATCCATCATTCCTTCACTTGAAGCACTCCTCATAGGATATTTATCCCCAAAACATCCAGAAACTAATGCATGTATACCCACACAAGACAGAGAATCAAGGAATGAAACTTATCAATTCGTGAGAAATTTTTAGGAGATATTTAAACTTTTATTTTTTTGTTACTCTGAAAATAAACTAAATACCAACAACCAGCAAAAAATTTTAAAAAAAAATGACACAGGAAGTCAGACTAAAACGCAAGGAAGCCATGACCAATGAAACAAAACAAATTCTTTTCCTTTACAGGCCTAACATGCTAATAAATATTTCTCAGTTCCTCTATCCATATCCACTTTTAAAACATCAACACTACAACATGCATCCATAAGCCCATTTCTCACTAAACTCAAATCCATATAAACTCCTCCTTAAGTCCCCATTAAAGTAAAGCCAAATGTAAACTCTCCCAAACAAAGTGAAATCTATCTTCTTCCTCTCAAATCCTGCTCAATCTCAGAAGCAGGATCATCATCCTCCTCAAAACAATCGATGCCATAAGCTGCATGGCCTTGTCCAAACGCCTTGATATGGTCCTTAAGAGATCTCTTGTGCTTAAAATCAGATCCACAGGTGCAATACCACAGCTTCCCACAGTTCTTCTCATGTGTCCTCCAATCCCCACGAACGGCGAAAGCTTTGCCGCACTTACGGCACATGAAAGGCTTGATGCCGTGCTTCCGCTTGTAATGCGTTTGAAGCGTGCGGAAGTCTTTGAGCGGTTTGGCTCTGGGATGGTCAATGTTGTTGCGGCAGCCAGCCGCGCAGCAGTAGCAAGGTAGCCGTAGCATAGCCGTTGGTTGTGTGCCTCTAAGGGACTCCGGCCCTTTCCTGTATTGCGAGCCATGACCCCACATGTGCATCTGCATTTATATCATTAATAGCCATTGATTAACGTAATGAATGTAATAGAATGATTTGTTATACATGAGACAGTGGTGATATTGCATTATATATATATAGTTTTTTAATGGTGGGTAGAAATTATATATTAATATTAAAAAATAAAAATGTTGAATGGTATCTGGTGATGAGAAAATATAGAATGATTTGAGGATCAGATTTGGAACAAAATGACAGACTATGTTGTTAAAATTAAAATTTTAATTGTGGATGTAGCTACCATTTTTAATAAAATATAATAGGCTTTAATTAACAAAAGATAATTAAGCTATATTGTCAGCAAATAAAAATAGCATACTGATAGTCTTCACTGACAATTAATTTATGAAGATGCAATGCAAGAAAGAAGGCTAAAACTTAGGTCAGCTGAACACTATGATATTTGCCTGTTCTGGTAGTTAGGACTATTTCCCATTTGTTTGAGCACTATTTGTTGCTTTCATAAAATTTTTTTTTTTTCTTACCCTTTCATCCTGAGATAAAATCATATAAGAATAACCTCATTCAATTTTTTGGATCAATACTAGCTCATGATTTTAGTATATATGTGATTATTCAATTAAAATTGTTGATACTATTAAATACTCCTAAAAGTCAAAAAAATGAAAATGATACATATTAATGGATTATGCTAATCTAATAACTTCTTTTTCATGAAATGAGCCTCCTTATGTATACCAGACCTATGTATTAGAGCTTTGTTTGCTGCTAGCTATTCACGCAAGCATATTCAACTCACATTGCAGTTCGTCAGGTCCTTAATTACAAACTACAAAAATTTAATTTCAGATGGAGAAGATGTGCACACATAGTTCATAGTATAGCTCACCTCGAACTCAGCTCCAAAATTCCATAACAAAGAAAAAGCTAAGGGTGGAAAGCCATACAAAACTTTGGCTGGAAAGACATACACAACTAGGGCTGCACGACATGTAAGAAACTACCAAAGACTGATGAGCTTGACAAGAGCATACTCAGATCTCTCTCTCTCTATCTCTATCTCTTAGAGAGATAGAGAGAGAGAGAGAGAGAGAGAGAGAGAGAGAGAGAGAGAGAGAGATCTGGATTGGCAGAGGTGGGGGAGGGATTCATTTAGGCAGTAAGAAGTGAATTTTTCTACAATGATAGTGAAGAAGCGCAGCAGCCAAGGAGCAGTGAAAGCAAAACTCCAAAAGTGCCGAAAAGCATGTGAGGAACAAACATACATATTCTTCTTATGTGCGGTTCAATCACATAAAAAGAAGGGTATGATAAGAGTCACTGTTTGTTGTCTTCCTCTTCAGAAATAATACACGTCGTTAACTTAGTTAAATATATATATATATATATATATAGTTTCTCTAGAGTGAGAAGAAAGAAGGCGTGAGAATTGTGACCTGCATGTTATTGTATCTGTTGAAGGTTTTACAGCAGACTGGGCATGAAAACTGTGTGGGGCCAATGAGGATCTGCGAAGGGGTTGGGATCCAGTATTGGCCTTTGGTGAGCTTGCCAATAGTAGGGCAACCAAGTGGGATGTTGATGTTGCTGCTTCCATCCTCATCATCTTGTTCATGATTGTGGCCTTCCTCCACAGTTGCAGAAGAAATTCTGGAGATGAGATCAGCAGCCGTGGGACTCGGGAGACCTATGTGGAGAGCAACTGTAACTGCACCTTCGGTCTCATCTTCTTCCTCATCGTATTCAAAGGTGGTTCTTTTCTTCTTTGACTCTGCTTCGGCTTCGATTTCTTGGACGGTAAAGGAGGAGTTCTCCCCCTCCTGAAGATGATGGTTTTGAGGGCTTAGCTTGAGGAGGGGAAGGGCTTCTCTTAGGGGAGGGGAAAGAGGGGGAGATTGGGGTGGATTGGTGTTGGTGTTTTGAAGGAAGTTGTTGTAGTTGTGGTTGTAATTGGTGTAGTAGTTGTAGGAAGGGAGAGAAACTGATGATGGTTGAGGAGGGAGAGGGGGAGGGAAGGGTGGATTTGATGTTGAGAAAGGATAATAGGAGAAGTGTCTCTTGAAGAAATGGGAGTAAGGGTCTGCCATGGCTTGTTGTGTGAGCTTGAAGGGATGCAGAAAACAAGGGTTCAAGACTATTATAGATTCTTCGTTTATTGTGTGTATCTGTGTGTCTCATAGAGAGAGAGAGAGAGAGAGAGAGAGAGAGAGAGAGGCAACAGTTAATGAGAGGGGAGGGGGAAAATGTCACGACAAGAATTATATGGGGGAGAAATGAGGGGGAGAGAGAGAATGGCTGAGAAAGGGGAATGGGAAAGTAAAGGAGAGGGGGAGGAGGGAGTCTGAAAGAGAGAAAAAAATAAACAAGAACCAGGTTATAATTTAGTCAGTGCAGAATGGATAAAATTCCAAACAGAAATTCCTGTTTGAAAATTGATAAATCAAAATCAGTCATTATGTATTGTCAATTGAGTTGAATGTCTGGCGTAAAAACCATGGACTTGTGAACTTTATTTCCCTAACCTTAATAGAGATTAACTATTGAAATACATAAAAATATTTTATATCTACATGATCTCTTAGAAATTAAAAAAGAAGAGTGAACACAAATCTAGAAAGAAACATAGGGATTTAACGAGATTCGACAAATAAGCCAATGTAACTAAGAGTACATCGGCGGCTTTTCCACTCTAACATCTGTTTATTATCTAGTATATGAGTCATACCTAACAAGTAATTCTTAAGCATTTTCCATAGGATTTCTTTAAGCATGGATTCTTATATGTTTAATGCAAACCCTCGGTCAGCTAACTACTTGATTAGTTTAAATTAATTTCAAATCTTTTTAAAATCAAATTTTTAAAAAATAATGATAAATATTTTGTATAATGAATGTTATAGAGCCTTTCATCTTACATATCAGGGTTCGAGAAAATATTGTGCGGTGAGTATATGTATTGACAACGGTCCGATCATGTAATATTCTTTCTCTAACTCACCTCTATAGTCTAAACACTATTCATATATGAGGTGCTGGCCAAACATTTTAAATTTATATAATCAACCTGATTAATGAGATGAACTATATTAATTTGTGATACTAATTTTCTTGGATGTAAAATAGTTATTTACAACAAATTGTTAGTTATTTTTATATGAAATGTATGTGCAAATGCTCTGATTTATAATTAACATAGAAATAATTTTTAGGAATAAAAAAAAAGAAAAAAAAAAGAAAAAAAGAAAAATCAATTTAAACCATATTTACTAAGTTTTATGTTTCACTAAAAAAGTATTGAGACTACAAGTGAAGGGCATCCGACCTACTACATTGTCGACCCTTCATGGCATTTGTGTCCACTTCTTCAATGTTTCCATGTTGACTTTTGTTTTGACAAAATGGATATCATTTTTGGGAGATAGGATTAATTCCCTTCTGGAGTACCAAATTGAACTTAGCATCCATTTCCATCTCTAGCCGTATTATATATGGAAGTTATTCATAGAAATCAAATAATATTATTTTTTAATCATCCCATAAAAACATTTCATTTTAATAAAAAATTTTGGCATCTTATACTTAAATAAAGATATCATAGAATTAGCTTACATTTCATTTCAGACATTCCCTAGTGAATAAATTTCTATTTCTTCACTCTCCTTTAAATTTCATATGAAGAATCTAAAAACTTAGGGTTATTTATTTCTAGCAAAGTTAGTCTACCAAAATATAATCAAGTGCTTATTCATATCGTGCGAATGACTTCCTTGTTTTCTTTTTTTTCCGAGATGCTTACTAAAATGCATAGATCCTCCGGTCGCTGGTAAAATGTCGACGATTTCTTATGATGATTCTTAGATAATACCCTTTTTTTGATGGTACAATGTAGTAGAGTCTTCAATCACTATTATTTGGTTGCCTTTTTTACATTTGCATGCTCATTTCATAGACACATATATTCAAAGAAGTTTTGTTTGTATATGTCAAACTTATTAAGACAACCATATTTATTTATTTTGGGAATGAGATTTTAGTGCTTTAGAGAAGCATGATTTTATTTAAAATATATATTTTTATTTGAATTTATTCATTATGTTACCCAAACTGTATTTATAGAACCTATTAGGTCTCAAATCAACCTTGGGTAAAAGAAAGAGGGCGGGGGAGGGGGTATGGGGGACGGAGGGACCAAGCAGGAGAGGGAGGGAGGGAGAGAGAGAGAGAGACTTTCCTGGAATTTTTTTTACTACATTAGATATACAATATTAAATGTACTACACTTAATATTTGAACTTATAATTATATACTTTTTTTTGCTATCAGAGAGGTTATATACAGGAAATACTTGTTAGTTTATTCAAGGCCATGTTTTCCTGTTAATGCTTTCGCTGCTGAGTTGTTTTCTGTACTTTGTTGTTTGATGGTGGCTAAGAAGATGCATTTCTAAGTATTTAGCCATTGAGATGAATTCCCTCACTGCCTCCAAGGCTTGTATTATGCTTACCTGTAAATGGGAGGGAGTGAATATTTGGAATCGTATTCACAAACTTCTAACTCACATCAACATTGTTTGGACACAAACACATAGAGAAACTAATAGACCAGTTAATCATTTGGCTAAATCAGTTGTGGTTGCTACAGAGTCATCTCTTAATACCTTTGTGAATAAATAACTTATACTGTTAATTCATGGGGATGGTTTGTATTTATCATTTGTTCGAATCATCCAATATAATATAAAACCTATCTAATCCCTTATATTGATGCTTATCTTTATATTTACCTTGTATTTTTTGAATGATCATATATGGATATTGCTTCCTTTATATATATATATATATATATGAATATAATGATTAAGAAATTGATGATTGGTATCTTAATAATTGTCTTTAAGATGTTGCCACTCTTAGATTGGCAAGTTTGTTCTAAGTCATTTATAAGAGTACCCTTGGAGTAGGTGAGTGCCCTTTTGTATTTGATAAGAGCTTTTCTAATTCTTACTGTCTAATTTAAGTGATTGTCATGTTTAAGTCCAGTGCATTCGTTAGGCACCCTTTTAAGCTTTGTTTTGCCAAGCTTGGTTCGCTGCTTTCCATTCCAAAATATGTGATTATAAGAGCCTAAAAGTGTGATTGGGACATAAGTTAACATTTTTGATAGGTTTGAATGTTGGCGTCGGATGCCAAATGGCAAGTTGTTGGTCGCTTTAAAAAAATATGTTTAATTATATATATATATGTGTGTGTGTGTGTGTGTGTGTGCGCGCGCGCGCGCGCGTGTGTGTGCGTGTGTGTGTGTGCGTGTGCGTGCGCGCTCGCGTAGCATTTTAATTGTGAAAATACGACGAGCAATGCGCCTACTCCGAGAAATAGACACATTCCTCAATAGTGAGGCTCGATTAAATAAAGATTGGTCTGATCCGTAATTTTGTTCCTTGTATTATGAACCTCTAATAAATTTCAAAGTATAATTTAGTTAAATTGAAATTAAAAAATATATTATGCATCAGTGAATTGAACGAGTTACTTCAAAAAATTTTGAAATATGTCAGAAATTTTTCTAAATCTTCTTGCTTACAAGAGTCGTCATCTATGTTCAAACTTTCGATAAATAATGTGCTCTCATCTTTGTTATTTGAATGTTGGAGTAAATTAGCATCATTCTGAATAAAACCTTAAAAAATGACATAATTCTTATGTATAACAAATCTACATCCTAAACTCCAATTTGTCCATACATTCCACTCAATTTATGTCACATATCTAACACCCAAACATCAATTTTTGCATAAAAACCACACAATGCTTATGGATTACAATACCATACCCTAAACTTCAATTTTTTTTACATTAGAGAAAATTCTCTTTTTGAATATTAGGAGATGCATATAAAGCATTTTTGGAAATATTTTTTAGAACTAATAAATTAAATGAAATAATTATAAATTTTATGATAAAATTTTTAAAATATTTACTAAAATAAAAATATAAGAATTATTAAAATTTTTATCAAACATGTAAGTTTAAGATTTAGAGGATATATATATATATATATATATATATATATATATATATATATATATATATATATATATATATATTCCATTGAGATTTACCAGTTTTATTACATGAATGAAATTTATTTGACTTTGATAAAGAATTCTACCATCTGTAAGTGGGGAAAATTTTTTATCTTGACTCCGTACATAGTTCTACGTGTGGATTCCCAGTAATATACCATCATGTGTGTTATATCGGACACACCTAAAAATATATGAAAGTAGAACTGCAGACTCTGCAATAATCTCGAATAACGCCGAAAATAACATCAGAATAACCTCTGTGGTGTTATTTCGAGGTTATTGAAGTGGAATATATGAATCACACTTCAATGATCTCGAAATACATCATGGATGTTATTTTAGGATTATTTTTGGGTTATTTCGGGTTATTAAAGTGGAATATATGAGTTTCTTGTCAAAAACCAAGAAATGACCCCTAAACAACCTTCGCGGTGTTATTTGGGGTCATTAAAATGAAAAATGCGGAAGTTGTTTTGCTCTATTTTTGGGTTATTGAAGTGAAATATATGAGTTTCTCTTTAATATCTCCGAAATAATCCAGCAATGGCATTCACGGTTCTACTCCAATAACATCAAAATTACCTCTGTGATATAACACTCATTACAGTATATTATTGGAAATCGCATGTAGTATGCACGTCCTACTCGTAAGTTAGTGATTAAACAAATAAAAATAAACTAATTTAAGGATTTCTAGTTTATATATTTAAAATATGTAATTTTCATTTTCAACTCATGAGCTCCTATGCACACACACGCAAAATTATAAAAATAGTAATTTTTTTTAATAAAAAAGTAATTAATAATTACCAAAAGATTAATAACAAACTCAAGATAAAAAAATAAGTCCTATCCACATTATGTCTCAATCACGCCACGAGTGTCGAGGACAAAGAATTAGAATTATAGCCCGTGATATACTTATTTTTCGTAATTTATTTAATGATATTTTATTTTAAGGATTAAAAAAAATAAATAAAACTTCGTTGGGATGGTGAAGGCTTCTCCCCATCACGGCATTTACTTCGGTCGGCGGGAACTCTGGTCGGCCCGGCGCTATTGGACCGAATAAGTCGCCCTAACATTCGGCCCAACAAACGGTTCCCGTTTCAATACCGTTAAGCTCGGCTTGAATCGACGCCGCTCGGCTACACTCGCAGTTTTCGTCTGTCTGCTGCCTAAGCTTCTTTTTGCCTACGATGCATCAACAGTAACGGAGACTGCTATCATTGAATGTAGGTGACGCCCATTAATTTTGGTTGACTCTGAAATTTTATGATTTTCTTTGTCATAATAAATTGCATGAGGGATAAAAATATAATTAACAGAAAGTTATGGGATAAACATGAAATTTTGGATGTAATTGTCTATATATTACTTAAGAATTTTAATTATTTACTTCTATATTGCATGTGTATTTCTAATTCTTTTATTGTGGGAAACTTGTTACTAGTATAGCCTATAAAACAGAATTGGCATGATCATTTTTAGGGGGAGTTCGCGAATCGGAATTTATTAAATCTACTCCTTATTGGATTTATTAAAGCCAGATTTAAGATGAATCGAACGTAAAATGCAAACCTTAAATACGAAAATGCTTAAATCAATGGAACTCGTATATTATTTATGTTTGGCTGGATTTCATAAATCTGGCAATAAATTCGGCTAATTAAGCGCTACTAAACACCCTCTTAAGATAATTACACAGTTAAGAATGATATGCCGACATTATTTGTAAGGAATGCACTCCTCGTAAAGGTTATTGTATACTTATGTTTGGGGTTAATCTTGATTATAAAATAGTGAAGAAAACCATAAATCATTTAACTATGATTTATGGCTTGCTACCTTCACAGTTATTACTAATAGGAACCTTTGGGACAACCTACTTAATTTCTTTATTTAGTTAAGTGTATTGTTTCTTGTTGCTGGTTTCTTCCATGTGATCTTAAGCTACATTGAATGAAAGGAAATTAAGGTGGTAAACTCCAAACTCTTGGAACCATGGAGGAGTTATTTGAGACTATCTTGGCTTGTGGTATAAAAGATGCTAGTTATATTGGTAAATTTCATAATGTAGGACAAAGTTTGGATAGTGCTATGTATAACCATTAATAGGTGAGCGGTATGATTATCATAATTGAATGATGAAAATTTAATCTTCCGAACAATATCCCCCTTTCCACCAAAAAGGTATAGTTTGAATTACATGTCATAAGTTTATGAAAATGTGAACTTAAGTTTATTATTTCTTGATCCAAGCATGACTAAATTGGCTTATTTGGATCCTTGGTGCAAATATTTTTTGTTTTATGGAAATAAAAAATGCTAAAATAGGTGCATATCTAGTGTAAAATTTTTTTGCTCGAGATGATTAAAATATTGATTGAAAAAAAGATAAAGCCACTTTGTCCTCAATCATGTCAGTCGCCATTTAGAATCTGTCGGTCGTTTTCAAAATATGATTTACTTTAATATCTATATATATATATTACTGAATTGCCCGATGTGTCGTCTCCCTCTGCTAAGTTTCCTGTCGGCGCCGCGATGGAGTTTCGCGTAGGGTGGGCTAGCTTCGGCTCCGGTGGTTTCTTCCAGAGCTCCTGCTCCGGTGAGGCTTTCGTCTCTGCTAGCATCGACTACGGTGGGCTCGGTTTTGCGTCGGCTTTAGGAATCTTTACCGGCTCAGGGGGCAACCTACTCAGGCGTTTTCGGGGGTGCAAGGGAGGCAGCTAGGGTTCCTTGGCTTCTTCTTCCCCGATTTAATGATTTGGTGAGATCCTTCCTACTCTCACCGTTCTTCGTTTCACTGCTATTCGGGATTTCTCGCTAGGGATTTACTCGCACCTGGTAGTTAGCTTTGGATACTGTTAATTTTGCATTTGCTTTGGGGAGATCCAGATTTTCTGCTTGATTTCTTTCATTTAGCCGCTGTATGTGTTTTGGGTTTGCTGCGCCTTTGGGTTTTGCTCTCCAATGGAAAGAACTTATCTTGATGTTGCCCAAGGGGCTAAACCATCCTATGCTAGTGCTGTTGGCAAATGTTCGACAACACGTATGAACGTGGATCTTGTATTCCCTCAAGCTCTTCACGATGCTGCTGCCGGAAAAGGTGCTTGCCCTTTCGTTAAACCCCACGGGTTGAAAGATGGCAAACCAGCCATTATTTATACGGCTTAAGAAATGCAATAATTGAATGATGCTGTCAAACTTACTCTGATAGGTAAATTTCAGTTTGGACACCCAAAGATGGAATTGGTTAGACAATTCTTCAAAGATCTTACTCTTAGTGGAATTGAAAGTTGGGATTAATGGATGGAAGACACTTATTGATCCGACTCTCCAATGAAGAGGACTATGGTAGACTCTTTGCTAAACAAACTGTGTTGATTGCTAGTACACCTATGAAATTATTGAAGTGGACTCCTGATTTTGACCCAAGCAAGGAACCTCCTATTGTCCCTATTTGGTTCAAATTTCTGGATCTCCCTATACAGTTTTATAATCAAAATGTGTTATTTAATATCAGCAGGGCTTTGGGGACTCCTTTGACAGTGGATCCCCCTACATCAGCTACAGCTAGTCATACTGGAGCCAGAATATTAGTTGAAAGAGACATAACACTGCCTGACTTGGAAAGAGTTTGGATTGGCACCGATGAAGATGGTTTTTGGCAGAATATTGAGGTGGAACACAAGCCTCTCTATTGCCACCATTGCAGAATGTTTGGACACCTGGAAGATAAATGTTATAGGCTTCTTCCCCCTTCCAAAAGGAAACCTAGAGGGGCTGCTACGACAGTGGCTCCTCCTGCTTTGGGAGTGGGTGCAGCTTCTAGCCCTCCGTTGGACATTCCTGTCTCTTCTAGTCATGAGATCATTTCACTTCCGGCTCCAATGGCTGTTCTCACTGAATTGGCCCCTCTGGCTCCTTTGGTTGATGTCCAGTTGGAGCCCCCCTCCTTGGTGGAACCTATTAAGGCTCCTTTAGTTGCTGTTCTCGACAACATTATGACTGCCACTCAGACCCCTCTTCTTCAAAATGTTAGTGAGGAAGTCACTAATACGGTGGAGGTAGTTAATGTCTCCTTAATTGTGGTAGAAATGCCTATTGAGAGAGTAGAAGTACAAGGTGTCGCTGCAAAACACGTCGATTATGCTCAAGATTTCTCTGAAGTCGAAGAAGAAGAAGAAGAAGAAGAAGAATGGTATGTTTACACTTCTCGGAGAAAGGATAAAATTAGGGGTAATCTTCAGCTTGGATTACTGGACGACACTTCGACTTCTCCTGGCATGGGCTCCGCTCTTTAGAAAATCAATTCTCGCTCTTCTACAAGAAAGATCCTTAGGAAGAGGAAGACTTAGGCCCCCTTCCGGTGCACTACTTATTTGCATGTAATGCTTTGTTTCTGTCATTTACGAGAGTCTTGTTTATGAGCGGAGCCCATTTTTTGGGCTCTCTCATATCTCTTGTTGTACCCCTGTCATTTCAAAAAATTATATCTTTCGTTTTGAACATATATATATATATATATATATATATATATTAAATTTTAATATGTCTTTTAATTTTGAAAAATATGAGACCAAATTAACCTCATGTTTTGATAATTTAAATAATTAAGCCTAACACCACAAATAATATGCTATCTCGGAAGATAGACATACTATTTGATAGTGGACTCAACTATATAATCAATATAATTTATGACATCTGTTTGGTCTATGAACCATTTATGTAGACTGAAAGGTTCCCCTACTTAATATTGGAGATTAAGCAGAGTTTATTTTACTTGGGGTCTAAATTTTCTTGGTAGGGCAAATTCCTATAGTTAATTACATCTTAAATACTGAGATCACTTAAGAAAACTTTCTATTCTGATCAAAAGTACTTGTCTTCATGAATTCAAAGTTAGAGTCTCAAGGTCGGACATGGAAAATAAAATAATAAAGAACAAATAAGAATAATTACTTTTAGAATTCAAAGGAAGAAACGTATTGGACTTCATATATCCAGGGTAAGCCTCAAAAACCTCACAAACTATCCTACTGTTTGGTTTCAATTTAATAATGTAAGCCCCAAAACCATAGCTTGATCATCGATTACATAACCGATGCATATGTCTGTAGGAAAAGTATTTCACTTCAGTCGAAAAAGTGTCGCAGTTTTGTTGGTAAAATTTTGTGCAATTGTGAGTTAATCGTGGGAATTTAGCAGCAGTTTTGGCCATAGCAAAAGTGCAAAACTTTGTCTAACATCACTTGTTCGATAAACCATTGAAAAACCATCAACATATAATCTAGGGTTTGTAAAACTATCTAAAACCCGTCAAAATCCTATGGCATCATAAATTAAAAATAAAAGTGTTTTTTATCTCTAAAATTTACACACCTGCAATCATAATACTATAATCAAAACACAACATAGTAACAAAACTAATAATGCATAAATCATATAAAAAAATAAAAATTACTAAATTAAATCAAACAAAATGTACAACTACACAATAAAAATAATGTTCCTTAATAATAAATTGTTTAATACACAAACGAACAAAAAATACCCCTACTCATCCTCCTTTATCCTCTCCTGCTCCTCATCATCATCAACCCCATCCTACACTGTCTCCTTCCCTTTCCGTAGTTCAAAACGTAGAATTTCTTTGATCTCTGCCATTATCTCTATTCTCAGGGCAGTTACCTGGGCAGCAACCTCAACAGCAACTTAGGGGCACATCTCCCTTTCTTGTAAAGTGGAAGTAGATGCACCAATGTGATATAGTTAAGCAAGCATCATTGGCTACTACATGGGACACTAACTTGTATACTCTGCCCTTCTTCCTCCAGCCTAGAGCCTCTCTCCAGAGTTCGTACTCAGAAGGATCAGGAGATGTGTCTGAACCACAACTCGACTGCTGAGATTGACTCTTGTTGAGCCATTAGAACACCTCCTACAAAACATATGATTAATGAAAGTGATGTACTAAAAACATTTTTATATTTATTTGAACTTTATACTCATTAATCTTGTGAATTACCTGGGTCACCTATGATATGTTGTCTACCCAGGATTGATTTGACTGCCTCCTATGGGTGCACTCGTGTCTATCTGCAGCACTTGCCTCCCATCCTTTATCTAGTGTCTATCAATGTAATGGAATATTTAGCATACATTTAATATAAAATAAGATTTAATGAAAAAATTAAGTCTTTCTAGACTCCTCTCGCACTCCGTATGTAGGAGCGCTCCACTAGTGTACTTCGAGGCCCCCATGCCCCCGAAGTCAGAGCAACGATTTAACATTTCCTGCTTCCTCTTCCTATGATACTCAAGGGAGTCCCAAAGCCTTGAGCAGTGCGGAAAATAAATCCTTGCCAGTAACAAGGGGTGATTATGTGTCTGGCGTATATCGCTGAACTTGTTATGCAGACAATCGCTCTCCTTGTGCTTGAAATTCTAGGGGATATGTGACTCCTCCTCGATTGACCAAGACCATTGTTTGTATAAAATTTAATTAGAAATTATTTTATTCATAAAAATAAATTCATAATTGTAATTACTATGTTTCGGTTTACCTTAAACTCCCCAAACCACATATCCCAAACTGACATTGGGATCTCCCTCCATAATAAGTACAGGTGTCGTACTTCTCTTAATTATATATTTGATGGAAAGGATAGCCTATGTGGGGCAAAATCTGAAAAATAACATATGATTGGTACTCTATTAAATTAAAAAAAATTAAGGTAGTAATGTTAGTATTAAATTAAAACGTACGTGTACCCCACTGTCCGGAGCTGATGACGGCAGCTCATGCTACTCAAAATAGATGACAAATCAATAACAACTAATGTCGATAGTTCTAGTGGTGCCAGGGTCGTGTCTGGTGGCTGTGGTGGTGTCATGGCCATGACTGGTGGCGGTGGTGGTGTTGTGGCCGCAAATGGTGACAGTGTGGTGTCGTGGTCATGACTGTTGAAGATGCTAGTGTGGTAATTGAGACTGGAGGCAGTTTTAGTCTGGTGGTCTTCGTACTACTACGTCTACAGCCTTGTTGACTGACAGATTTCCATAAACCAACACGCCCCCCGACAGGGGGGAGACTGGCCCTCCCTCTAAAAGACTTTTGTAAGTAGAAAAGTAAATTTAATTTGTGCATCTACGTATTACTCAAGATGAAAGTACAATATTGCATAGTAAAAAGAAAGGGTAACACAAAATTGCATGTAATCTACATGCTACTGAAACTGAGAAAACTTGAGAACACAGTGAATAGAAGAGAAAACTGTAAAGTGCAAGCCACAAACTACTTAAATTGAAATACACAGAAGTATAAATTAAAAAAAATAAATCTTACTCATCTTCATTAAACTCCTCTAATGTGTCACTTGATGATGTAGTTAAAATTTCTTCATCCAAATCATCGTCAGAATCATGCTCATCGATATCGATTTCTTCGTATTCATCATTAGCATCCAATAATTTTTCCCTTTCATCAATAGTAGCAAGTGGAATGTATCTCTATTATTTCTATTTCATGATGAGTTGGTTCAATGAAATTCTAAATATCCATATTCATTGTTGGTTTAACGAGTATGACTACTACCCACT
The DNA here is from genome assembly GCA_022702705.1 of Papilionanthe hookeriana x Papilionanthe teres. Taxonomy (NCBI): domain Eukaryota; kingdom Viridiplantae; phylum Streptophyta; class Magnoliopsida; order Asparagales; family Orchidaceae; genus Papilionanthe; species Papilionanthe hookeriana x Papilionanthe teres. Next base: position 25,778,780 of record CM040423.1, read on the forward strand.
CTACTTTGTCTCTTATTCTATAGGGATCTGGAAGATAAAATACTCGACTTTCTTTCCTTGCAAAAATGAACGGATCAAACTTACCATATTTCCTATTCACGTTTACTTCTACAATATTATATAGTTGGATAACCCTTGTTTCATGATTAGGAATAGAACCGAACCAGTCACTGTTCAATAGGAACACACTCCTACTAGTAGAGCTATGTAAGATAACTCTTCTTTGAGAATCTCATAGTATTATATCTTATTGTCTAATTTATTATTTGCTTTAACATAAATGCCTGAATTACAAGTCCTTTTTCCATCTAACTATGACCTCATATAAAACTTGTAGCCATTCACATCATAAATTTACAAACTTTTAACGATGCACAAGGGTCCCAAAGCATGATCTAGCAATCCCTGATCTATTACTCCATCATCCAATTATGAATCTAGTAATTCATAAATAACTCATTTGACATGAAAGATACCTAATAATAATTATCTTAGATGTTCAATCAATTTGTTAAGCACTAACTTACATGTTTTGTGAACTATTGAGTGAATTGTTTTTTATCTCTGACCTGACCGCAAATAATGCAGTAATTTATGCTTCCAAAAATATGTTATAGCCAATACTTTGACCCAAATAATAATAGCGGCTAGTGTATATAAATATAATTTTATGGAAAATATTTTACACACTGTAGAGTACTACGCAAGTATACATATCGACTCAAGTAATATAGGGCTTTAAATAAAAACCCCAAGTATCGATCCCACGAGGAGGTTTATAGATTTTTAAATATTTTAATTTTATTTTTATGTATTTCTTTTAAAGTTACAAATTTAATATTTAATTTACGAAATGTAGAAATAAAGCAGTAATAAAATAATGAGTGATGTAAATAATAATAAGCAAACAACTTTCTTCCTTCCAATTAATCCAAGACTTTTTAGATAATGTAATATTCATGGAGAATATAAATTTATGGTATTGTGCCAAATAGAAGCATTCCTATTCTTTACCTTTGATCGATAGTATAAAGAACATTGGCTAATCTATAGATCAGGTCTGGATGTATTGTTAGTAGAATAGGTTAATCTAGGCTCACACTACTAGATGTCCAAGGGTGGCTATGGTCGGCCCTACTAGTGACCCTTTTCCTTTCTATAAACCAAATTAAAAGAATATAGTCTGTCACTCTAAAAACTTATTAATTCTACGCCCATTAAATAATATTTTCCTATTTATTTGCACTTCACCTTGAATAACCCGCACAAGGCCTTCGACTACCTAAGGATTTATGTGATATCTACTAGTTAAGAATTCATCTCCTTCTAGGTCTCAAAATTCTTCAACAGATTTTAACAACTGAAATGGCTAATTTAAATAATAAATTAAGATCCGGTATTAATATCATCACAATATTTAAACATATTTAGTTTTTAATTCTCTAACGAATTTTATATTATCTTATTTATCTTTTCATAATTGAAAGGAGAAAGTAAAGTAACTACTCGTAACACATTGAATTTAAATAATAAAACATATAAATAAAACTTTGAATCAAATTACAAATACTTATCTCAAGTGTTTCTCCAACTGAACCTCTGATTCCTTCTGACTCCAAAGTGAAATAGACTTCAAAAGCACAAACTCTTCCAAACTCTCAATACAAACTCTAAATAAAATAAACTCACCAATTTATGAAAGAAAGTAAACTAAAAGTGTCGCCCTATATTTGAAATTATCTCTCTGATTGGGGGTGGGGCTCTTTTCTGTAGAAATAGACTTCTATTTATAAGCTTCAAGGGTTTCCTAAAGCATCTCTTCAAAATGTGTCCAAGTTCAATGAATCTTATAAAAATTGTGTCTAGCACATAGGCATCGGACTCCGCGTCCAGTTCTTCACACCTCTTTACTTTGGATAGCACCTCTTCGCGATCTAAACCGTTTCCAAGCGTTTAGATACAATGTATCACATGTCCTATAATCCAGGAACAACTGTCAATCTTCTAGAAGGTCCAATAACCGCTCTAACCGTCAAAATAACTGTCCATAGTAGTTACAAAATCGTAACTGTTTTGGTATCGAGCTGGCTCTTAGGCGCCGGATTCTGGCGCCTAAGCGCCGGACCCATTATTTTGGCAATTTTGCATTTTGGCTCCATTTTTGCTCCTTTTTCTTTTTGAGCATTTTTGCATCACCTATATCCAAAAATACAAAAATACCTTTCATTAAAGCATAATATCCTTAAAAATTTAATAAAAATCAAGGCATAAAAATATGTATTTTTTCATGGATCAAAATCCCCCAAACTTAAACGTTACTTGTTCTCAAGTAACCCTTTTTACTATATAAAATGTATAACAATTGGAATAAAAGGTAAATATTTAAGATTCCTTGAAATTTTTGATTTTATAAAGAATTTAGTAAATCATTAACCAAATTTCACTAACTAAGTTTAATTTTAAGAATTTAAAGAATATTTAACTACCAAATCGTAAGACTTCAAAAATTTTTCATTCATTTCGAAAATAATTGTAGTTTATTATATTAAGATCACATAAATTATTTACAAGAAAAAGATCTTCATGAAAATCTTTTCTAATAAAGACGCATGCATAAAAATTAAGTAAAATATGTAATTAGTTTTCTTCTTATAAGATAATTCAAGTGAAGCCAATTTTTGATTAGGCATCTCCTCAAGCTTCTTCTATTTTTTTTTTTTTCACAGTGAGGATTACTGTATCTGGATAGCCTGTTAATGATTTTGAACTTCACTAGCCTTTACTTATATTTACAAACTTATACATCTTCACTTAATCAGTATAACATAAATAGTTTTCAAAAAGACTTTCATTCTTTTCTTTTTCAAGTTATAATTCTTGATTTCTTAATACTTCTAAAATTCAATTATCTCTACCATGAATAGAAAAAATTCTTAATCTTACTCTTTTTTAAGTTGAACAATTCTATTCTTAAAATCAATCAAATTTATTAAAATTTTGGTTAAGTCTACTAAATTATTTATAATTTCAAAAATTTAAGTGATCTTATATAGATTTTTCATTCCTTATGTTATATTAATATATATATATATTTTAAAGAAAATATTAGCACTTAAGAACAATTAAAATTTAAATTTGCATGTATTTTCCCTTCCCCCAAACTTAAGTTTTGGTATATCATGAAAAATTCTAAAGTATGAGAGAAAGAAAGACATAATTTAAAAAGGAATTTTATAAGTATGTAAAAATAGTCTACAAAGAAAAATTTACTTCTACACATGCTTTTTATGAATATCACTTAATGAAGCATATATAAAAGTAAGCAGGTTCAATTTTTATATCAGTAGCTAAATTAAATGACTATACTAATCACAATAATAGAAACAAAATATCATCAATAACTAAATAGTACGACAATCATCAGTACAGCTAACATCAACAAAACATCAAACAAACATAAACCAATCATACTACTAAATCTAACACACAGATAAATAAAACAAGAACATAATCTTGACAATCTAATCATCACTCGCAGTCTCCTCCTCATCATCATCATCGACACCAAAGGAAAAATCCTCGCCTTCTTCGGATCATAAGGTGTGAATCTAGGACAAGTAGGGAACTGAACAGACTGTTCTCCCTTTAGGAATCTAACAAGAGCTTCATCATACTCAGCATCATAATTGCTCTTCCTAAGGGTAAAATCAGCAAGATGATCAAATTTTGCATCGATCTCATCTATGCGAAAATTAGCTAAGAGTAACGCATTCTGCTGCTCTGAATACCTCTCATCCATAGTCTCCCAAAAACTAGGTGGTGGAGTAGCAGAAGTAGAAGGTCTACAAGTAGAAGCTCTACCTGGAGTAGATACAGAAGTAGAAGGAGCAATAGATGTCTTCCTGTGAAGACGATCATAAATACTAACACTCTCCTGGCCAATAGGCTTTGTAGTCTTTAGCTTCTTCTCAGAAATATCAGCAATAAATCCATCGTTCGCACATAAATAATATATCAAATATGGGAATCCTAATCCCACAGAAGTGCTGGATCGTGCAATCGACTCCACAGAATCATAGATAATGCTGCCAACATCTATCAGCTTCCTTTCCTGAATAACTAGTTCAGGATAGCTCTATCTCTGGTATCTTCACTCAGGTGGCTGGAAGGAAGTAGTTTAGCAAAAATAAAATAGTGTCAGACCTTTGAAATACCATTCAACTTAGAAGATTTAAAGTTTACCCTTTTGTCGTTCCAGATCTACCAAGCTCCAGTGCCGTCAGTCAGATATGCAATGATCATCTCCAGATCACCTTCAGATTGAGATAGACCAGAATAGTAGCACTCGATGGTAGGTGGTAGGCCGTAGAAAATGTTGATCCGTTCCAGAGTGAATCCCACTCCGACACCTCTAATGAAGACTTCATAGTCTTCCGCATCCATAAAGTTGGCAAAAAACTCTCGTACAACAGGAATAACAACAACGACAGTGAAATAACAGAATCGCTGCCAGTCTTGTGCAACGTTCTTGTTCTCGATCATCTCTCCAGGATTGTAAAAATTGCGTTCCGAGATAAATTTCCTCGATGACGCAAATTCGTGGTAACGAAAGTGAGTTGCTGCAGTAGCGAATTTGCTGCGATCAAAATTTTCTTGTTCTTTTCTGCGCTTAGATTTAGGTGCCATCTAAACGTGAAAGAAAAAACAAATAAATTAAGGAATCAAATAAACTAAACTCTTTTAAGCTTTAGAAACTTAAAATGAGTTTAAAAATCCATGAAAAATTTTCTAAAAATCAAAATTTTTCTCCAAAATTTCAGTTTTTAGCAAAAATAGGAAAATCCATGGTAGAAATAAAAAATAAATAGATTAGAAGGTAGATCTGACCTCAAGATGAAGAAATCAAGTAATTTTGGGCTAAAAAATGTGAAGATTTGGCCTCTAGATGGATCTAAGGGATAGGTTTTCGCGAAAAAGAGGAAGGGGATGAAGCTTAAGCGTCGACAATTGCTAATGGGGGTTTAAATCCAGATTTTCGATTAACAGGCCGAACCGGCGCCTAGGCGCCATACTCACCTTTCACAAAAATCATTTTAAAAATTTAATTTTCCACCAAAACTCACAACTTCAACTTTCAATTACTCATATAAGAGTATTGCTTCAGTTTCCAACTTCCAAAATATTTTCCAAAAATTTTTAAAAATTATAAATTAAATCCACCAATTAAACACAAGTTTAGGTTAAACTCTTCTAATTCCATTCATAATCTTCAATTTTGGGCTCAATACATTACAGATAAGTATATAATAATATTCAAGTCCCACAAACAATCAAACAACACAATTTCAAAGCAAATACAACACACATTGAACAATAAAACAAACACATAAACAAAACATTCAATTTACCAAATCGATGCAACGACACACTAGATAAAGTCTTGATCTAACCACATTTACTATCTAATCTTCAAATTTGAAATTTCCATTCTCATCGCAATGAAGATTACTCGGCCTACTTTGGAAGAACACTAACACCCTTGGAAAATCCGTAGCCATTTTCTCGTCGATGCATTTGTTCTTCGCATACATCTCCACTTGAGCATCTTGATAGGCCGCTAGATGATCGAATTGAAGCTTTGCCTGCCATTTCAGATGCTCAATTTGATGATACATCTCATGGAGGCGATCTCCAATACTTTTGAATTCCGCTTCAAACTTATCTAGGCGACTCAAAAACTTCTCCAAACTTACAACAATAAAACCATTGAAGAAAGGTTGAGGATCCTTTGAACTCTTATCTCTAGCCTCTTCTCCATGATTTCTTCTCTCCATTTCTTCAAAATCTTCTCTTATCTCCTCAAGAATGAAGTGTAAAGGTCGTATCTTTGGTTGCTTAGGGATTGGGAACGAAGATGGGGTAGTTTATAGGAGAAAATCGTGTGAAAATTAAAAATTTTTGGTTTTTACACGACCCAGTAACTGTGGCACTTAGGCGCCAAATCTGGCACCTAGGCTCCGGACCCATCGATACACAGTCTACTCTAGCGCTTAGGCACCGGATTCTGGTGCCTAGGCTCCGGAACCATGTTCGACTCCTTTTCGCCTAACGTCAACTTTCAAAGTTTCGATCTCTAAAATAGGTATATTAGAATGGTAAGATTAATATAGACTCAATAATTAAAATTAACTCAAATTATAAACAATGATAATGAAGGTTAACTTGATCTCCTTTTTACACACATACAAAATGGAGTGATCCAAAGTCCAAACTTTATATACTTTGAGATAATCTTTAACTTAAGTCAATAAAGACTTGTTAGCATTCAATTTTATAAAGTTATATAAAATTTAGTCAAGACCGAGGCATAACCTTACATTAAAAATGTAAAAACACACAAAAATAACTATGGGTTGCCTCCCACGAAGCGCTTGGTTTAACGTCGTCAGCCCGACCTAATTAAGTCTTTAATCAGGTTGACTTAACTCGTAAGCCTCTTTATAAATCATTTTTATGTCTCCCAAATAAGGCTTCAGTCTTAATCTGTTAACTTTAAATATTTTTTCTGTTTTGGGGTCTTTAATATCCACAACTCCATAATGGTATACTTTCTCAATTATATATGGTCCCATCCATTTAGATCTTAATTTTCCAGGAAAAAGTCTCAAACGAGTATTAAATAATAATACTTCTTGTCCATGCTCGAACATTTTTCCTGAAATATTTTTATCATGTAATATCTTCATTTTCTCTTTATAAATCTTTGCATTTTCATATGACTCATTTCTTATTTCATCCATCTCATTTAATTGTAATAATCATTTTTCTCTTGCAGTATTCAAATCAAAATTAAACTCTTTTATCGCCTAATAAGCTTTATGTTCAAGTTCAACAGGTAAGTGACAATATTTACCATAAACTAACCGGTAAGGTGACATTCTGATTGGTGTCTTATAAGCTGTTATATAAGCTCATAATGCAGAATCAAGTCTATCAACCCAATCAGTTCTTTTAGGATTAACAATTTTCTCTCAAAATTTTTTTAATTTCTTTGTTTGATACTTCAACCATTCTACTTGTTTGTGGGTGATAAGCAGTTGCAATTCTGTGCTTGATTCCAAAATTTTCCAGTAATGATTAAATTCTTATATTTCTGAATGACTTCCACCATCTGTGATAATTATCTTAGGCATTCCAAATCTAGTAAAAATCATTTTCTTTAAAAATTTCGAAACACTTTTGGAATCACAATTAGGTAAAGCTACAGCTTCAATCCACTTTGAAACATAATCAACTACTAATAAAATATAAATCTTTCCTGATGATGGTACAAGTGGTCCCATAAAGTCTAAACCTCATATATCAAAAATTTCAACTTTCAATATATAGTTTAAAGGCATTTCATCTTTCCTAGATATATTTCCCATCCTTTGACATCGATCACATGTTTTCACATATTGTCTCACATCTTTAAACAAGGTAGGCCAATAAAATCCTGAATTTAAAATTTTAAATGTAGTTTTATCTACTCCAAAGTGTCCTCCAAATTCGAAATCATGATATTGTTGAATAATAGCAAAGTTTCTTCAAAAGGTACACATCTTCGAATTAAAGAATCTCTTTCTAATTTAAATAAATGAGGTTCTTCCCAAATATAAGATTTAACATCATTTTTAAATTTCTTAATATATTTGTTATTCAATCCATAAGGTAGAATATTGCTAACTAAATAATTAAATATATCCGCATACCAAGGAGTTTGGCATCCTTGAATAACATATAAATGTTCATCAGGAAAATTCTCATTTATCTTTTCTTCAATAATAATATCATTCTTAATTCTAAATAAATGATCAGCAATTTGGTTATCAGTTCCTTTTCTATCCACTATTTAAAAATCAAATTCTTGTAGAAGTAAAACCCATCTTATCAGTCTAGGTTTAGCATCTTTTTTTGACATTAAATATTTAATAGCGGAATGATCAGTATGAACTATGCATTTGGCACCAAGAAGACAAGGTCTAAATTTATCAAAGGCATAGACTATAGCTAAAAGCTCTTTCTCAGTAGTGGTGTAATTTCTTTGAGTTTCAGTAAGAGTTTTACTAGCATAATATATAACTTTGAAAATTTTCTCATGTTTTTGTCCCAATACAGCTCCAATTGCAAAATCACTTGCATCACACATTAATTCAGAAGGTTTATTCCAATTAGGCGCAATAATTATAGGTGCATTTATTAATTTTTCTTTTAAAATATTGAAAGCATTAACACAGTCTTCATTAAATTCAAATTTAGCTTCTTTTTCCAATAAATGACAGAGAGGTTTAGCAATTTTAGAAAAATCCTTTATATATCTTCTATAGAATCCAACATGTCCCAGAAAACTTCTCACATCGATAATGATAGTAGGTGATTGCAGTTCAACAATAATTTTTACTTTTGCTTGATCAACTTTCATCCATTTTTGTGAAATTTTGTGACCAAGTACAATGCCTTATGTGACCATAAATTGACATTTTTCCCAGTTAAGTACTAAGTTTGTTTCTTCACATCTTTTCAGAACTTTGGAAATATTTTTCAAATAAGATTCAAAAGAAGTTCCAAAAATTGAAAAATCATCCATAAATATTTCAATTCCTTTGTCAATCAAATCACAAAATATTGACATCATACATCTTTGAAAAGTTGCAGGTGCATTACATAAACTGAAAGACATTCTTCAAAACGCAAATGTTCAATAAGGACTTGTAAATGTTTTTTTCTCTTGGTCCTCAGAAGCGACAGGTAATTGATGATAACCAGAATATCCATCCAGGAAACAGAAATGTGAGTGTCCAGCTATTTTATCAACCATTTGATCCAAGAAAGGTAAAGGAAAATGATCCTTTCTAGTGGTGTTATTTAATTTCTGATAATCAATGCAAATTCGCCATCCAGTAACTTGTCTTGTAGGAATTAGTTCATTTTTATCATTGACAATGACAGTTACTCCTCCTTTCTTCGGAATACAATTAATAGGATTCACCCATTGACTATCCGAAATAGGATAAATAATTCTAGCATCTAACCATTTTAAAATTTCTTTTTTAACAACCTCTTTCATGATAGGATTTAATCTTCTTTCGAGGTTCAATAAGTAGGTTTAAAATCTTCTTCCATTAAAATCCTATGCATACGGATGGAAGGGCTTATTCCTCTTATATCGAGCAATAGTCCAACCAAAAGCTTTCTTATGATTCTTTAACACTCCTATTAATTTTTCTTCTTGATCTAAGCTTAGTTTAGAAGAAATAATAACAGGCAAAGTTAATGAATTTTCAAGAAAAGCATACTTTAAATGTGCAGGTAACATTTTTAATTCCAGTTCAAAGGCTTTTTTAATTGAGGGTAAAAGTATATCATTTTGAGTTATGTCTAAAATTTCCCAGTTATGTTACATATAATGGTTTCTTTAGATAATTCTTATTCTTTTAATTCTTCATTTTTGTCAGTTAATAATTCAATTTTTTCTTCAGAAATGACTTTACATTTTTCTTGATAATATTTTTCAATTATGTAATCAATAATATCCATTCGATAACATTTTTCTTTGTCAGAGTACTTCATTGATTTAAGGACATTGTATTTAATCTCTTGATCATTAACTTTCATAGTTAATTCTTCTTTTTGCACATCAATCATAGCCCGTCCGGTAGCTAGAAAAGGTCTCCCTAAAATAATAGCTATTTCTTTATCTTCTTCCATATCAAGTACAATGAAATCCATAGGGAAAATAAATTTATCCACTTTAACAGGAACATCATCTATAGCTCCTTTAGGGTAAGTGATAGATCTATCAGCTAACTGAAGGGTTACAGTGGCAGGAGAAATCTCTCCTATATTCAACCTTCGAAAAATAGAAAATGACATGAGATTAATACTTGCTCTTAAATCACATAAATCTTTTCCACAAAATTTTTCTCCAATATCACAAGGTATAGTAAAACTTCCAGGATCTTTAAGTTTCTGAGGTAATTTCTTTTGAATTATTGCACTACATTTTTCACTTAATTAAAGAGTTTCAAAAGCTTCAAATTTTCGTTTCTTACTTAAAATATCCTTAAAAAATTTTACATAAGTTGGCATCTGTTCCAAAGCTTCAGCAAAAGGTATGTTAATGGTAAGTTTCTTAAAAAATCCAAAGAACTTAGAAAATTGATGATCAAGCTTCTGCTGTTTTAGTCTTTGAGGAAAAGGTGGTGGTGGTTTTTCAACTTCCACATTAATAGGAATAACAGTCTGATCTTTACTAGGAGAAGGAGTTTCTTTAGGTTTTTCAATCTCTTCGATCTTAATCTCATTTTCAATTTCATCCTGAATTCTTTCTTTTAATTCCTTTCCACTTCTAAGTTGTACAGCTTTAGTATGTTCATGTTCTTTTACAGTTTCTTTTGGATTGATTTCAACATTGCTAGGAAGTGTTCCTGGAGGTATGTAATTAATTAAATTAGCGATTTGTCCCATTTGATTCTCAATATTACGAATAACAGTGTTTTGATTTTGTAATTGATTACTCAGTTGTAAAATTAATTCTTCCATAGATAACTTTTTCTATTGATTATTAAATCCAGGAGGTTTATAGTTTGAATTTACTTGATTGTTCCAATTTCCAGTTGGATGAGATTGATTGTTACCCCATTGTTGTTGTGAATTATTCCAGTTAATATTAGGGTGATTTTTCCATCCAGGATTATAATAATTTGAATAAGGGTTATTTTTACTAGCAATAATTTGTAAAGTTTCAATAGTTTGAGAATCTTCAATATTAACAGAGTTGTTATGTGATATATTGATAGCAAAATTATCTAATTTCTTAGATATTGCAGCCACTTGTGAAGCTAAGATAGAAAAGGCTTTGTTATCATGAATACTTGCCATTCTTTTAGGATTAACCCTTTCAGAAGGCCATTGAAAATTATTGTTAGTCATTTCTTCAATTAAAGTATAAGCTTCTTCAAATGATTTAGCCATTAAAGAACCTCCAAGATGCAAAGCATCAATAATTGATTTCAGTGATCCAATAAGTCCGTTATAAAATGTTTGAATAGTTAACCAATCAGGTAAAGCATGATGAGGACACTTTCTTAATAGTTCTTTAAATCTTACCCAAGTTTCATAAATTGTCTCCCCGTCAAATTGACTAAATGAAGTAATATCATTTCTTAATTTAGCAGTTTTAGGAGGAAAATATTTAACAAGGAATTTTTGTGCCATTTCAGCCCATGTTTTAATAGAACCTGTTGCTAATGAGTTCAACCACATCTTTGTTTTATCTCTTAAAGAGAAAGGAAAGAGTCTAAGTTTAACAACATCATCAGAAACATTGTTATATTTAAAGATAACACAAAGTTCTAAAAAACTAGGAAGGTGAATTTGGATCCTCATTTGGTGTTCCCCCAAATTGATTATTTTGAATCATTTGAATAATAGACGGTTTAAGCTCAAAAGAATTAGCATCTACAAGCAGTATTTCGAATACTATTATGAAGTTCATCAACTGTAGGGTTAGCATAATCCCTTAATGGTTTATTAACATTTTGTTCGTTAATTTAAATTGGATTCTGTAAATTGTTATGTAAATTAGCCATCTCTTGATATTTTGAATTTTTTTTCCTTTTTAATTCTTCTAACAGTCTTTTCTAATTCAGAATCTAAAGGTAATAATCATTCAGATCCAGAACTACGCATAAAAAGTAAATAAAAAGTAAAATAGCAAGAAATAAAATCTCTACTAACTTTTTTTTGTTTTTATAAATATTTTTGTATTTTATATTTTTGTATTCTAACAATAAAAGAAATAAATAAAATAAAATATTAAACTCTAAAAATTTGCCTCCCGGCAACAATGCCAAATACTTGACCAGACCGCAAATAACACAGTAATTTATGCTTCCAAAAATATGTTATAGCCAATACTTGACCCAAATAATAATAGCGGCTAGTGTATATAAATATAATTTTATGGAAAATATTTTAAACACTAGAGGTACTACACAAGTATACGTATCATTCAAGTAATATAGGGCTTTAAATAAAGACCCCAGTATCGATCCCACGAGAAGGTTTATAAATTTTTAAATATTTTAATTTTATTTTTATGTATTTCTTTTAAAGTTACAAATTTAATATTTAATTTACTAAATTCAGAAATAAAGCAGTACTAAAATAATGAGTGATGTAAATAATAATAAGCAAACAACTTTCTTCCTTCCAATTAATCCTAGACTTTTTAAATAATGTAATATTCATGGAGAATATAAATTTATGGTATTGTGCCAAATAGAAGCATTCCTATTCTTTACCTTCGCTCGATAGTATAAATAACATTGGCTAATCTATAAATCAGGTCTGGATGTATTGTTAGTAGAATGGGATAATCTAGGCTCACACTACTAGATGTCCAAGGGTGGCTATGGTCGGCCCTACTAGTGACCCTTTCCCTTTCTATAAACCAAATTAAAAGAATTTAGTTTGTCACTCTAAAAACTTATTAATTCAATGCCCATTGAATAATATTTTCCTATTTATTTGCACTTCACCTTGAATAACCCGCACAAGGCCTTCAAATACCCAAGAATTCATGTGATATCTACTAGTTAAGAATTCATCTCCTTCTAGGTCTCAAAATTCTTCAATAGATTTTGACAACTTAAATGACCAATTTAAATAGTAAATTAAGATCTGGTATTAATATCATCACAATATTTAAACATATTTAGTTTTTAATTCTCCAACGAATTTTATATTATCTTATTTATCTTTTTATAAATGAAAGAAGAAAGTAAAGTAACTACTGAGAACACATTGAATTTAAATAACAAAACATATAATACTTTGAATCAAATTACAAATACTTATCTCAAGTGCTTCTCCAACTGAACCTATGATTCCTTTTGACTCCATAGCGAAATAGACTTCAAAAGCACCAACTCTTCTAAACTCTCAATACAAACTCTAAATAAAATAAACTCATTAATTTATGAAAGAAAGTAAACTAAAAGTGTGGCCCTATATTTAAAATTATCTCTCTGATTGGGGGGGGCTCTTTTCTGTAGAAATGGCCTCCTATTTATAGGCTTAAAGGGTTGCCTAAAGCATCTCTTCAAAATGTGTCCAAGTTCAATGAATCTTCTAGAAACTGTGTCTGGCGCCGGACTCCGCGTCCAGTTTTTCACACCTCTTCACTTTGGTTCGCACCTCATTGCAATCCAAACCGTTTCCAAGCTTCTAGATACAGTTTATCACATGTCTTATAATCCAGGAACAACTGCCAATCTTCTAGAAGGTCCAATAACTGCTCTAACCGTCAAAATAACTGTTCAAAGTAGTTACAAAATCATAACTGTTTTGGTATCGAGCTGGCGCTTAGGCGCAGGATTCTGGCGCATAGGCGCCAGACCCATTATTTTGACAATTTTGCATTTTGGCTCCATTTTTGCTCATTTTTGCTCCTTTTTCCTTCTTAAAAATTTTTGCATCACCTATATCCAAAAACACAAAAATATCTTTCATTAAAGCATAATATCCTTAATAATTTAATAAAAATCAAGGCATAAAAATAGGTATTTTTTCATTGATCAATCTCCTAGTTTGTGATGTCATCTACAACTGAGTATAAAGAATAGGGCTGTCAAAACGGCTCGTTGTTTGCGAGCAGCTCGTGTTCGGCTTGTTAAGAAGCTCGATTTTGGCTCGTTCGCTAACTTCACGAGCTGAACATGAACAAAGATTTGTTAGTTCGTGTTCAGCTCGTTTTGGCTCGCAATATTACTCATAAATTACACACACACACAGATATATATATATATATATATATACATATATATATATATATATGTATTTTAAAAAAATTTAATTGACTACGGACCAGAGAAAAATGTATTGAGAAATTCATACCAATATTATATTAACTTTTGATGAAATTGAACTTTAAAGAAATGTATTTTCTATGTTTTATTGCAGGTATGAAGATTTATAAGAAATGGAGCAAAAAGATGGAAAAAGGAGCGAATCTGGAATGAAAAATATTAAAAGTGATGAAAATTGAACTAGCCCGCAAACGGCAAGGAATAGGCTGCCGACGACGTGTTTTTCTCGAGAGCATTTGAATATAATATGAAGGAGCTCGACGATGGCGAGATCGACCCCGCCGACAGCGAGCCTGAGCAGTTAGCCTACTTTCTAGAAGCCCACCGACAGCGAGAAGGTCGGTTCAAGCAAAATACTTTGAATCTGGACGCTTTTTGAAGAGGTGCTTAAGAAACCATTAGAAATCTTTCTTTCTCTTTAAATAGAAACGATTTTAGGACAAATGTGTGTCTCCTAGGTTTCTTCTTTGTGTCTTTAATGTGTCATTAATTAGTGTATTTAGTGTGTGAGTGTGTTCTAGAGAGTATATTAGTGAGTTTAATTAAGTGTGTTGTATAAGAAGGAAAAGTCAGAGGAACTTCAAGGAGTCTGCTTGGGCAGAAAATTTGAGATAAGTTTTGTTTATTGTTTTATAACTTTAATTTTATATGAAATCCAAGATTTGTATTATTTTTCCTATGCATTCTGAGTAGTCTTCTCTGTCTTTCTTCTAGTTTTTGAGATTTTGTGAAATGGAAAATTGAATTAGTTGTGCCTAAAATATTAAATAAAAATTGTGATAATATTTTACTTAAATCTTAATTTACTTTCAAATTGGCCAATTGAACTATTAAAATATGTTGATTTTATAACTAAAGTAAAGATTACATCCAAAATTTAGGGAAAGCAAAGACCTTGAAAAGAGGGCGCAAATAAATAGGGAAATATTATTATCGGGCGTAGAATTGGATATTTTAGAGTGACAGACTAAAATCTTCAATTCGGTCCTATCGTTTGGGTGCTGAAGTGTAGATGTTAGCCCTCAAGCGAGAGGAATGTGGGAGCTCCGAAGTGAGAGCCGGTATCCTCTCAGCCTAGCCGCATATTCAGTAACCAAGCATATGATTAGTCAATAATCTTTATGCCTAGACCAAAGGGTAAAGAATAAGAATGCTCCTATTTGGCACAATGTAATTCTAACTAATTTGACTATCCTTTCACTTAATTCTCTTAAATAAGGGGAAAGATACTTTTCTAACTTACAATCTTCCATTCAAAAATAGAGCTTAGTATAAGTGTTCTTTATTTCCGTATACTAGATAGTAATTGTATCGGCTAAAAATTAGTTCATAATCACTAACTTCTCTGTGGGATCGATATCTAGGACTCCATTAGAGCCCTGTATTACTTGAACGATACGTATACTTACGTTGATAAAAAGGGTAACTTTGTTATTATTGAATATTATTTTTATACTGGTTAAATATTTATATAGTTATACGCTTTCGCACCACCCCCCAGTCAAGTTTTGGCGCCGTTGCCGGGGAAGTAGAGTAATTATTAAGGTAATTAATAAATAATAATTAAAATAATTACTAGAGTAAGGGACTATTTAAATTTACTTAAATTTTGTATGCCTAAAATTGGAACCGAAAATTTAATACCTTACGATTCAGAATTAGAATGCACTATTAAAAAAATTAGAAAATAGAAAAGAAAAATTATAAATTTAAATCAAATGGCAAATAATCCAACAATTGAAAATACAAATCAATCAGGACCTTTAAGAGATTACGCAAACCCTACATTAGATGAAATTCACTTAACTTTTCAAAACCCTGATGTAGCAGCTAATTCATTTGAGCTTAAACCTGCAATTATCCAAATAGTACAGAATAATCAATTTAGTGGTTCACCTATCTAAGATCCTAATTTACATCTCACTAGTTTTTTAGAACTTTGTGCTACTTTTAAATATGATGGAGTATCTAATGATGCTGTTAAACTTAGGCTTTTTTCCTTTTTATTTAAGGGATAATGCTAAGATGTGGTTAAATTCGTTAGCACCTGGATCTATTAGAACTTGGGGAGAATTATCACAAAAATTTCTATCCAAATACTTTCCTCCTTCAAAAATTGTAAATCTTAGAAATGATATAACCTCTTTTAGTCAGTTTGATGGAGAATCGATATAAGAAGCTTGGGAGCGATTTAAAGATCTTCTTAGGAAATGCCCATATCATGCATTACCAGATTGATTAATCATTCAAACTTTTTATAACGGATTAGTATGATCTCTTAGATCTATCATTCATGCTGTCGCTGGTGGTTCATTAATGTCAAAACCATTTGATGAGGCTTATTCATTAATTGAAGAAATGGCTACTGGTGAGACTTTATATATTATGCAGGAATTTATGAAGTCAGATTTATATATTTTTATAATGATTTAGTAAAGTCACAAATTCAACGCAAGTATATGTATCGTATCAAGTAATACAGAGCTCTAATGGAGTCCTGGTTATCGACCCACAAGGAGGTGAACGTTCTTTAAATCAGATAATATAGCACTAAATTCCAATACCAATTGTAATAATTGCTCAAGTGTACTAAAACTAGTTAATGCAAAGTATGGTAATAATAAAGCTACTACAATTACTTCTACTTACTGAACTAATTTAACTAACACACACTAGTTTATGTGATTTATAAGATACTTCTATATGAAAAGTGTCTTCCTTCCCACATAAAGATTATGATGTGTGGATGATGAAGAATGTGTTTTGTGCCAAATAGGAGCATTTTTGCTTCTTTACCCTTAAAAGAGTACCCCCTTTTCCAAGCAAGTAAAGAACATTGCCATATCTTAAGTTTAGTCACTAAATCTAAGGCTAGGCTGGGAGAATACCGACTCTCACTATGGAGCTCCCACTCACCCTTCACCCGAAGGCTAACTATAGGCTTTAGTTACCAATCTTAAGACCAAATTGGGGATCCCATTCTGTCACCTTGAAACCTCCAACTTGAAGTCTATCAAAACTCATTTCCCTATTTATTTGCACTTAATTCCCATGAACTACACAATTCATTCATGGACATTAAATGAGTTCTTCATTCTTGTTGTAGAACATTCAATTCTTTTTGGAATTAAAATTCCTCAACATGTTTTAACAATTCAATTGGCCGGATTGAAAAGTAAATTAAGTTCCAAATTAAAGAAACATCACAACTTCTATACACTTAAAGGGCACATCAATTCCACATCACCACATCATCACTACTTTATGTAAGAAGAAAGACAAGGGAAACTACTCATAAATCATGCAGAAGATATAAGAACATATGGATTTTATATAAGAAAGAAGAGTCATACAAACCATAATAGTAAATACAACTTATCTTTTTCTCTTCCCCAAACAAATTCCTTCAAAGTTCCCTTGATTCCTCTTCCTATTCCTTGCAACACTTGATTATCTCCTTGGAACAAAGATGAAGAAGCAATCACTCACTTTACTCCCTCTTCTCCCCTCCTTAGAGAAGAATCTCTCTTAAAATCACAAACCCAAACTCTCTCTCACACTTTCCTTACACTCTCTACAGCAATCCTCCTCTCACTTTTCATCTTGAACACTTAATTTTATGGTAGGAACGAATTCATCAAGAGTTTCTTCAAACACCTCTTCAAAAATCCGCCAAAACTCTTCAATTTGAAATGAACCGACATAGGGCACCGGCGGTGCCCGATAGTGGAGCCGGCGGTGCCCTATAGTGCAAATAATTCTGGAGGTTCGCGAAAAGGGCGCCGACGGCGCCAGATTTGTTCAAATTGTTTCATTTTGCTCCAAAGTTGTTCCTTTTTCCATCTTTTTACTCCAATCACCTATATTCGTCATACCTGCAACAAATCATGAAAAATATCTTCCTTTAAAGTCAATATCACCAAAAATGGGTAAAAACATATAACTAAAAGAGTATATATTTTTGGTGCATCAAAATCCCCCAAACTTAAACTATTACTTGTCCTTAAGTAATCATTTTACTACATAAAATATAACTTTAGGCAACGTACTTTTCAATTGTAAGAGACTAAAATTTTTCATCCAAAATAATATAGTGGTTAGATTTTCAGAAAAAGTTTAGCAACTCAGGTCAACATTACAGGTATAAAAATATTCAGTAATCAAATCTAAGAGTTCTAGTCTTCTATTTATTTCAAAATGAACCATAATTTGTTATATTAAGAGTGCTTTAAAAGACTATGTGAAAAAGGAGTTCATGAAAACTTCATTAGAATGTAGGCTAGTACTTTAAACATAAATTCAGAAATAAAATCAAGCTCTCCCTTTAAGATGATTCAAGTGAAGTCAATTTTTGTTTAGGCATCTCCTCAAGCTTTTCCTCATAAACATTTTTTTTCTTTTCTGTTCTCTTTTTCTCTTTTTTTTTCCTGAGGATTACTATATCTGGATAGCCTTTAATGATTTTGAACTTCACTCTCCTCTTTCTAAAGTTCAAACTTAAGTCACCTCCTTACTTTATAGTTAAGTACAAGCTTTAATATTCATCATAAAGTCATAATCACTTCTTAACACATAATACTTTAAATCCCCTAACATTTAAAAATACAGTTTTCTTTACTTCAAATAGTTGACTATAATCAAATCATTTCATACCAAATATCTTACTTCTATAAAATTAACCTTTATCACTAAAAATTTTCATTTTATCCTTCCTTAATATTCAATTCAAATGATAAGTTTTAGTTATCTTATAATGAGGTTCAACTGCAAGAAGTTATGCTAATAATTTTTGAAAATATGATAATTGAGAACAAATAAAAGTTTAGCATTTCTCTACCCTCCCCCAAACTTAAATTTTTCACTAAATTTAAAATAGTTGAGAGTAAAAGAAAACTAACCTTTCTGTGTTTGGGATCTTTGAAATCTTCAACATCTATCTGGTATTAATCAAAATTCACAACTAGCAAGCATGGAACAACTAGTAGCAGTGATATAACAATTTTAAATATTTGCGTGGGTAAAGAGAAATTAACATTAAAGATCTAAACATACAACATAACATTATAACATGAAACAAACTATCACACTACTAACAGTACAACCAATAATTTTAATGTCATGGTACAACATAACAGTTCAACATAAAAAGTAAATAACACTTCATTAACACCAGTACAACACAGGGCTACATATCACATGAAAAATAGATATCCACTACATCACATCAGTACAACACAACAAACTAAAAACAACACAAAAGTACAACATAGAATTATAAAACTACCACACATCATCTCCAACATTGTCAGTAGGGTCAGAAGGTCCAGGCCTGTATGATGTATAACTAGGATAAGTAGGAAATGTCACATCGGACTCCCCCCTCATAAATCTGGCCTGAGCATCATAATAAGCAATATCGAACTCAACTCTTCTTTGCAAATAGTTTTCATTAACATCACTCCTGGCCTCGAATACAGCCATCCAACTATGCATCCTATCAAAACTATCACTTTGCAATCTCGATTGCTTCATGACATCAGATAGTGTCGTGGGCTCAGAAGTAGATGGAACATCATGGCTTGTGGTAGGAATATCAGTACTCCTAGTCTCCTCTCTTGCACCCACATGAGTCTCAAAGTATGAATAATGGTCTTCGTAATAGGCCTCAAAGGTATCACCACTTCCTCAGAACTACTATACTCAACTCCAGACTGAACACAAAGGGCATGAATTAGGGCAGGATGTCCTAATCCACCAGTGGTTTCTCCTTTGGCAATAGAGTGAATGCTCTTGAAAATAATAGCTCAAATTTTGATTTTCTTCATATTCTGGATGCAATAATTCAAAATAGTTGTGATGATAAGAAGGTAACAGTCTCACAGAAATGAAATAATGCCACGCTTTAGAAGCAACATTTAAAGTAGAAGCAGGGAAGTTAATCATCTGTCTCTAAT
Organism: Papilionanthe hookeriana x Papilionanthe teres; assembly: GCA_022702705.1. Lineage (NCBI taxonomy): Eukaryota > Viridiplantae > Streptophyta > Magnoliopsida > Asparagales > Orchidaceae > Papilionanthe > Papilionanthe hookeriana x Papilionanthe teres. Next base: position 25,798,644 of record CM040423.1, read on the forward strand.
TCATCTTCCACTCCCCTCTTCCATTGGTCAGATACGTGATTAATCCCATCAAATTCCCCTCACTAGTATCAAAATTCTCAAATTCACAAATAAAAGGTTCTTGAATTTGATAAAATGCGTTGATACGTGGTGGGATGAATTCAACCAGTTTCCCTCGGACTAGCACATATTCCATCTCAGATCAGAGCACGTTAGCATAAAATTTTCGGACTACTCCCAATACAGAATTAGCTGAAAAGTAAAAGAATCGCTCCCAATTCTGCTTAGAAATTAAGTGTTCCACAGATCCACCAGGATTCTCAAACACTCGATCTTGAATACACTTCTTATTTTGCAACTGAGAGTTGAAGCGAAACTGAGCCTTAATATTAACAAATCTTTCATCGTCCCAATCAAATTTTTGCTTCCCCTTACTCATTCTAGGAGCCATGTGAATTTCTAAAAATTGCAAAAAATTACCAATAAATCCCAAATCCACAATGTACTGACTCTTAACATTAATCTAGACAAGTAAGAACAAATTCCAACATAGGAAACCTCACTTTTTATAAAAAAATCTCTCAAAAATATCATCCAAATAATGTGAGAGTTGAAGCGAAATTTTAACTTAAAGTAAAGTTATTACCAAGAGAAGTGCAAATCCGACCTCAGGAATCCTTGAAATCCTCTCTATTTTGAGATCTAACAAGACCTAAAGCTTCAAAATCGCGAACATGGAGGTGGGAGATGAAAGAAATGGTAGAAAATGGGTCTCAGGCAATTTTCGTGAATTTTTAAGGTCCCGGGCTATTTTTGGTATTTGGGCGCCGGTGGCGCTCTATTCAAATTAATAGCCAGGCTCTCTGTAATTGGGCGTCGGCGGCGCCAGTCCAATATTCTATTGAGTTCAAAAATTTTAGTCGCAAATTCGATCGTTTCAACCTCCGCAGTCCTATTTAACACATCAACAAGCATCCATTTCATCTCACAAGCATTAAACAACATCACTTTACACAAACAACACATCACATCACTTTCATATATAAAATCTACGATACAACAATTACACACATATGTTCATAAAATAAAAGCAACACTCCTTAGATCCTTAGTGTTGCAAGTACACTACGATAAGCAAATATTAAGTCCTAAGTATACACAAGAAATCAAAGCATAGTCCAAGCATAACCTGCTAAAGCAATGCAAAGCAAAGAACATAATATTCAAAGCAAACACTTAAACATAACAAAACAACATACAAAATCCACTAATTACTCCTCATCAGTCTCAGAAGTTTCATCCTCTCTAATGTCTCCCATTGATTAACGATGAACGAACAGATTGTAGATTGGACGATATGGGAATTCATCAGATGAATCTTCAGCCACCACAGCATTCTTCTTCAACAGATTAATCAAACCCAACTCAATCCGACCAATATGATCAAATTGCTCTTTCATCCTCCAATCAATGTGATCAAATAAATGAGAAATATTGTTAATAGCATTCAGAACATTCTGTACCTCATTTTCCAACTTCTTTATATTCTTTAATATCACCCTTGAACTTTCAGAATAGTAAGACTGAATAGGTTGTGAACTCTCAGTGGGCTGATCAACAAGAAAATCCATATCTCCTTCATCTCCTACTGTTCTGTAGTCATAAAGATCATTTGGGTCAATAGGTCTCCAGGGTAGAAGAACTTTTTCCCAACTTTCATATGGTACTGTGCGGCTTATTTTTTTAGGTCGTGTTTTATTTTGAAGAGGGGTCGCCTAACAGAAATCTGTCGGCGAATTTTTAATTTAATTAAAATAAATAATTTGAAAAGTAGTATTTGATTTTGAAAATAATTTTAAATTTGAAGGTTTTAAGATATGAGATTAAACCGATCTCACATCCCAAATAGTTTATATAAACGAGCACCGCACCACAAACCGTGTATCTATCCCTAAGGATAGACACACCGCTCGATGGTGGGGCTTCGATTAAATAAACTAGAAGATTAGTGACATCCGTTTGGTCTGCGAACCAATTTTATAAGCCGACAAGTTTCCCCGCTTAATATGAAAACATTAAACGGGGTTTATATTACTCAGGTTCTTTAAAATTCCCTATAAGGGCAAGCCCCTATAGTTAATTACATCTTAAGTGACGGGAATCACCTAAGAAAACTCTCGATAATAACCAATAATTTCGCTCTCAAGGATTTCAAAGTTTAAGTTTTTCAAAGATTGAATTTTGGAATTTCAATAGGGAATGGATCAAATTTTGGAACATTTTGTTTTGTGAATCCAAAGGAAGAAAGGTAGGAGAAATCACTGATTCGAAGTGAACTTCGATAATTTCTCGACTATCCTATCGTTTGGCTTGAATTTAGGAAAGTCCTAATGTTTATTTGATATTTCAATCTTGCCAATTTCAATTAATTAGGGCTTATATTTGTATGATAAAATCAAACAAATAACTCTAGAAGATGTGAGGGTTTATTGTCGTATCGGACGACTACCTCGGAATCCTAAGACCTAGGTTAGGGCTTAATTTGCAATGCAAATGCCTAACGAAGAGTTGAGGATTTATGTTGCACTAGGCAAGCTACCTCGAAGTCCTATGGCTTGTTTGTTTTAATTCTAGGAAAGTTTTGATGAAGTAGACTCAGGTTTTGCTGATGACGATGGTCGTGCTGCCCACCATGCTCCGAGCTCCTTGTTGTTGCAGAGGTTTAATTTTAGAAGTCATAAATCAGGAGATGAGAGAAGTGTTTTGGTCTAGAGAAGTCTTAATTTTCCAAGTGTTTTGTATTTTGATTAAAACAAATCTTAAAGTTGATTATAACGACACCTAGGTTAAGATCCCACGGTTCCATCCTTCCGCATCATTATTTTTATCGGATTCACTTAGTCCGGATGAATTTGCTAAACTCAACCGAATGAGTTCCACACTTTCATTTAGACCGTGGGAAATCCCGTTAGCAACACGTAGGTTACATCATCCGAGGTATTCCCGATCATCCAACGGGACGTTTTAATTTAGTTGTAATTGTAGTTTTGTGTTCCGTTTGTGATTAAATTTTGAGTTGTTTTATATTTTGAAATGTTGTGGAGGTGAATTTTATCTTGCAATGACTTTTAACTTAATTTTGGTTTCGGTTTTAGGGCTATCCTAAAGGTGTGGGTTTTCATGCAACTGTTGTTTTATCATGCAAGAAAAGTAAAATGCATTTCGTAATAAAGTAAATTGCAAGAAAGTAAATTGCAATAAAATAAAAGCGTACCTGGAGGGTCTTCCCGTCATCCCAAGCTGCACTTAAAACACAATTAGAATATTTAAGCAAGTTCCTAGGTAAAGCTAAGGGAAAGGTTATGGTTTTCTACCAAATTCCTAATCCTATAGCTAGTCATCTCCTATGACGTCTAGGTTCTTTGGGTTTTGGTTTAAGGACGATTTTCTTCATCAAAGAATAATCAAATTCAATTGTTCTTATAAATATCCTATCATATCGAGGAAGTGCTTAAGAAGAATCTTAAACATCTTTTCAATATTTCTAGGATTGTTTTAAGTCCAAATGAATTTAATTATATAAATGAATCGATCATCCGAGGTTTTCAAGTCTTGTTAACTTGCTCGATGAACTAGGACATTTGAATATCCTATGAGTGAGATAACACTTCATTTAATGTTCTATTTAGGAGTTATATTAATCAAAGCTTTCAAGGTAAATTAGTATTCAAATGATTTGATTTGAGTTAAAGGGTTTAAATTTGGAATAGTGTTCAAGTTGCTTTATATTTAGTTTAATTTAATTTAATTTGATTTGATGTTTAATTAATTTGATTTAATTTAATTTAATTTAATTATTTAATTTAATTTAATTTAATTTAATTTAATTTAATTATTTAATTTAATTTAATTTTTTAATTTAATTTAATTTAATTATTTAATTTAATTTAATTTAATTATTTAATTTAATTTAATTTAATTGTTTAATTTAATTTAATTTAATTTTAATTAATTTAATTTAATCTTAATTTAATTTATCTTTAATTTACTTTATTTTTTAATTTTAATCGAAATTTCAAAAGATTTTAATAATTTAATTAAGTCTTTTAATATTTTAAATTTGAGTTATCATTTTAATTAAAAATTGAGTATTAGTTGATATAATTAATTTAGGGATTTTTAAATTAAAGAATAAATCTCTTCCTAATAAAGATCCCTTATTTTAATAATTCCAATTTTATTATTCTTCCAAATTTAATCTATTATTTAATTAAAGTTTAATCATTTTAAAATTATTTAATGGGTTTCTACCCTTTAATTATTTAAGTTTCAATCATCCAAATCAGATTAGGATCAAATATTTTACTTGTTGATTTTTTTATTAAACCTAAAGTTTTAATTAAGGATTAAAGATTTTAATTACCATTTTACCCTTTAAGCTTAATAATTTCATAACTCACTAAATTGAACTCAAATGAACTTGAAATTTTTATGTGACTTCACTCATATGTCAATAAAGACATGAGAGGAGAAAATGTGATTTTTCTGTATTTAATTTATTTATATAATTATTTTTGGTGGAAAATAGAGATTTTCAAGGAAAATTTGATAACATGACCAAGGGAAAGTTTCTGTCCTTAAGAAAATTAGGGGACATTCCTGATGACCAGAGAAGCACTTGGACCAATTTTGGTGATTTTTTGAATTATATTATTTTTATTATAATTATTTTGAGTTTTGGAGTGTTAATTAATTTAAAAATAAAATAAATGTTGAAAAATGGATTTTATATTTTTCAAAAATCTCTCTGATATCAAGGAAACCAGAGAATCAAATTTTGCAATTTTCTGATTTTTCTATGATTTATAATAATTGTTTTAGTGAAAATGCTAGAAAATACATTTTTTTTTAATTTTAAAATTACCCTAGGGCTTTAAAATTTAATATCTCACTAAATAGACTTAGGAAAAATGTGGGATTTGTTCCTAAGTGATTAAAATTCAAAATGTGACATTTTGGTGAATTTTATTATTTTTGTGATTTTTATTATTTTTTAATTATTAAAAATATTAAAATATTATTAAAAATCAACTTTTTTAGAAAATTGAAATTTTAATTTTCTTAGGTTCCCCTGATATCGGAGAGGCTCCAAAACCAATTTGGTGAATTTTTAAAAAGTATTTTAAAAGTTATGAATTTTTAAAGTTTAAAATGGCTAAGTGGCTTAATCAACCCAATTAGTGGGGCTAACCAAGTCCAATTGACCTCAAATTTTTATGGTGGATTCCTCTGATCCTAAAGGTCAGTGGAGAATTGATTTCAAGTCAATTTGATACCTAGTTAACTCTAATTAATTAAAGACCTATTTTGGGTGTTTAAGCCAATTAGGGTTAATCTGAGTGAATTAACTCAAGTCCTATTTTTCCTAGGGTTCTCCGGTCATAAGGAACATCACCAAATATTTCTAGAATTTATTTCACAACATGCTAATTTTTGGAATTAAAATACTCAAAACAGACAACATGCATTTGAAAAATAAATAACTTTTCACAGAGATGGCCTCCGACCTTGGAAAATTCGGGGAATGTTCCCAAGTTCAGAGGCTTCAAAAGCTCCTATGGTCTCATGCCATGGTGAATTGTATACATGCATGGAGAATTAAATGTATGCAGAGAGTAAATAAATCATAAAAAATAAAATACTTAATTAAATTAAATGATTTCTTTTCCACATTATTCTCCTCCGTTCACCGAGCAAGAGGGTATTTTTATTTTATTTTTGTGATTTTTCTACACAAAGATATGGATTTTTGAAGTTTAGGGAATTAAATAAATAAGAAAATACCCGAATTTTCTATTTATCCACGCGGCGCCTGCGAAACCTCGGCAGCTCCGAACGCACACGCGTCGCGCTCCCATTCGACGCCGCCACCCGAGTCGGCAGCCGGGCCCCGCGGTTCTCGTACCGTCTCCCGGTCCGACGCAATCCCGGCCGTCCGTGCGCGCGTGTATCGAATGGACGGCATCCGTTCATCGTCCCCAAGTGTTCTCACCCGAGAGCCGTCCACACTAAATCCCTAAGATCTCACTCGATTCTCAATGGATTTTCATGTTCTTATGCTCTATGGATTCGTCTTGAAGAGACGAACACATCTATACGGCTAACATGCATTGAAACTAAGGCATTTGAAATGGAGAATCTCCGAAGCTCGGGATGGATAGTTAACTCATACCTTAGCTCGGAGAAGTGTGGCTTCAATCCGAGAGTTGTTGCACCTTCGATCGGGTCCCGCAAGCTCCGGATGAAGTCTCCCGGTCCAGTGAATCGCCTAGCTATGAAAGTGACCACGCGCCGATCACAAAGCTTGGAGGCTGGAGCAACCGGGTGGCTTCGGAGATGGGGCTTTCGGTGGGAAACTTCTCCTCTTGGTCCAGTGAAGGTGTAGGACCAGTCAATTTGAGGATTGGCTCACCGTGGCAAAGTGTCCCGGTTTTGGGTGGAATTTCGGCTGAGAAATCGGGCTCGCTGGTGGGGATTAGGGCAAATTGACACTCGGGGATCAACCGCTCTAAGGATGGTGAAGGGTTTGGAACAATTTTGGCGTAGTTTCGGCGGGGTTTGTGCTTGGCTCTTCTCATGGCCGAGAGGGGTGGAGTTTAAATAGAGCTGGCTGGGGGCCTCCCGTGGAGAGTTAGGGCTTGGGATCACCTGCTGCTGGTGAGGAGAAGATCAGCCATGGTGACCACTAGGGATGGGGCAGCTCGGCAAGTGAGAATTTCAATGTTGGCTCACATGTGAGCTCTCGGCCATGGTGTTTTCCGGCGGCACTGGTGGCCGGCCGGCCGAGCATGGGTCACCCTCGGGGTCGAGTGGGTCGTGGCTGGAGGTTTGTGCAATCAATTGGCCATGGACATGTGTAAAGGCTTTGATCCAAAGTGGAATGGGGCATGGCTAGATTTGGACCTAAATGGGTCAACCCACCCATTTGGGCTAGGTGCACCACCCAAGGCCTGGTTTAGGCTGAGGAGAAAGTGATTTGGATCGGCTTGATTAGTGGGGTCAAGTCACAATCCAAGTACAATTAGGCTTAAGCATGGTTTAGTGGAATCATGTAAGTGGTTAACCACCTTTAGGAGTTAAGGAAAGAGCCTCCTCCTTTTGCCCAAAATGGCATGGTGACATGTAAAGAGGCTCTCATGGCTTGCATATGGCTTATGCATGGCTCCATGGCTCCATTTGGCTTGGGAAAAGTAAAGTCAATTTCATGGAAATGGATTTAAGGAAAATTTTGGTATTTAGGGGTGATTTGGCATGAGGCTTGATTTGGAATTATTTGATGATGAATTTAGGACTTAGGGATGATTTTAATTGAAAGTATGATGAGGGGAAATGTCATATGGGCCTTGGAAGAATTTTGGGCTTTTTTGAAAGGGTTTTAGATGGGCTTTTAAGATGGATTAGGAAAGTGGGCTCTTGAATTTTAAAATGGATTTTGGGATGAAATTTTGTAAAGAGGTTGGGCCAAATAATTATTGGGTTTAGCTCATGGATGTGTCATGAGTGACTTGAAGCAAATTTGGGGTAGTTTGGACTTGAATTGGGTTGGATTTGAATTCTTTTGGTGAATGGGCCAATGTAGGTCAAATTGGGCTAACTTGGGCCAATGTTGGGCTAGGGTTGAAATTGATGTAAAATAAATATTAAGAAATGTTTATGGGAGTGTTTCAAAGAGGTTTTGGCTTTGGTTGGGTTTTAATTTTGAGGTTTGGGCCTATTTGGGTTAGATTTGGGTTTAGGTCAAAATTGGGCTTTTTGATTTTGGGTTGAATTTGAGTGGGGTTTGGGTCAAAATCTTGGGCAAATCATGTTAGTGTTTTGTTTATGAGGATGTTAAGGAAGGTTTAGAAAAGATTTGGGGTTAATTGGAGTTGAATTGGGTTAGTTTGGGCTAAGTTTGGGTCATGGGTCCAAATTTGGGCTTTAAGGCCCAAAGTGAAATTGGATCCAAATGTCAATCAAATTGGACTTGGATTTGGTCTAAATTGGTATTGGGAATGTTGAATTGAAGTTTAGAATTGAATTGGACCAAAATTGGGGTCAATTGGGTATGTTTGGTTTGACATTGGGTCCACTTTGGGTTAAAATGGGTCAATTTGGGGGCTTTGACAAAAGTAGGGTAAATTGACAAAATTGACCCATGGTGTAGTTGGACAAAATGAAATTGGGAATATTTAGGATTTTCTGGAATTTTCTGGGAATTTTTTGAATTTTTGGATTTTTAGGCCAAGAAGGGTATTTTGGGTATTTGGAGGGTATTGGGGGGTATTTTTGGAATCTTTGGTATTTTTGGGTATGGATGATCAATTTGAGTGATGTGGAGATGTTTGGGATTGATTTTGGAAAATTTTAGGTAATTTGGAGATTTTGCAAAAATTTGGGTAATTTCAAGGGTTTTGGGTAGGTTTAGTAGGTGTAGGGTCCCGGGGTCAAAAATTGAAAATTTGGGAAATTGAAGATTGGGTGAATTTGGGTGGGATGAAATCATTTTGGTTGAGCCATGAAGCCATTTCAAGCCCATATGAGCCATGAAAGGACTCATTTGAGGCATTCACTATGTTGTTCCTAACCCTCTTAGCCAAGGGCTTAGGGGTTAAGGACCATCCATGTGAATCACCTACATGAGTCAGGAGGTCAAGTTGGGTATAGGTGTGGTTTTAGGAAGTGTGTGGAAATGTAGTGTGTAAGTGTAGTGTATGTCAGCCCCTTCATCGACCAGAGCCACCTGTAGGCGTCCTAAGGCCAAAGAGTCCTATAGGAACTCATCCTTTAAACTTCCATATTTGATTTCAACCCTCTAGGTGATTAGGGGTCTATAGTCAAGTTTGTGGAGTTTGCAGGGAGTTTAGAAGTGGTTTGAATTTCTAAAAGGCGGGTCCCAATTCTAGTCCTCTAAGATAGTCAAAGGAAAAACCTAAGGCTAGATCCTAAGCACTAAAAAGAAGAAAGGAAGACCTCATCAAAAATGAGGTCAACAAATGGACCCCCAATAGGTGTGGTGAGCTGACGGAGCACACCGCGCGTATTGGTGTTGACCGAAGCGATCAACAAAACCAACACGGATGTCCAAGTGACGAACTTAGGACGAAGTAGAAGAGTTTCGCCGGGGAGTGTCAAGTATATCTCCGGAACCGGAGATTCTCGAACTCTCGCCTGGGAAAGGAAAAGGAGGTGAATCCCAAATCACATGATCCGGGGAATTTCGATTTAGATTTTATTTTGCTTCAATTTATGTTTTGATGTGTGAGTTTAAATTTTAGTTTGGAGTTTCAATTTAGATTGAAGTTTGTCAAAATTAATTTGAGGGATTTGATTTGAAATGAAAATTAGGATTCCGAAGTTTTAGATGTAACATCTTCAACCTCGAAAGAAAATTGAATTGATTAGATTGAATCGTTGTAATGAGAAGAGATCTCAGAGCAAAATGGTGTTGGATATAAAATCCTCAACCTCAAGAGTTTGATTTTGATGTGATGTATCTCATTGCGATAGGGAAATGATCCTAAAGCAATGCAGTCTTGGATGTAAAATCCTCGACCTCAAAGGTTGAATTTTGATGTATTTCAGTGCAATAGGAAGAGAATCCTAAAGCAGTGCAGTCTTGGATGTAAAATCCTCGACCCAAAAGTTTGAATTTTGATGTATTTCAGTGCAATAGGAAGAGAATCCTAGCAAGTGCAGTCTTGGATGTAAAATCCTCGACTCAAAAGTTTGAATTTTGATGTATTTCAAGGCAATAGAAGAGAATCCTAAAGCAATGCAGTCTTGGATGTAAAATCCTCGACTCAAAAGTTTGAATTTTGATGTATTTCAGTGCAATAGGAAGAGAATCCTAAAGCAGTGCAGTCTTGGATGTAAAATCCTCGACTCAAAAGTTTGAATTTTGATGTATTTCAGTGCAATAGGAAGAGAATCCTAAGCAGTGCAGTCTTGGATGTAAAATCCTCGACTCAAAAATTTTGAATTTTGATGTATTTCAAAGGCAATAGGAAGAGAATCCTAAGCAATGCGGTCTTGGATGTAAAATCCTCGACTCAAAAGTTTGAATTTTGATGTATTTCAAGTGCAATAGAAGAGAATCCTAAGCAAGTGCGATCTTGGATGTAAAATCCTCGACCCAAAAGTTGAATTTTGATGTATTTCGAATGCACAGGAAGAGAATCCTAAAGCAAGTGCAGTCTTGGATGTAAAATCCTCGACTCAAAAAGTTTGAATTTTGATGTATTTCAGTGCAATAGAAGAGAATCCTAAAGCAGAGCAGGTCTTGGATGTAAAATCCTCGACCCAAAAGTTGAATTTTGATGTATTTCGATGCAATAGGAAGAGAATCCTAAAGCAATGCAGTCTTGGATGTAAAATCCTCGACTCAAAAGGTTAAATTTTGATGTATTTCAGTGCAATAGGAAGAGAATCCTAAAGCAGTGCAGTCTTGGATGTAAAATCCTCGACTCAAAAGTTTGAATTTTGATGTTTTCGATTGAGATTTGATTTGAGATCTAGGAGATCGGATTTGAGATTTGATAGAGATTGAATTTGAATTTGATTGAGACTTGAAGCTCGGAAAGATTGAATTTGGAAATTTGGAAATTTGGAAGGATGAGTTTGAACTCGATTGAAACTTGATTTAAGATTTGATTTGAAATTTGAAAGATCAAGTTTGAAACTTGATCGAGATTGGATTTGGATTTTGATTGAGAATTTGATTTGGAAGTTTGGAAGGATAGAATTTGATTTTGAAGTTTGAAAAGATTGAAATTTGATTCGGAATTTGGAAAGATTGAATTTGAGATTTGTGTTGATTTCGTTTATCTTTTAATGGTTCAAATTTTATTTTGTTGTTTATTTAATGTTCATGTGAACTTGGTGTTTGTCATTTTTCGATTTTTTTTTAAAAAAAAAAAATTTTCTTTTATTCTCTTTTTTTTCTTTTCTGTTCTTTGTTCGAAGTTCATTTAACTTTAATGGCGTTTCCCAATCAATTTGCACAAAAGAGGTGAAGGCCAAAAACGTGACATGGTCACTTTCATTCCAATCATGTTGAAAATACGTCGTACAACTCGATCTGGAATATATTTCATACAATCCATGTAGACTCAAAACGGATCGTGTATGATCTTTGTTGATCCATCAAAAGAATCATCTCGTCAAAAAATCCATGTCCGAATAGTGAGGTACATGGTCAATAACATCACCTTCCAAGCCATCCTCGGCAAGGATGCCGACTGGATGTACGTTGGAGGTGTGATATTTCCCATGTAACTCACGACTCGTAAGGCCGGAGGTTCTCTAGCTCCGGATCCGGTCGGAAATGGTAAGGTATTTTGTCGTCGTCCATCCTCCCGAAAGTAACCGAGATTCGCTCTACCGGCACCCCGGTATGTAATGCTTTGCGATATCCGCTCCGTTACCTTGCAGTATCATGACGGAACCCACCGGTAAAGGTATCTTTATCGGCCCTCGGAACTCACCCGGGCTCGCTTATCCGGAGGTCGGATCCGAACATGATGTTGCACTCATTCAAGAAAGAAACCGTGCGTAAAGGTCCGACGAAGTCGTGGTGATCAATATGCGGGGGTATGCAGTCACCCCGTTTGTAGATGTTGATAATGCAGCTATTGGGTATGCAATCCGCCGGCAGTACTCTCCATGTTATCAATCTTTTCACCATTCTCTTGATAACTAATGGCATCGGATCTACTTGCCCATGACGAAGTATCCCCGGTGGGTTTCCCTTCCCGTCTTCAAAGAAAGTTGTAGCAAGCATCCGCACCGTATTGTGATTCTTCCTTTCCCCGGCATCCATCTCCGGGGTTCCGAGTATGTATTTTCCCTCGGGCGGCTCGCTCGGCCCATTCTTTTCGGATCCCGGATACGATCCACGATTTGCCGTTGTTCATACTCCGAGAATACGTCGGTGTGTAGCTCGAGGCCTTCTAGTATGTTGATTCTTCTTCCTTTAATTCTCTCGAAGTATTCGAAAGTTTTCTTTTCAACATTCCGCATCCTCTCCGACTCGTATTCCGAATGATCTCGCGATGGCGAGGCCTTGTGACATATTGTGGGATATATGGTTCAATCCCTTCACGTTCCCCGCATACCTCGGCTCCTCGTGATGATGCCCGTCGGGACATCCCCCGGGCTGCTTCCCGCAACAAGGTCATGCACCGCCGGTGGTTCTATCCGGTGGCGTGGTAGCCTTCTTTCTTCCGATCTTCCGGAGATTTCCCCGGTTCTTTCCGTTATTCTAGGAGCCGACCTCCTTTCTTCGAGTTCCCGGTTAACCGGTGTCCTTGAAATGTGAGTGCTCGGCATTAGCGCAGTGTCTCGTCGCGCTCGGTCCGCGCCTAGTTTTGTTAACATTTTACGGATACGGCGATTCTTATTTCTTCGTTGCGTGGTCGTGAGAGTAGCCCTCCGAACTTCTTGAATCTCGCGCGGCGCGGCGCCGACAAGCTCGCCCTCCGCCGTAGCGACTACGGACTTCATTTTCTTGTCTTCTTCGGTGTTTGCTTTTCTTTTCTTGTTGTTGGATTGGTGGCTTGGGCCACCCACTTTCATCACCGTCTCGCCCGGGTAGTTCTTCTCGGTTAATCGGGACCCGGCTCACTTTCCTCGTATCGTAGGCCCGCCGGTGCGAAATCCGAGTCAATCTCGATTATCGCTCCATCTTTCACCCTCTTTTCATCGAGTGCAAGGCTTACGCCATTCTTAAAGTTCAAGACCAACCGCCCGTTCGACATTTCCCCGTGAAAAGACAAGGAAAAGGATCGTGGGTCGTACTAAGAACAAGAACATTAAGAAAATGTTTATTAAAGATACATTTTTTATTATTCTTATATTTTGAAATTTAACAGGAATGAAGTAGGATAAGATGAGGGAAGAGATTTTGATTTGGAAAAGAAAACAAGGAAGACTTAATTATCATGATTTTATTTATCTTAGCACATTTTATTATTTTTTGGGTTCGGACCCAATCATAAGTAATTACTTCACCCGTGTTTCTTAGGGATGAAGAATTCATTCCTTCGAAACATCAGTGTAGCGTAATACTTTTTCAAGTATCGTCCGTTGATCGGAAGCATATGTCGTTCTCCCCGGCAATTCACTAGCCGGTAGGAACCTCCCGAGTATACTCGCTTCAACCACAAACGGTCCTTCCCAAGTGGGTTCAAATTTTCCTCCTATCTTGCGGTGTGCAAGAATAGGTCTCTCGAGAACGAGAACTAAATCACCAACTTTGAAGGTTCTTGGGCGGACCGGCTTGTCATGGGCTTGAATCCATCTTAGCTTGGTATAGTTCTAAGTTCCGTTGCGCCGCAAGTCTTTTCCCTTCCAAGCTTTCTAATTCTTCGAGTCGTAGTCCGGCGTTTTCTTCGTCGTGATCTTGTTTGCAACTCGCAATTCCGAGTGAAGGAAGCCGAACCTCTAAAGGTAACACTCGCCTCGGACCCATACACCGCAGCGTAAGGTGTAGCTTCGAGTAGGGGTTCCGAAGGTCGTCCCGTAGGCCCATAAGGCTTCTAACAATTTCTCGTGCCAATTTCTCTTATTATCGTCCAAGGTTTTCTTTAAGATTTGAACGAGAGTTTTATTAAAAGCCTCGCCGAGGCCGTTTGCTCTCGGGTAGTAAATTGTCGAGTATCGCCGGCCGATTCCGTGTCTCCCGACAAAATTGTTGATTTGTGTGCTTCCGAATGCCGACCCATTATCCGAGATGATCTCGCGCGGCACTCCGAAACGGTAGACAACTTGGTTCTCGAAAACCGTAAGCACGTGGTGTGCTTTCACTTCTCTAAGTGGAACCGCTTCGCCCACTCGGAAAAGTAATCCGTAGCCGCAAGAATGAAACGATGTCCTTTCGAAGATGGTGGTTCTATCGGACCCACTATATCCGTGCCCCAACATTCAAATGGCCACGACGCAATTGTCGGGTGTAGCACATTTGGAGGTCGGTGTAGAACCACTCCGTGCACTCGGCATTGGTGACGGCTCTTGGCGATTTTCATGCGATCGGTCATCATCGAGGGCCGTAGTACCCTAGTCTTTTAATTTTCATCTTCATCTTTGGACCCGACCGGTGAGCGCCACGAGTCCCGAATGCACCTCTTTAACAATTTCACGGGCCTCGTACCCGCTTAGGCACCTTAGCCACATTTGATCAAAAGACCTTCCGTATAATGTGTTGTTTATTAATGCGTAAGACGAGTTCTTTTCGATCCGATGGGCCGCCGACCTATCGTCCGGTAGCTTTCCCGTTTGCGGTAGTCTCATCAATGGCCGTCGCCAATCTTCCGTGTTTTCGTCACCGCCGCAACCGATTCTTTTTCTTTTTCGATTTGTGTATCATGTCTATGTCAAGTCGTGATAGGACCCGACGTCCGTGAACCGACACTTCCACCGATTCATCTTGCAAACAGCAAATTCTTTTGCGAGACGGGCTAAAGCATCTGCTAAAGCATTCTCTTTTCTAGGAATTTTGTAGATCGTCACATTTGGAATCTGTTCTAACAACTCGTATGGCATACTCGGAAGTATTGTTCGAGTCTTGGTTTAAAAATTCCGTATTGTCCGGCGATCCGTTGAATGATTAACCGTGAATCCCCGTAGATGTTGATGTCTCGTTATCCCCATTTGAATGGTTAATTCCAATCCCGTTATGAGGGCTTCGTATTCTGCTTCGTTGTTCGTACATGGTTCTCGTCAAGTGGTAGGAGTATCTTAACATCCCCCGCTCCGTGTTATAAAGATTAGCCCGATTCCTCGCCTTACCGGGCACTATCACTTGCGATTCTTCGTCTTTATGTGCCGAGGATGCTCCGTCGAAATACAATTCCCAACGTCGATCATCGTGGTCTTCTAGGCTCATTATTTGTTCATCCTGCGGATCGTCATCGAGAGGAGATTCGGCCGGCAAAGGGTGTGCCGCGAGGAAGTCCGCTAAGACTTGTCCCTTTACGGCACGCAGAGGCACGAAAGTTATATCGAATTGCAATAATATCATCGACCATCCGGCAAGTCCGCTTGAAAGTGTTGGACGAGTCATCAAGTATTGCAATGGATTAAACTTCGAAATCAAGTTGACCTTATGAGAAAGCATGTAGTGCCTGAGCTTTTGAGCGGCGAAGATCAGGGCCAAACAATGCTTTTCAATTGCGGGATACCTTACTTCCGTCTGAAGTAAACGACGGCTTAAGTAGTAAAGAGCATTTTCTTTACCCTCATCATCGACTCCGGCCAACAGGGCTCCGAGGGAGTCGTCTAGAGCCGCGGTGTAAAGTATCGCCGGTCTACTCCGAGATCGGGGCCGCTAAGACAGGAGGTGTCATTAAATATTGTTTAATGTCTTCGAAGGCCTTCCGGCATTTCTCTTCCCAAATAAATTTGGCGTCCTTTTTAACTAGTGCCGAGAAAGGCCGACACCTACTCGACAGTGTTCGAGATAAAGCGTCGAAGATATGCCAGCCTTCCCTTGAAAAGATCGTAGTTGTTTTAAGGTTTTGGGAGGCGGCATTTCTAAGATGGCTTTAATCTTCTCCGGTCGATTTCAATTCCACGATGTCGGACAACGAATCCTAAGAATTTCCCGAGGTGACGCCGAAGGCGCATTTTAAGGGATTCATCTTAAGGTTAAATTGTCTTAATCGTTCGAAAACAATTCTCAAATCATACGTGTGGTTTTCCTTTACTTTGCTTTTGATGACGACATCGTCCACGTAAGCACTCGACTTGATTGTGGATGAGATCATCAAAAATTCTCGTCATTGCTCTTTGGTAAGTTGCTCCCGCGTTCTTCAGTCCGAATGGCATCACCGTGTAGCAAAATACTCCGATCGGCGTTCGAATGCTCGTAAGCTTTTCATCCTCTCGGAGCCATTTTTATCTCGGTTGTATCCCGAAGATCCATCCATGAATGAAAATATTTCATGTGTCGAAGCAATATCGATCATTAGCTCTGGAATCGGTAGAGGAATTCATCTTTTGGACATGCCTTGTTTAAATCTCTCGAAGTCCACACAAATTCGATCCGACCATTCTTCTTTCGACCGGCACCACATTAAGCAACTGTGTCGGGTATTGTTCTTCACGGACAAATTTAGCGTCTATTAGCTTTTTAACTTCGGCTATGACTTGTTGTTCGATTTCCGGACGCATTCTTCTCGGGACCTTGTCCGACCGGAACGAAGTAGGATCCACTCCTAACTTATGGACCGCAACCTCCGGGGCTAATCCCGGCATTTCATCGTAGTTCCAAGCAAAACAAGTCCTTAAATTCCATTAATAACTTGATTATTTCTTCGGAGTCTTCTTTATCGAGTAAGGAGCTAACAAAGGTAGGTCTAGGCTCTTTGCTAGTACCCAAGTTAACTTCCGTTAACTCATCTATCGTAGATTTGATTTCTTCTTCGAATTCCGTGAGCGTCTCCAATTTGTAAATCTTCGAGTTCGTCTCGTAGTTTCCATGCAGCTTTCATTGGATTTGCAAGTGACAACCAAGCAAAATTCAGCATCGTCAACCGACCCTACCGTGCCGAATCCGAGTCCATACTTTGAATTGGGAGGACGGCCGGAGTTATTCCATAACTTTTCAAAATGTTGTGATCGGCCTCTTGTCCATTGTCGAGGTAAGAAACCACGTTGAATTAAATTTTGAACACAGGGAGAGTACCACTCAAAAGGTAATTCCATTAATTCCGATGAAGTGACATCTTCGAATTGTACATTATTTTCAGCTTTGGAGGAAGAAGCACCACGGTAGAATTTGATCGGCTTTGCACCGTCACTACGTACCTCTTTGACCTCCATACCCTCGATCTTATTAGAATGGATCGGAGTTAGGGTCATAGTATGTACGTAGTGGTTAATCTTCTCGTACATTGATTTGTATTCTTCGTTCTTTTCATCTTCGAGGGAGATCTTGTATTGCGGCTTCTTTCGACTTATTGTTGCTCGCTTCTTGCTTGATTTCTTTTTCTTCTTCGAACTATCATCCCAATCAACATTGATGGCCGGTTTCTTCCGTCCAATCGTCCTAGTGTCTCTACCACGGCCTCGTCCCCGGCCTCGACCTCGGATGCGAGTTGTGGAGAAACCTTCACCATCTCGCCGGAGGGGAGTGGTGAGTGACTCGTTGGACTAGAACTTCGGGTTCTTCGTTGTCCCGAACTTTCTTTGCTTCATTCGTTATGGTATCTCTCGGAGAAGATTGTTTTCTTTGGCGTGCATAATAAGCCGCATCTTCATGGATTCCAATTTCATGTACGGAGAATGGTTGTAAGTCTCCTTTGATGCACTCGTTCCCTCCATCGTAGTACTTGATGCACCGGTGTAGAGATGATGGTACCATCCTGTTTTCATGTATCCATGGTCGGCCCAGAGAGCGTTGAACGACGTTTCGAATCGATTATATGAAATTTTGCGGTTGTCTTTGCTAAATCACCGGTCTTCATCGATAGCGTTATTGACCCGAGGGCTCTTTCTCCTTTCCCGGTTGAATCCTCTTAATAACATTTTGTTCGGCCTCAAGCTCACGAGCATCAATTTCCAAGTATGCTAGTGTTCGAAGACTCATTATATTGATTGATGCTCCCGGATCCACCAATACTCGGAGAGCGTAAACTTCCCAATTGTAACCGAAATGTACAACGGTCGGTTGTGATCCGTCGTCCCAAGTAGTAGGTCATTGTCCGTGAAGGTGACACCTCGTCGTTCCTTTAACGAGCAAACCTCATCTAAGGAATCTCCGGCCATTTGAGCTAAGCAAATTTCCGGATCAAGTAAGGCCTTGATCGAGCTTCTCTCATCTCCTTTGATAAGATGAGAGCATCGTAGATGCTCGGTTGGCCGGTAGTTTCCTAAGATGGGCTAGCACGTTGTAGTCCACTTTGTTCTCCCCGTGTCTCGCTTCTTCTCGAATGGGTATGTCTTCTGCCGGGGTTGGTTCTTCTTGAACAACCACCCGCTTTCCTTTGTCTTTTGGACCCATTCTCGGAGGTAGAACTTTTCCACTTCTTAGGTTGACTTCGTAATTTCTTCGAATCTAGTATCGAGTTTGTCGGTGTTCCCTCCCGAATCGGAATGACTGGCTCTTCCGGATTATCTTCAAAATGCGAAGGCTCTAACTCTATCGTAACCGGAGCTCCTCGAAACTCACGGATAGAGCCGTTGCTTGTCGAGCTCTCGTAGCCTCCTCGATGGATGTCTTCTTCGTCATTGTGATCGTCGAGATCATGTATGATTCGAGAATTGTTGTTGGTATCGAAATCGACGCCCGGATTGTCGCTAGTTACGTAATCGTTAGAAACAGATCAAAACGTAGCCAACGCCATCACCCTTATCATTATATGATCCCACCGAAGTGAGCGGATAATCATACAAAATCGAGGTTCGAGGGATTTCTCCCCGAATCGGAAACAACTATCCTAGGATAAGCTGCCCCTAGTCTAGCCTTAGGAATCTCGGTCCCCTCTTCTTCGTCAATTTTCTTCTTCTCTTCGATTGTCTCCCGTCGAGGTGGTTCTTCTATCGCAAGTGATAGTACCGGCTTAACAGTCTCGAACTCGAGTTGAAGCTCGCACCGAAGCGGTTCGGATGTTGCCTAAAATCTTCTTCGAAGATCTCGTCCGAGCGGTAGTCCATCCATCGTCGGCTGCATAGGGATCTATCGGAATGACGGGATCGGTTGAGATAACATTGACGGAACCTCCTTTCGGGGTTCCTTCATGTACTCCTTCGGGATTGTTATATTTCCTTTCCGAAGGTTGTCGTTGAGCCAACTTTTCAAGGTAATGCAGTCTTCTATCTTGTGCCCAAGCATCCGATGGTAGGGGCAAAAGTTGGGATCACCTTTCTTGTTGACTTCCTCTCGGTCTTTTGGGCTCGGCAACTGGAAATCTGGAGTTTTCATTAAGCTACGGAACATCTTTGGTATCGCTTCATTTTTGAACGGATATTCTCCGCTCGAAGCTCCTTAATGTACGTTGCGGACGAGACGGTTGTTCATACTCGCGGAGACGACCGATAGCTGGACCGGGGTTGCTCGGTAATTTTGTTGTGGTTGCTTGCGGCCGTTCGGTGGTATTTGTATCGGTTGTTTGCCTTTGTCAACCGCCGCAACGACCCCGCATTTCTTTTCGAAAGTCTTCACCGGCTTCGCTTGTCCGTCTTGTCGGCAAAACTTAATTGCTTCGCCTCTTCTTGCAAGCTTCCGGCCTTGCTTAACAACTTCTCAAAAGTCTTAATAGTGAATCCCTCGAGGAGAAGTGCTATCGGGCCATGAATGCTTTTAAGCAAGATGCCGATCGCATGTTGTTCTTGCAGCTTGTGGTTCACACTTCATACTTAAATTTCTCCATCGAAGTATGTAATCCACTAGAGTTTCATTCGGCCTTTGTTTCTCTACCACTAAATCACCTATAGTGATGTGGTGCCGAGCTCCGGCAAATCGCTTAATGAAGAGGCTCTCTAGCTCCGAGAATGTCTTTACGGATCCGTCGGGTAATTCCGCATACCGCCGAAGGCGATCCCCGACGGATCGCTAACAAACCGTCGGAAGAGTAGCGCATCGCTCCCGCCGGCATTGCAACAACTCGGCACGAAAGTGTGCAACATGCCGTCGGGGTTCCCGGTCCCGTCGAAGGTTTTAAACAGAGGTGGTACGAAGCCCTTTGGGTATCGGACAGCGTCGAATTCTTCCGGGTAAGGTCTACCCGTCCGAATAGATGTCCCGTTCTTCGATTGTGCTAGGGCTTCTCGCACTCCGCTGTTCTACCAAGTTCTTGATATCCTTTTCGTGGATCATACTTTGTGTTGTATCCTTTTTCACTGGTCATCCCCATCGACGGATGTAATCTCCTTTCCTCCGTCTACGATGTGAATGACTTCGGGGGTGTCTCTCTATGTGGTTGTACTTGACTTTGGAGAGTGGCTAGAGCTACGGCCATCTCTTCCATCCTCTTCGCCATTTGAGCGATCGTGTCGTCCTTTTCCCGAAGCCGTCTCTTCATCGCTCTTGCTCCTCTCTTCGCGGCCGCAGGAGCACCTCGAGAAGATGAAGCTCGTGTCTCAACCATGTTGATTTCTCGCATATTCGTTGTCCATGAATTCCGATGAGTCGATCTCATCTCCGAACTTTTCTTCTCTTTCTTTTGCCAACCGTCGGATGTCGGTTCTCAACTTTTCCATGGCATCTTCTAGCGGAGCTTTCTGTGTATCTTTGTGGTTGTCATGCGATGGTCGCCGGGTCCTTTTTTCACGAGTCCCCTTCATCGCAAGTAGCACTTTCTTCGCATTCCAGCCTCCCGGCGAGACTTTCTTTCTCGGGCCGTCTGCTTCGACCTCAATCGCCCCGTAGTGGGACGCCACACCATCCTTCTAGCAGCAGAAGGTCTAGTGACCGGATGGTCTATCGGCCAAATGCCGGAAGGTGGTATCCTCCCTAATCCGTAACCCCGATACTACGACGAGCGGGCTAGCCTTCATTCTCTTGCTTGGCTTTTCTATCATGACGGCGGGTTCTACTCGGGGCCCAAGACGGGATTTGACCGGCACCCGCCCTATCCTTCGTAGAATTTCTGACACGGGCAGTTTTCCTTCTTCGCTAGCTTTTCTACCAAAGTTTGCAGTCGAGCAAACGGCGTAGTTCTGATTCTTTTCTTGCGGCTATCGTTGTAGTATGCGGGCTGTGGTAATGTGGCAGCAATCTTGCGGACATTCTCCTCATCCTCTGCGGCGGAGAGGGGATGGAACCTGCTTCCTCCCAAAAGTGGTATGTAGTCGAGCGATGGTGTATATTCGGTAGCGGTGTATATTCCGGTAACTCCGGAATTTCCTCCAGAAGGCAATCTCGGCAGCTTCGGCTTCCCCGGCGATCCTTCTATTTCTATTTCTTCTTTGGGTCTTTGTCGACGACGGAATCTTCGAATCGGACCCGATTTCGAAGACGTAAGGTCTTACAGGAAGATCCGTACCCTCCACGGTAACAGTGTTTACCATAGCTTCCGGATTTCTTTCCCCTTTGATTTGGCGAAGTCGGGGTAGGTGCAGAAACAACTAGACCGGTGGGGGTAGTGAGAACGGTCCTCCTGCGTGACAGCAGTACTCCTCCTAGTCGGGACCCTTCGCGGGGAGGAAACTCTTGGGTCGACCTAAGGTCGAACTCGCGCGGTGGTTCCTCAGCTTCGGATACCTTGTTTGTCGCTGCAAAGAGGGAGACGTCGGTGACCTCGACGTTCGTAGTTTTCAAATCCTCGTCCAAATCGGATGACCCCATTGTCGGGCAGCTCATCCTTATAGACAGCCGAAGTCCGATCCGTTGGTGAAGGAGAAAATCGGCTTCGGGGCTTCCATTTCTGCAAGGTAGATTCCGGTTGTCGGTCCTAAGCTATGCTTCTTTTCTTCAGGACGAAAAGAAAGGAATTGAAAAGAGTCCGAACTCATTTTTTTGTTCATGTATTTGTAAGAAGGAATTAAAAGAATCACTTATTAGAGGGTTTGTTTATTTAGAACGGAATGTTCAAAGGTGTAGAGAAGGTAAGGAATCTGATTCAGAAAGGAAAAGAAAGTCTTAAGCAAGACTTCCCGACTCGAAGGATCACTCCTAAACTAACACCTATCGGGGTCCACCCCACCTCAGAAATGAGGTAAAAGGATCTCGGAACCTCTCTGTTTAGGGGTATCTAAACAGTGGCTCCTAAATCCGAGAGAATGTTGGCTATGCTTGTTCAAGATAGAAATGAACATAGTATTCCAACGGAAAGAAGGGTAGTTTGATCCATTAGGGACATGGATACACTACCGATTTTTGAAAGCAGAATTATTTGATTATAATGGAGAGAGGAATTGTCCCCAGCGGAGTCGCCAGAAATCCTGTGCGGCTTATTTTTTTAGGTCGTGTTTTATTTTGAAGAGGGGTCGCCTAACAGAAATCTGTAGGCGAATTTTTAATTTAATTAAAATAAATAATTTGAAAAGTAGTATTTGATTTTGAAAATAATTTTAAATTTGAAGGTTTTAAGATATGAGATTAAACCGATCTCACATCCCAAATAGTTTATATAAACGAGCACCGCACCACAAACCGTGTATCTATCCCTAAGGATAGACACACTCGCTTGATGGTGGGGCTTGATTAAATAAACTAGAAGATTAGTGACATCCGTTTGGTCCGCGAACCAATTTTATAAGCCGACAAGTTTCCCCGCTTAATATGAAAACATTAAACAGGGTTTATATTACCTGGGTTCTTTAAAATTCCCTATAAGGGCAAGCCCCTATAGTTAATTACATCTTAAGTGACGGGAATCACCTAAGAAAACTCTCGATAATAACCAATAATTCTGCTCTCAAGGATTTCAAAGTTTAAGTTTTTCAAAGATTGAATTTTGGAATTTCAATAGGGAATGGATCAAATTTTGGAACATTTTGTTTTGTGAATCCAAAGGAAGAAAGGTAGGAGAAATCACTGATTCGAAGTGAACTTCGATAATTTCCCGACTATCCTATCGTTTGGCTTGAATTTAGGAAAGTCCTAATGTTTATTTGATATTTCAATCTTGCCAATTTCAATTAATTAGGGCTTATATTTGTATGATAAAATCAAACAAATAGCCTAGAAGATGTGAGGGTTTATTGTCGTATCGGACGACTACCTCGGAATCCTAAGACCGGTTAGGGCTTAATTTGCAATGCAAATGCCTAACGAAGAGTCGAGGATTTATGTTGCACTAGGCAAGCTACCTCGAAGTCCTATGGCTTGTTTGTTTTAATTCTAGGAAAGTTTTGCTGAAGTAGACTCAGGTTTTGCTGATGACGATGGTCGTGCTGCCCACCATGCTCCGAGCTCCTTGTTGTTGCAGAGGTTTAATTTTAGAAGTCATAAATCAGGAGATGAGAGAAGTGTTTTGGTCTAGAGAAGTCTTAATTTTCCAAGTGTTTTGTATTTTGATTAAAACAAATCTTAAAGTTGATTATAACGACACCGGTTAAGATCCCACGGTTCCATCCTTCCGGATCATTATTTTTATCGGATTCACTTAGTCCGGATGAATTTGCTAAACTCAACCGAATGAGTTCCACACTTTCATTTAGACCGTGGGAAATCCCGTTAGCAACACGTAGGTTACATCATCCGAGGTATTCCCGATCATCCAACAGGACGTTTTAATTTAGTTGTAATTGTAGTTTTGTGTTCTGTTTGTGATTAAATTTTGAGTTGTTTTATATTTTGAAATGTTGTGGAGGTGAATTTTATCTTGCAATGACTTTTAACTTAATTTTGGTTTCAGTTTTAGGGGCTATCCTAAAGGTGTGGGTTTTCATGCAACTGTTGTTTTATCATGCAAGAAAAGTAAAATGCATTTGCAATAAAGTAAATTGCAAGAAAGTAAATTGCAATAAAATAAAAGCGTACCTGGAGGGTCTTCCCGTCATCCCAAGCTGCACTTAAAACACAATTAGAATATTTAAGCAAGTTCCTAGGTAAAGCTAAGGGAAAGGTTATGGTTTTCTACCAAATTCCTAATCCTATAGCTAGTCATCTCCTATGACGTCTAGGTTCTTTGGGTTTTGGTTTAAGGACGATTTTCTTCATCAAAGAATAATCAAATTCAATTGTTCTTATAAATATCCTATCATATTGAGGAAGTGCTTAAGAAGAATCTTAAACATCTTTTCAATATTTCTAGGATTGTTTTAAGTCCAAATGAATTTAATTATATAAATGAATCGATCATCCGAGGTTTTCAAGTCTTGTTAACTTGCTCAGTGAACTAGGACATTTGAATATCCTATGAGTGAGATAACACTTCATTTAATGTTCTATTTAGGAGTTATATTAATCAAAGCTTTCAAGGGTAAATTAGTATTCAAATGATTTGATTTGAGTTAAAGGGTTTAAATTTGGAATAGTGTTCAAGTTGCTTTATATTTAGTTTAATTTAATTTAATTTGATTTGATGTTTAATTAATTTGATTTAATTTAATTTAATTTAATTATTTAATTTAATTTAATTTAATTTAATTTAATTTAATTATTTAATTTAATTTAATTTTTTAATTTAATTTAATTTAATTATTTAATTTAATTTAATTTAATTATTTAATTTAATTTAATTTAATTGTTTAATTTAATTTAATTTAATTTTAATTAATTTAATTTAATCTTAATTTAATTTATCTTTAATTTACTTTATTTTTTAATTTTAATTGAAATTTCAAAAGATTTTAATAATTTAATTAAGTCTTTTAATATTTTAAATTTGAGTTATCATTTTAATTAAAAATTGAGTATTAGTTGATATAATTAATTTAGGGATTTTTAAATTAAAGAATAAATCTCTTCCTAATAAAGATCCCTTATTTTAATAATTCCAATTTTATTATTCTTCCAAATTTAATCTATTATTTAATTAAAGTTTAATCATTTTAAAATTATTTAATGGGTTTCTACCCTTTAATTATTTAAGTTTCAATCATCCAAATCAGATTAGGATCAAATATTTTACTTGTTGATTTTTTTATTAAACCTAAAGTTTTAATTAAGGATTAAAGATTTTAATTACCATTTTACCCTTTAAGCTTAATAATTTCATAACTCACTAAATTGAACTCAAATGAACTTGAAATTTTTATGTGACTTCACTCATATGTCAATAAAGACATGAGAGGAGAAAATGTGATTTTTCTGTATTTAATTTATTTATATAATTATTTTTGGTGGAAAATAGAGATTTTCAAGGAAAATTTGATAACATGACCAAGGGAAAGTTTCTGTCCTTAAGAAAATTAGGGGACATTCCTGATGACCAGAGAAGCACTTGGACCAATTTTGGTGATTTTTTGAATTATATTATTTTTATTATAATTATTTTGAGTTTTGGAGTGTTAATTAATTTAAAAATAAAATAAATGTTGAAAAATGGATTTTATATTTTTCAAAAATCTCTCTGATATCAAGGAAACCAGAGAATCAAATTTTGCAATTTTCTGATTTTTCTATGATTTATAATAATTGTTTTAGTGAAAATGCTAGAAAATACATTTTTTTTAATTTTAAAATTACCCTAGGGCTTTAAAATTTAATATCTCACTAAATAGACTTAGGAAAAATGTGGGATTTGTTCCTAAGTGATTAAAATTCAAAATGTGACATTTTGGTGAATTTTATTATTTTTGTGATTTTTATTATTTTTTAATTATTAAAAATATTAAAATATTATTAAAAATCAACTTTTTTAGAAAATTGAAATTTTAATTTTCTTAGGTTCCCCTGATATCAGAGAGGCTCCAAAACCAATTTGGTGAATTTTTAAAAAGTATTTTAAAAGTTATGAATTTTTAAAGTTTAAAATGGCTAAGTGGCTTAATCAACCCAATTAGTGGGGCTAACCAAGTCCAATTGACCTCAAATTTTTATGGTGGATTCCTCTGATCCTAAAGGTCAGTGGAGAATTGATTTCAAGTCAATTTGATACCTAGTTAACTCTAATTAATTAAAGACCTATTTTGGGTGTTTAAGCCAATTAGGGTTAACTGCGAGTGAATTAACTCAAGTCCTATTTTTCCTAGGGTTCTCTCGGTCATAAGGAACATCACCAAATATTTCTAGAATTTATTTCACAACATGCTAATTTTTGGAATTAAAATACTCAAAACAGCAACATGCATTTGAAAAATAAATAACTTTTCACAGAGATGGCCTCTAACCTTGGAAAATTCAGGGAATGTTCCCAAGTTCAGAGGCTTCAAAAGCCCTATGGTCTCATGCCATGGTGAATTGTATACATGCATGGAGAATTAAATGTATGCAGAGAGTAAATAAATCATAAAAAATAAAATACTTAATTAAATTAAATGATTTCTTTTCCACATTATTCTCCTCCGTTCACTGAGCAAGGGGTATTTTTATTTTATTTTTGTGATTTTTCTACACAAAGATATGGATTTTTGAAGTTTAGGGAATTAAATAAATAAGAAAATACCCTAATTTTCTATTTATCCACGCGGCGCCGGCGAAACCTCGGCGCTCCGAACGCACACGCGTCGCGCTCCCATTCGACGCCGCCACCCGAGTCGGCAGCCCGGGCCCCGCGGTTCTCGTACCGTCTCCTCGGTCCGACGCAATCCCGGCCGTCCGTGCGCGCGTGTATCGAATGGACGGCATCCGTTCATCGTCCCCAAGTGTTCTCACCCGAGAGCCGTCCACACTAAATCCCTAAGATCTCACTCGATTCTCAATGGATTTTCATGTTCTTATGCTCTACGGATTCGTCTTGAAGAGACGAACACATCTATACGGCTAACATGCATTGAAACTAAGGCATTTGAAATGGAGAATCTCCGAAGCTCGGGATGGATAGTTAACTCATACCTTAGCTCGGAGAAGTGTGGCTTCAATCCGAGAGTTGTTGCACCTTCGATTGGGTCCCGAGCAAGCTCCAGGATGAAGTCTCCCGGTCCGGTGAATTGCCTAGCTATGAAAGTGACCACGGCCGATCACAAAGCTTGGAGGCTGGAGCAACCGGGTGGCCTCGGAGATGGGGCTTTCGGTGGGAAACTTCTCCTCTTGGTCCAGTGAAGGTGTAGGACCGATCAATTTGAGGATTGGCTCACTGTGGCAAAGTGTCCTGGTTTTGGGTGGAATTTCAGTTGAGAAATTGGGCTCGTTGGTGGGGATTAGGGCAAATCGACACCTGGGGATCAAGCTTGCTAAGGATGGTGAAGGGTTTGGAACAATTTTGGCAGAGTTTCGGCAGGGTTTGTGCTTGGCTCTTCTCATGGCCGAGAGGGGTGGAGTTTAAATAGAGCTGGCTGGGGGGCCTCCCAGGGAGAGTTAGGGCTTGGGATCAGCTGCTCTGGTGAGGAGAAGATCAGCCATGGTGACCACTAGGGATGGGGCAGCTCGAGCAAGTGAGAATTTCAATGTTGGCTCACATGTGAGCTCTCGGCCATGGTGTTTTCCGGCGGCCCAGTGGCCGGCCGGCCAGTGCATGGGTCACCCTCGGGGTCGGGTGGGTCGTGGCTGGAGGTTTGTGCAATCAATCGGCCATGGACATGTGTAAAGGCTTTGATCCAAAGTGGAATGGGGCATGGCTAGATTTGGACCTAAATGGGTCAACCCACCCATTTGGGCTAGGTGCACCACCCAAGGCCTGGTTTAGGCTGAGGAGAAAGTGATTTGGATCAGCTTGATTAGTGGGGTCAAGTCACAATCCAAGTACAATTAGGCTTAAGCATGGTTTAGTGGAATCATGTAAGTGGTTAACCACCTTTAGGAGTTAAGGAAAGAGCCTCCTCCTTTTGCCCAAAATGGCATGGTGACATGTAAAGAGGCTCTCATGGCTTGCATATGGCTTATGCATGGCTCCATGGCTCCATTTGTCTTGGGAAAAGTAAAGTCAATTTCATGGAAATGGATTTAAGGAAAATTTTGGTATTTAGGGGTGATTTGGCATGAGGCTTGATTTGGAATTATTTGATGATGAATTTAGGACTTAGGGATGATTTTAATTGAAAGTATGATGAGGGGAAATGTCATATGGGCCTTGGAAGAATTTTGGGCTTTTTTGAAAGGGTTTTAGATGGGCTTTTAAGATGGATTAGGAAAGTGGGCTCTTGAATTTTAAAATGGATTTTGGGATGAAATTTTGTAAAGAGGTTGGGCCAAATAATTATTGGGTTTAGCTCATGGATGTGTCATGAGTGACTTGAAGCAAATTTGGGGTAGTTTGGACTTGAATTGGGTTGGATTTGAATTCTTTTGGTGAATGGGCCAATATAGGTCAAATGGGCTAACTTGGGCCAATGTTGGGCTAGGGTTGAAATTGATGTAAAATAAATATTAAGAAATGTTTATGGGAGTGTTTCAAAGAGGTTTTGGCTTTGGTTGGGTTTTAATTTTGAGGTTTGGGCCTATTTGGGTTAGATTTGGGTTTAGGTCGAAATTGGGCTTTTTGATTTTGGGTTGAATTTGAGTGGGGTTTGGGTCAAAATCTTGGGCAAATCATGTTAGTGTTTTGTTTATGAGGATGTTAAGGAAGGTTTAGAAAAGATTTGGGGTTAATTGGAGTTGAATTGGGTTAGTTTGGGCTAAGTTTGGGTCATGGGTCCAAATTTGGGCTTTAAGGCCCAAAGTGAAATTGGATCCAAATGTCAATCAAATTGGACTTGGATTTGGTCTAAATTGGTATTGGGAATGTTGAATTGAAGTTTAGAATTGAATTGGACCAAAATTGGGGTCAATTGGGTATGTTTGGTTTGACATTGGGTCCACTTTGGGTTAAAATGGGTCAATTTGGGGGCTTTGACAAAAGTAGGGTAAATTGACAAAATTGACCCATGGTGTAGTTGGACAAAATGAAATTGGGAATATTTAGGATTTTCTGGAATTTTCTGGGAATTTTTTGAATTTTTGGATTTTTAGGCCAAGAAGGGTATTTTGGGTATTTGGAGGGTATTGGGGGGTATTTTTGGAATCTTTGGTATTTTTGGGTATGGATGATCAATTTGAGTGATGTGGAGATGTTTGGGATTGATTTTGGAAAATTTTAGGTAATTTGGAGATTTTGCAAAAATTTGGGTAATTTCGATGGTTTTGGGTAGGTTTAGTAGGTGTAGGGTCCCGGGGGTCAAAAATTGAAAATTTGGGAAATTGAAGATTGGGTGAATTTGGGTGGGATGAAATCATTTTGGTTGAGCCATGAAGCCATTTCAAGCCCATATGAGCCATGAAAGGACTCATTTGAGGCATTCACTATGTTGTTCCTAACCCTCTTAGCCGAGGGCTTGGGGTTAAGGACCATCCATGTGAATCACCTACATGAGTCAGGAGGTCAAGTTGGGTATGGGTGTGGTTTTAGGAAGTGTGTGGAAATGTAGTGTGTAAGTGTAGTGTATGTCGGCCCCTTCATCGGACCGAGCCACCTGTAAGGCGCTCTAAGGCCAAAGAGTCCTATAGGAACTCATCCTTTAAACTTCCATATTCGATTTCAACCCTCTAGGTGATTAGGGGTCTATAGTCAAGTTTGTGGAGTTTGCAGGGAGTTTAGAAGTGGTTTGAATTTCTAAAAGGCGGGTCCCAATTCTAGTCCTCTAAGATAGTCAAAGGAAAAGCCTAAGGCTAGATCCTAAGCACTAAAAAGAAGAAAAGGAAGACCTCATCAAAAATGAGGTCAACAGGTACCTGTGATTGAATACATAACAGAAATATGGTGGACAGGTGTCCAAGCCCATATTTAGATCCATGCACAATCAATCCCAATACAGATTTAGTAATGATTGATCCAATATCCACTGGCCTTCCAGTTTGTATACAGAAATTCAGAATAGCACTTTCCTTCGTTACCTTACTTATCTTCATAGTAGGAATTAATTTTGCCGAAATAAAGTAATGCCACTGCTTTGATACCGGATTCAAGGATGAAGAAGAGAAACTGATATATCTGTTGACCTCATTTTTGATGAGGTCTTCTCTTCTTCTCTTTAATACTTAGGATCTAGCCTTAGGCTTTTCCTTTGACTGTCTTAGAGGACTAGAATTGGGACCCACCTTCTAGAAATTCAAACCACTTCTTAACTCCCTGCAAACTCCACAAACTTGACTATAGACCCCTAATCACCTAGAGGGTTGAAATCAAATGTGGAAGTTTAAATGATGAGTTCCTATAGGACTCTTTGGCCTTAGACCGCTCCAGGCGGCCCGGTCTAGTGAAGGGGCCGACTTACACACACACTACGGTTATACACTACACCTACACACTACACTTCCACACACCTCCTAAAACTACACCCATACCTAACTTGACCTCCCGACTCATGTAGGTGATTCACATGGATGGTCCTTAACCCCTAAGCCCTTGCGCTAAGAGGGTTAGGAACAACATAGTGAATGCCTCAAATGAGTCCCTTCATGGCTCATATGGGCTTGATATGGCTTCATGGCTCAACCAAAATGACTTCTTTCCACTTACATCCACCCAATCTTCAATTTCCCAAATTTTCAATTTTTGACCCCCGGACCCTACACCCGCTACACTTACCCAAAACCCCCGAAATTACCCAAATTTCTCAAAATTTCCAAATTATCCAAAATTCTCCAAAATCATTCCCAAACATTTCCATATCACTTAAATTGATCATCCATACCCAAAAATACCAAAAATTCCAAAAATACCTCCCAATACCCTCCAAATACCCAAAATACCCCTCTTACCCAAAAAATCCAAAACTTCAGAAAATTCCCAGAAAATTCCAGAAAATCTCAAATATTCCCAATTTCATTTTGTCCAACTACACCATGTGCTAATTTTGTCAATTTACCCTACTTTTGTCAAAACCCCCAATTTGACCCATTTTAACCCAAAGTGAACCCAATGTCAAACCAAACCCACCCAATTGACCCAAATTCTGGTCCAATTCAATTCTAAACTTCAATTCAACATTCCCAACACCAATATAGGCCAAATCCAAGTTCAATTTGATTGATATTTGGATCCAATTTCACTTCTGGCCTTAAAGCCCAATTTGGACCCATGACCCAAACCTAACCCAAACTCACCCAATTCAACTCCAATTAACCCCAAATCTTTTTCTAAATCTTCCTTAACATTCCCACAAACAAAACTATAACATGATTTGCCCAAAATTTAGACCCAAATCCCACTCAAATTCAACCCAAAGCTAAAAGGCCCATTTTTGACCTAAACCCAAACCTAACCCAAATGAGCCCAAACCCCAAAATCAAAGCCCAACCAAAGTCAAAACCTCTTTGAAACACTCCCATAAACATTTCTCAACATTGATTTTACATCAATTTCAACCCTAGCCCAACATTGGCCCAACTTGGCCCACTTTGACCCATATAGGCCCACTTACCAAATAAACCCAAATTCAAACTAATTCAACTCCAAATCACACCAAATTGACTCCAAGCCCTTCATAGAACATCCCTAAACCAATTATGACATTTATTTGACAAAGTCCTTCATAAAATCTTCACCCAAATGCCCATCCTAAAATCAAAAAGCCCATTCCCCTTAAACTTTCCTAAAAGCCCACTTCACCACATTCAAAAGCCCAAATCCATCCAAAGCCCACATGGCACTTTCCCTCATCATCCATTTAATCAAAATCACCCCTAAGTTTCAAAATCATCAATTAAACCATTCCAAATCAAGCTTCATGCAAATTTTCACCAAAATATCCAAAATTCTTAAAACCCATTTTTATGAAATTGACCCAACCTTTTCCCAAGCCAAATGGAGCCATGAAGCCATGCACAAGCCATATGCAAGCCATGGCAGCCACTTTACACATCACCATGTCATTTTTGGCAAAAGGAGGGAGACCTTTAATGATTCCCTTAAGGGTGATTTAGCCACTTCCATGACTCCACTAAACCATGCTTAAGCTTAATTGTACTTGGATGGTGACCCTTCCCCACTAATTAAGCCGACCTAAACCACTTTATCTTCAACTCAAGCTAGCCATGGGAAGGTGCACCCAATCCATTTGCATGAGTTGACCAAAATGAGCCAAAATGACCCCTTCCCCTTTCTACTTTGATTCAACCACATTACACATGTCAAACCTCGATCGAATGCACCAAACCCCAGCCCCGACCCACCCGAACAGGATGGTGACCAATGCCCTGGCCGGCCACCACCGTGCCGCCGGAAAACACCATGGCCGAGAGCTCACATGTGAGCCCAACTTGAAATTCTCACCCGCCGAGCCGCCCCATCCCCAGTGGCCATTGGAGTCGTTCTTCTCTTGCCAAGAGCAGCCGATCCCAAGCCCTAACTCTCCCCGGGAGGCCCTCCACCCTCTCCTATTTAAACACCACCCCTCTCGGCCATGAGAGGTGCTGAAAACAAACCTTAAGGAAACTCGCCAAAATTGTTCCGGACTCCTCCCCATACACGAGCACTTGATCCCCAAGTGAGATCCCCCCGCCATTTCTTCTCTGCGAGCTCAATTTCAAAGTCGAAATTCCACCCAAAACCAGGGCACTTCTCCACAAGTGAGCCAATCCCCAAATTGATTGGTTCTACACCTTCACCGGACCAGGGAAGGTGTCCACCAACAAAAGCCCCATCTCCGAGCCACCCAGGTTGCTCCAGCCCTCCAAGCTTTGTGATCGGGCTTGATCGAAATCACATCTAGACAATTCACTGCACCAGGAGACTTCATCTCGGAGCTTGTCGGGATCCAATCGAAGGTGCAACAACTCTCAAATTGAAGCCACACTTCTCCGAGCAAAGGTATGAACTAATTCTTCATCCCGAGCTTCGGAGATTCTCCATTTCGAATGCTTTAATTTCAATGCATGATAACCGTATAGATGTGTTCGTCTCTTCAAGATGAATCCATAGAGCATAAGAACATGAAAATCCATTAAGTATCGAGTGAGATCTTAGGGATTTAGTGTGGACGGCTCTCGGGTGAGGACGCTCGGGGACGATGAACGGATGCCGTCCATTCAATACACGCGCGGACGGACGGCTCAGATGGCGTCAGACCAGGAGATGGTACAAGAACCGCGGGGCCAGGGCTGCTGACTCAGATGGAGGCGTCGAAGGGGAGCGCGACACGCGGCATTTCAGAGATGCCGAGGATGAGTTGGCGCCGTGTGGATAAATAGAAAATTAGGGTTTTTTTTATTTATTTAATTCCCTAAACTTCAAAAATTCATAACTTTGTGTAGAAAAATCAGAAAAATAAAATAAAAATACCCTCTTGCTCAGTGAACAGAGGAGAATAATGTGGAAAAGAAATTATTTAATTTCATCAAGTATTTTATTTTTTATAATTTATTTACTCTCTACATACTTTCAATTCTCCATGCATGTATACAATTCACCATAGCATGAGACCATAGGGCTTTTGAAGCCTCTGAATTTGGGAACATTCCCTGAATTTTCCAAAGTCAGAGGCCATCCCTATAAAAAGTTATTGATTTTTCAAATTCATGTTGCTGTTTTGAGTATTTTAATTCCAATAGATAGCATGTTGTGAAATAAATTCCAGGAAAATTTGGTGATGTTCCTTATGACCAGAGAACCCTAGGAAAAATAGGTTTTGAGTTAGTTCACTTAAAACAACTCTAATTGGCTTAAACACCCAAAATAGGTCTCTAATTAATTAGAGCTAACCATACATAAAATTGACTTGAAATCAATTCTCCACTGACCTTTAGGATCAGTGGAACCCATCATAAAAATTTGAGGTCAATTGGACTTGGTTAGCCCTATTAATTGGGTTGATTAAGCCACTTAGTCATTTTAAACTTTAAAAATTCATAACTTTCAAAATACTTTTCAAAAATTCATCAAATTGGTTTTGGAGCTTCTCTGATATCAGGGAAATTTAAGAAAATTAAAATTTCAATTTTCTAAAAAAGTTGATTTTTAATAATATTTTAATATTTTTAATAATTAAAAAATAATAAAAATTACAAAAATAATAAAATTCACCAAAATGTCACATTTTGAATTTTAATCACTTAGGAACAAACCCCATATTTTTCTTAGGTCTATTTAGTGAAATATTAAATTTTAAAGCCCTAGGGTAATTTTAAAATTAAAAAAAATGTATTTTCTAGCATTTTCACTAAAATAATTATAATAAATCATAAAAAAATTAAAAAATTGTAAAATTTGCTTCTCTGATTTCCTTGATATCAGAGAGATTTTTGAAAAATATAAAATTTATTTTTCAACATTTATTTTATTTTTAAATTAATTAACACTCCAAAACTTAAAATAATTATAATAAAAATAATATAATTCAAAAATCACCAAAATTGGTCCAAGTGGTCCTCTGGTCATTATGAATGTCCCCTAATTTTCTTAAGGACAGAAACTTTCCCTTGGTCATGTTATTAAATTTTCCTTGGAAATCTCTATTTTCCACCAAAAATAATTATATAAATAAATTAAATACAGAAAAATCACATTTTCTTCTCTCATGTCTTTATTGACATATGAGTGAAGTCACATAAAAATTTCAAGTTCATTGGAGTTTAATTTAGTGAGTTATGAAATTATTAAGCTTAAAGGGTAAAATGGTAATTAAAATTTTAACCCTTAATTAAAACTTTAGGTTTAATAAAAAAAATTAATTAACAAGTAAAATATTTAATCCTAATCTGATTTGGATGATTGAAATTTAAATAATTAAAGGGTAGAAACCCATTAAGCAATTTAAAATGATTAAACTTTAATTAAATAATTGATTAAATTTGGAAGAATAATAAAATTGGAATTATTAAAATAGGGATATTATTAGGAAGAGATTTATTCTTTAATTTAAAAATCCCTAAATTAATTATCTCATTAATATTCAATTCTTAATTAAAATGATAACTCAAATTCAAAACATTAAAAGACTTAATCATTAAACTAAAATTAAATTATTAAACTCTTTTAAAAATTTCAATTAAAATTAAAAAATAAAATTAAATTAAAAATTAAATTAAATTAAGTAAATTAAATTAAATTAAATTAAATTAAATTAAATTAAATCAAATTAAATTAAATTAAATTAAGTAAATTAAATTAAATTAAATTAAATTAAATTAAATCAAATTAAATTAACTTAAATCAAATCAAATTAAATTAATTTAACATCAAATCAAACTAAATTGAATTAAATTAAATTAAAATTAAAACTCAATTAAATTATATTAAATTAAATTAAATTGAATTAAATAACAACACTTAAAACAGAAAGAAATTAAATATAAATCAACTTGAACACTATTCCAAATTTAAACCCTTTAACTTAAATCAAATCATTTGAATACCAATTTACCCTCGAAAGCTTTGGTTATTATAACTCCTAAACAGAACATTAATTGAAATGTTACGTCACTTATAGGATATTCAAATGTCCTAGTTCACTGAGCAAGATAACAACAAAACTTGAATTCTCGGATGATTAATTCATTTATATAATTAAATTCATTTGGACTTAAAACAATCCTAGAAATATTGAAAAGATGTTTAAGATTTGTCTTAAGCACTTCCTCGATATGATAGGATGTTTATAAGAACAATTGAATTTAATTATTCTTTGATGAAGAAAATCGTCCTTAAACCAAAACACAAGGAACCTAGACGTCATAGGAAATGACTAGCTATAGGATTAGGAATTTGGTAGAAAACCATAACCCTTCCCTTAGCTTTACCTAGGAACTTGCTTAAATATTCTAATTGTGTTTTAAGTGCAGTTTGGGATGACGGGAAGACCCTCCAGGTACGCTTTTATTTTATTGCAATTTACTTTCTTGCAATTTACATTATTGCAATTTATTTAACCGTATCGCACTTACTTTTCTTGCATGATAAACAACTCGTTGCATGAAAACTCACACCTTTAGGATAGACCCTAAAACCGAAACCAAAACTAAGTTAAAAGTCATTGCAAGATAAAATTCACCGCCACAACATTTCAAAATATAAAACAACTCAAAATTTAATCACAAACGTAACACAAAACTACAATTACAACTAAATTAAAACGTCCTATTGGATGATCGGGAATACCTCGGATGATGTAACCTACGTGTTGCTAACGGGATTTCCCACGGTCTAAATGAAAGTGTGGAACTCATTCAACTGAGTTTAGCAAATTCATCCGGACTAAGTGAATCCGACAAAAATAATGATGCCGAAGGATGGAACCGTGGGATCTTAACCGGTGTCGTTATAATCAACTTTAAGATTTGTTTTAATTAAAACGTAAAAAACACTTGGAAATTAAGACTTCTCTAAACCAAAACACTTTTCCCATCCCCTGATTTATGACTTCTAAAACTAAACCTCTGCAACAACAAGGAGCTCGGAGCATGGTGGGCAGCACGGCCATCGTCATCAGCAAAACTCGAGTCTACATCAGCAAAACTTTCCTAGAATTAAATAATCAAGCCATAGGATTTCGAGGTAGTTTGCCTAGTGCAACATAAATCCTCAACCTCTTCGTTAGGCACTTGCATTGTAAATTAAGCCCTAACCGGTCTTAGGATTCCGAGGTAGTCGTTTGGGTACGACATAAACCCTCACATCTTCAAGGCTATTTGTATGATTCTATCATATAAATATAAGTCCTAATTAACTAAAATTGGCAAAATCAAAACATTTAAATAAATATTAGGACTTTCCTAAACTCAAGCCAAACAATAGGATAGTCGGGAAATTACCGAAGTTCGCTTCGAACCTGTGATTTCTCCTACTTTTCTTCCTTTGGATTCCCAAAGCAAAATGTTCCAAACTTGATCCATTCCCTATTGAAATTCCAAAATTCAATCCCTTGAAAACTTAAACTTTGAAATCCTTGAGAGCGAATTATTGATTATTATCGAGAGTTTTCTTAGGTGATTCCCGTCACTTAAGATGTAATTAACTATGAGGGCTTGCCCTTATAGGGAATTTTAAAGAACCTGGGTAATATAAACCCCTGTTTAATGTTTTCATATTAAGCGGGGGAATTTTGTCGGCTTATAAAATTGGTTCGCAGACCAAACGGATGTCACAAATCTTCTAGTTTATTTAATCGAGCCCCACCGTCAAGCAATGTGTCTATCTTTAGGGATAGATACACGGTTTGTGGTGCGGTGCTCGTTTATATAAGCTATTTGGGATGTGAGATCGGTTTAATCTCATATCTTAAAATCTTCAAATTTAAAATTATTTTCAAAATCAAATACTACTTTCCAAAATTATTTATTTAAACTAAATTAAGAATTCGCCGACAATTTCTGTAGGCGACCCCTCTTCAAAACACAACACACCGACCTAAAAAATATGCCGATAATATCCATTATCCCTTACTTCCCATTCTTCATTCTCATCCGTCAAATAATGATAGATTTCATTCATATCATTGCTCGTCGCATTGAAATTTGCGTAATGACCAATAGGTACATCCTCAATCATGAAGTGTTCATTAATCCTCGCAGGAGTGAATGGTACATACCTACGTCGGACAAAAACACATCCTTGGTTAATCCCATGTAGATTTGCATAAAATTCTTTCACGACCGGAACAACCACTACAGAGGTAGTGTAGCATAACATTTCCCAACATCTTTGCTTCATTATCTCTTCAACTCTTGTAGTCGGACTCTCCAAACCTCGATTCACAAAGCCTCTTTCCTTGATAACCCTTCTTTTCATCATCACTTTATGGAATAGATGCTGCGCCTCGAAACTAACAAACTTTCGTCGGTTGTAAATGCGTGATCTAGGGTGTTCAAAGGAGTAGGAATCCATGGGATGTGAATTGGGAAATGAAGTTTTCGTTCTCTGGTGATTATGGGTTCAAAATGGAGTTTTGGGGTGTTTTAAGAAAGAAGATCCCGCTCAAAACCGCCAAAAACCACATTTTAATACTTAAAATCCGTCACTCAAAATTTGGCACCGGTGGCGCTCAAACTAGAAATTCGTCTGGTTTAAAAGAATAGGGCGCCGACGGCTCCAGTGGTAAAAAGTTTCACCGAACTTCGTTTGGATCGAAATACTTCATTTTCACAATACGATCCAATATATTTTAATTTTTAACTTATTTTGGGGTAATTAGGATTCTTAAATAACAAACTAAAAGCACAAAAAACAATAAGCAAGCAAACATAACATACAAGTACACTTGGGTTGCCTCCCTTAAAGCGCTTGGTTTAACATCGTCAGCCCGACAAACCATTCAGTTAACCAAGATAACTCAGCAATAATACCTGCAACAAATCATGAAAATACCTTCCTTTAAAGTGCAATATCACCAAAAATAGGTAAAAACATATATCTAAAAGAGTATATATTTTTGGTGCATCAAAATCCCCCAAACATAAACTATTACTTGTCCTTAAGTAATTATTTTACTACATAAAATATAACTTTAGGCAATGTATTTTTCAATTGTAAGAGATTAAATTTTTCATCCAAAATAATATAGTGGTTAGATTTTTAGAAAAAGTTTAGCAACTCAGGTCAAAATTACACGTATAAAAATATTCAGTAATCAAGTCTAAGAGTTCTAGTCTTCCATTTATTTCAAGATGAACCACAATTTGTTATATTAAGAGTGCTTTAAAAGACTATGTGAAAAAGGAGTTCATGAAAACTTCATTAGAATGTAGGATAATACTTTAAACATAAATTCAGAAATGAAATCAAGCTCTCCCTTTAAGGTGATTCAAGTGAAGCCCATTTTTGATTAGGCATCTCCTCAAGCTTTTCCTCATAAACATTTTTTTTTCTTTTCTGTTCTCTTTTACTCTTTTTTTTCTGAGGATTACTATATCTGGATAGCCTTTAATGATTTTAAACTTCACTCTCCTCTTTCTAAAGTTCAAACTTAAGTCACCTCCTTACTTTATAGTTAAGTACAAGCTTTAATATTCATCATAAAGTCACAATCTCTTCTTAACACACAATAATTTAAATCCCCTAACATTTCAAAAATATAATTTTCTTTACTTTAAATAGTTGACTATAATTAAATCATTTCATACCAAATATCTTACTTCTATAAAATTAACCTTTATCACTAAAAAATTTTCATTTTATCCTTCCTTAATATTCAATTCAAATGATAAGTTTTAGTTATCTTATAATGAGGTTCAACTGCAAGAAGTTATGCTAATAATGTTTGAAAATATAATAATTGAGAACAAATAAAAGTTTAGCATTTCTCTGCCCTCCCCCAAACTTAAATTTTTCACTAAATTTGAAATAGTTGAGAGTAAAAGAAAACTAACATTTCTGTGCTGGGATCTTTGAAATCTTCAACATCTATCTGGTATTAATCAAAATTCACAACTAGCAAGCATGAAACAATTAGTAGCAGTGATATAACAATTTTAAATATTTGCATGGGTAAAGAGAAATTAACATTAAAGATCTAAACATACAACAGAACATTATAACATGAAACAAACTATCACACTACTAACAGTACAACCAAAAATTTTAATGTCATGGTACAACATAACAGTTCAACATAAACAGTAAATAACACTTCATTAACACCAGTACAACACAGGGCTACATATCACATGAAAAATAGATATCCACTACATCACATCAGTACAACACAACAAACTAAAAACAACACAAAAGTACAACATAGAAATATAAAACTACCACACATCATCTCCAGCATCGTCAGGAGGGTCAGAAGGTCCAGGCCTGTACGGTGTATAACTAAGACAAGTAGGAAATGTCACATCAGACTCCCCCCTCATAAATCTGGCCTGAGCATCATAATAAGCAATATCGAACTCAACTCTTCTTTGCAAATAGTTTTCATTAACATCACTCCTGGCCTCAAATACATCCATCCTACTATGCATCCTATCAAAACTATCACTTTGCAATCTCAATTTCTTCATGACATCAGATATTGTCGTGGGCTCAGAAGTAGATGGAACATCATGGCTTGTGGTAGGAATATCAGTACTCCTAGTCTCCTCTCTTGCACCCACATGAGTCTCAAAGTATGAATAATGGTCTTCGTAATCGGCCTCAAAGGTATCACCACTTCCTCAGAACTACTATACTCAACTCCAAACTGAACACAAAGGGCATGAATTAGGGCAGAATGTCCTAATCCACCAGTGGTTTCTCCTTTGGCAATAGAGTGAATGCTCTTGAAAATAATAGCTCCAATTTTGTTTTTCTTCATATTCTGGATGCAATAATTCAAAATAGCTCGATCCCTAGTAACTTCGTTGTGATGATAAGAAGGTAACAGTCTCACAGAAATGAAATAATGCCACGCTTTAGAAGCAACATTTAAAGTAGAAGCAGGGAAGTTAATCATCTGTCTCTGATTCATCTTCCACTCCCCTCTTCCATCGGTCAGATACATGATTACACTCATCAAATTCCCCTCACTAGTATCAGAATTCTCAAATTCACAAATAAAAGGTTCTTGAATCTGATAAAATGCGTTGATACGTGGTGGGGTGAATTCAACCAGTTTCCCTCGGACTAGCACATATTCCATCTCAGACCAGAGCATGTTAGCATAAAATTTTTGGACTACTCCCAAAACAACATTAGCAGAAAAGTAACAGAAACGCTCCCAATTCCGCTTAGAAATTAACTGTTCCACAGATCCACCAGGATTCTCAAACGCTTGATCTTGAATACACTTCTTATTTTGCAACTAGAGTTGAAGCGAAACTGAGCCTTAATATTAACAAATCTTTCATCGTCCCAATCAAATTTTTGCTTCCCCTTACTCATTCTAGGAGCCATGTGAATTTCTAAAAATTGTAAAAATTTACCAATAAATCCCAAATCCACAATGTACTAACTCCAAGCATTAATCTTGACAAGTAAGAACAAATTCCACCATAGGAAACCTCACTTTTTCTAAAACAATCTCTAAAAAATGTCATCCAAATAATGTGAGAGTTTCACATGGTGAAAATCCAAAAAATTTAACTTAAAGTAAAGTTCATACCAAGAGAAGTGCAAATCCGACCTCAAAAATCCTTGAAATCCTCTCTATTCCGAGATCTAACAAGACCTAAAGCTTCAAAATCGTGAACATGGAGGTGGGAGATGAAAGAAATGGTAGAAAATGGGTCCCAGGCAATTTTCGTGAATTTTTAAGGTCCCGAGCTATTTTTGGTATTTGGGCGGCGGCGGCGCTCTATTCAAATTAATAGCCAGACTCTCTGTATTTGGGTGCAGGCGGCGCCCAATCTGGAGCCGGCGGTGTCAGTCCAAAATTCTATTGGGTTAAAAAATTTTAGTCGCAAATTCGATCATTTCAACCTCTGCAGTCCTATTTAACACATCAGCAAGCATCCATTTCATCTCACAAAAATCAAACAACATCACTTTACACAAACAACACATCACATCACTTTCATATATAAAATCCACGAAACAACAATTACACAC
The DNA here is from genome assembly GCA_022702705.1 of Papilionanthe hookeriana x Papilionanthe teres. Taxonomy (NCBI): domain Eukaryota; kingdom Viridiplantae; phylum Streptophyta; class Magnoliopsida; order Asparagales; family Orchidaceae; genus Papilionanthe; species Papilionanthe hookeriana x Papilionanthe teres. The sequence continues at coordinate 25,839,584 of CM040423.1, forward strand.
ATATGTTCATAAAATAAAAGCAACACTCCTTAGATACTTAGTGTTGTAAGTACACTACGATAAGCAAACACTAAGTCCTAAGTACACACAAGAAATCAAAGCATAGTCCAAGCATAATCTATTAAAGCAAAGCAAAGCAAATAACATAATAATTAAAGCAAACACTTAAACATAACAAAACAGCATATAAAATCCACTAATTACTCCTCATCAGTCTCAGAAGTCTCATCCTCTCTAATGTCTCCCATTGATTGACGATGAACGGACAGATTGTCGAATGGACGATATGGGAATTCATTAGATGAATCTTCAGCCACCACAGCATTCTTCTTCAATAAATTAATCAAACCCAACTCAATCCGACTAGTATGATCAAATTTCTCTTTAATCCTTCAATCAATGTGATCAAATAAATCAGAAATATTTTTAATAGCATTCAGAACATTTTGTACCTTATTTTCCAACTTCTTTATCTTCTTTAATATCACCCTCGAACTTTCAGAATAGTAAGACTGAATAGGTTGTGAACTCTCAGTGGGCTGATCAGGAAGCAAATCCATATCTCCTTCATCTCCTACCGTTCGTAGTCATAAAGATCATTTGGGTCAATAGGTCTCCATGGTAGAAGAACTTTTTCCCAACTTTCATATGGTACCTGTGATTGACTACATAACAGAAATATGGTGGACGGGTGTCCAAGCCCATATTTAGATCCATGCACAATCAATCCCAATACAGATTTAGTAATGATTGATCCAATATCCACTGGCCTTCCAGTTTGTATACAAAAATTTAGAATAGCACTTTCCTTCGTCACCTTACTTATCTTCATAGTAGGAATTAATTTTGCCGAAATAAAGTAATGCCACTGCTTTGATATCAGATTCAAGGATGAAGAAGAGAAACTGATATCTCCATTATCTCTTACTTCCCATTCTTCATTCTCATCCATCAAATAATGATAGATTTCATTCATATCATTGCTCGTCTCATTGAAATTTGCATAATGACCAATAGGTACATCCTCAATCATGAAGAGATCATTAATCCTCGCAGGAGTGAATGATACATACCTACCTGGCACAAAAACACATCCTTGGTTGATCCCATGCAGATTTGCATAAAATTTTTTCACGACTGGAACAACCACTGCAGTGGTAGTGTAGCATAACACTTCCCAACATCATTGCTTCACTATCTCTTCAACTCTTGTAGTCGGACTCTCCAAACCTTGATTCACAAAGCCTCTTTCCTTAATAATCATTCTTTTCATCATCACTTTATGGAATAGACGTTGCGCCTCGAAACTAACGAACTTCCGTAGGTTGTAAATGTGTGATCTAGGGAGTTCAATGGAGTAGGAATCCATGGGATGTGAATTGGGAAAGGAAGTTTTCGTTCTCTGGTGGTTATGGGTTCAAAATGGAGTTTTGGGGTGTTTTATGGAAGAAGATCCCGCTCAAAACCGCCAAAAACCGCATTTTAAAACTTAAAATCCGTCACCTAGATTTTGGCACCGGTGGCACTCAAACTAGAAATTCGGCTGGTTTAAAAGAATAGGGCGCCGGCGGCTCCAGTGGTAAAAATTTTCACCGAACTTCGTTTGGCTCGAAATACTTCATTTTCACAATACGATCCAATTTATTTTTAATTTTTAACTTATTTAGGGGTAATTAGGACTCTTAAATAACAAACTAAAAGCACAAACAACAATAAGCAAGCAAACATAACACACAAGTACACATGGGTTGCCTCCCATAAAGCGCTTGGTTTAACGTCATCAGCCTAACAAACCATTCAGTTAACCTGGATGACTCAGCAATAAAACCTCTTTGAAATCTGGTAAAGACCCTCCAAAGTAAGGTTTTAAACGATGCCCATTAACCTTAAAAATATTTCCAGTCTTAGGATCCTCGATATCGACAGCTCTGAAAGAATGAACTTTCAATACAGTAAAAGGTCCCATCCATCTGGACTTAAGTTTTCTAGGAAATAATTTCAATCTCGTATTATATAGTAAAACTTTTTATCCCAGTTCAAATCGTTTTTTCAATATCTTCTGATCATGCCAAAATTTTATTTTCTCTTTATAAATTCTATCATTATGAAATTATTCATTTCTAATTTCTTCCAACTCATTTAATTGCATAAATCTTTTTTCTCCCGCATTTTCCAAATTAAAATTAAACTCCTTAATCGCCCAATATGCTTTATGCTTCAATTCAACTGGCAAATGACAAGTTTTGCCAAATACTAATCTATAAGGAGACATTCCAATAGGGGTCTTAAAAGCAGTTCTGTAAGCCCATAATGCGGTATCTAATCAAGCAGACCAATCTAATTTATGAATATCCACTGGTTTCTCCAAAATTATTTTAATTTCCCGATTCGATACTTCCGCTAAAGCACTAGTCTGGGGATGATAAGCAGTAGAGATCCTATGAATAATGTTATATTTTTCAATTAATCTCTTAATTTGATTGTTTCTGAAATGTGATCCACCATCAGTTATAATCACTCTCAGCATTCCATATCTTGTAAATATATTTTTCTTTAAAAATTTAGAAACACTCCGAGCATCACATCTTGGTAAAACAACAGCTTCAATCCATTTTGAAACATAATCAACAGCGACCAATATATATAAATTTCCAAATGAAGATGTAAATGGTCCCATAAAATCTAATCCCCATACATAAGAGATTTTAACTTCCAAATTATAATTCAGAGGCATTTCATTTCTCCTAGAAATATTACCTACTCTTTGACATCGATCACAAAATTTAATATATTTATAAACATCACGAAAAAGAGTTGGCCAATAAAATCCAGATTGTAAAATCTTATAAGAAGTTTTATCAACACTAAAATGACCTCCAAATTCAGAATCATGACATCTCTGAATGATTGGATTAATTTCTTCATGTGGCACATATCTTTTAATAATCAGATCCTTACACTGTTTATATAAATAGGGCTCATCCCAAAAATAAAATTTAGCATCATATTTAAATTTTTTTTGTTGTTGCCTTGTTAAATCCGATGGTATAATATCACTCACAATATAATTCACAATATCAGCATACCAAGGCAAATTCTTTTTCATAATAATATACAATTGTTCATCAGGAAATATTTCTATAACTTCATTTTCAAATTCAGATAATTTATCATGTTCTATTCTTGACAAATGATCATCAATTTGATTATCAGATCATTTCCTATCAACTACCTCAAAATTAAATCCTTGCAAAAGGAGTATCCATCTAATCAATCTAGGTTTAGCATCCTTCTTTTGCATTAAATACTTGATAGCTGAATGATCAGTATGCACTATACTTTTAGTCCCAATTAAATAAGATCTAAACTTATCAAAAGCAAACACTATAGCTAATAACTCCCTTTCAGTAGTGGTATAATTAATTTGAGCATCATTAAGAGTTTTACTAGCATAGTAAATGACTTTGAAAGTTTTATCATACCTTTGCCCCAACACAACTCCAAAAGCATAATCACTAGCATCACACATCAATTCAAAGGGTTTCTCCCAATCCGGTGAAATAATTATAAGAGTGATTAATTTCTATTTAAGTAATTTAAAAGCACACAAATATTCATCATTAAAATCAAACTTCCTATCATTTTCTAGAAGTTGGCTTAAAGGTTTAGTAATTTTAGAAAAATATTTAATATAACGCCTGTAAAATCCAGCACGTCCTAAGAAACTCCGCACCTCTCTCACAGTAGTGGGTGGTGGTAATCCCTCAATCACTCGAATTTTAGCAGAATCGACCTCCATACCAAATTCAGAAATTTTATGCCCAGGCAACTAAATTTGTTTCCTCACAGAGTTTCAAAACTTTTGCTAAGTTTTCCAAACAAATATCAAATGAAGTTCCAAAGACAGAAAAATCATCCATGAAAACTTCTATTCCATCATCTATCATACTACTAAAGATAGACATCATACATCTTTGAAAAGTTGTAGGTGAAGTACACAATCCAAAAGGCATTCTTCGAAAAGCAAATGTTCCACAAGGGCTAGTAAATGTTGTCTTTTCTAGATCCTCAGGAGCAATAAGTATTTGATGATAACCAGTATATCCATCCAAAAAGCAATAGTAATTGTGTCCAGCAAGTCTATCCAAGATTTGATCGAGAAAAGGAAGTGAAAAGTGATCTTTTCGGGTGGCAACATTTAGTTTTCTATAATCAATACAAATTTGCCATCCATTAACTTGTCTAGTGTGCAAAATTTCATTTATTTCATCCACTTCCACAATCACTCCGCCTTTCTTCGGTACAAATTGGACTTACCCAAGCACTCTCCGAAATAGGATAAATAATTCCAACATCAAGCCATTTTAAAATTTCCTTCTTAACTACTTCTTTCATTATAGGATTTAATCTCCTTTGTGGATCAATTTTAGGTTTATGTTCTTCATTTAATAAAATTCTATGCATATAGATCGAAGGACTGATTTCTTTGATATTTGTCAAAGTCCATCCAAAAGCCTTTTTGTATCTTTTTAAGATTTTCAATAATTTTTGTTCTTGATATTTAGTTAACTCCGAAGATACAATAACTGATAGGGTAGATGATTCTCCTAAGAACATATACTTTAAATGCTTAAGGAAAATTTTCATCTCAAGTTCAGGAGGTTTAATTATAGATGAAATTAAACTTTTATCTACACCTTCCATGGTGTCTAGCACTTCAAATTCCTCCTGAATATACTCCAACTCCTTATTCTTCTCATTATCTGAATCTTTTTCAATTCCAGTTTCATCTTCAATTATATTTTCATACTCCACATTCTTTTCAAACATCTCTTTAAAATAATCATTTCTCAAATATTCGCAGACTTCCATCCTAAAATATTCATCATCTTTTGCAACTGAGGGATACATCATAGATTTTAAAATATTAAAGTTCACCTCTCGATCATTAACTCTCATAGTTAATTCCCCTTTTTGAACATCAATTACAGCTCTTCCAGTAGCTAGGAATGGTCTTCCTAAAATAATTGGAATATCTTTATCTTCCTCCATATCAAGCACAATAAAATCCACGGGAAAGATAAAATTATCCACTTTTACTAACACATCTTCTATCACTCCCTTAGGATAAGTAATAGAACGATCCACTAATTGAAGATTTACAGATGTAGGAGAAATTTCTCCAATTCCCAATCTTTTGAAAGTTGATAAAGGCATAAGGTTAATACTAGCTCCCAGATCACATAAGGCTCTTTCAAAAAACTTTTCACCTATAACACACGGAATAGTGAAACTACCAGGATCTTTAAGTTTTTCAGGAAGCTTTTTCTGAATTATTGCACTACACTCTCCTCTAAGTGCAACAGTCTCATGATCCGTGAAATTTTTCTTCTTTTTAAGAATATCCTTCATAGATTTCGCTTAATCAGGCATCTGTTCTAATACTTCAACAAAAGGTATATTTATTGTTAACTTCTTAAGGATTTCCAAAAATTTTCCAAATCTGTTATCCCTATTTTTCTGCTTCAATCTTTGAGGAAATGGATGAGGTGGTTTCTTAACGGTAATCTTCATTGGTTCAAGAGGATATTCCAAGTCTGGATAAATCTTATTTGAACCTTTTTCAATATTCACCTTCTCCTTCTCTTCTTCAACTTCTTTTTGCACTCTAGTTTCTAATTCTTTTCTACTCCTTAATTGAATAACCTTAATTTGTTCCTTGTTTTGGTCTTTTGGATTGATCTCCTCATTACTAGAAAGCGTTCCTGAAGGTCTATTATTAAGCACAGTGAAAATATGTCTCAATTGATTTTCAATATTATTTATAGCAACACCTTGACTTTGTAATTGATTACCCATATTCAAAATCATTTCTTCTACAGACAACTTCTTATCCTTAAACTGTGGGTTATTATTGAATCCAGGAGGATAAGATGGTATAAAGTTAGTATTTCCTTGGTTGTTTGAATTTCTAACTGGGTTCATAGAATTGTGCCCTCATTGTGGGTTCACATTAGCATTATTATTATTCCAATTGAAATTTGGGTGATTCTTCCAACCGGAGTTATAATAATTCGAATAAGGGTTATTAGGTCAATTAATCGCGTTTAAAGTCTCATAAGGTGTTTGAGATTCGAATATCTACCCAAATAAATTTTCCTCTAACACTGGGGGTGGTTGAGAATAATTCATTCCATATTGATCTATTTTCTTAGAAAGTGCTGCTAGTTGAGAAACTATCATAGTCATCATATCAGAATCGTGAACACTAGCTACTCTCTTAGGATTTACACGTTCAGAGGGCCATTGAAAATTATTAGTAGCCATCTCTTCAATCAACGAATATGCTTCATCGAAAGGTTTTAACATTAACGATCCACCAGCAGTAGCATCAATAATTGATCTCAATGATCCCACTAATCCGTTATAAAAAGTTTGAATTATTAACCAATCTTGCAAAGCATGGTGTGGACACTTCCTAGAAGATCATTAAACCTCTCCCAAGCTTCATATATTGACTCTACTTCAAATTGGCCAAAAGATGTGATATCATTTCTTAATTTCACAGTTTTTGATGGAGGGAAATATTTTGATAGAAATTTTTGAGAAAGTTCTCCCCAAGTTTGAATAGATCCAGATGCTAACAAGTTTAACCATGCCTTAGCTTTATCCCTTAAGGAAAAAGGAAAAAGTGCAAGTCTCACAACATCACTCGACACTCGATCATATTTAAAAGTAGCACACAGTTCTAAAAAACTAGCGAGATGTAAATTTGGGTCTTCATTAGGTGTTCCTCCGAATTGATTATTTTGCACCATTTGGATAATAGCAGGTTTAAGTTCAAACGAATTAGCAGCAACATCAGGATTTTGAATAGTTATATGAATTTCATCTGCTGTTGGGTTAGCATAATCTCTTAAAGGTCTTGGTAAATTTCCAACATTAATATTCTGATTCCCTTCATTATTTGCTAATTCGCAGTAATTTTCAATTTGTTTTTGTTGTTTTTTAATTTTTATAATAGTATGCTCTAACTCTGAATAGTAAGGTATCAAATCTACAGATCCACTACTACGCATATAAAATCACACTAAAAAGTAAATAAGCACACAAATATACTACAAAGTAAAGGTTTTCAGTTACTACAATATCTATAAATAAGTACCGTTTATCTACCTCCCCGGCAACGGCGCCAAAAACTTGGTGTGACTTTATATATTATGCAAGAATTTATGAAGTCAGATTTATATATTTTTCTAATGATTTAGTAAAGTCACAAATTCAACGCAAGTATACGTATAATACAAGGCTCTAATGGAGTCCTGGTTATCGATCCCACAAGGAGGTGAAAGTTCTTTAAATCAGATAATATAGCACTAAATTCCAATACCAATTGAAATAATTGCTCAAGTGTACTACAACTAGTTAATGCAAAGTACGGTAATAATAAAGCTACTACAATTATTTCTACTTACTGAACTAATTTAACTAACACACACTAGTTTATGTGATTTATAAGATACTTCTATATGAAAAGTGTCTTCCTTCCTGCATAAAGATTATGATGTGTGGATGATGAAGAATGTTAATCTTTTGTATTGTGCCAAAAAGGAGCATTTTTGCTTTTTACCCTTAAAGGAGTACCCCCTCTACCAAGCAAGTAAAGAACATTGCCATATCGTAAGTTAAGTCACTAAATCTAAGGCTAGGCTGGGAGGATACCGACTCTCACTATGGAACTCCCACTCACCCTTCACCCGAAGGCTAACCATAGGCTTTAGTTACCAATCTTAAGACCAAATTCAGGATCCCATTCTGTCACCATGAAACCTCCAACTTGAAGTCCATCAAAACTCATTTTCCTATTTATTTTCACTTAATCCCCATGAACTACGCAATTCATTCATGGACATTAAATGGGTTCTTCATTCTTGTTGTAGAACATTCAATTCTTTTTGGAATTAATATTCCTCAACATGTTTTAACAATTCAATTGGCCAGATTGAAAAGTAAATTAAGTTCCAAATGAAAGAAACATCACAACTTCGATACACTTAAAGGGCACATCAATTCCACATCACTACATCATCACTACTTTATGTAAGAAGAAAGGCAAGGGAAACTACTCACAAATCATGGAGAAGATATAAGAACACATGAATTTTATATAAGAAAGAAGAGTCATACAAACCACAATAGTAAATACAACTTATCTTTTTCTCTTCCCCAAATAAATTCCTTCAAATTCCCTTGATTCCTCTTCCTATTCCTTACAACACTTGATTATCTCCTTGGAACAAAGATGAAGAAGCAATCTCTCACTTTACTCCCTCTTCTCCCCTCCTTAGAGAAGAATCTCTCTTAAAATCACAAACCCAAACTCCCTCTCACACTTTCCTTACACTCTCTACAGCAATCCTCCTCTCACTTTTTGTCTTGAACACTTAATTTTATCATTAGGAACGAATTCCACAGGAGTTTCTTCAAGCACCTCTTCAAAAATTCACCAAAAATCTTCAATTTGAAATGAACCGACATAGGGTGCCAGCGGCGCCCTATCGTGCCAATAATTCGGGAGGTTCGGGAATAGGGCGCCGGCGGCGCCCAATCTGGCACCGACGGTGCCAGTGGTTGTTTTCCTCCAAATTGCTCCATTTTGTTCCAAATTCTTTCCTTTTTGCATCTTTTCGCTCCAATCACCTATATTCATCATACCTGTAACAAATCATGAAAAATACCTTCCTTAAAGTGCAATATCACTGACTCGACCCGCAATAACGCAGTAATATTCGTTTTCGAAAGATGGCAAAAAACTTGACCCAATTTATAAATAGCGGCTAGTGTATAAAATCAAAATGTTGTAAAATTTTAGAAAATATTTTACGCACTAGAGGTACTACGCAAGTATAGGTATCGTTTCAAGTAATATAGAGTTTTCTTTAATAATCCCAGTATCGATCCCACAGAGAAGCGAGGTAAGCAATCCTTTAGGCTAATTCCAGTCTATTTCTATAAGGCCTAAATTTGGAATGTCGATTAAAATAAGTTTTCTAATAACTAATCCTAAATTAAATTCTTAAATAAAAAGATAACTTATGGATAAATTGGTTTGGAGAATTTTTAGATGTTAAAGACTACCTTTCTCTTGCAATTACATATATAATGTGTAGGAAAAAAATGCTTAGAATTTTATGTAGTGCCAAATAGAAGCATTCATATTCTTTACCCTTTGGTCCAGGCATAAAGAACATTGGCTAATCTATAGATCGGTTCAGGATGTTTTATTAGTAGAATGGGTTAATCTAGGCTCACACTACTAGATGTCCAAGGGTGGCTATGGTCTGCTCTACCAGTGACCCGTTCCCTTTTTATAGATCAAATTATTAGAATTTAGTCTGTCACTCTAAAAACTAATCAATTTTGCCCCCAATAAACAATATCTCCCTATTTATTTGCACTTCACCTTGAATAACCCGCACAAGGCCTTCGATTACCCAAGGATTCATGTGATATCTACTAGTTAAGAACTCAGCTCCTTCTAGGTCTCAGAATTCTTAAACAGGTTTTAACAATACAAGTGATCAATTTGTAAAGTAAATAAAGATCCGATATGAATATCATCACCATAATTTAATAAGAGAATATCTAAGCAAATCTTAATTCCTAAACATGCATCTATTTCATTACAAAATAAATGTAAATGAAAATAATGGCATAAGAAGCAAAAAAATTGATAGAACTATATAATAAATTAAGTGTCAGCAAAGAACTTATTTCATTAGTATTCTATTATATTTATGCAACTATATGTCACCTAGAAGCATCTAATAGATAATTCTATCATAAAAATAATTTTACTACGCATGCCACTACTTCATATTAAAAGAAAGAGTAAAGGAAATCACTTATGAAACATGGATAATTCACGACAGAAAACTTGGTTTAAAACAAAGAAAATCAACTAGAAAATGTTTACAACAAATACAAAGAGATGAAGAACACAATACTTAGCTTTTTCCTCTGAAAGAAAGTAGAAATTCTCTCCACCAAAGTTTCCCACCGATCCATGCGCCACTCGTCATCCCTTAAATAAATATCTCAAAATCCCTCACCAATCTCTCCATAAGATATAGAAATCTACATCTTCATGACTCTAAAATGACTAAAATGACTAAGGGGAAAGAAAAAGACTATAGGGTGCAATTTTCTCTGAAGGAGTGGCCTCCTATTTATAGGCTTCAAGGGTTGCCTCAAGGCACCTCTTCAAAATGTGTCGAAATTCAATTAATCTTCTAGAAGGTGTCTCTGGCGCCTAGGCGCCGGAATCTGGCGCCTAAGCGCCGGACACCGCGTCCAGTTCTTCGCACCTCTTCACTTTGGCTCGCACCTCTTCGCGATTTAAACCGCTCCAATGTGTCTAGATTCATTGTATCACATGTCTTATATATTAGGAATAACTTCCAGGCTTCTAGAAGGTCTAGAAACTACTTAACACAGTCAAAATAACTCCCAAAGTCGTCAAAATCCCGTCCAATAACCGTTTCTGGATGATTCTGGCGCCTAGGCCTTGATTCTGGTACCTAGGCGTCGTTTTCTCATCGTCACTGGCGCCTGGGCGCCGGGTTTGGAGCCTAGGCGCCACCCTATGTACAGCATCACGATTTTGCTCTGTTTGGCTCCGTTTCAACTCCATTTCGCCACATTTCAGTTGTGTTGCGTTCTTAACATCTTCAACTACAAGATAGAAATAAAAACAACCTTTCTCAAAGTATAATTTCATCCAAAAACATGTGAGAAATATGAAAGATAGTAAGCATAGAAAGGCATATTGATATGTGCTAAGTCAAAAGTTTCTTTCTTGCTCATTTTGGCTTAAAATTGTATAGTTTTTGCTTCATTTTTTTCTAAAATCATATTTTTGTACTTGAAAATAAAAATATGCAAAATTATTTCCTTTATAGTGTAATATCATTAAAAATGTGCATAAAATTAGCATGAATTGCACACTAAAAATAGGTACTTTTTTTCATGGATTAAAATCCCCCAAACTTAAATGTTACTTGTCCTGAAGTAACACTATAATCATGTAAAACCACATAAGCAAATCATGTTTATGAGTTTCTTTAGGAGTTTCTAAAATTTTGTTCTAGAAATGTAGTAGTCAAATTTAGAAAAAATTTTAGTAAATGTGACAAATTTGAAGTTTATAAATCTCTTAGATGAAAGACTATGAAAATATGTGTTGCTATCTAATTCAGAAATACTTGTAAATTTCTCAAAATATAGGGGTTATGCATTTTATTTTCTTTACTTAAAAACCTTTATTAAAAATAATTATACTAACTATATTATATTTTTAAGCTTAAGATTTTCTCAAATCTTATACTTTAAAAAGCTCAGGTGTGGAACCAACTTTTGATTAGGCCCTTTAATCCTCAAGCTTCTCCTTTTTTTTTCACATACTATACTTTTCTTTTCTTTTTCTTTTTTTATTTTTCTTTTCTTTCTTTCTTTCTTCTTCTTTTTTTTTCTTTTTTTTTAAGGCAAGGATTACTATATCTGGACAGGCCTTTAATAATTTTGAATTCCACCCTTCCTTTCCCAAAGCATAAGGTAGATATATATCTTTTACTTAGAAATATAATAACAATTTTGAGAATTATTTTTCAATAAAAGAAATTTAAATATTGAAAACAAAAGTCTAATCCTTCTATTTTTCTAAAAATACAACTTTTCTTACTAAAGATGGTTACACTAATATTTATCATTTCTTCACTAAGAAAAATTAACTTTAAATTTTTCATCACTACTATAAATTTTAACTAAATTCTCTTACTTATTTCTATATTCAAAATTTTATTTCCCTAATATAACTTCATACACATAATTATTTTTCAGTCAAAAATCAAATTTATTTATAGTAGTTTTGAGGACAAATAAAATTTAAGTTTTTGAAAATTATTTTTCATTCCCCCCCAAACTTGAATTTTTAAAATATTTTGCAATTAATTCTGAAAATGTAGAAGGAAGAACAATAAAAGTTAAATTAACTACTACAACATCCTATTTTAAACACATGCATAATCAGGATAGAATGATTGCAGGAGAAGGTAAATCTAGCCTAAAACATGCGTACAATAATATTAAACTAAAGAGAAAGTATACTAACTTTAAAATATATTTTTCTTTTTACCCCCAAACTTGAATTTGAATATGTATAACATTTAGCACAGAAAATATAAGCAGGAAGAAAAATAGTTCAGAAATTCTATCTACCACAATTGTCTATCAATAACATCTACATGTATTCATCAGGACAGAATAATTTTTAACAGAAAGTAAATCTAAACTAACATGCTAGAATAAAATTAAATTAAAGAAAGGTTAAATAAGCATGACAAACATCAGCATGGGAAAATATATTTAAGTGTTCTTTAAATCTCTAAATTGTTGTAACACAAACACAAATACAAACACACAAACTAAAATACCTAGACTTGCAGATTCATACACAAATATCAATTGAGGTTAATTTGATCTCCTTTCTACTCACATTTTCCCTCCTTACTTTCAATTTCTAAATGAAGAAACTACACTAATAACGTGGGTGAATTAATAAAAGTGGTGCAGTTCATCTATATTTTGTTTACTAAATAAGTTCACGACCTTACTCAGTGAAAACAAAGTCAGTTAAAGGAAGTAACAGAGTTGACATAGAGTGGTCCAAGTTTAAACTCTACATGCTTTAAGGTAATGCTCAGCTCCAGTTGAGAACTGAGTTATAACAGACTCGTCAGCCTACTTCCACCAGAAGTCATATACAAATTTTGTCAAGACCAAGACACAAATCTAATCCGCAATAAAGCAAACACAAAACATAAACATAAACAGTCATGACTCTCAAGCACACTAAATCAAAGCGCACTGATAACTATGGGTTGCCTCCCATAAAGCGCTTGGTTTTAACGTTGCGGGCCCGACAAATGATTCCACCTGGATCAAAATTTCAATTAAGTAATCCTTGATCAATCGCCCAATCATTTCCAAATCTAGGGATTCCTATAAAATCTTCAAATTTTAATTTTTCATTTAGCTCATCATATTCAGTTTGATTTATATAATTGTTCCTCATATTTCTTTCTAGATCCAATATTCTTCTATTGATTTTATGAATTTGCATATTAATATCATCCTTGAAATTTATAAGAAATGGATCTTTATAAGATACTTCAATATCTCCCAAATTTTGGATCGGATTCTCTTTAGATAATTCAGATTCAGGATTAAATTCTTCTATATTACTCTTCTGTTTCAAATTATCTTCCAATTCTTCCCCTTTATAATTATTAAATGATGGATGATCTTTCTTAGTTGAGGAAATAGGTTTTTTTAATTCCTTAGGAATTTCTTCCAATGGTCTTCCAATATCCCTATCCTCTTTTCTCAACTCAAAGTTCTTTTGAAATATATCCTCAAATTCTCTTCCAAGTCTTAGTTTAATAATTTTATCATCTTCATCATTCAATTTAGGTTTTTCTTGTGATTGAGTCGAATCCAAAGATATAAAGACTGGTTGTGTAGATGAATTCCCTAAGTAGGTAGGCTTTAAAATTGTATGGGGTACATCCATCTTAAGTTCATGAGATTTTTCAACAGATGGAATTAAAAGTTTACTACTTTCGACGACGTCCATCATTTCACACCTCTCTTGAACATACATACAGTCTTCTTTAAATAACATTTTTGAATCATCATGAAAATCCATTCTGACCTCATCTGTTATCATACTCTCAAAACTTTCTTGGAAATGGTTTTTATTTAGATAATCAATTTCATCCATCAAAAAATAATCATCAATTTTCTCAGCTGGATGTTTCTTAGTCTTTAATACATCAAAAGTTACTTCCTGGTCATTAATATTCATAGTCAACTTTCCTTTTTGCACATCTATCATAGCTTGTCCAGTAACAAGAAAAGGTCTCCCTAAAATAATTGGAATTTCTTTATATTTCTCCATATCTAATACAATAAAGTTCACAGGAAAGATAAACTTATCCACTTTAACAAGCATGTCTTCTATAACTCCTTTTGGATAAATGATAAATCGATCAGCTAACATAAGGGTTACAGTAGTGGGAGAAATATCGACTAAACCTAACCTTTTGAATATAGATAGAGGCATCATATTAATGCTTACTCCTAAATCACATAAAGCTTTTCCACATAATTTTTTTCCAATTGCACAAGGAATTGTAAAGCTACAAGGATCTTTAAATTTTCGAGAAAAATTTTTCTGAAGTATAGCGCTGCACTCCTCATTTAGTGCAACTGTCTCGTAATCCCAAAATTTCCTTTTCTTGTTCAATATGTCCTTCATAAACTTTGCATAACTTGGCATCTGTTCCAAAGCTTCAGTGAAAAGAATATTTATCGTTAACTTCTTAAGTACTTTAATGAACTTTGAAAATTTCTTATCCAACTCATGTTGTCTAAGCCTTTGAGGAAATGGAGGTGGTGGTCATTCTAAATTGATTTTAGTTGGAGAAATAAATTTATCCAAATCCTTAGAAACATGTTTTTCAGGTCTTTTATTTTCCTTTATTTCTCTTACAACATCTTTTTCTTTTTTAACCACTTCCTCTATCTCTCTTCCACTTTTTAATTGGACAGCTTCTACTTGTTCATTAGTGTTCTCTTTAGGGTTGATCTCAATGTTGCTAGGAAGTGTTCCTTGGGGTATATTGCTAAGTGAATTAGCCATTTGTCCCAATTTATTCTCTATATTTTTAATCGCAGCATTTTGACTTTGCAACTGGTTTCCCATTTGTAATACCACTTCTTCCATAGACATCTTCTTATCCTTAAATTGTTGATCATTATTAGAGTCCGGTGGATATGATGGTCCATAGTTTGTGTTCCCCTGATTATTCCAACTTCCATTAGGATTTGCATGATTATTTTCCCATTTTTGGTTTCCACCATCAGTAGTATGATTCCAGTTAAATTTAGGATGATTCTCCTAACCAGGGTTGTAAAAGTTAGAATATGGGTTGTTTATGGTATTTAAAGCATCATATGATAAGTTAGAATCAATTATATGCCCTAATGAAATTTCCTCATTTATAGAAGTAAATTGAGGCTGGTTCATTCCAAATTGGTCCAACTTCCTTGATATTGAGGCAACCTGATATGCAAGAATTGTAATCTCATCTGTATCATGAACACTGGCTACCTTTTTAGGATTTACTCTTGCAGAGGGCCATTCAAATTCATTTGTAGCCATTTCTTCAATTAACACATACGCTTCATCAAATGATTTTGACATTAACAATCCACCAGCAGCAGCATCAATTATAAACCTAAGGGATCCTACTAACCCATTATAAAAAAATTGAATGATTAACCAATCGGGCAGAACATGATGTGGACACTTTCTTAGGAGTTCCATAAATCTTTCCCAGGCTTCGTATTTTGTTTCTCCTTCATATTGACAAAATGAGATAATATCGTTTCTAAGTTTAGTAGTCCTTGAAGGTGGAAAATACTTAGCTAGGAATTTCTGAGTTAACTCTTACCAATTTTTAATAGAACCAGGTGCTAATGAGTATAACACATTTTAGCCTTATCTCTTAGTGAGAAAGGAAAAAGCCTTAGTCTAACAGCATCATTTGACATACCATTATAACGAAATGTAACACAAAGTTCTGGAAAACTAGATAAGTGTAAATAGGGATCCTCCAAAGGAGTTCTCCCAAACTGATTGTTCTGCAGCAGTTGGATAATCTCAGGATTTATTTCAAACGATTCAGCTTCTATGACAGGGTTTTGTATATTTGAGTGAATTTCATCTGTCGTAGGATTTATGTAATCCCTCAATGAAGTATGATGATTTTCTAAGTTATTATCTTGAAAGTTTTCCATTTCCATTTCTAGTTTTTTGAGTCCTTTTTGTATTTTAATTTTCTTACTTTTTTCAAACTTGAGATCATAAGGCATAAGTCTTGCAGATCCTTTGTTTCGCATACGTAGCACAACAAACAATACATTAACAATTAAACAAATAATAGATGAAATATATTCAACACAACAAAACATTTTCACGAACACCATATTTTTCACACAAACAATTTTTACGACACTACAATTTTCCAAGTCTAAACCTAACTATTTCAACTAAAATTCTCCTAAAGTTCTTACCGAAGCTTCCCCGGCAACGACGCCAAAAACTTGACCCGACCCGCAATAACGCAGTAATATTCGCTTCCAAAAGATGGCCCAAAACTTGACCCAATTTATAAATAGAGGCTAGTGTATAAAATCAAAATGTTGTAAAATTTTAGAAAATATTTTAAGCACTAGAGGTACTACGCAAGTATACATATTGTTTCAAGTAATATAGGGTTTTCTTTTATAACCCCAGTATCGATCCCACAGAGAAGCGAGGTAAGCAATCCTTTAGGCTAATTCCAGTCTATTTCTATAAGGCCTAAATTTGGAATGTCAATTAAAATGAGTTTTCTAATAACTAATCCTAAATTAAATTCTTAAATAAAAGGATAACTTATGGATAAATTAGTTTGGAGAATTTTGAGATGTTAAAGACTACTTTTCTCTTGCAATTACATAGATAATGTGTAGGAAAGAAATGCTTAGAATTTTATGTAGTGCCAAATAGAAGCATTCCTATTCTTTACCCTTTGGTCCAGACATAAAGAACATTGGCTAATCTATAGATCGGTTCAGGATGTTTTATTAGTAGAATGGGTTAATCTAGGCTCACACTACTAGATGTCCAAGGGTGGCTATGGTCGGCCCTACCAGTTACCCGTTCCCTTTCTATAAATCAAATTATTAGAATTTAGTTTGTCACTCTAAAAACTAATCAATTCTGGGCCCAATAAACAATATCTCCCTATTTATTTGCACTTCACCTTGAATAACCCACACAAGGCCTTCGATTACCCAAGGATTCATGTGATATCTACTAGTTTAGAACTCATCTCCTTCTAGGTCTCAGAATTATTAAACAGGTTTTAACAATACAAGTGATCAATTTGTTAAGTAAATGAAGATCCGGTATGAATATCATCACCATAATTTAATAAGAGAATATCTAAGCAAATCTTAATTCCTAAACATGCATCTATTTCATTACGAAATAAAAGTAAATGAAAATAATGACATAAAAAGTAAAAGAATTGATAGAACTATATAATAAATTAAGTGTCAACAAGGAACTTATTTCATTAGTATTCTATTATATTTATGCAACTATCTGTCACCTAGAAGCATCTAATAGATAATTCTATCATAAAAATGATTTTACTACACATGCCACTACTTCAAATTAAAAGAAAGAGTAAAGGAAATCACTTACGAAACATGGATAATTCACGACAGAAAACTTGGTTTAAAATAAAGAAAATCCACTAGAAAATGTTTACAATAAATACAAAGAGATGAAGAACACAATACTTAGCTATTTCCTCTGAAAGAAAGAAGAAATTCTCTCCACCAAAGTTTCCCACCGATCCATGCGCCACTCGTACATCCCTTACATAAATATCTCAAAATCCTTCATCAATCTCTCCATAAGATATAGAAATCTACATCTTCATGACTCTAAAATGACTAAAATGACTAAGGGGAAAGAAAGAGACCATAGGGTGCAATTTTCTCTGAAGGAGTGGCCTCCTATTTATAGGCTTCAAGGGTTACCTCAAGGCACCTCTTCAAAATGTGTCCAAATTTAATTAATCTTCTAGAAGTGTCTCTGACGCCTAGGCGCGGGAATCTGGCGCCTAGGCGCCGGACACTGCGTCCAGTTCTCATCACCTCTTCACTTTGGCTCGCACCTCTTCGCGATTTAAATCGCTCCAATGTGTCTAGATTCATTGTATCACATGTCCTATATATTAGGAATAACTTTCAGGCTTCTAAAAGGTCTAGAAACTACTTAACACCGTCAAAATAACTCCCAAAGTCATCAAAATCCCGTCCAATAACCGTTTCTGGATGATTCTGGCGCCTAGGCCTTGATTCTGGAGCCTAGGCGCCGTTTTCTCGTCTTCACTGGCGCCTGGGAGCCGGGTTTGGCACCTAGGTGCCACCCTGTTCCCAGCTTCACCATTTTACTGCGTTTTGCTCCGTTTCAACTTTGTTTCCCCCCATTTTAGTTGCGTTGCATTCCTAACATCTTCACCTACAAGATAGATGATCTATAAAAAAATGTCTATTTCTTTATGTCTTAATCCTTATTAATTTCTAAGGATATTATGCTTTAATGAAAGGTCTTTTTATATTTTTGGATGTAGGTAATGTAAAAAGGTCTAAGAAGGAAAAAGGAGAAAAAATGGAGCAAAATACCAAAAGTATAAAAAAAATATGGCCTAGCGTCTAGGCGCTGAACCGGCGCCTAAGCGCCGTACTCGATACGAAAACCTGCCAAGTTTTTGACAACGTTTCGATCGCTTATTTTGACGGAGTGAGCGGTTATTGGACATTCTAGAAGGCTGGCAGTTGTTCCTTGATAATAGGACATGTGATACATTGCATTTGGATGCCCCAAAATGGTTTTAATCGCGAAGAGGTGCTAGCCAAAGTGAAGAGGCACGAAGAACTGGACGCGGTGTCCGACGCCTAGGCTCCAGACCGACCTTCTAGAAGATTCATTGAATGTGGACATGTTTTGAAGAGGTGCCTCAAGGCAACTCTTGGAGCCTATAAATAGAGGTCCAATTCTTCAGAAAACGTGCCCCTCCCATTGTACCCCTTTCTCTTATCTACTTTAAAATCTCTCATCCTTAGAGAGAGAATTAGAGAGAGAAATTTAGGGCCACTTTTGTTTAGTTTAGTGAGTTTATTTTCAAGTTATTGCATCTGGAGTTCATTACACTGTGGAGTCAGTAGGAATCAGAAGATTTGTAGAAGAAATATTTGAGGTAAGTATATTTTTGCATTTGATTCAAAGTTTAACTATCATGTTCTGTTATTTACTTTCAATGTGTTCTGAGTAGTTAGTTACTTTCTTACTTCAATTATGAAGAGATAGATAAGATAATATAAAGATTCGATGGAGAATTAAAATTCAAAATATTTTCAAAACATTGTGATGACATTAATACCTGATCTTTTTTTACTTTTTAAATTGGTCGTTTGAATTGTTAAAACGTGTTGAAGAGTTTAAAAACCTTGTAGGAGAAGAACTCTTAACTTGTAAATGTCACATGAATCCTTGGGTAGTCGAAGGTCATGTGCGGGCTATCCATGGTGAAGTGCAAATAAATAGGAAGATAATATTTAAAGGGCGTAGAATTGATAAGTTTTTAGAGTGTCAGACTAAATTCTTATAATTTGATTTATAAACTAGGAAAGGGTCACTAGTAGGGCCGACCATAGCCACACTTGGACATCTAGAAGTGTGAGCCTAGATTAACCCATTCTACTAACAATACATCCGAACCTATTATGTAAATTAGTCAATGTTCTTTGCACCTGGATTAAAGGGTAAAGAATAGGAATACTTCTATTTGGCACAATACCATAAATTAAATTCTTCAACGAATATTAAATTATCTTAAAAATCTTAGTTTAATTGAAGGAAAGAAAGTTGTTTATTTTATATTGAGTTTATAAAATCATTTTCTTATTATTGATTTCTTAAAATTGCATCTAGTAAATTAATAAGTAATTATAATCAAAATATAAATATTTTTACTATTATATTTCGCTTTCGCTTTATAGAAAATTTATTTCTATAAATTTTCCCTGTGGGATCGATACTGGGGTCTTTGTTTAAAAACCCTATATTACTTGAAATGATACGTATACTTGTGTAGTACCCCTAGTGTGTAAAAATATTACTTATATAATATTAATTTTATACACTAGCCGCTATTTATAAATCGAGTCAAAGCTTTTTGGCTATCTTTTGAAAGCAATATCACTGCGTTAAGCGCAGCGGTCGGGTCAAGTTTTTGGCGTTGTTGTCTGGGAAGAAATCAAAGGAAGAAAGAAATAAAATAGTTAAATTTTATTGCTTGTTTTATGCGAAGATTTGGTTCTGAAGGATTAATACCTTTAGATTCTGAATTGGAAATAACAATTAGAAAAATTAAAAAGGGAAAACAAATTCAAAAATTTCAAGAAATGGCTACTTTACAAAATCCAATTGAACTTAATGATCAAAATGTTTATAAAACATTAAGGGATTATGCTAACCCTACAGTTGATGAACTTCATAGTAGTATTCAAATAACCACTGTAGATGTTATTTCTTTTGTACTTAAACCATATATTATTCAAATGGTGCAAAACAATCAATTTGGTGGATCACCAAATGAGGATCCAAATTTACATCTTGTTAGTTTTTTAGAACTTTGTGCTACCTTTAAATATAACAATATTTCTGATGATGCCATTAGACTTAGAATCTTTCCTTTTTCTTTAAGAGATAAAGCAAAGATGTGGTTAAACTCATTAGCGACTGGTTCTATTAAAACATGGGCTGAAATGGCACAAAAATTCCTTGCTAAATATTTTCCTCCATCTAAAACTGCTAAATTAAGAAATGATATTACTTCGTTTAGTCAATTTGACTGGGAGATAATATATGAAACTTGGGAAAGATTTAAAGAACTATTAAGAAAATGTCCTCATCATGCTTTACCTGATTGGTTGATTATTCAAACATTTTATAATGGATTAATTGGATCTTTAAAATCATATATTGATGCTGCTGCTCGAGGTTCTTTAATGTCTAAATCATTTGAAGAAGCTTACACTTTAATTGAAGAAATGGCTAATAACAATTTTCAATGGCCTTCTGAAAGGATTAACCCTAAAAAGATGGCTAGTATTCAAGATAATGAAGCCTTTTCTATCTTAGCTTCATAAGTTGTAGCAATATCTAAGAAATTAGATAATTTTGTAATTAATATTTCGCATAATAATTCTGCTAATATTGAAGATCCTCAAACTATTGAAACTTTACAAGCTATTGCAAGTAAAAATAATCCTTATTCAAATTAATATAATCCTGGGTGGAAAAATCATCCTAATTTTAACTGGAATAATTCTCAACAACAACGGGGTAATAATCAATCTCATCCCACTAGAAATTGGAATAATCAAGTTAATTCAAATTATAAACCTCCCGGATTTAATAATCAACAGTAAAAAGTTATCAATAGAAGAATTAATTATGCAAATGAATAATCAATTACAAAATCAAAATACCGCTATTCGTAATATTGAAAATCAAATGGGGCAAATTGCTACTTTAATTAATAACGTAACTCGTAGGAACACTTCCTAGTAATGTTGAAATCAATCCAAAGGAAACTCGAAAAGAACATGAACAAATTAAAGCCGTGCAACTTAGAAGTGGAAAGGAATTAAAAGAAAGATTGCGAATGAAATTGAAAAAGAGATCGAGGTCGAAGAGATTGAAAAACCTAAAGAAACTCTCTCTCCTAGTCAAGGTCGATCGTTATACTCGTTAATGTGGAAGTTGAAAACCACCACCACCTTTTCCTCAAAGACTTAAACAACAGAAACTTGATCATCAATTTTCTAAGTTCTTTGAAATTTTTAAGAAATTTACTATTAACATACCTTTTGCCGAAGCTTTGGAACAAATGCCAACTTATGCAAAATTTGTGAAGGATATTTTAAGAAAAAAATGAAAATTTGAAGCTTTTGAAATTGTTGCATTAAGTGAAGAATGCAAGTGCAATAATTCAAAAGAAATTACCCGAAAAGCTTAAGGATCTTGGAAGTTTCACTATACCCTGTGCTATTGGGGAAAAATTTTGCGGAAAAGTTTTATGTGATTTAGGAGCAAGTATTAATCTCATGCCATTTTCTATCTATCGAAGATTGGATTTAGAAGATATTACTCCCACCACTGTAACTCTTTAGTTAGCTGATAGATCTATCACTTATACTAAAGGAGTTATAGAGGATGTACTTGTTAAAGTGGATAAATTTATCTTCCATGTAGATTTCATAGTACTTGATATGGAATAAGATAAAGAGATACCTATTATTTTAGGAAGACCTTTTCTAGCTACCGGACAAGCTATGATTGATGTGCAAAAAGGAGAATTAACCATGAGAGTCAATGATCAAGAAATTAAATTCAATGTTCTTAAATTAATGAAGTACCCTGATAAAGAGAAATGTTATCGAATGGATATAATTGATTATTTAATTGAAAAACATTATCAAGAAAAATGTAAAGTTATTTTTGAAGAAAATTTTGAATTTTTAACTAATGAAGATGAAATAGTAGAAGAAGAAGAGACTCATTTTATTAAAGATAATTGGGAAACTTTAGACATAACTCAAAATGATATACTTTTACCCTCAATTAAAAAAGCACCTGAACTAGAATTAAAAATGTTACCTTCCCATTTAAAATATGCTTTTCTTGGAAATTCGTTAACTTTACATGTTATTATTTCTTCTGAACTGAGTAAAGATCATGAAGAAAAACTACTAGGTGTATTAAAGAATTATAAGAAAGCTTTTGGTTGGACTATTGCTGATATAAAAGGAATAAGCCCTTCCATTTGCATGCATAAAATTTTAATGGAAGAAAATTTTAAACCTACTATAGAATTGCGAAGAAGATTATATCCTATTATGAAAGAGGTTGTTAAAAAAGAAGTTATTAAGTGGTTAGATGCTGGTATTATTTATCCTATTTTGGATAGTCAATGGGTAAGTCCTATTCATTGTATTCCGAAGAAAGAAGGGGTAACTGTCATTGTTAATGATAAAAATGAACTTATTCCTACAAGACAAGTTACTGGATGGCGAATTTGTATTGACTATAGGAAACTAAATAAAGCCAGTAGAAAGGATCATTTTCTTTTACCTTTCTTGGATCAAATGCTCGATAAATTAGCTGGACACTCATATTTCTGTTTTCTGGATGGATATTCTAGTTATCATCACTTACTTATTGCTCCTGAGGACCAAGAAAAGATAACATTTACAAGTCATTATGGAACATTTGTTTTTAGAAGAATGTCTTTTGGCTTATGTAATGCACCTGCAACTTTTCAAAGATGTATGATGTCAATATTTTGAGATTTGATTGACAAATGAATTGAAATATTCATGGACGATTTTTCAGTCTTTGGAACTTCTTTTGAATCTTGTTTGGAAAACATAGCCAAAGTTCTAAAAAGATGCGAAGAAACAAATTTAATTCTTAACTGAGAAAAATGTCAATTTATGGTCACAGAAGGCATTGTACTTGGACACAAAGTATCACATAAAGGGATGGAAGTAGATTAAGAAAAAGTGAAAATTATTGTTGAATTGCAACCACCTATTACTGTTATTGATGTGAGAAGTTTTCTAGGTCATGCTGGATTTTATAGAAGATATATAAAGGATTTTTCTAAAATTGTTAAACCTCTTTGTCATTTATTAGAAAAAGATGCACAATTTGAATTTAAGGAAGAATGTATTAATGCTTTTAATATTCTAAAAGAAAAATTAATAATCGCACTTATCATTGTTGCACTTCGACCGGAATAAATCTTTTGAATTAATGTTCGATGCAAGTGATTTTGCAATTGGAGCCGTATTAGGACAAAAATATGAGAAAATTTTCAAAGTTGTATATTATGCTAGTAAAACTCTCACCGAAACACAAAGAAATTACACCGCAACCGAGAAAGAGCTTCTAGCTATAGTATATGCCTTTGATAAATTTAGACCTTATCTTCTTAAGTACTAAATGCATAGTTCATACCGATCATTCTCGTTATTAAATATCTAATATCTAAGAAGGATTCTAAACCTAGACTTATCGATGGGTTTTACTTCTACAAGAATTTGATTTTCAAACAGTAGATAGAAAAGGAACTGAAAACCAAATTGCTGATCATTTGTCTAGAATTAAAAATGATATTATTTCAGAAGAAAATATAAATGAGTAATTCCTTGATGAATCATTATATGTTTTTCAAAGATACAAAACACCGTGGTATGCTGATATTGTTAATTATTTAGTTAGCAATATTTTACCTTATGACTTGGATAAAAAATTTATTAAGAAATTTAAATATGATGCTAAATCTTATATTTGGGAAGAACCTCATTTATTTAAAATTGGTAAAGATTCTATGATTCGAAGATGTGTACCTGATCACTGAAAATTTTATTAAGAAATTCATACCCATTTTTGATGAAATTGCACTTTAAAGAAAGGTATTTTCTTTATTTTGTTGCAGGAATGTAGAATTTAAGTGATAAAAGCAAAAATCATAAAAAGGAGCGGATTTGGAGCAAAAAGGAAGAAAATAATACAATTTGTGTTGAGTCACCGACGGCGAGATCGAGCCAGCCGACGGCGAGGATACGAGGAAGAAAATTCTGAAGGATTTATAATTGTCTCGCTGACAGCGAGCCCAAGCCCGCCGACAGCGAGATAACGCGATTTGAAGATCTTCTAGAAGCCTCGCCGACAGCGAGGTAGTTCGTCGCCGACGGCGAGCTAGTTCAAATGGCGCAGATCCATTGAACCTGAACACTTTTTGAAGGGATGCTTACACACCTCTTGGTCCTTTGCTCACCTCTATATATAGAAGCCAAAATTCAGCTTCTAAGGGTGTTAATTGGTGTTATTGGGTGTTAAGTGTTATAAGTGTGTTATTTTGTGTTGTGTGTGTGTCAATTTGAGTCTTTAGAGAGTCTTTAGTGAGTTAGTGAGTTTTTAGTGAGTCTTGCTGTACTGAAAGGAAGAGTCAAAGGAACTGCAAGGAGTCTACTTGGGGATAAATCGAGATAAGTATTTGTATTTATTGTTTTTAACTTTAAATGAAATCCATGCTTAGTTTAGTTCCCATGCATTCTGAGTAGTTTATTAGTCTTTCTCCCTGTTATGAAATTAAGTGACTTGATGAACTAAAAATAGAAGTACTTTTATATGTATTAATAAATTGTGATAATTTTTACTTAAAACTTAATTTACTTTCAAACTGGCCATTTGATTTGTTAAAATATGTTGAATATCAACTATAGTAAAAATTACATCGGATATTCGGGGAATTCAAAAGCCTTGGAAGGAAGGTGCAAATAAATAGGGAAATAATATCACTATGCGTAGAATTGAGCATTTTAGTGTGACAGACTAAAGTATTCAATTCGGTCCTATTGTTTGAGAGCTGAAGTGTAGTTTTTAGCCCTCAGGCGAGGGGAACGTGGGAGCTCTGAAATGGCAGTGGGTATCCTCCCAGCCTAGCCGCAGATTCAGTAATCAAACATAGGATTAGTCAATATTCTTTACACCTGGACCAAAGAGTAAAGAATAGGAATGCTCCTATTTGTCACAATACCTTAAAATTATCTATTTAAATTCATCAATCTCTTAAATTTCTAAACAAGGGAAAGATACTTTTTCCGAATAGTTAAGACTTATTTAGCAATTAGTTTAATTTCCCGCACTTTCAATACGTATTAATTTTCTACTTAGTTAAGTTACCTAATTAAAATACTTAGTTTACTTTATTGCACTTAAATTTAGAATTCCAAATTTTCGTAAACTATTTTAAAATTATTATTATTATTTTAAAATTAGTTGTTATTGACTTTTCTTTTTCCCTGTGGGATCGATAACCAGGACTCCACTAGAGCCCTGTATTACTTGATATGATACGTATACTTGCGTAGCATCCACAACATAAACAATTACAATTCTATACATATAATATAGCGGGGTCAAGTTTTTGGCGTCGTTGCAATTAAATTAAAAATATCATAATATAAAATTGTGGGTCAAGTTTTTGGCGCCGTTGCTCGGGAAAGTAAGAAAAATTTATTAGAGTAACTGATTATTTTAAAATAATCATAATAAATAAATTAATATCTATTCTAAAATTGTATGCATAAATTTGGAAACGAAAATTTAATACCTTACGATTCTGAATTAGAGCGTACAATTAAAAGAATTAGAAAACAAAAGAAACAAATTATAAATTTAACACAAATGGCGAATATTCCTGAAATTCAAAATATGAACCAACAAAGACCATTAAGAGATTATGCCAACCCTACATCGATGAAATTCATTTAACTATTCAAAACCCTAATGTAGCTACTAATTCATTTGAACTTAAACCCGCAATTATCCAAATGGTACAAAACAATCAATTTAGTGGTTCACCTACCGAAGATCCTAACTTACATCTTGCTAGTTTTCTAGAACTTTCGTGCTACTTTTAAATATCAAGGAGTATCTCGACGATGCTATAAGACTTAGACTTTTTCCTTTTTCATTAAGGGATAAGGCTAAAATGTGGTTGAATTCGTTAGCACTCGGATCAATTAAAACTCGGGGAGAATTATCACAAAAATTTTTATCCAAATATTTTCCACCATCTAAAACTCGCTAAGTTTAGAAATGATATAACTTCTTTTTGTCGGTTAGATGGAGAATCAATATATGAAGCTTGGGAGAGATTTAAGAAACTTCTTAGGAAATGCCCACATCATGTGCTACCAGCATTAGCCGATTATTCAAACCTTTTATATTGGATTAGTAGGATCTTTAAGATCAATCATCGATGCTGTCGCTGGAGGTTCATTAATGTCTAAACCATTCGATGAAGCTTATGCACTAATCGAAGAAATGGCAACAAATAATTTCCAATGGCCTCGCTGATTGAGTAAATCCGAAAAAGATAGCCAGTATTCATGAAAACGATGCAATATCTATGTTAGCTTCTCAAATTACTGTTATATCTAAGAAATTAGATCATTTTGGAATGAACTACTCTCCTACTTTAGAAGAAAACTCATCTGGACAAATCATAGAATCTCAATCTAATTATGAAACTTTAAATGCTATTAATAATAGAACTAATAACCCTTATTCAAACTATTATAGAAAACTCAATTTTAATTGGAATAACACATATAATCAACAATAGATGAATCAACCTAATCAAGCAAATCCAAACTATAAACCTAATTACCCACCTGGATTTAATAATAATAACCCTCAATTCAAAGATAAGAAATTATCTATGGATGAATTAATTTTAAATATGGGTCATCAACTACAAAATCAAGGAAATCAACTACAAATTTAAGGAAATCAATCACAAATTCAAGGAACATCTATTAAAAATATCGAAAATCAACTTGGACATATTGCTACTACACTAAATAATAGAATACCTGGAACTTTTCCTAGTAATGTGGAAATAAATCCTAAAGATCAAGGAAAAGAACAAATTAAAGCAATACAACTAAGGAGTGGAAAAGAATTAGAACCTCAAATTCAAAAAGAACTTGAAAGCCAAAAAGAGGAAGTGGAAATTGAAAAGGAAACACTTCAACAAGATTCAAACTTAGAACATCCTTTAATACCTATGAAAATTTCGTTGAAAAACCTCCACCACCATTTCCTCAACGACTAGCTCAACATAAAAAAGATAAACAATTTGCTAAATTCCTTGAAATATTAAAGAAATTAACAATCAATATACCTTTTGTCGAAGCTTTAGATCGATGCCAAATTATGTAAAATTTATGAAAGATATTCTAAACAAGAAAAGAAAATTCACCGATAATGAAACAGTCGCACTTAGTGAAGAGTGTAGTGCTATTATTCGAAGAAGCTTCTCGAAAAATTAAAAGATCCTGGTAGTTTCACTATACCCAGCGCTATAAGAGAAAAATTTTATGGAAAAGCTTTGTGTGACTTAGGAGCAAGCATCAATCTAATGCCTCTATCGATTTTTAAGAGATTAGGATTAAGAAAAATTACACCTATTTCAGTAACCCTTCAATTAGCTGATCGTTTGGTTACCTATCCTAAGGGAGTTATTGAAGATGTGTTAGTAAAAGTGGATAAATTTATCTTCCCAGTAGATTTTATTGTTTTAGATATGGAGGAAGATAATGAAATTCCTATCATTTTAGGAAGACCATTTTTAGCTACTCGGAAAAGCTATGATTGATGTTCGAAAGGAGAATTAACTATGAGAGTAAATGACCAAAAAGTTACATTTAATATTACAAAATCAATGAAATATCCTGCGCTAGAAAAAGATGATGAATGTTTTCGGATGGAAATACTTGAACATTTACAACAAGAACATTTTAAGGAATATTTTGAAGATAAATTAGAAAAAGAAAAAAACTGAATTAATTGAAGATAATAATGAAGAACTAGATTATATTCAGGAAAGATTTGAATTTTTGGATATTACTGAAAACACTGACAAGAATATAGTTCCATCAATTATTAAACCTCCTGAACTTAAGCTAGAAAGATTACCTGATCATTTGAAATATGCTTATTTAGGTAATTCTTCAACTTTACCAGTTATTATTTCATCTGCATTAAAAGAATCTGAAGAACAAAAACTTTTAGAAACTTTAAACAATATAAGAAAACTTTTGGTTGGACTTTACCAGATATTAAAGGAATTAGTCCTTCAATCTTTATGCATAGAATTATTTTAGATGATGAACATAAACCTAAAGCAGATCCCCAAAGGAGATTAAACCCGATAATGAAAGAATTAGTTAAGAAAGAAATTTTAAAATGGTTAGATAATGGTATTATATATCCTATTTCTGACAGTGCTTGGGTAAGCCCAATTCACTGTGTTCCTAAGAAGGGAGGAGTGATCGTCACTGCCAATGAAAATAACAATCTTATTCTTATAAGACAAGTTACTCGTTGGCGTATATGTATTGATTATAGGAAATTAAATACCGCCATCAGGAAAGATCACTTCCCTTTACCATTTCTAGATCAGATGTTAGATAGATTAGCCGGACATAAGTATTTTTGTTTTCTAGATGGATACACCGGTTATCATTAAATACAAATTGCTCCTGAGGATCAAGAGAAAACTATATTTACTAGTCCTTATGGAACTTTCGCTTTTCAAAGAATGTCTTTTGGATTATGTAATGCACCAGCAACATTCCAGAGATGTATGATGGCAATATTTAGTAAGTTAATTGACAATGGAATAGAAGTATTTATGGATGATTTCTCTGTATTTGGAACATCATTTGACACATGCTTAACTCATCTTGAAAAAGTATTAGAAGTATGTGAGAAAACAAATTTAGTTCTAAATTGGGAGAAATGTCAATTTATGGTTGCGGGCGGCATTGTATTAGGGCATAAAATGACCCTGCAAAAATTCAAGTTATAGCTAAATTACCACCTCCAACTACGGTAAAAGGGGTAAGAAGTTTGCTTGGACATGTCGGATTCTACAGACGCTATATAAAAGATTTTTCAAAAATTACTAAACCTCTATGCCAACTTCTCGAAAAGGATAAGAAATTTGAATTTACAATCGAATGCCTGAATGCTTTTGAACTCTTAAAAGAAAAATTAATTACAACACCTATAATAGTTTCACCTAACCTGGGAGAAACCATTTGAGCTTATGTGTGATGCTAGTGATTATGCTTGTAGGAGCGATTCTTGGGCAAAGATATGAAAAGATTTTTAAAGTTATATACTATGCTAGTAAAACTCTAAATGATGCTCGAAATAAATTATACGATTACTGAAAGAGAATTATTAGCGGTAGTATATGGTTTTAATAAATTTAGACCTTATCTCGATTGGAACAAAATGTATCGTGCATACTGATCATTCTACTATCGAATATTTAATGCAAAAGAAAGATTCCAAACCAAGATTAATTAGATGGATGCTATTAATGCAAGAATTCGAGATCGTTAATAAGAAATGAACTGATAATCAAATTGCGGATCATTTATCAAGATTAGAAAATCATAAATTATCTGATATTGAAAATGAAATTATAGACAGTTTTTCTGATGAACAACTATATAATATCAATGAGTGGAAAATACCATGGTATGCTGATATAGTAAACTATATAGTTAGTAATATTTTACCACATATGCTAACTTTGCAACAACAGAAAAAATTCATCCATGATACGAAAACCTATTTTTGGGATGAACCATATTTATATAAGCAATGTAAGGATTTAATTATTAGAAGATATGTACCTTATGAAGAAACTGAACCAATTATTCAAAAATGTCATGATTATGAATTTGGAGGACATTTTGGGACTGATAAAACTGCTTATAAAATTCTACAATCTGGATTTTACTGGCCTACTCTATTTAGAGATGTATACAGATATATTAAAACTTGCGATAAATGTCAAAGAGTAGGAAATATATCTAGAAAAAATGAAATGCCTCTGAATTTTATATTAGAAGTTGAAATTTTTGATGTTTGGGGATTAGATTTTATGGGACCTTTTATTCCTTCGTTTGGGAACTCATATATATTAGTAGCTCTTGATTATGTTTCCAAATGGATCGAGGCACAAACTTTACCTAGGTGTGATGCTATGAGTGTTTCAAAATTTCTGATGAAAATTATTTTTACTAGATTTGGAATGCGGAGAGTGATTATCACTGATGGAGGAACTCATTTTAGAAATAAATACATTCACAAACTAGTAGAAAAATACAATATTACTCATAAGATATCCACCGCTTATCATCCACGTACTAGCGGATTAGTCGAAGTATCTAATCATGAGATTAAACGTATTTTAGAAAAATCTGTAAACCCAAATAGGTTAGATTGGTCTATTAGATTAGACAATCGCATTATGGGCATATAGGATCGCTTATAAAACTCCGATTGGAATGACTCCTTACAGGCTTATATATGGAAAAACATGCCACTTACCAGTTGAATTAGAACATAAAGCATATTGGGCGATTAAAGAATTCAATTATAAAATGAAGGAAGCTGGTGAGAAAAGATTGCTGCAATTAAATGAATTAGAAGAATTAAGAAATGAATCATATGATAATGATCGGATTTATAAAGAAAAGATGAAATTATGGCATGATCAGAAGATTAATTAGAGAAATTTTGAACCATGACAGGAAGTTTTGCTATACAATACTAGATTGAAATTATTTCCTGGAAAATTGAAGTCTCGATGGTTAGGACCTTTCACCATAACTCAAATATTTTCATACGGAACTATAGAAATCGAAGATCCAAAAACTGGACATAAATTTAAAGTTAATGGACATAGATTAAAACCATATTTTGAAGGTATAAGACCTAACTATAAAGAGGTTTTAATGCTTAGTCGACCTGATTAATAATGAAAATTAGGTCGGGCCGACGCCGTTAAACCAAGCGCTTTATGGGAGGCAACCCATATTAGTTATCTATTTTTATTGTATCTTAATACTTAGTCTATATTATTAAAACTTTACTACTCAATTATTATTAAGAATCATCACATATTCGAACCATTATGATGAGAAAAGAAATTATTCGATTTAGAGCGAAATTGGACATTATTTTGGAATCTCGCCGACTGCGAGCCCGAGCCCGCCGACAGCGAGGTTCGCGCCTAAATTAAATTCAGTTTATTTATCGAGCTCGCTGACAGCGAGAAACGTCCCGCCGACAATGAGAACATGGGAGGCAGTTTTTATAACTGAGTCGCCGACGACGAGAAACTTCTCGCCGACAGCGAGGAAGTTATAAAGATGAGTTATTTATAATTTGAAAGCCGATTTGGACGTTTTCAACACCAATTCCTTAGTGAAAACCCATTCTTAAATCATTCTAGATCTGCCTTCTTCACTAGAATTTATTCCATTCACCATAATGGCCTCCAAATTCTTAGATTCCTCTAATTTTGGAGTGTTTAACCGGAGGAAATTTGTGAGTGCGGAAGCACGACGGATCTTCAACAAGGTTTTGGTAAAGAAAAGAGTTATCAAGGAACGGGGATTTGTCAATCGAGGATTAGAGAATTCCACTACGAAGATAGAAGAAACGATCGCACAGCGGCACTGAGAGGTATTTTGTTACACTACGTCTGTTGTTGTTATTCCAGTTGTGAAAGAGTTCTACTCTAACTTACATGTGATCAACAATGGGAATGTCTACTTCCGAGGAAGATGGGTGACGTTTACTCCATCAAGAGTAAATGAATTATTCTCTATAGAAAACACCCCGGTATGTCACTATTCAAATTTTGTGCCTTCTCGATATAATATGAATGAGATATTCGATATCTGACTGATGAACCGGAAGATTGGGAAATGCGTGAAGAAGGGTATGTTAGTTTCTCTGCATCACTTTTGAATCCTGTCTCATAGCACTGTCACTTTTTCATCTCATCTAAATTGTTACCTACTATGAGGGTAAACAAGGTTTCGAAGGAATGCTCTATATTGAATTATTGTATTCAAAATGGATTGCCTATTGATGTTGGATCAATAATTGTTAAGTCTGCATTGGGTTTAATTGTGCATGGGTCAATTCACGGACTAGGACACCCATCTACTATTTTTGCATTATGCAGTCAGAACCAGGTTTCTTATGAAGCTTGGGAAAAGGTTCTGTTACCTTGGAAGCCACTTGATCCTACAGATATGTTCCCTACTTTGGATAATAATGAAGACATTACATTCATCTCTGATAGAGCTTCACAGAATAATCCTATAGAAAGGCCTATTTCAGATAAAACGGAGTTACTTATGAAGAAAATTAAAGGAATGGAAAAAGAACTGCAGAATGTGAGAGATTTAATCGACAATATATCTGATTTATTTGATCACATCAATCGGAGGATGAAGAAACACTTTGATCATTCTGGACACCTGGAAGCTAGCTTTCTTCATTTACTGAGATAGAAGGGTTGGATTACTGAAGAATCTGCTTCGGAGTTTCCCTTCGGGTCTTTCTATAACTTATTTGTGCATCATCGTCATATCGGAAATATCAGAGAAAATGAAGATTCTGACATTGAAGAGTAGTAGTAAAGATTTCCATAGTATGTTTGTATTTATGTTATTTGATTTGATTTAGATTTTATTATGTGTGGAGTGATGATTTGAATATCTCAAACTTAGTTAAGATATGCGTCATAGTTTTGTATCAGCATTTAGTGTGTCGTGGATTGGTTTGCGATGCTGATTAGTAGTAAGGATTGAAGTTTGAAGTTTGATTATAGAGTTTAAAATTATGTTAGTTTGTACATCTCATGGATTTCAATATTAAAGTTAATTTGTTGTGTTGTGTGAATTTGTTTTTGTATAAGTAGCTAATCTTCATATTAAAGTAATAAATGATGTGATCGGAAATATAATATAAGGCAAATCAAGGACGAAAATGAGTGACGAATTTCAGAAATTTAAATTTTTGGAATCTCGCCGACGGCGAGCAAAATCCCGCCGACAGCGAGATCGATCTCGCCGACAATGAAAGAATACAACGAAATTGCTCGCCGACAACTGGATTTTTCCCGAGAGTTTTTGGTTCCGAAAAATATTAGCTCGCCGACGGCGAGAAAAATCTCGCTGACAGCGAGGTCGCGAAAAACATATATTTTGACCGGTCAAAAACACTATTCATCACCCCCAACCTCTCAATTTCGAAAAAAACTCCTCTAGGGCTTGCTAGATCTTACTTGTGGAGACAATGTCAGGACTCAAAAACACCGGATTTCAATTTCTCTTGGTAAGAGCTTCACTCCTATGCAAAAATTTTTTATTTTCACCATATATTTTCACCACATTGCAAATTTTGGGAAAAATCAAAATGTGGAAGAAATATTCGGTAGAAATCCATGAAATTTGATTTAAATTACTTATAAATGTTGTAGGAAGCCTTCTTAGTATTATTTTTAAGTTTAGTGAAAATTTTCACGATTTTCACAGATCGATCGTATGGCTCCATGACAAAAACGTCGAGTAGAATTCGACGAAAACCGATTCATCAATGCACGAGCACAAGCTAAATATTTTGAAAACATACAAGGGAGAAAGTGCATTGTGGATCGGTTTTCAAAAATCCGGGAGGAGAAGTAGAGCGGATTATTAAGGAACGAGGTTGGGAGAATTTCGTTACGTTCAATATAGAGCAGTACTGTAGAAGTGGTTAAAGAATTTTATGCCAATTGATCGCCGCCGAAGATGCACCGAGTAAAGGTACGAGGATTTTTTATAGATTTCAATGCCGCAAGAATTAACTCGTTCTATGAAGTTCATGACTCGCACTTTAGCGAGTATGAAACTTTTGGAACGATGGAAGGACCACCTGGAGGAAGTCATTAACTTTCTCACTGATGGGACCGGAGTTTGGAAAATTAAGCAGCAGGAAAGAGTGAATTTTCCTCTTTCTAAATTAAATGCAGTCTCAAAAGCTTGGCATTACTTTATTTGTTCTACTATGTTACCCACATATCACCACAGTGAGGTAACACGAGATAGAGCAATTCTAAATTTCTGTATCCAGAAAAACAGAAGCATCAACATTGGGAGAATTATTTATCAAAACATCCTAGCCACTCCTCGAAATGAGTGTGGAGCTGGATTGGGACACCCTGGATTAATTTTTGCACTCTGCCAACTCTCCGGAGTTGAGGCTAGAGATGATGAAGAATGGGTGGAACCTATGAAACCACTCACACTCGCCAATATCAAGAAGTATGAATCTCATGAAGGGTGGAGATCGGGAGTGAGAAGTTATTTCGCTCGGTCAGTAGAGATATACCCTCTACTAGCTATGAACCTCCCGAGCCTACCACCCCTACCCTACAAGATCCGATGAATGAGCCGACCCCGTATAGGAGGAGTTTTGAGCAGTTGGAGAGACAATGGGGAGAAGATTTGATCATTTTGATCAAAGGATTGATAATCCGGAGAGGAGACATGATTATGATAGTGAGTACATGCGAGACATTCGGAGTATGAGATAGCATATCATGAAGCTCGAACGTCGCTACAGGAGTGGAGATTTAGATGTCATCTTTCCGTGAATGCCCGAGGTATACTCGGCATCAACTCGCTCGCTCTTCTCGGACTCTACGGATCAAGGAGGGGATGATAATATAGTTTGGGACTTTGATGCTGAAGATTAGGACTTTATTTGTTTTGTTTGTTTGATGTTAAGTTATTTTGGAAACTTTTATATGTTTGTAATATTCAGTACTTTATATTGTGAGACATTGGATGTTTGTTAGATTATCCGTCGAATTGTTATAAGTAGTTTAGATTTTGTTTCGTGTTAGTTAATTGCATTTGTTTTTATGTTAAATAGGATGTTAGTTTTTTTTAGTATGTTTTTATTTTATTTTGTATTGTTTTAAGTTTTTAAAATTGTTAATCTGTTAGTTCAATTGTTTTTAATATGTTAGTAATTTGTATGTGTAGTATAGAGTTAATTTTAATTGTTATATTTAATACTTATCTCAGATTTTATCCTTGCATTTTCTTTAAATTGTTATATATATATGGAGAATACTAACAAGTATGAGTTCAATGAAAAATGAAAAAGCCCGCAAAAATTTCAAAGAAAAAAGAAATACCTAAACTTCAAAGGTATGATTTATTTACTTTCCTTCTTTTTCATTATTTAGAGTAGATATAAAAATTTAAGTTTGGGGGGAGTAAAATACAAATTTAGTATTAACTTGTTCTCAATTTCTATTTTCAAATTATTATAAAATGATTTTTATAGCAAATTTTTCAATTTATTTAATTTAATATGAATTATTTTATTTAATTATTATAAAAGGTTAAATGAAATATCTCTAGTGCTTTAATTGATTAAATAGAATAAAATATTTGGTTAAAGGGAATAAGAATATAGTAAACTATTTTTAGTAAGGAAAACTATATTCTAAAATTAAAATTCTTAAGTATTCAAGTGAAAAAGAAAAGATTGAAAATCAATTAAGTAAAAACTATGAAGTATATATAAGCTAAGAAATATTTCTAAGTTTCAAATTTAGGAAGATGAAAATGAAGTTAAAAATTATTAACAGGCTCTCCAGATACATTAATCCTCATTAAAAAAAAAAGAAAAAGAAAAAGAAAAATGAGGAGAAGCTTGAGGAGATGCCTTATCAAAAATTGGCTTCATTTGAATTAACCTAAAGGAAAAAACTTAGATATTTCCAAACTTATGTTTATGGATTAAAATTTTACCTAATAGTTTTTTCTTGAATTTCTTATCATATGAATATCTTAAGTAGTTATTTTTTTAAATATAGTCATTCCTGAAATGAATAGTAAGCTAGAAATCTTAGACCAGAAAACTAAATAATTTATTTCTATAAGATTAATTAAATTACATGAATTATTTTTATTTAACTTTATTATGATATTAATTAATCTAATTCATAGTTATTTAAATTGAAAAATCTTATTATAAAACTCATTATTTTTATGTAGTACTAAAATTACTTGAGGACAAGTAATAAGTAAGTTTGAGGATTTTGATCACTGAAAATTTTATTAAGAAATTCATACCTATTTTTGTTGAAATTGCACTTTAAAGAAAGGTATTTTCTTTATTTTGTTGCAGGAATGTAGAATTTAAGTGATAAAAGCAAAAAACATAAAAAGGAGCGGATTTGGAGCCAAAAGGAAGAAAATAATACAATTTGTGCTGAGTCACCGACGGCGAGATCGAGCCCGCCGACGGCGAGGATACGAGGAAGAAAATTCTGAAGGATTTATAACTGTCTCGCTGACAGCGAGCCCGAGCCCGCCGACAGTGAGATAGCGCGGTTTGAAGATCTTCTAGAAGCCTCGCCGACAGCGAGGTAGTTCGTCGCCGATGGCGAGCTAGTTCAAATGGCCCAGATACATTGAACCTGGACACGTTTTGAAGGGATGCTTACACACCTCTTGGTCCTTTGCTCACCTCTATATATAGAAGCCGAAATACAGCTTCTAAGGGTGTTAATTGGTGTTATTGGGTGTTAAGTGTTATAAGTGTCTTATTTTGTGTTGTGTGTGTCAATTTAAGTCTTTAGTGAGTCTTTAGTGAGTTAGTGAGTTTTTAGTGAGTCTTGCTGTACTGGAAGGAAGAGTCAAAGGAACTGCGAGGAGTCCGTCAGGGATGAATCGAGATAAGTATTTGTATTTATTGTTTTTAACTTTAAATGAAATCCATGCTTAGTTTAGTTCCCATGCATTCCGAGTAGTTTATTAGTCTTTCTCCTCGTTATGAAATTAAGTGACTTGATGAACTAAAAATAGAAGTACTTTTATATATATTAATAAATTGTGATATTTTTTACTTAAAACTTAATTTACTTTCAAACTGGCCATTTGATTTGTTAAAATATGTTGAATATCAACTATAGTAAAAATTACATCTGATATTCGGGAAATTCAAAAGCCTTGGAAGGAAGGTGCAAATAAATAGGGAAATAATATCACTAGGCGTAGAATTGAGCATTTTAGTGTGACAGACTAAAGTATTCAATTCGGTCCTATTGTTTGAGAGTTGAAGTGTAGATGTTAGCCCTCAGGCTAGTGGAACGTGGGAGCTCTGAAGTGGCAGTCGGTATCCTCCTAGCCTAGCCTAGCAGATTCGCAATCAAACATAGGATTAGTCAATATTCTTTACACTCTGGACCAAAGGGTAAAGAATAGGAATGCTCCTATTTGTCACAATACCTTAAAATTATCTATTTAAATTCATCAATCACTTAAATTTCTAAACAAGGGGAAAGATACTTTTTCGAATAGTTAAGACTTATTTAGCAATTAGTTTAATTTCCTGCACTTTCAATACGTATTAATTTTCTACTTAGTTAAGTTACCTAATTAAAATACTTAGTTTACTTTATTGCACTTAAATTTAGAATTCCAAATTTTCGTATACTATTTTAAAATTATTATTATTATTTTAAAATTAGTCGTTATTTAATTTTCTCTTTCCTCGTGGGATCGATAACCAGGACTCCACTACGGCCATGTATTACTTGATACGATACGTATACTTGCGTAGCATCCACAACATAAATAATTACAATTCTATACATATAATATAGCGGGGTCAAGTTTTTGGCGTCGTTGCAATTAAATTAAAAATATCATAATATAAAATTGTGGGTCAGTACCTTATGAGGAAACTTTTGCTATTATTAAAAAATGTCATGATTCTGATTTTGGAGGACACTTTGGCATAGATAAAACTACATTTAAAATTTTAAATTCTGGATTTTATTGGCCTACCTTATTTAAAGATGTGAGACAATATGTGAAAACATGTGATCGATGTCAAAGGATGAGAAATATATCTAGGAAAGATGAAATGCCGTTAAACTATATATTGGAAGTTGAAATTTTTGATATATGAGGATTAGACTTTATGGGACCATTTGTTCCATCATCTGGAAAAATTTATATTTTATTAGCAGCTAATTATGTTTCAAAGTGGATTGAAGTTGTTGCTTTACCAAACTGTGATTCCAAAAGTGTTTAAAAATTCTTAAAGAAAATTATATTTTCAAGATTTGAAATGCCTAAGGTAATTATCACTAATGGTGGAAGTCATTTCAGGAATATAAGAATTCAATCATTACTTCAAAAATTTGGAATCAAACATAGACTTGCAACTGCTTATCACCCTCAAATTCTATTTATATTTTTTAAGAATCCCGCCGACGGCGAGATCATTGCCGCCAACGGTGAGATTGGTGAATGAGCGATTAGGGAGTTATTTTGACGGTTTCTAGCGATTCTAAGTGTTTTAAATCTTTAGAAACTTCTAGAACTCGAATTCTAAACTATCTACTTGCTAAAAATGAATTTAAACTCCACCAAAACTCATCGTTATGGCATCCAATCACCTTGAAATCCCCAGATCTCGAGTGTTCAGTCGACAAAAATTTATCAATTGCGAGGCCCAGCGAATCTTCAATAAAGTGATGATGAAAAAGAGATTGATCAAGGAACGAGGATTCGTGAATAGAGGAGTGGAGAATTCAACAATGCCTATCGAGGAGATGATTGTGCGACGACGTTGGGAAGTATTGTGCTATACCACTTCTGTAGTAGTCATCCCTGTGGTAAAAGAATTCTATTCCAATCTACACGGAATCAACAATGGAGTCGTCTATGTACAAGGCAGATGGGTAACTTTTACTCCTTCTAGGATTAATGAGTTATATTCAATTGAGAATACACCAGTTTGCCACTACTCCAACTTTGTCCCTACAAGGAATAATATGAATGAGATCTATTATATTTAACTGATGAAATAGAAGATTGGAAACAAGAGGAGACGAGTATGTTAGTTTTTTCTGCATCACTTCTAAACCCCATTTCTAAATACTGGAACTTCTTTATTTCTTCAAAACTATTACCCACTATGAGTGTCATTAAAGTTTCTAAGGAGTGTGCAATTCTAAATTATTGTATTTAAGCGGGACTACCTATTGATGTTAGTTCGATTATTGTGAAGTCTGCTTTAGGCCTGATTGTTCATGGATCAATTTATGGGCTTGGATATCCTTCTACAATCTTTGCACTATGCAGTCAATACCAAGTTTCATATGAAGCATGGGAGAAGTTACTTCTGCCTTGGAAACCTTTAGATCCAACTGATATGTTTCCTACGTTGGATAATGATGACGATGGAGCCATTATTATGAATCAAACATCTCAGAGTTCTTTTTTAATCAGGCCCTTGTCTGATTAAACTGATCTGATCTTACGGAAACTCAAAGGACTGGAAAAATTGGTACAAAACGTGATGACTTCAATTAATAATATCTCTGATTTATTTGATCATATTGACTGGAGGATGAAGGAACACTTCGAGCATTCTAGACATCTTGAAGCTAGTTTCATACGACTTATGAGAAAGAAATGATGGATAGAAGAAGATTCTATTGAATAATTTCCTTACAGACCCTTTTACAATTTATTCATTCGTTTACGTTCTATCGGTGATATCAGAGATGAGTTTAGCAGTGATCTTGACGAGTAGAAGACGTTCGTATTTGTTTATGTGTTGTGTTAGTTTGAATTTAATTTTATGTAATCTGCACTTTTGATATTTTTAAATTTTGATATATGATCTCAGTATAAATGAGATTATGCATTGTTTGTTTGTTTGTTTTCAGCGTTTTGAGTATTGTGATTTGGATTGTGACATTGAATTTAATGTATTAAGGTTGAGAAAATACATTGTTAGTAATGTGGTGTATGAATATTGTAAAAACTTGGATTTTATATAAAATTTGTGATGTTTTGTGTTGTGTGAATTTAGTTGAATCAAAACAGTATCTAATCACAGTAAAATATATTTAATTGATTGATCGTACATTAACGAGGCTTAAAATAAATTAAAAATTACAAAAATTAAAAATTTAAATTTTTGAAAAGGCCTGCCGACAGTGAGATCGACGCCACTGATAGCGACTTTTTCTAGAGACTTTAAAACCATTTGAATTAATTAGCTCGCCGAAAGCGAGATTTTTCCCGCTGAGGTGAGGTCTCGAAAAACACTTTTATTTGACCAGTCAAACATCACTATTCATCGTCCCGTTCCTTAAAACTTCGAAAAAAACAACCTAGGGCTTGAGAGATCTTGGATTTGGAGCAGTTTCAACACATTTTGACACCGGATTTCATCTTCCCTTGGTAAGAGCTTCACTCCAATGCAAAAATTTTTTATTTTCACCATGTATTTCTTCCACATTTGGGAATTTTGAAAAAAAATGAAATATGGAGAAAATAGTTGGAAGAAATTCATGGAATTCATTTTTGATTACTTTAAGTCACCTTTAGAAGCCATTCTAGTATTATTTTGGTATTTAGTTGAGATTTTTCTAAATTTGATAGATCGAGAAATGGCTCCACGACAAAAGAAGCAACTAGATTTTGATGAGGCAAGAATTGTGAATTCTAAGGCTCAGTCAGATACAACTTTAGTGTAAAAGCGAGAAAATGCATTCAAGATAAAGTTTTCAAGAATCTGGGAGGAGAAGTAGAACAGACGATCAAAGAGCAAAGATGGGAAAATTTCTGTTATACGACGAACAGAGCAGCAGTTGAAGTTGTAAAAGAGTTTTATGCCAATTTGACCCAGATAGAAGATGGACCTATAAAGGTTAGAGAATGTTTAGTTGAATTTAATGTTGCACGCATTAATTCTTTCTACAAAGTACAAGATCTTCATACCAGCAAATACGATGCTTTTAGAACAATGAAAGGACCATTGGAGGAGGTGATTAACTTTCTCACTGATGGGAAAGGGACTTGGAAAATAAAGCAGCGTGAACAGGTAAACTTCCCTCTTTCCATGCTAAATGCAACCTCTAAGGCTTGGCATTACTTTATTTGCTCTAGTTCTCTACCTACTTATCATCATAGTGAAGTTTCAAGAGATAGAGTAGTTCTGAATTTTTGTATTCATAACCATAGAAGTTTAAATGTGTGATGTCTTATTTATAAACATATATTAGCCATTTCAAAAGTGAAAGTGGAGGAGGACTAGGACATCCAGGTCTGATTTATGCACTCTGCCAGCTATCTGGAGTAGAGGCAGGAGATGATGAGGAATGGGTTGAACCTCTGAACCCATTACCCAGGCTAATATAAAGACCTATGAATCCCACGAAGGATGGAGATTTGGGACTAGGAGCTCTGCACCTTCGACTAGTAGGGATATTCCCTCTACTAGTTATGACCCTCTTACCTATAGTTCTCCTACCCTTTATGATTTGATGAATGAACTGACTCTACAACGGAAAAGTTTTGAGAAAATAGATGAAAAGTTGGAGCGAATATATCAAAGAATTAGAGGACTAGAGCAGAGGCACGATTATGACAGTGACTATCTCCAGAGGCATTCTGAGTTTGAGATAGTCTACTTTGATGCTGAAAATCGTTATAGGGGAGGAGAGCTTAATGTTATATTTCCTGAGTGCCCTCGTTATACTCATTATCAGCCTACTCCACCTGCTGAACAAGGAGATGAGGATATAGTTTGGGATTTTGATGTTGAAGATTAGATTCTGTTATTAGATATTTATGTTATGTGTTTGTTTATTTTCTTCAAATTAGTATTGTTGTTTAGTTTATGTATTCAGATTATTATATTGTGTAAGACATTTAAACATTGTTGTGTAAGTTAAATTTATGTAGCTTTAAATTTTTATATTTCAGACTATGATTGTAACTCTATAACTAGATTAGTGAATTGTATGTGGATGTTGTGTTAATTGTGCTTAGTACTTTAATTGGTAAAATAATTAAATGTAGTAGGAAATTGTGTTAGTATTTTGTACTTATTTCAAAATTTCTTTACCCAACAAATTCTTTAATGTTATATGTGTGTATAAAATTATTAATAGTACAAGTTAATTAAGTGATTAAAAGAACCTGCAGAACTTCAAGAAGAGAAATACCAAAAGCACGAAGGTATGACTTAATTTTACAGTATGTTTTCTTTTCACCCTTTACAATTAAATAAAAAAATTTAAGTTTGGGGGAGGGAAAAACAAAAATTTAACTAATAAATTGTTCTCAATATTATATTTTCAAAAATTATTATAAAATGATTTTCTATAGTAAATTTAATTCAATAAACTAGAATTGATTTATTTAATTATTATAAAAGGTTAAAAGAAATATTTTTAGTGATTAAACTAATTTTATAGAATAAGATATTTGGAATAAAAGGATAAGAATATAGTTAACTATTTAAAGTAAGGAAAACTATACTTTAAGATATTAAATTCTTAAGTATTTAGTTGAGAAAGAAAAGATTGAAACTCAATGAAGCGAAAACAATGAAATACATATAAGATAAAGAAATATTTCAAGTTTCAAAATTTAGGAAGAAGAAAATGAAGTTCAAAATTATTAACAGACTATCCAGATACAGTAATCCTCACTTGAAAAAGAAAAAGAAGGATAGAAAAGAAATCCCAGAAAAGAAAAAGAAAAAAATATATATATGATTGAAATACAATCCAAATGAAAAGAAAAAGTAAGTGAGGAGAAGCTTGAGGAGATGACTTATAAAAAATTGGCTTCATTTGAATCAACCTAAAGGGTAAAACTCAGTTACATTTTTGAACTTATATATATGGATAAGTATTTTACTAAGTAGTGTTTTCATGAATTTCCTATCATCTGAATATCCTAAGTAATTTAATATTGTAATATATGGTCATTTTGAAATGAATAGAAGACTAGAAATCTTAGACTTGATCACTAAATAACCTTACATTTATAGAATTAATTTAATTATCTAAAAATCTTTCTAATAAACTTTACTATAATATTTATTTAAATAAAATTCATAGTTTTTCTGAATTAAATCTTTATCACAAATAATCTTTACTTTTATGTAGTATCAAGATTACTTAAGGATAAGTAATAATTAAGTTTGTTGAATTTTGACCAGAAAAAAATGTATTGAGAAATTCATACCAATATTATATTAACTTTTGATGAAATTGCACTTTAAAGAAAGGTATTTTCTATGTTTTATTGCAGGTATGAAGATTTATAGGAAATCGAGCAAAAAGATGGAAAAATGAGCGAATCTGGAACGAAAAAGACTAAAAGAGATGAAAATTGAACTAGCTCGCCGACGACGTGTTTTTCCCAAGAGCATTTAAATATATAATAAAGGAGATCGCTGACGGCGAGATCGAACCTGAGCAGTTAGCCTACGTTCTAGAAGCCCGCCGACGGCTAGAAGGTCGGTTCAAGTAAAATATATTGAATCTGGACGCTTTTTGAAGAGGTGCTTAAGAAACCATAGGAAATCTTTCTTCCTCTTTAAATAGAAACGATTTTAGGACAAATGTGTGTCTCATAGGTGTCTTCTTTGTGTCCTTCGTGTGTCATTAATTAGTGTATTTAGTGTGTGAGTGTGTTCTAGAGAGCATATTAGTGAGTTTAATTGAGTGTGTTGTAC
This sequence comes from Papilionanthe hookeriana x Papilionanthe teres, assembly GCA_022702705.1. NCBI lineage: Eukaryota > Viridiplantae > Streptophyta > Magnoliopsida > Asparagales > Orchidaceae > Papilionanthe > Papilionanthe hookeriana x Papilionanthe teres. Next base: position 25,883,346 of record CM040423.1, read on the forward strand.
AAGAAGGAAAAGTCAGAGGAACTTCAAGGAATCTGCTTGGGGAGAAAATTCGAGACAAGTTTTGTTTATTGTTTTATAACTTTAATTTTATATGAAATCCAAGATTTGTGTTATTCTTCCTATGCATTCTGAGTAGTCTTCTCTGTCTTTCTCCTACTTTTTGAGATTTTGTGAATTGGAAAATTGAATTAATTGTGCCTATAATATTAAATAAAAATTGTGATAATATTTTACTTAAATTTTAATTTACTTTCAAATTGGCCAATTGAACTGTTAAAATATGTTAATTTTACAACTAAAGTAAAGATTACATTCAAAATTCAGGGAAAGCAAAGGCCTTGAAAGATGGTGCAAATAAATAGGAAAATATTATTATCGGGCGTAGAATTAAATATTTTAGAGTGACAGAGTAAAATCTTCAGTTCTGTCCTATTATTTAGGTGATGAAGTGTAGATGTTAGCCCTCAGGCGAGGGGAACGTGGGAGCTCCGAAGTGAGAGCCGGTATCCTCCTAGCCTAGCCGCAGATTCAGTTACCAAGCATAGGATTAGTCAATATTCTTTATGTCTAAACCAAAGGGTAAAGAATAGGAATGCTACTATTTGGCACAATATAATTCTAACTAATTTGACTATCCTTTCACTTAATTCTCTTAAACAAGGGGAAAGATACTTTTCTAAATTGCAATCTTCCATTCAAAAATAAAGCTTAGTATAAGTGTTCTTTATTTCCGTATACTAGATAGTAATTGTATCTGCTAAAATTAGTTCATAATCTCTAACTTCTCTGTGGAATTGATATGTAGGACTCCATTAGAGTCCTGTATTACTTGAACGATATGTATACTTACGTTGCTAAAAGGGGTAACTTTGTTATTATTGAATATTATTTTTATACTGGTTAAACATTTATATAGTTATACGCTTTCGCAACCACCCCCCCGTCAACTACAAGGCTACAATAATTTATAATCAATTAAAAGTATTACTTAAGAAAATAGAATAAAAATTATTAAACTATATTCAAATGATGTTTTAATATAAATAATAATTTTTAAATCTTGCCCCTATCCTTAACATCCTATGGGTATCTTATTAGGGTTGTCAAAATAACTCTTTGTATGTGAACGACTTGTATTCGGCTAACTAAGCAAATGAGCCGAACATGAACACACTTTTGGAGCTCGAAATATAAACGAGCTGAACACGAGTTGAGTCTGGCTTGCTCGTGTTCGCCTCGTTTGCACCTTTAATAACGAATCTAAGAAATAACTGTTGCCATAATGAAAAATAATGGAATAGCGCATCATTATATTTTTACCAAGAAGAACACATTATTAATAGAATTTAGGTTACTAAATAGAGGGTTCAAATTCAACCTAATTCAGAAGAACATATAGAGCCAATACTTAAAGTTCCTAATAACTGAGATGATGCGATGTGCACCTCCCCGATGCTTCACTAAATTCCTGAAAAATAGAAGGTGTCATGGGAGGCACCACACCCAATGATGTGGTCTCTCCTTGGACGAAGTAATAGGAGTAGAAAATGGTGGTCACTTGTAGTAAATATGCCTCACATATGAATCCTTCTAGTCGTGCTTTATTCTTGATAGTTCACTTCAGCTAATTAAAATTTTTTTAATGTAATTATTTCACAATACTATTTACAAAGTAGTTCCAAGAAAGTTATTCAAGAAATTATTACTGTGCTCATCACAAATGTATATATCCATCAATACTATCTGGTCCTCAAAATAAACTTACTGTGATAAGTTTACCAACAGATTTTCCATGGAGTCAAGAAAGCTAGGTGAGCATACTCTTTCGATCTTGCATAATATTATCAAATGTTTGCTTCTAAGGGTGGTATGCCAGTAACATGCTGACAAGTTGCAAAACACAATGAATTTAAAATATCACTATGTAAGCAGACAAATCTGGTTGGTAACAAATTTTGAAGAAAAATATGATAATCTTGGCTTTTCTTTCCAAATATCTTTCTCGTATTCACATTAATACAATGAATCAAATTTGAAGTATATCTGCTCTAGAATTTCATTTCCTAGAGCCACTAACAAATTGATTTACATTGTGCTAAAGTAAGAGAAAACTTTGCTTTGGGCTTCAAAAGCTTGCCAGCAATAGTGAAATAAATCATCAGAATTAATTTTTATTAATGTGAAATAATGATTATTGCTTGAAAATTGGTTGAATTTAATTTAACTCGATTAAAGAATGGATCAAAATAAATAACCCAATTTTCGAGCGAAAAATTTTGAATCAAATTTCTTTAGAGCTGACAGCAGTTAAGCTTGGCATCAAAATATTAACAACCTACTGAGGCTATTAGGACTGTCGAAGATCAATAATTGGTGAACATTTATCCATATTTTACCTTTAATCTTTTCTGTTATTATCTCTACACCAACTCTTTCACGAGTATATTTCATTCACAATTTTTCTACAAGAGTAAAGCCAATGATTCACTTAAGTATCTCCTCTTAACAATGTCTCTTAATAGATTACTTCACATCTCTAAATAAATTCATACAATGAAGTGTTTCATAAAGTGTAAGAGTGTTTTTTTCCTTCCTTCAATGGGAAATCAAATTTCCATTGTTAAAATGGAAAATAGATTTTCTATTGGAGTAAGAAATGAAAACTCTAACATTATATGAAATATTTCTTTCTCAAAAATTTATTTTGAGGTGTGTAAGTAATCTAGTTAAAAGTTGTGAGAAGATGATACCTAGGTTTATGATTAGTTTTTCACCTTGAGATAAAATATGAAACAAATATATCTGTAAGATGGTAGGTGTAGCCACAGTGGCATGCACTATTAGAGGGATATGTCTTAATGGATTGGGATTCAATGTTAGCCCGATTAATGATCTTCGATTAAACAAATATTACTAAGAAGTTAAATAGTTTGAGCTCGAGCCAAGATGATGTAGGATCCAAATAAAAAATTTTGGCTCATAGATCGTCATGTTTATTTTAATCTGAGTTTCATCTACGATAAATTTAGAATCAATTTCCTAGTGATTATCATTTTTTGAGCTAATTTCATAGTCATACACTACATATCACCAAAAATATCAACTTACATACAAAATAAATTTCAGGATTTAACCATCTTAGGATTTGAAAATTCTAGGTTTATAGGATTTATTAAATCTTATTGAAATAACATCTTGCTTGCAATAAAATACCCCCTTAATTTAAAGGACAATATTATGTGCCATAGAATATTGTAGGTCTCACCACCATATTCTAAAATTTTACATTAAATCTAAGATGTATTTTCTTTCACATAGTAGGTTGAATACATTCCTTCCCCTCAACGAACCAACATGAATTCTATTAATAACGTTCTCATCTATATCACTATCATTTTTAAAAAGAGTCCCATAGATATCTAAAATGTTCACACATTTTAATGATTTGATCACCAAAATTACAATTCTGCCTCTAAAGCTACTACTACCAAAATTACATTACATGTATTTTACATAGGAATTTAGTGGTATGTATGTAAATTTTTTTAAAACAAATATTTTGGGATTCTACATTTAAGAATACACAACAACCATCAAATTTAAAAAATTGGGTTCAGAATTTATCTTAAAAATAAGAGAAAATCAAAAAATTTAAAAGCTTCAAAGAGGAAGAAAGGAAGAATTAAAGTTTTAAAGGATCTATATCTACAAAAAAAATCAAACAAGATAAGGCACATGAAAGAGAGAGACAAACTATACCAGTAAAAACCACAAAAGGAAAGGAAAACCACCACACAAACAACCAAAAACAAAGAAAAGAAGGATAATCAACTAGAGCTCAGAACTTACAAGCAGGAAAACATTAAAATTCTCTCCTAAAATTTGAATATATAAAAATAGATTCAAAACTAATTGAATTTTAAATGAAGGCTGGAATTCATCACAGCTCTTAATATGAATCTCAGGAACGAGTGAAAAACAAGGATTAGAAATTAGCTTATCAATAGAAAATTAAAAAGTTAACGATTATAAAAAATATCTAGCTCAAATAACAAACCAAACCAAAGTAGAAGAACCAATGTTCAAAATGAGAAATTTAATCCAACACGAAAGAAGTATATCGACAGCTAGTTAATCCTAGCAAACCTCGCATTAGCCAAAATATCCACAGACTATACACTATCGAAAAAGAATAACATCAACCCAACTCAATATAAGAACAATGTGGTAACAAACTCAATTCTAAACCACATTTCTGCTTCAGTTTCTTTCAAGCTATAAAGAATATATTGATAGCAAAAAATAAAAATAAAAGCAATAACCAACATGACTATTTTAATTTTCATTTGATTTTGATGATCAAAATGAATCAAACATCAATTTATCCAAGTTTCTGGAGATGTTTAAGAATTTATTTACATTCGTCTCCTTGAGGTAATGATGATAATGTCCACATGCTATTTATGATGATCAATGAAAAATACCTTTTGAGGATTTTCTTAAATAGTTTCTCAAATTAATGTTAGGGATTATCAACGTAACAAATGATTTCATAGGAATTTTAAGGCTATTCGGTAGCTGTCTTTAAGAAGGATTTAAGTTAAATCATGCCAAATGGCAAAAAATTCCCATGTAAACCTTAAATGTTATTAAATTACAATTTTTTCTCTGTTTTAGCTTAAATATAAGATTTATGAAATCCTGTAGCAATCAGGATTTACAAGATTTAAAGTAGCTGAAGCTTGTTAGATTTAGTAAATTCTATTAAATCTTATTAACGTCACCAAACAGTTCATCAGGATTTACTTCCTAACGTACCAAGCAGTTTTTAGGATTTAACCATATCAAGATTTAATAAATTCGGATTTTATTACTAAATCCTATTCAAACTAAATCCTACTTGCAACCAAACAACTATTAGTAAATTATATTTAACTTAAATCCAACTTGCAGCCAAACACCCCCTTAATTAAAATCTAAAGTGCAGCCAAATGTTCCCTTAGGCGTGAAATCACATGAAAAAGAATATGAGAAGTTACCTTAGTGAATGGTTTGGAGTAACAGTTGAGCAGAAGTAGGAGAAAAATTGGCATATTGGGTCTCTGCAAGCCGTGAGAAAGGTGAGGGTCAGGTGCGAAGGTGAGGGTCTTAGATGGAACTGAGAAAGGCCTAGTGCAAGGGCAAGACCGAGGCTTCTAGAAAGGGAGGAAAGATTCTAGGTTGAGGAGGAGGGTGAGTGCAAGTGAGACAGGAGGGCAAAAAAGTGGAAATGAGGGATTCAGGTGAGGTGGGCTAAGTAAGGAATTTATCAATGGCTTACAAGAGGTCTAAAACCCATCAATATGTAACATGATTATCGACGATCATTGTTGCCACTAATTAAAATAACTTATTTGTTAATACCCTGCCAAATAGCGGGTTCCAAATTAACCTACGATTTATGAATGTTGGTTAATCATTGTTTAGAACCAACAGAACACTTTGTTGGTAAAAATAAATTATGTTGGCAAAATATTACTATAGTTAAGCGACGATATATTCTATAGTTAAGCTGATGCTATGTTGAACTTACTTTTGTTAAGGTCTGGTCTTTCTTAGAAGCCTATGATCTAGCAATAGGACTTTCCTGTTGACTATCATAGAGGACTAGTGATGGAACCCTAACCTGTTATAAATTCAAAACACTTCTTTACCCCTCTTGGAGTTCTACATGTTTGGTCCTAACATCTAGCACATAGTAGGTGGGATCCAAATATGAGGGAGCTCAAAAAAAGTCCCCATAGGATGGTCAAGTCTTAGGATCAACCCTGGGTGATCTGGTCTTGAGCAACCTTGTCGTTCACATTTTTTTTATTGATGTTGATGTTGATACTTTAAAATATGTTTTTGGGTGTTTTGTTTTAAAAGGGATTTTAATTTTATAAAAAAATAATTTTGATTTAATTTAATACACATATATATGAAATTTTTTATGAAATAAGACCGATCTCATATAAATAATAGTTTAAATAATCAAGCATTTCACCGGAAGACATGTATTTATCTCGAAGAATAAATACATAGCTTGAGGTGAAACTTGATCAAATAATTTTCATCGGATTCACTTAGTCCAAATGAATTTGCTAAACTCAACTGAATGAGTTCCACACTTTCATTTAGACAGTGGGAAATTTCGTTAGCAACACGTGTGTTACATCATCCTAGGGATTCCTAATCATCTAACGAGATATTTTAATTTAGTTGTAATTGTAGTTTTTTTTGTTTTGTTTGTGATTAAATTTTGAGTTGTCTTAATTTTTGAATGTTGTGGTGGTGAATTTTATCTTGTTCTGATTTTTAGTTTAGTTTGGTTTCAGTTTTTTGGCTATCATAAAGGTTCCAGTTTTCATGCAGGGTGATATTTGTTGTTTTAACATGCAAGCTGTCGGCATATTTTTAGGTTATGTGTGTTGTATTTTGAAAAGGAGTCGCCTACAGAAATTGTCGGCGAATTTTCAGAATTTAAATTTAATTTAGATATAGATATAAATTTTGAAAGTAGCATTTGATTTTGAAAAAAGTTTTATGTTTAAAAATTTTAAGATATGAAATCAAACCGATCTCACATCCCAAATAGTTTATATAAACGAGCACCGCATCACAAACCGTGTATCTAACTTGAAGAATAGACACACTGCTTGATGATGGGGCTCGATTAAATAAACTAGAAGATTGGTGACAATTGTTTGGTCTGCGAACCAATTTTATAAGCCGACAAGTTCCCTTGTTTAATATAAAGGAATTAAACATGGTTTATATTACCTGGGCTCTTAAAGTTCCATATAAGGGCAAACCCCTATAGTAAATTACATCTTAAATGACGGGAATCACTTAAGAAAACTCTCGATAATGATCAGTGATTTTGCTCTCAAGAATTTCAAAGTTTAAGGTTTAAAAGGATTAAATTTTTAAAATTTCAATAGGGAATATATCAAATTTGGAACAATTTATTTTGAGAATCCAAAGGAAGAGAAGTAGGGGATGTCACAGACCCGAAGTGAACTTCGGTGACTTCCCAACTATCCTATTGTTTGGCTTCAATTTAGGAAGAATTATTTAATGTTGTAATCCTGCCAATTTTAGTTAATTAGAACTTATATTTATATGACATGATCATATAAATAGCCTCGAAGATGTGAGGGCTTATGTCATACCAAACGACTACCTCGGATTCCTAAGACCTGTTAGGGCTTAATTTACATAACATGATCATGCAAATGCCTAACAAAGAGTTGAGGATTTATGTTGCACTAAAAAAACTACCTCAAAATCATATGGCTTGTTATTTAAACTAAGAAAGGTTTTGCTGAAGTAGACACAAGTTTTGCTGATGAAGATGACCGTGCTGCCCACTGTGCTCCAAGCTGCTTGTTTTTGCAGAGGTTTGGTTTTAGAAGGTGGCAATTAGGAGATGAGAGAAGTGTTTTGGTTTAGAAAAGTCTTAAAGTCCAAATATTTTTAATGTTTTAATTAAAACAAATCTTAAAGTTGATTAAACAGAATCGATTAAGATCCCACGGTTCCGTCATCCCGACACCGTTATTTTCATCGGATTCACTTAGTCCAAATGAATTTGCTAAACTCAATTGAATGAGTTCCACACTTTCATTTAGTCCGTGGGAAATCCCGTTAACAACACGTGGGTTACATTATTCGAGGTATTCCCGATTATCCAATGAGACGCTTTAATTTAGATGTAGTTGTAGTTTTGTGTTCTGTTTGTGATTAAATTTTGAGTTGTTTTATATTTTGAAATGTTGTGGCGGTGAATTTTATCTTATTGTGACTTTTAATTTAGTTTTGGGTTTCAGTTTTGTGGCTACCCTAAAGGTTTTAGTTTTCATGCAGGGTGACATTCTTGTTTAACATGCAAGAAAAGTAAAGTGCAGTACAAGTAATTAAATTGCAATAAAATAAAAACGTACCTGGAGGGTCTTCCCGTCATTCCAAGCTACACTTAAAACACATGTCAGAGCATTTATATATTTGCAAGAAACACCTAAGTAATGCTAAGGGAAGGTTCTGGTTGTCTACCAAAATTCTAATCCTATTGCTAGTCATTTCCTATGACGTCTAGGTTCTTGTGCTTTGTTAAGGATGATTTTCTTCATCAAAGAACAATTAAGTTCAGTTTTTCTTCTAAAACATCTCATCGTATTGAGAAAGTGCTTAGGACGAGTCCTAAACAACTTTTCAATACTTCTGAGATTATTTTGAGTCCAAATAAATTTTATTGTACTGGTGAATTAATCATCCAAGAATTTAGTTAAGTTTTGCTTCTTGCTCAGTGAACTTGGACAGATGATTATCCGATGAGTAAAGTGACATTTCACTTAATGCTTCATTTAAGAGTTATGATAATGAAAGTCTTTAGGGGCAAATTAATCTGTTGAAGATTTTTAACAATTCTTAATTAGGAAATTGATGATTTGAAATAATTTGATTTAGTTATAAAACTTTGATTACTAATTTTAAGTTTGGAATAGTGTTCAAGTTATTTTAATTCTATTAAATCTTTATATTTTAATGATCTTAATATTTCAAATTAGTTTTAATGTTTTAAATTTGTTTAAGGTTTGTTTTCAAATGATAAATTAATTTTACTATTCTTAATTTAATTTAATTAAGTTATTAAACCACTTAATATTTTAAAGTTTAATTTAATTAAGGGTTATTTTCTTTTTAATTACTTAATTGTTAATTCCAATTATCATCTTCAGTTTAATTAAGAGTTAAATATTATCAAAGTAATTTATTTAGGGATTTCAAATTAAAGAATTGGTATCTTCCTAAGTCACATCCCCAACTTTAATAATCCAAATTTTGATTATTCTTCCAAAATTTTAATTATTTAATTAATTAATGTTTACTTTAAATATTTTCAAGATGATTAGTGAGTTTTTACCTCTTAATTATTTAAGTTTCCATCATCCAATGAAAAAAATTAAGATCAGATATTTTACCCTCCCTTTTTGATTAGACCTAAATATTAATTAGGGTTAAAAAATCTTTTAATCACCTTTATGCCCCTTCAGGCTTGTTTATTTCATAACTTATCAAATTAAGCTCAAATGAACTTAAAATTTTTATGTCACTTCACTCATATGTCAATTAAGACACTAGAGGAGAAAATGTGATTTTTCTGAATTTAATTTAATTTATATATTTATTTTTGTGAGAAAATGAGGGTTTTCAATGAAAATTCAACAACATGACTAAGGTTAGGTTCCTATCCTTAGGAAAATTATGGGATATTCCTACTAACTAGAGGACCACTTGGACCAATTTGGGTGATTTTTTAAATTATATTTTATTTATTATAATTATTTTAAGTTTTGGAGTGTTAATTAATTATAAAATAAATTTAAGGCTAAAAAATGGATTTTATATTTTTCATAAATCTCTCTGACCTAAAGGAGTTTAGAGAAGCAAATTTTATATTTTTCTAATTTTTCTTTGATTTACTAGAATTAATTTAGTGAAAATGTTGAAAAATCCATTTTTTAATATTAAAAATTGTTTTAAGCCTTTAAAATTCAATATCTTAACCTATAGACTTGAGAAAAATATTTGGTTTGTTCCTAAGTAATTAGGAGGCAAAATATGACATTTTTATGATTTTTAATATTTTTGTGATTTTTATTATTTTTTAATTATTAAAATATTAAAAATATGGTGAAAAATGAAAATTTTTGAAAAATTCAAATTTTAATTTTCATAGACTCTTCTAATATCAGAGAAGTCCAAAAACCAATTTGGTGAATTTTTGAAATATATTTTGGGTTTTATGAATTTTTTTAATTTTTAAAATAGCTTTGTCACTTAATTAATTCATTTAATGGGATAAATCATTTCCAATTGACTTCAAATCTTTATATGAGGTTTTCTGCATCCTAATTGACAGTGGAGAATTATTTTCAAGTGATTTTGGTGTGTGGTTAATTGTAATTAATTAAAATTCAATTTTGGGTGTTTAGACCAATTAAGGTTATTCTTAAGGAATTAAACCAAACCAAAGATTTCCTAGGATCCTCTGGTCATAAGATACCTCCCTAAATTTTCCTAGAATTTTCTAAGCAACATGCTAATTACTGGAATTAAAATGGCAAAACAGATACATAAATTTGAAAAATCAATATCTTGCTACAGAGATGGCCTCTGGCCTTGGAAAATTTAGGGAATGTTCCCAAGAACAGAGGCTACAAAAGCTCTATGGTCTCTTGCCATGGTGAATTGTATAAATGAATGGAGAATTAAAATACTAAAATCAGTAAACAACTAATAAAAAATAAAATACTCATCAAAATAACTTAATTCTTTTTCCACATTATTCTCCTCTATTCACTGAGCAAGAAGGTATTTTTATTTTCTTTTTGTGATTTTTCTACACAAAGATATGGATTTTTGAAGTTTCTGGTATTTAAATAAATAGAAAATACCCTATTTATCTACTTAACCCAGTCAGCGCCGCGTAAACCTCGGCAGCTCTGAAGCCCCACGCGGTGTGCTTCTATTCGATGCCGCCATCTGAGTTAGCAGCCACGTGTCCCAAGGTCTCGCTCCATCTCCTCGTCCGGCTCGATCTGGATGATCCATCTGATACACGCGCGATCCGACGGCTGCTGGTCATCATCTCCGACTGGTGTGTCCCGAGAGCCGTCCACACTAAAACCCTAAGATCTCCCTCATCTCTCCACCAAATTTCATGTTCTTATGCTCTATGAACTCATCTTGAAGAGACGAACACATCTATATGGCTAACATGCATTGAATTAACTCAAATGAAATAGAGAATCGCTAGAATTTCGGGTTAAGGAGAAGTCTCCATACCTTGCTTCAGGAGGTGAGGCCTCGACTGAATGTGCTCGGCACATTCGTTGGAGTTGGAGGAGCCTAGGGATGAAGCCTCTAGCCTTGGTGAATTGTCTAGGTGTGATTTCCACCAAGCCTGATTTCAAAGCTTGACCGATAGAAGAAATGGCTAGCCTGGAGAGGGGGCTTTTGCTGGGGAACTTCTTCTCTTGGTCTGGTGAAGGTGTAGGGTCAATCAATTTGAGGATTGGCTCACTATGGTGAAGTGTCCTATTTTTGGGTGGATTTTGAGCTGAGAAATTGAGCTCTGTTAATGGGGATTAAGGAAAAGAGACAATAGGGATCAATTGCTCTGGGTTAGGAGAAGAGTTTGAAGTAATTTTGGCAGAGTTTTGGTATGGTTTTGTTCAGCACCCCTTTTGGCCGAGAGGTGGCGGTGTTTAAACAGAGGTGGCTGGAGGGCTTCCTGTGGGCACTGGAGGCCGGGATCAATCGCTCGTGGGAGGAGAAGAACAGCCATGGTGTCCATTTGGGTTGAGACAACTCAGCCAGTGGGTTTGAATTTTTTGAAGCTAAATAAGACTCTCGGCCTGGTGTTATCCGGCGGCTGTGGTGGCTGGCCGGCCAGGCATGGGTCACCATCTGACTCAGTGGGGTCAGGGCTGGAAGTTGGTGTGTTCAATTGAGGCTTGACATGTGTAAAGGATTTTGATTTAAGTGGTAAGGGGGAAGGGTCATTTTGGGTTCAATTTGGTCAAGTCATGGTTTAGGCTAGGTGCACCTCCCCAAGGCTGGTTTGGGTTGAAGAGAAAGTTACTTGGGTCAGCTAGAAAAGGGTGGTGAAGTCCCCATCCAAGGTGAGGTCGCTAATCTTTGTTTAGAGTGCAGCATGGATGAGGTTAAAAAAGCATAATGAAGGGTTAAGAAAGAGGCTCCCTCTTTTGTCACTAATGGTATGGTGAGGTGGAAAGGGCTCTTCATGGCTTGTATGTGGCTTATGCATGGCTCAATGGCTCCATTTGGCTTAGAAGTGGCTTGGCTCACTTACATGGAAATGGATTTTGGGATTTTTGATGAGTTTAGGGGAAATTGGCACGAGGCTTGATTTGAATTTATTTGATGATTGATTTATAACTTAGGGATGATTTCAATTAAAAGGTATGATGAGAAGAAATTGTCAAGTGGGCTTTAGAGCCAATTTTGGGCTTTTTGAAATCATTTTGGGTGGGCTTTTAAAATGGTTTAAGGAAGTGGGCTTTTAGGTTTTGAAATAAATTGATGGATGAAAATTGGTGAGGGTTGTGTCAAGTAAATGTTGAGATTGGTTTAAGAATATGCCAAGAGTAATTTGGAACAAGTTTGGGGTGATTTTGAGTTGAATTGGGTTCAATTTAGGCTTTTTGGTAATGAGGCCAAAGTGGATCAAATTGGGCTAACTTGGGTTAAGGTTGGACTAATGTTGGGTTTGATGTAAAATTAATGTTGAAAAATGTTTATGGGGGTGTGACAAAGAGTTTTCAACTTTGGTTGGGCTTTGATTTTGGGATTTGAGCTCATTTGGGTTCATGATGGATTTAGGCCAAATTGGGATTTTTTGGTATGGGTTAGGCTTGGGTGGAGTTTTGGTTTCAAATTTGGGGCAAGTCATGTTAGTATTTTTTTATGGGGATGTTAGGAAGGTTTATGAAAAGATTTGGGGTTAATTGGAGTTGAGTTGGGTTGGTTTGGGCTAAGTTTAAGTCATGGGCCAAAATTGGGCTTTAAGCTTCAAATTGAAATTGGATCCACATGTTGATGAAATTGGGTTTGGGTTTGGTCTAAATTGATATTGGGGATATTACATTGAAGCTTAGGATTGAATTGGATCAAAATTGAGGTCAATTGGAGTGGTTTGGTTGGACATTGGGTCCACTTAGGTTAAAAATAGGTCAAATTGGGGGTTTTGGTAAGAGTGGGCTAAACTGACAAAATTGGCCTATGGTGTAGTTGAACAAATGAAATTGGGAATATTTGGGATTTTCTAGAATTTTCTGGGAATTTTTGGAATTTTGGGATAAAAAGGGTATTTTGGGTATTTGGAGGTTATTGGGGGGTATTTTGAAAATTTTGGTATATTTGACCAAGGATGATCAACTTGAGTGGTGGGAAATGTTTAGGACTGATTTTGAGGGATTTTGGGTAATTTAGGCAAGTTTGCAAATTTTGGGCAATTTCAAGGGCATTTGGTAGGCTTGGTGGGTTTAGGGTCCCGAGGGTCAAAAATTGAAATTTTGGAAAAATGAAGGTTGATCAAGTGTGAGTGAAATGAAACCATTTTGGTTGAACCATGAAGCCATGTTAAGCTCACAAAATCCATGAGAGGACTCATCTTAGGCACTAAATATTTTGTTCCTAACCCTCTTAACCAGGTGCTTGGGGGTTGAGGACCATCCTTATGAATTACCTACATGAGTCAGGAAGCCAAATTGGTTAAAGGTAGTTTTAGGGCTTGGAATGTGTGTGAGAGTGTGGTGTGTGCAAGCTTACCCTCACTAGGACCAGACCATCCAGGGTAATCCTAAGGCCAAAGAGTCCTATAGGAAACTCATCCTTTAAATCTCCACATTTGATCTTAACCCTCCAAGTGGCTTAGGGGGTTTACAATCAAACTTGTGAGGTTTGAAGGGAGTCAAGAGGTGTTTGAATTTCTAATTGATGGGTCCCATTTATAGTCCTCTAAGATAGTCAAGGAGAAGCCCTATGGCTAGATCCTAAGTACTAAGGAGAGAGAGGAGAAAAGACCTCATAAAAAATGAGGCAACACAAGCTTGCAAGGAAAGGAAAGTATAGTACAACGCAGGTAAGTAAATTGTAATAAAATAAAAGTGCACCTGGTGGATCTTCTTATCATTTCCAACTGTACTTAAAACACATGTTAGGACATTTAAATATTTAAAAGAAAACACCTAGGTAAGGCAAAGTGAAGGTCCTGGTTGTCTACCAGATCCGAATCATATCATTAGCTAATCCCTAAGGTGTGTTTTAGGATGATTTTCTTCATCAAAGAACAATGAAGTTAAATTGTTCTTCTAAAACATTCCATTGGATTGAGAAAATGTTTAGGAAGAGTCCTGAACATCTTTTCAATGCTTCTAGGATAGTTTTGAGTCTAGATGAACTTCATTATCTGGACAAATTGATCATCCGAGATTTAGTTGAGTTTTGATTCTTGCTCAGTGAACTTGGATGTTTGATTATCCTATGAGTAAGGTGACATTTCATTTGACATTTCATTTAAGAGTTATAACGATGAAAGCCTTTAGGGGCAAATTAGTTCATAAGGGACTTAACCATTCTTAATGATTTAATTTAGGTACAAAGTTTTGGTTGGTTTAAATATTTTTAGATTATTTTGAACTGGAAGGGTGTTTAAATCTTTTAATTTAGGTAAGTTTTATCATTTTTTAATTGTTTCAAATTATAATGTTTCAGATTAATTTTTAATATTTTGAATTAATGATTTCAAAAATCATTCTTAATATTTTAGACTTTCTTTTAAATTATTTCTCATTATTTCAAATTGGTTTGGATTGTGATGTTTTAATCAATTATAATGCTATTTTTTATCATGAATTATTTTTTTAAAATTAGTCTTAATATTTTAGGATCGTTTTAATTTAATTTTTGAATTATTTCAAATCAATTTTCAAGGCTTGAATATTTTAAATTTGTTTTAGTTTAATTATAAGATTTCAAAATCATTACTTTATTTATCACTTTATGATTTCGTTAGTAAGATTTATGTGCAGTTTGATTAATTCATTGGTTAGGGTTTCAATTTCAAAGAATTAGAATCCTCTTATATCACATTCCCTATCCTTAACAACTTATGCTTTAATTATCATCCAAAGTTTTATGGCTTGATTAATTGGGGTTTTCTTTCTTAACATTAAAGATAATCAATGGGTTTCTACCCCTTAGTTTCCTTTATTTTAATCATCCAAGAGGAAAATCAAGAACAAATGTTAACCCTTCCCTCTGGTTAAGCCTAAATATTAATTAAGACTAAAATCCCTTAATTACCTTTATGCCCTTTTAAGTTTGTTTATCTCATAATTCACAAAATTAAGCTCAAATAAATTTGAAATTTTTATGTCACCTCACTAACATGTCCATTAAGACATTAGAGGGGAAAATGTGATTCTTCTATTTTTAATTTAATTTATATAATTAATTTTAGTGGAAAGTAGGGATTTTTAATGAAAATTCAACAACATGACCAAGGTAGATTTTCTATCCTTGGGAAAATTATAGGAGGTTTCTAATGAGTAGAGGACCACATATACCAATTGTGGTGATTTTTTGAATTTTAATTTATTTATTACAATTATTTTAAATTTTGGAGTATTAATTAATTATAAAATAAAATTAAAGGGGAAAATTAGATTTTATATTTTTTATTAAATCTCTCTAAACCCAAGTAACTTAGACAAATAAATTTTGTATTTTTCTGATTTTTCTTTGAATTATTAGAATTATTTTAGTGAAAGGCTTGAAAAATCTATTTTTTAATATTAAAAATTACCCTAAGCCTTTAAAACTTAATATCTTTACTTAGAGGCTTAGGAAAATATTTTGTTGCTTCTCAAGAGTAAATGTGACATTTTAGTGAATTTTAATATTTTTATTATTTTTATGATTTTTAATTATTTAAATATTTAAAAATAGGTTAAAAATGAAAATTTTATAAAAATTCCATTTTTTTATTTTCTTGGAATCCTCTAATCTCAAAGAGCTCCCAAAATTTATTTGGTGAACTTTTTAGTTATATTTTAAGTTTTATGAATTTTTTGAGTTCAAATATGGTTATGCCACTTAGGTGATTCATTTAATTGGTTGAATTAACTCCAATTGACTTGAAATTTTAATGTGAGGTTCTTCTAATCCTAAAGCACAGTGGAGAATTAATTTCATGCTATTTTGATGTGTGATTGCTCTAAATTAATTTAATTTTAGTTTTAAGTGTTTGGTCAAATTAGAGTTATTTTTAGTGAATTAAGTCAAGCTATAATTTTTCTAGGGTCCTCTGGTCCTAAGGTACTTTCCCTAATTTTTCTAGATTTTTCTGATCAATATGCTAATTTTCATAATTAATTTTAAGAAAATGGCCCTAAACTTGGAAAATATGGTTTGCTATCTAAAGGTCCCCTCTCACCTTGAAAAATTTAGGGAATGTCCCTAAGGACAGAGGGAACAAAAGCCCAATAGTCTCATGCCATGATGAACTGTGTGTGCTAATGGATAATTAAAAAACTTATAATGGTAAATAATTGATTAAAAATCAAAGATATAAAAAAATTTTGATTTTAATTTTACATTATTCTCCTCTATTCACTGAGCAAGAGGGTATTTTTCTTTTATTTTTGTGATTTTTCTATGCAAAGATATGGATTTTTAAAGTTCTGGTTATTTAAATATATAAGAAAAGTCCTATGTTCCTACTTATCTGACGAGGCGCAGCCTCAACCTAGGCGGCTTCGAAGTCACACGCGTCGTCTCCTCATTCAGCACCGCCATCGAGTCAACGCGCTCTTTTCGTTCCGCGGTTCTGTGTGACTCGATCTTCCCCATCCGTCCAATACACGCGCCATCCAACGGTTCCGGTTCATCATCTCTGTCTGGTTCCAACCCGAGAGCCGAACATTTTCTAACCTTAATATCTCCCTCACTTCTTCACCAAATCAAGTGAGGTTTGTTTCTACATGCTCGTCTAGGCTAGACGAACATATCCATAAGGTTAACATGCATTAAAGCCAAGTATGGCGAATCCATGGAAGCTCGAGAGGAAGAAGGGTTTAATACCTTTGCTCTGAGAGGTGAGGCCTCGATCATAGATGCTCGGCATGTTCGTGGAGGTCCAAGGAGCCTACGGATTGAGCCTCTGGTCGTGGTGAAATACCTAGACCCAAGTTCGACCATGGTCGATTTGGAGCTTTAGCCGATAGCACAGATGGGTGGCCTGGTGATGGGGCTTTCACTGGGGAGCTTCTTCTCTTGGTGTGGAGATGGTGTGGGTGAATTTAATTTTATTTTGGTGGAGGTTCCAGGAGTGTCCTGTTTCTGGCCTGAATTTCAATTGAGAAATTGGGCTTAGGCAGTGGAATTCAGAGCAGGAGGATGGTGGGGATCACTTATGTGCTTTTTTTTCGAAATGTATCGTGATACCAAGACACACTAGCCTTAATCATAAATTTTATTTTATTTATTGTGCTTCTTTTTACACTTAATTTTATATTATTCAATTATGTGCAAACATTAAATTTGCATATTTTTCCTATATTTTTTATGTGATTGTGTACTTAGGTTAGCCGAGATTTTTGTTAGGACCTTAGGGTAATACTTTCTACCTAGCCTAGATAACTTGAGAAAAAAAATTTTTAGAAAAATATGTTAATCAACAAAACATAAAAAATAAAAAACAAAAACATGAAACAAAATAAAAAATATGCATCACACCTTAGAATTTTCGTTTGCATGCATATAAATATCAATTAACATAAATAAAATAAATTTGTGAAAAATGCATATCTAAATTATATTGATTACACTCATTTTCTTCTGGTTTCCGCTTATCATAGAAGAAGGGGGGATACAACCTATGAGGATCACTGCTCTTAAGGATAAAATATGCCTTTTATACATGACTAGACCTTAAGATTTTTTTTGCATGCATCATTTAGGATTTGCATAGCCTTCTTATAGCCAAACATACACAATAAACTATAAGAATCATTCAATTTTTAATTATTTAATCTTCTTTAATCAGTCAAATTTAATTGACCAATTCAATTAACCCTCTATCATTTTAGTGAAATTGCGTTGGCTGCTCGACTTCAGGATCGAACCATAAGCCCCCAACATATTTTTTTAAATAACAATAGTTATTTACTCTTTATAAGCATGTGATCGTTGTCAGTATTTTAAAGCAAATGAGGAGTTAGTTGATAGCCTCTTCTAAGCGGGTTATAAGACTAAGAGAGTTGGGATGGGTTTGCTTTTCAGTGGGAGACAAACTCAAAATACCCCTTTTTCTTATACTTCATTAAAGTTTCTATATTATTATTAGAACTCATCTTAGTTTAGATTCTAGGGTTGTCTTATTGGCATTGCTATGCTATCGACCTCTATTAAGTTTTATTGTGGATTTCTTCCCATCAAATATAAGTCTTAACCTTCTAAATATTATACAACTCAAACCAAAATTTCATTTCAATTTCTAAATTATAAATCCCTATCATATAATCGACTTGAGCAACCTATGGGTCTCTCAGTATCTGCATCCCTTTGTTTGGCTACCAATAAGAACTATTCATAGCTTGAGTCATTCTCTTTTCAAACTCCAAATAGCAATATTTAAATATATGGTTTTAATTCATGAAAACAAACAATCACTATTTTAATAGAGAGTTTTCTCAGAAAAA
Source organism: Papilionanthe hookeriana x Papilionanthe teres (assembly GCA_022702705.1). NCBI lineage: Eukaryota > Viridiplantae > Streptophyta > Magnoliopsida > Asparagales > Orchidaceae > Papilionanthe > Papilionanthe hookeriana x Papilionanthe teres. Next base: position 25,901,657 of record CM040423.1, read on the forward strand.
AGTGTATTCTAAAATGTAATTAACTAGCGAAGCTTTCCTTTCAAGGCATACTTGACCCTATAAATAAAATAAAATTTTTTCTTTTATGACAATGAAAACACTTCTAGTATGCAACCTCACAGAGAAGTGAAACAATTACTTCAAGATTAGATCCGCAATAAGAAAATATTTTCATCCCTTGGGGCAATAGACTATTCATTAATGTCAAGTTTTATTTTTTTTCATCACAAGTTAAATTTTCCAAAACTTTTATATGTACAAGATCCCCATAAACATAAACAAATATAATGAAGCAATCTTTATGGTTAAACATTAATTCCCTTATATGCTTTATTTAGTTGGATTTTTCTACGGGTTAGACGAATTTATCTTATGTTACTTCGTTTTTTATAACCAATCCTTTTATATTGACCACTATCTGATAGCCAATACAACTCTCTTTAGATGGATCTATTGACTTGCTTTGTGCTAATGGATCTCCTTGTTTGGATACAATTGGTTATGACCTTACTTATTATTACTACTGCATCTTATAATGATCATGATTGTCTCTGTCTGACTCTACTATTCAAATTTTCCTAGACTTTACATATTTTATTTATTTTTTCATTTAGCCATAAACTCTTAATAGAAAATAGTAATTATTTATTATTATTATTATTATTATTATTATTATTATTTAATGAAGGTACTTTAAGTAAAAAGTATTTAACCAGTTTAACTTCTGAAATGATACTTAATAATGCTTTATAACCCATCCATGCAAGCGTAAGGACCGACAAATAAACCCTACCCACTTATATCATGCTGCATGCATGATAGTTAAATGAAGCTTATCAACCACATGTACATATGCATGACTCAATCAAGCATCATGGAGCCCACTCCGTGCGGGCCACTCGCTTCCCAACAAGACTCTGTAACCCAACCACTGTAGTACCCGGGTCTCTTTCTCTGACGCCAAATAGTTATCATTAAATGCTTCTACAGTGTCTCCATCTCTCTCTCTCTCTCTCATATGGAAGAAGGTAAGGGGAAAAGGCACTGTAAAGCTTGTGTTCATGTTGGGTATCCCGACAGAGAGGGTTCAAGGAATAAAACTACAATAAACTAAAGTGAGAATGGTCATGGGAAGAAGGAGACAGAGAGAGGTCTCCGGTGAGAAAGGAAGGTACAGAATAAATACAGTAGGCTTAATATATGAAACAGCATTAATGAAGGCAGAAGGAGAGCTTCATTTAAGAAAATGAATGGTGAAAGTTGGGTGTGGGTATTGACACTGATAATTTTTTTTTTTTTTTATAATAAGCTGTGCATCTATCTGTTGCAACAACGTCGCCTCACCGTTTTGAAATTATGTTTGGACAGTTTATCCGAATATACAGTTTATTTTTTACATTAAAGACAAAATGCGAGTCGAGTCCCGCGACCCTCTTTTCCATATAAGCGGCTTATCAGGATAAACACAAGTTTATGGAAATTTATGTTTTCTTTGAAATTTATGCTATTTTTTCCTATTTGAGCAAAAAAAAAAACTTTATTAGTAATATTAACGTGGGTAAACATATATTAAGATAATAATAAAAATAACGTGAATATGTAAAATTTAAGATTCATGAGATACATTTCCATTTATGTTATTAAGGGAAAAAAAAACAAATACAAATACTTAAATCGGAATATTATGGATTTACATATACTTTATATTCACGCTAAATCATTTTCAGAAATAATTAAAGTATTATATTGTAATTTTTATCTCAATCTAATTAAAAACTTTCGCTCTTAAAACTGAAGTTAAATTCATTTTCTTATTATTAAATTAACTTATAATTTAGTTTGATTTATATGTGCATTTAATATCACTTTCTAGGAGAAGTTGAAGTTTAGAAATTTCATCCTTTTGAGTGTTGTGATTTACATAAAATGTTGAAGTGTAATAATGATAATAATTTATGGTAAAAATGACATTTAATTTTCAATAAATGTAAGAGAATGCAAAAATGACATTATTATTATTTTTTTGTTGTTGTTGGTGTATATAATAGTCATTTATGACTATTTCTCCAATTGAAACTTTGATAATTATAAATAAAATTAATGTTTATGATTCATATAATTTGAATAATTAAGCATTAGCCACAACATCCTTAATTTTTAAACTTGTTCAATTAAGCTTTATAAATCACAAATTCTTAAAGTCATTATTGTGATTAAGTATGTGGATATAATGAATTTTCCTACAAAATTTTTGTTATATTTATATAATTAATTAAGATAAAAAATAATCAATTTATATTTTAAAATTGGGAATTTATAGACATAACATACAAGTTTTATGTATTTACATATTTCCCATCAATAATTTTATATTTACATGCACAAATTTCTACTGCTTTAAACCTATAAATGAAAAGATGCATTTAACTTTTAATAGGTTGTAATAGTGCAAATTTTTATGAGATATTAAAGATTTGATTGCTATATGTGCAAATATAAAGTTTAGGTGTGACATATGTAAATACATAGTAATTGTGTGCTATGTATGTAAACCCCCCTTTATAATTTGCCCATAGTTATTAGAAAAGGAAAATAATTTAATAGTTTTATTATAAAGACTTTAATGATTTTAATTCAACTACAACTGTAGCGCACAACTAAGTTTTATGTTAGTAAATTCATAATTATTCTATAGATTAATGAAATTGGTAAAGCATGATTTATATTTATGAACCTCATTTTTATATGATAAGAATGCTTTTATTTATTTTTTTATTTTACAATCATGTAATCAGTAATTATTTTTTTATTAAACGTGACATTTTTAAGTTAAGGGGTGATAACTATAAACTCTGAGAAGAGAGAATTTTTATTCATCTAGGATAGATGAAAATTGATTATGCTATAAGAAAAAATGAATCACATGTTATTACTAAAACCAACACTATTGATGTTATTACATTTTGTGAACACTAAGAGTGATCTAATCATCTAATTTTTTTGCTCATAATGATAAATATCTCTGCTAATATTTGTGGTTCAGCTGATCTGTATAATAATATAAGAGAATTAGTTATGATAATCAATGAACAATCAGACAAAAAAATTACTAGTATCACAATTTTGAAGTTTTAATCCCAGAAGCTAAATGAAATAAAAGATGTGTAGGAGACTATTATACAAATGCAAGTTATCATATCCCAATTGAAGACACTTGAAAATGATATGATTGAATCATTTTAATGTGTTTTATTTTAAACACTCTTCCATAGTAATATTGTTCATTAAAAATATCCTTTAAGACATAAAGATAAAGGGCCAACTTAATAAAGTTTAAATCATATGTGTTTATGAGGAAGGATGATTGGTCAAGAAAATGGGTGAAACTAGAATGTTAACTACACATAGCAATGACTAGTTTTAAAGTCAAATTAAGAAGAGAAAGAAGGCTAAAGTGCTACCAAAGTTGAAATAAATAATAAAAAAAAAACAAATGCCTTTTTCTATAGAAAAGAAGTTAAAATAATCTCATTAACAAGGAAGTTAAAATAATCTTATTACTCTATTATAAAGCTAATATTGCTAAAATTATTCATAACTCCTGATGAATAAATTATGAGTCTGCAATTCATATTTATAACCTTACCAAATAGGTATAACATAAGTAAGATAATAGGAAGCGAGCAACTAATCTATTCAAGGAACCATAAATTCTCAAATGTTAAAGTTATTAAGTTATTGTACCATGTACTTGGTAGTAGTTTTGATTTAAAATTATAAGATTTTTCATCTGCCTAATTTTTATGTAGAAACTTAATTTTAGCTTCAAGTCTTGTACCATTAGGGTAATTCTGCAATTTTTTTTTAATTTTCTTTTTTTTATTTTCTTGTATTACAATTCTAAAATTACTAGAATAACATTTTGTTAATGGTATTTTTATATTAATTTAAGTCTATTTCAGCTCATAATATGATGCATGCTCAATTTAACATTAAAAATTATATTATTAAAAAATGCAATTTATCTTGTGGTATCAGTGATTAGGGCATATCTTTACAGATAATATTAAAAAATTAGGAGTATTTAAACTTAGATTTTATTGACTTTAATCTTAGTGTAATTTTTACAAATGACAAGCAAGCTAATAAGTTTGAGAAATATGCAAAAAAGGAGTGTGTGTGTGTTTGTGTGTGTGTGTATTTATAAAAAATTAATGCTTGCAGTCACTCCCCCTCTAGGGTTTTGATCCATGGAGGTAAGTTTGAGCTGGTTTCTCTCCCAGTTTCACTATTTATCCACTTCTCTCTAGTTTTACTTTTTGATTTTGTGGTGTTTTTGGGTGTATGGACCTTCCTGGGTTCTTTGGTTTTCAAATTTCTGGGTTACTGTTTCATTGTTGGATGGAGTCTGTGAATTTGGTTTCTGGTCTTAACTCTGTGTGAAGGAAGGTTTCCTTTGCTGATATTGTATCAGTTAATAATCCAACATTAGAATCTGAAGGGGATAAGCTCATGTTTCCTCAAGAATATCATGATCATTGAGGACTGTGACTGCCCTTTGTTAAAAAACCTAGCAGAAATGGTGAAAAACTAGCCTTGTTCATTCTTGAAAATGATATCGTAGCTCTTGCCGAACACTGAAAATTCATCCTGTTGGGGAAACTTCAGTTAGGGCACCCTAAGATGGAACTGATTAGGAAGACTTTTGATGATATGAATATAGTGGGACTTCGGAATGTTGGTGGTAGGCATGTCATGATTTAGTTGTCTAAGGAGGGGGATTAAGAATTTATGTGCCAGCTTTATGTTTCATGCAAGTTTGCAAGTGGTGGCCATAATTTCCATGAAAGCTAGCAAGTTGTAGTTTTATGTTTCATGCAAGCAAGTTATTGCTATACATTTCATGTTAGTAGCCAAGTTGTGATTTTATGTTTCATGCAAGTTAGCATCATGTTTCGGCTTTAAGTTTCATGCATGTTAGAATGTTGTTGTGGCTTTATATTTTGATGAAAGTTGACAAGTTTTCGCTTTATCATTCATGCATGTCAACAAGTTGTGGCTTTATTTGTTTAGTATAAAGCTTGTTTAAGATATATAACTTACAAATCTTTTGTGTTTATATGCATGGGTATTGGTCATTTTAATAAGAGAGATATGTATGGAGTGATTTGTAAAATTCATATGGTTGAGGGATGTTAATCTATATAATTAAAAAAGAAAAATATTAACTAATTTTTAGAACTTAATATAAATTTAAATATCCTTTAAATTTACTATTGTTATAAATATATATAAAGGTATTCTAAATTAATTATTTTATAGAATTTATATAATTTTAAATGTATTCTAACTTAACCATTTTAAAAGATTTATATAAATTTATGTGTGCTCTAATGAGAAAATAGCTTTATTTAAATTTAAATTGCCTTTAAAAGAGAGGAGAATAATGTTATAAGGTAATGTAAATTTATGTATGCACTAATTTCAAAATATCCTCATAAGCTTCTTTTTTAAAGTTTGAATTAATTAAACTAATGCTTTCCTCGAGAAAACCCTAAATTTCTCATGAAAAGCTTAAAAGTGGAATCTCTTAATAAAATTCTAAATCTAAATAAAATATTTTCAAAACTTAAGCAACAAATTTTCAAAATAAAACTTAAATAAACTTTTTCTTTTTTAAATAAAAAGTTTTCAAAACCAAACTTAAGTAGAACTTTTTCAAAATAAAACATAAGAAAAAATATTTCCAAAAAATAAACTATAAGGAAAACATTTTTAAAGCTAAACTAAAGCAAACCTTTTTAAAACAAAACCTCAATAAAACTTTTTCCCAAAAAAAATTGAAGTAAAATTGTTCGAAACCTAAGAGAACATTTTCAAACAAAGAAAATCTAAACAAATCTTTTTCAAAATAAAAGCAAAATCTAAATAAATCATTTTCCGAAGTAAAACAAACATGGGCAAACTTTAGCAAATCTATTAATTAAAATTAATTAAAATATATTTTAAATCAAAATAAACCTAAGTAAAACTCTTCAAAATTAAAAAAAATTCTAAGTAAACATTTTTAGAACTAAGTAAACTTAAGTAAAACCTTTTTTTTCAAGTAATAAAACCCAAAATCAACTTTTTTAAAATTAAAATAAACAAGAACAAAAAAAATTTAAAACTAAAATAAAAATATTTTCAAACTTAAGAAAAAATTTATCTTTTTTAAAATTTCTCATTAGCTCACCAATTATATGAAATTTCAAATGAAGCTATAAAAGTTTGCAAATCATCCCATTGAATTGGTAACTTGCATAAGAATAGTATATTTTTTCCTCTCTAACCTCTAAATGGATATGTTTTTATTAGAGAACATGTAATTTATAAGTTTAACTTTTAAACATACAATGATTAAGCAATTTCATACTTACTTATTTTTCACTTATTTCATTTAGATGCTTAATAAAATATTTTTGTGATAAAGATAATTACATAAATGAATTTTTCAAGATTATCTTTTTTTATATGTGTACAAGTAAAATTTTAAAAATTAAGAATGTATATGAAAATTAAATGTGAACAAAGTAAGCATTGAATTACATATATGAGACATTTCTGATATGTGAATTTCAATGTAGAACAGTAAACAGACACTAGAAATCAAACCTAAGAGGAAAACCAAAGGAGAGTACCAACTAACCATGGAAAATAGAAAGTAAAACTTTGAACCAAGAATGCCTTTATTTTTATGTTGACAAACAAATATAAGAGTTGAACCAAATCATTAATTAAATATCAAATCCCAAAAGAAATTTAAAATTCACCAACATTAATAAAATAAACTAACACTAGGTGGATCAATTGTCAACTTTATGTTAGCCAACTTTTGTATAGAACTCAAGATCACACATTCTCTAGAATAGTATAGCTGAGAAGTTTAGGTTAGTTTACTTGGTACACCTAATTAGTGCTAAGGACTAAGCTCTATAAAATAAATAACCTTTACCCCCTTAGATTATATAGGTTTAGTAGGATGAAGTAACCCTAGTTTACTTACATTCACACCTCAAACCACCAAATCATAAAAAGGTTTACACTCGCCTTTGCTATGGTATTAACTGGATACCTCAGTTTCTTTGATTGATTAATAGTTTAAGGATACCAATGAACCTGAGATGATAGAAAATTATGGGCATCTTGACTGGGGCGTTATTTTTTACCTCACTTTAGTTGAGGCCTGGTTTTTCTTTAGTCAGCCTAGGATCTAGCCATAGGACATTCCTAGTGACTATCTTAGAAGACTAGTGATTGGACCCTCTACCATAGAAATTCAAACACTTCTTTGCTTTACTTGGAGTTTCAAATGCTTAAAGTCTAACCTCCAAGTATTTAGGAGGATGAGACAAAGCATAAGGAAGCTCAAGAGTTTCATATAGAACGACCAAGCCTTAAGACTCATTCTGGGTAGTCTAGTCTGGCTGAGGCTCACACACACACACCTCAACTACAATTACATTCACTACGTTAAACCATAAACCAAACGTTCCTATACTTGATTTCCTACTCCTTCGGAAACTCATGTGTGTGTTTCCCCAAGATTCTGGCCCTATGCTAGGGTTTGGCTAGAACCAACACATGGAGGATCCAAAGTGGGATTTCTCTTGATCCATGACTCAAGAAGGTTGAAATTTTCAATTGCCACCCCAATTTTATCAGAAATTCCAACCTTTAACCCTTTTACCCCTAAACTCCACCAAACTACAAAATTGATTTTGACCAAAAATCCCAAAATTGTCCAAATTACCCAACTTGCTAAAAAAAAATCATACCAAAATATTCTCCACCATCAAAATACCCAAAACACTCTAAATTTCCCAAGTTTCCCAAAATACACACAAATTAGCCAAAATTACCAAAACGCCCCTCTGAATTCAAAAATTTCAAAAATTCCCAAAAATTCTAAAATCATCTCAAATGTCCCAAAACCAATTTAAATCACTTCATTGGACCTGATTTGATCAAATTGACCCATTTTGAACAAAAGCACCAAATTGCCACTTAAGGCCCAAAATGCTCAAATCACCTCCAATGTTTACCCAATTGACTTCAATTTCCCCAAATTTCAATTCTAAGTCAAAATTCATCATGCCCAATCTCATTCCAAAACAAATCCAAGTGCAACTTAACTCAATTTCTAACTCAATTTCTAGCCTATTCAAAAAATCCTCATTTTTGGTCATATGACCTAATTCCTTCAAATTGAACGACCTAGCCAAGTCAATTTCCCCAAAATTGAAATCTAAACTCTTCCTAAAATTCCTATACCAAATAGATCCACCAATTGATCCAAATCTAGACCCAAACACTCAAATCCAAAGTTAAAATACCCAAATTTACCCTAAATGTGCCACATACCCAAATTTCACCAAATCGAATGCCCTAATCCAATTCCACTCAATTTATAACCATTACACTTCATGACATACCCCTAAACAAATTTGAACCATCAATTGAAGCCTAGACAAACTCTAGCCTAACCTAAACTCAAGCCTAATCAAGTTAACCCAAATTGGCTAAATCTCCAAATTCCATCAAATTCACCTTCCAAACCATTTCAAAATCACTCCAATCCTCTTCTAAAACCTTTGTGACAATCGTACACACCATTTGGAACAATCAATTGGACCAAACTCAAGTTTAAACCAAAACTAGGCTAGTTTGAACCCAAATGACCCAAATTGAACCAAAACCCAAATGTCACCCAAACCTAGCCAAATTGACCAAGCCAAGTCTACCACAACCAGCATTTGGACCCTAGGAGCCACCCTAGATCCATCTAGCCAAACCTACATGAGCCATGGACCAAGGGTCCCCTAAATTAAGGGATTGCCTTCCTTAAATAGCTAAACCAAGTAAGATCTGTTCCCCACCCATCAAGCTTTTATGTTAATCACATTTAAACCTCCCCACTAGCTCACATGACCAACTGGCCATCAGCTCAGGCCTGGCCAGCCAGCCTAGTCGCAGGAGGAGCTCAAACTGAGAGCCATGCCACACCAAGCCATATCGAATTTCACTCATCCAAGCTGTCCAACCCCGATTGGTCACTGGAGCCTCACTTCCTTCCACCTAAGCATCACCCTGAATCTGAATTGAAGCCTTGTGCTCCACCCAATGGCCATGGCTATAAATTAATCTCTTCACAGACAAAAGAAAGAGATGCACTGAACCTTGGTGAAGCCCTATCAAAATCCTTCCAGAGCTTCTCTAAACTCCCCTAAGTGCAACCCCACTGTTCTCCAGCTCTAACCCCCACTACCCTGAGCCAATTTCTCAGGCCAATTCCTTGTCGGATACAAGACAAACTCCATCACAACCCCACACTATACCAAAATCTAAATTGATTTTCCCCTCACCATCCCCTCACCAAACGAAGACAATCCCCCACATAAGCCCCATCATAGAGCCTGTCTAACCCTTATTTCCCTCATATCCTAAATCACCACCTGATCAAGTTCTGGTGCAGCTTGACAAGAGCTCAAATTGGTGCTTGGATGAGCTTTACGAGGTCCTAACAAACATGTGGAACCATTATGATTGAGGCCTCCACTTTCAGACCAATGAATAAAACTCTTCCATTAACCCGAGCTTCTTTTGTTTCTCTATGAATGTACAATGTATTTCAAACTGTATACTATGTGGATGTGTTCTTCTAGACTAGATGAGCCTACAGAAATGAACACGAGCCAATTTGGTTGAGTCTAGCTCGAGTTCTTAAGGCTTGAAGGTGGATAGCTCTTAGGATGAACCAGTTTAGGATGACGAATGGATGTCGTTGGATCGCGCATGTATTCAGTAGACAACTTTGATTGCGCCGGACGAAGGAGTGATGCATAAAGTGCGAGTCAAGTCAGAAGCTACGTTGATGACAGCGTCAAATGGCGCAGCGATGCGTGGTCTTTCGAAGCATCGTAGGATGAGGTGGTGGCTGCGTTTTTAAATAGAAGAATAGAGATTTTAGGATTTATTTAAGCCTACCTTAGAAAATCCATAGCTTGGTGTAGAAAAATCACAAAAATAAAATAAAAATACCCTAATGCTCAGTCAATAGAGGAGAACAATGTAGAAATAATTTTGATGGTATTTGACATTTATTTTATTTTTAATTAATTAAATACAGTAAATAATACTTAAGACATAATTTGCTCCATACATTTCGCCATGGCATGAGGTTTGACAGGCTTAAAGGCTCTTTAGTTAGGGATCTTTCCTGATTTTTCTAAAGTCAGAGAGCATCTCTAGCCAAAGATCCCTAATTTTTAAGCTAATCCAATCTATTTTAGTATAAAATATACAATAATTAAAATATTAATAAGAAAAATATAAAACTTATTTTGATAGGTTTATTGTGGTCAAAGGACCCTAGGAAAAATATAAAATAGGTCTAAATAATTAAGAATGATACTAATGGTAATTAACTCATTAAATAATTTAAAAATTAAATAATTAAAATAAAAATGTAAACATCATAAAAATGTCTCTCCACTGTTAAGAACAAATAGAGGAGCTTCTCATAAACTTTTGAAGTTAATTGAAATTAATTTACCCACTAAAATGAATTTTCAAGTCAAATGGTATTTTTGCAATTAAAATAATTATAATAATCAAAATATAAGTAAAACAAATCATAAAATTGGATTTGGGAGCTCCTAGCAACCAGAGGAACTTAAGAAAAATAAAATGGGAATTAAAAAAAAATTTCATTTTAAAACTATATTTTAGTATTTAAATAATTTTAAAAAAATTAAAAATAATAAAAATGATTAAAATATAAAAACAAACTAAAATGTCACATTTGGTCTCCTGACCATTTGGGAACCATTAAAATAATTTTCCTAATTTTATAAGTAAATATATCAATTTTTAAATGCTTAAAATAATTTTTAAAGGCTTAAAATGGATTTTGCCTAAACTTTCCACTAAACAAATTCTAATAATTAAAATATAAATGACGAAAATATGAAACTTGTTTCTTTGGGTTCCCTGATCACAGAGAGATTTTTGAAAAATATAAAACTTAATTTTCCAATTAAATAATATTTTATATTTAATTAACATACAATACAAACAAATAATTTTAATGATTAAATTAAAACTAAAAAAATCATGAAAATTGGAGCAAATAATCCTCTGACCAAGATGAATGCCCAATAATATTCTTATGTATTGGTTATTCCAGTTCCTCAATGGGTTTACTTGGTTGTTTCCACCATGCTGGTTAGTACCACCCAAATTGTTATTCTAGTTAAAATTAGGATGGTTTTCCCAACATGGATTATAGTAGTTTGAATATGGGTTATTTTACTTGTTGTTTATAACATTTAAAGTCTCAATTGATATTTGAGAATCTACCATTTGGCCTAATGAATTACCTTTAATCATTGGAATTGGTTGAGAAAATTTTATTCCAAATTGATCTATCTTCCTTGAATTTGTAGCAACTTGATTTGCTAACATTACAAAAGCCTCAACAACATGAATATTGTCTACCTTTTTAGGATATACCCTTTCAGAAGACCATTGAAAATTATTAGTAGTCATTTCTTCAAAGCATAAGCTTCAGGAAATGGTTTAGACATAAATGATTCACCAGCACCGATATCGATAATAGATCTAAGAGATCCAGCTAACCCATTATAAAAGTATGAATAATTAATCAATCTGGCACAACATGGTGTGGACACTTTCTCAGGAGCTCTTTAAATCGTTTCCAAGCTTCATAGATAGATTCTTCTTCAAAGTGAAAAAAAGATATAATATCATTTCTAATATTCATAGTTTTTTATGGTGAAAATATTTAACAAGAAATTTCTGCGCTAAATCACTTCAAGTTCTGATAGATCCAGATGCTAAAGAATTCAAACATATGTTAGCCTTATCCCTAAGCAAGAATGTAAAAAGCCTAAGACTAATAGCATCATCAGAAACACCATCATATTTAAATATAGCATGCAATTCTAAAAAATTGGCAATATGTAAATTTGGATCTTCAGTTGGTGATCCCCTAAACTGATAGTTAGATACCATCTGGATAAATACAAGTTTAAGTTCAAATGAATTAGCACATACAGTAAGATTTTGAATACTACCAGGAAGTTCATTCATTGTAAGGTTTGCAAAATCTCTTAAAGGTTTTAATTCATGATAAATTTCAGGAATTTGGTTAATTTGATTTGTCATTTATTGAAATTTTTGAATTTTTTCTAATAGTTCGTTCTAATTCAGAATCACAAAGCACGAGCCCTTCAGAACCTGAACTTCGCATAAATTATTACAATACAACAATAAAAATAAAAATAAAAATAAAAACAAAAACGAACTTAAACAGATAAGTTTTAAATAAGATTTTCTAAAAATAGAAATTTTTTTTCTAAAAACTCTTTTTAATTTTTCTTTTAAATTCAAATCCAAAGAAAAATAAATTTAATTTTCCTGTCCCCGGCAACGACGCTAAAAACTTGATTCTGATTTTCTTTACTACGAGATGAATACTGATAAAATTATGCTTGTGGTAATCCAACTAAACTTATATTTTTAGTATAAAATATTTTTCTTTACTACAACACCAATAACTTAATTCTGAAGTAAATAAGAATACAAAATTTATATTTTAATTTATGGATTCTAAACAAGCATATGTATCGTCATCAAGTAATATAGTACTTTCTGATTAAGCCCCGAAATATTGATCCCACGGGAAATATTTATGAATATTAAAAGATAAAAAGTTTTTTAGATCACAAATTCTATTTATGAAAGACTCTTACTTAAATAGTTTTTCATGTTCAAATAACTTTAAAAATGTTATTCTTTTTGGTATTTTTTTAAATTATGAAATAAAGTAAACAATTTACTAACTATAATGAGATTTTTGTAAGATTAAAGAAGTATATATGAAAATATATTTTCTCTTATCATGAATAAGTAATAAGTACAAGAATTCTATTGTGAAAATATTTAAAATGTGTTGTGCCAAGTAGAAGCAATTTTATTCTTTACCCTCACTAGAGATGCTCTAACATCAAAACCTAAAACAATAAACCAAATTATGGGCTTTAGTTTATCACCCTAGACTCTCTAATTCTACATCCATCAAAGTATATTTTCTTATTTATTTGCACTAGATTATATGAATTACTTTCTCATCTAAAAATCCCATGTGATTCATACCTATTGTTGATTGAGATAATACCTCTTAGGATCTTACATGCTCTCACATCAAATGTTAACATCTTAATTGGCCAAATCAAGAAGTAAATGAAGGGAAAGGATTAAATTAACACAACTTCTTCCAACATTAAAGATCAATACTTCCACAACTTTCATTCAACACTTAATTAATTTTCATTTTAAGGAAAAAGATAAAGAATACTACACAGAATCCATGGAGAAAACACAACAACAAATATTTTTAAAAGTAGAAAGCATGTTGAAAACATAAGAAGTCTTAATTAAAACTAAATGAAATACACAGATAAAAGCTTATCTCGAGTTCCTCTCCACTAAACTCTTGAAGTTCCTTTGAATCTCTTCATTTCTCTTACAAAACTCCCTTGGACTAGTCGACCAACTCAAAAGGGTTTAAATCTCTCTAAATAATGGATTTTTACTTAGGAATCCATACTCCCTTTCTTTTTCACTAGGAAGGAGAAAAGTTTGAAGAAACCCTAAGTAAGAATCCTACAACTCCTTACTCTCTAAACTCTATAAAAACACACTAATTTTACTTTCTAACGGCTTCTCTACTCTCTCCCAAACTTCTCTTCAAGTACTTCTTTTATATTTTTCTAAAAGGTGTCTTGGTATCTCTTCAAAAGGTGTCCATATTCAATGAATCTACCCAAGAGATGCATCCTTTCAAGTGAAATTTGAATTCCTTTTGGCGTTCTTTATCAGTTACCCACGTTTGTACCAAATGATTCCTTAAATACCTCTTCAAAATTTGCCAAAAATACTTTAAAATTGCAAATTAACTAACTGGCACTTATACTTAGAGGTTTGGCGCTTAGGCGCGGCCCTCTCTATCTACTCGCGCTTAGGCACCCTACATTTAACACCTTCTTTTTTGCTCCAAATTTGATCTTTTTTCACTCTTTTTGACATATTACATCAATTTAAGTGTATCTGAAAGAAAAACACACAAATACCTTCCATTAAAGTGTAATATCATCAAAAATAGCTATAAAAATGTGCATAAAATATTATAAATTTTAGATATATCACTCTTCTTAGGATTATGAGGTTGTCATCAGGTATGACATAAATCCTCCTATCTTCCAGGTTATTTACATGATTTGTATCAAATGAATGTAAGTCCTAAATAATAAAATTGGCAGGATGAAACATCAATAATTATCTCAAATTGAAGCCAAACAATAAGATAGTTCGGGAAATCACCAAGATTCTTCTTGAAGTTGTGTTTTCCCCTAGCTTTCTCTCCCTTTGAATTCCTATAATAACTATTCCAAACTTGAACTACTCACCTATTGGATTTCTTATTACAACATTTTATTGAAGATCCTACCTTTTGGAAGTCATGAAGACAATGTTTTCCTGAACTATATCGAGAGTTTTCTTAGGTGACTCCGATTATCTAAGATGTAATTAACTATGGGGTTTTGCCCTTATAGGAAACCTAAAGATCCCAGATTAATATAAAACCTATCTAGTCGCTTCACATTAGATAAGGAAAGTTGTCGGTCAACATAAATGGTTTGTAGACCAAGTGGATGTCATGGATTCTTTAGTTTATTTGATCAAGCCTCACCACTAAGCAATATATCCATTCTCCGGGATATATACATGGCTTACGGTGTAATGCTCGATTATTTGAACTATTGCATATATGAGACCAGTTTGATTTCATATTTTTAAATTAAAATGATATTTTCTAAACCATATATATATATATATATATATATATATATATATATTGTCGGCATATTTTTAGGTTATGTGGTATTTTTGAAAAGGGGTCGCCTAACGTAAATTGTCGGCGAATTTTTTAATTTAATTTAAATAAATAATTTGAAAAGTAGTATTTGATTTTGAAAATAATTTTAAATTTGAAGATTTTAAGATATGAAATCAAACCGACCACACATCCCAAATAGTTTATATAAACGAGCATCGTACCACAAACCGTGTATCTATCCCGAAGAATAGGCACACTGCTTGATGGTGGGGCTCGATTAAATAAACTAGCAAATTTGTGACATCCGTTTGGTCTGCGAACCAATTTTATAAGCCGACAAATTCCCATGTTTAATATGAAAGCATTAAACAGGGTTTATATTACCTGGGTTCTTTAAAATTCCCTATAAGGGCAAACCCCTATAGTTAATTACATCTTAAGTGACGGGAATCACCTAAGAAAACTCTCGATAATAATCGTAGTTCCGCTCTCAAGAATCTCAAAGTTTAAGTTTTCAAGGGATTGAATTTTGGAATTTCAATAGGGAATGGATCAAATTTGGAACATTTTGTTTTGGGAATTCAAAGGAATAAAGGTAGGAGAAATTACAGATTCGAAGCCAACTTTGGTAATTTCCCAACTATCCTATTGTTTGGCTTGAATTTAGGAAAGTCCTAATGTTTATTTAATGTTTTGATCTTGCCAATTTTAATTAATTAGGGCTTATGTTCGTACGATAAAATCATACAAATAGCCTCGAAGATATGAGGGTTTATGTCGTATCGGACGACCACCTCGGAGTCCTAAGACCGGTTAGGGCTTAATTTACATGACATGATCATGCAAATGCCTAACAAAAGGTTTAGGATTTATGTTGCACTAGGCAAACTACCTCGAAATCCTATGGCTTTGTTGTTTAATTCTAAGAAAGTTTCTGTGAAGTAGACTCGAGTTTTGCTGATGACGATGGTCGTGCTGCCCACCATGCTCCGAGCTCCTTGTTGTTGCAGAGGTTTAGTTATAGAAGTCATAAATCAGGAGATGAGAGAAGTGTTTTGGTTTAGAGAGATTTCTTAATTTCCAAGTGTTTTTTTTATGTTTTAATTAAAACCAATCTTAAAGTTGATTATAACAACACCGGTTAAGATCCCACGGTTCCATCCTTCCGGCATCGTTATTTTTATCGGATTCACTTAGTCCAGATGAATTTGCTAAACTCAACTGAATGATTTCCACACTTTCATTTAGACCGTGGGAAATCCCGTTAGCAACACGTAGGTTACATCATCCGAGGTATTCCTGATCCAACAAGACGTTTTAATTTAGTTGTAATTGTAATTTTGTGTTCTGTTTGTGATTAAATTTTGAGTTGTTTTATATTTTGAAATGTTGTGGCGGTGAATTTTATCTTGCAATGACTTTTAATTTAATTTTAGTTTCAGTTTTAGGGACTATCCTAAAGGTGTGGGTTTTCATGCAACAGTTGTTTATCATGCAAGAAAGTAAGTGCGATGCGATTAAATAAATTACAATAAGGTAAATTGCAAGAAAGTAAAAGTGTACCTGGAGGGTCTTCCCTTCATCCCAGGCTGCACTTAAACACAATTAGAATATTTAAGCAAGCTCCCAGGTAAAGCTAAGGGAAAGGTTATGGTTATCTACCAAATTCCTAATCCTATAGCTAGTCATCTCCTATGACATCTAGGTTCTTGTGTTTTGGTTTGAGGATGATTTTCTTCATCAAAGAACAATTAAGTTCAATTGTTCTTATAAGTATCCTATCATATTGAGGAAGTGCTTAAGAAGAATCTTAAACATCTTTTCAATACTGCTAGGATTGTTTTAAGTCCAAATGAATTTAATTATACAAATGAATTAATCGTCCGAGAATTCAAGTTTTGTTGTTATCTTGCTCGATGAACTAGGACGATTGAATATCCTATAGATGAAGTAACATTTCATTTAACGTTCTATTTAGGAATTATGACAACCAAAGCTTTCAAGGGCAAATTGGTGTTCAAATGGTTTGTGATTTAATTTAATCTCAGTTAACGGGTTTAAATTTAGAATAGTGTTCAAGTTGCTTTATTTTGAATTTCTTTATGTCTTAGGTGATGTTATTTTTTATTCAATTTAATTTAACTTTAATTTAATCTAATTTGGTTTAGTTTTAATTTTAATTTAATTTAATTTAATTTAATTTAACTTGATTTGATATGTTTTAATTTAATTTAATTTAATTTAATTTAATTTAATTTCTTTAATTTAATTTAATTTAATTTAATTTTATTTAATTTAATTTAATTTTTTTAATTTAATTTAATTTAATTTAATTTAATTTAATTTAATTTAATTTGTTTAATTTAATTTAATTTAATTTGATTTAATTTAATATGTTTTAATTTAATTTTATTTAATTTAATTTAATTTTAATTTGTTTTAATTTAATTTTATTTAATTCAATTTAATTTAAATTTTAACTTAATTTTATTTTTAATTTTAATTTAATTGAAATTTTAAAAGAGTTTAATTTAAATAATTTAACTTTAATTTAATTTAATGATTAAGTCTTTTAACATTTTAAATCTTAAATTTGAATTATCATTTTAATTAGGAATTAAATGTTATTGAGATGATTAATTTAGGGATTTTTAAATTAAAGAACAAATCTCTTCCTAATAATAATATCCCTATTTTAATAATTCCAACTTTATTATTCTTCCAAATTTAATCAATTATTTAATTAAGGTTTATTTTAATTATTTTTAAATTGTTTAAATGGTTTCTACCCTTTAATTATTTAAATTTCAATCATCCAAATCAGATTAAGATCAAATATTTTACTTTTTAATTTTATTAAACCTAAAGTTTTAATTAAGGGTTAAAATTTTAATTACCACTTTGCCCTTCAAGCTTAATAATTTCATAACTCATTAAATTGAGCTTAAATGAACTTGAAATTTTTATGTGACTTCACGCATATGCCAATAAAGACATGAGAGGAGAAAATGTGATTTTTCTGTATTTAATTTATTTATGTAATTATTTTTGGTGGAAAATAGATATTTCCAAGGAAAATTTAATAATCTGACCAAGAGAAAGTTTCTGTCCTTAAGAAAATTATGGGACATTTCTAATGACCAGAGGACCACTTGGACCAATTTTGATGATTTTTTGAATTATATTATTTTTATTATGATTATTTTAAGTTTTGGAGTATTAATTAATTTAAAAATAAAATAAAGGTTAAAAAATAAATTTTATATTTTTCAAAAATCTCTCTGATATCAAGGAAATCAGAGAATCAATTTTTATAATTTTCTAATTTTTCTTTGATTTATTAGAATTATTTTAGTGGAAATGCCGAAAATATACATTTTTTTAATTTTAAAATTACCTTAGAGCTTTAAAATTTAATATCTCACCAAATAGACCTAAGAAAAATATGGGGTTTGCTCCTAAGTGATTAAAATTCAAAATGTGACATTTTGGTGAATTTTATTATTTTTGTGATTTTTATTATTTTTTAATTATTAAAATATTAAAATAATACAAAAAATCAACTTTTTTAGAAAATTGAAATTTTAATTTTCTTAAATTCCCCTGATATCAGAGAGGCTCCAAAACTAATTTGGTGAATTTTTGAAAAGCATTTTGAAAGTTATGAATTTTTAAAGTTCAAATTGACTAAATGGCTTAATCAACCCATTTAGTAGGGTTAACCAAGTCCAATTGACTTCAAATTTTTATTGTGATTTCCTCTGATCCTAAAGGTCAGTGGAGAATTGATTTCAGATGTATGGTTAACTCTAATTTATTAGGGACCTATTTTGGGTGTTTAAGCCAATTAGGGTTATTTTAAATGAACTAGTTCAAAACCTATTTTTCCTAGGGTCCTCTGGTCATAAGAAACATCACCAAATTTTCCTATAATTTATTTCACAACATGCTAATTATTAGATTTAAAATACTCGAACAGTAACATGAATTTGAAAAATCAATAACTTCTCATAGGGATGGCCTCCGACTTTGGAAAATTCGAGCAATGTTCCCAAATTCAGAGGCTTCAAAAGCCCTATGGTCTCATGCCATGGTGAATTTCCTATATGCATGGAGGATTAAAACAATGCAGAGGGTAAATAAATCATTAAAAATAAAATACTTGATGAAATTAAATGATTTCTTTTCCACATTATTCTCCTCTCGTTCACCGAGCAAGAGGGTATTTTTATTTTATTTTTCTGATTTTTCTACACAAAGTTATGGATTTTTGAAGTTTAGGGAATTAAATAAATAGAAAAAAAAACCTAATTTTCTATTTATCCACGTGGCGCCGCGTCAACCTCAGCAGCTCCGAAACGCCGCGTGGTGCTCTCTGATTCGACGCCGCCATCCGACTCAGCGCTCCAGGGGCCCGCTGTATCGTTCCATCTCCTGATCCGGCACGATCCTGGCCGTCCTTCCGCGCGTGTATTAAATGAACGGCATCCGTTCATCATCCCCAAGCGTCCTCACCCGAGAGCCGTCCACACTAAAACCCTAAGAACTCACTCAATACTTAACGGATTTTCGTGTTCTTGTGCTCTATGGATTCGTCTTGAAGAGACGAACACATCTATACGGTGACCATGCATTGAAATTAAAGCATTTTAAATGGAGAATCTCTAGAAGCTCGGGATGAAGAATTAGCTCATACCTTTGCTCAGAGAAGTGTGGCTTCAATCTGAGGGTTGTGTCACCTTCGATTGTATCCCAGCAAGCTCCAGATGAAGTCTCATGGTCTGGTGAATTGCCTAGCTATGAAAGTGACCACAGCCGATCACAAAGCTTGGAGGCTGGAATAACTGGGTGGCCCGGAGATGGGGCTTTCAGTGGGAAACTTCTCCTCTTAGTCCAGTGAAGGTGTAGGACCAGTCAATTTGAGGATTGGCTCACCGTGGCAAAGTGTCCTGGTTTTGGGTGAAATTTCAGCTGAGAAATCGGGTTCGTTGGTGGGGATTAGGGTAAATTGACACTGGGGATCAACCGCTCTAAGTATGGAGTAGGGTTTGGAACAATTTTGGCAGAGTTTCGGCAAGGTTTGTGCAACTCTCCTTCATGGTCGTGAGGGGGTCGGGTTTAAATAGAGGTGGCTGGAGAGCCTCACAGGGATGTCCAAGGGTTGGGATCAGCTGCTCTGGGCATGGGAAGAACAACCATGGTGGCCATTGGGCATGGGGCAGCTCAGCAATGTGGAATTCCAAAGTTTGGCTCCTCCCAAGGTCTCAGCCATGGTGTTTTCCAGCGACCCAGTGGCTGGCCGGCCAGGCACTGGTCACCATCTTGTTCAGGTGGGTCAGGGCTGGGGTTTAGTGTAGGCAATTGGCAAATGCCATGTGTAAAGGGCTTGGATTATAATGGAATGGGAGAGGGCTCATTTTGGCTCAAATTGGTCAACCCATCCCTTTGGGCTAGGTGCACCACCCAAGGCTTGGTTTAGGCTGAGGAGAAAGTGATTTGGCTCAGCATAATCAGTAGGGTCAAGTCACCATCCAAGCACAATTAGGCATAAGCATGGTTAAGGGGAATCATAGGAGTGGTTAATCACCTTTAGGAATTAAGGAAAGAGTCTCCTCCTTTTGCCCAAAATGGCATCGTGACATGTAAAGAGGCTCTCATGGCTTCCATGTGGCTCATGCATGGCTTCATGGCTCATCTTTGGCTTGGGAAAAGTTAAGTCAATTTCATGGAAATGGATTTAAGAAAATTTTGGTATTTTGATGGGAATTTGTATGGGGCTTAATTTGGAATGGCTTCATGATGAGTTTTTGAAACTTAGGGATTGATTTTAATTAAGGGTATGATGAGAAGAATTTGTCATATGGGCTTTGGATTGATTTTGGCCCTTTGGATTTTGGTGGAGATGGGCTTTAGGAAGGTTTCATGTAAGTGGGCTTTTAAGTTTCAAAATGAATTCATGGATGGGAATTTTGTAAAATATTGGGTCAAATAAATGTTGGGTTTGGTTTAGGAATATGTTATGAGTGATTTCAAATAAGTTCGGAGTGATTTGGGTTTGAATTGGGTTGGATTTGGGCTTCTTTGGTAAATGGGTCAATGCAGGTCAAATTGGGCTAACTTGGGCCAATGTTGGGCTAGGGTTGAAATTGATGTAAAATAAATATTCGGAAATTTTTATGGGAGTGTTTCAAAGAGGTTTTGGCTTTGGTTGGGTTTTGATTTTGAGGTTTGAGCTTATTTGGGTTAGGTTTGGGTTTAGGTCAAAATTGGGATTTTTGGCTTTGGGTTGAATTTGAGTGTGGTTTGGATTTAAATTTTGGGCAAATCATGTTAAGTTTTTGTTTGTAGGTATTTTAAGGAAGGTTTGGAAAAGATTTGGGGTTAATTGGAGTTGAATTGGGTTAGTTTGGATTAGGTTTGGGTCATGGGTCCAAATTGGGCTTTAAGGCCAAAAGTGAAATTGGATCCAAATGTCAATCAAATTGGACTTGGATTTGGTCTAGATTGGTGTTTGGATTGTTGAATTGAAGTTTAGAATTGAATTGTACTAGGATTTGGGTCAATTGGGTAGGTTTGGTTTGACATTGGGTTTACTTAGGGTTAAAATGGGTCAAATTGGGGGTTTTGACAAAAGTAGGGTAAATTGACAAAATTGGCCTATGGTGTAGTTGAACAAAATGAAATTGGGAATATTTGAGATTTTTTGAAATTTTCTGGGAATTTTTTGAATTTTTGGATTTTTGGGTCAAGAGGGGTATTTTGGGTATTTGGAGGGTATTGGGAGGTATTTTTGGAATTTTTGGTATTTTTGGCTATGAGTGATCAATTTGAGTGATGTGGAATGTTTGGGATTGATTTTGAGGAATTTTTGGGTGATTTGGAAATTTTGGAGGATTTCAAGGGTTTTGGGTAGGCTAGGCGGGTGTAGGGTCCCGGGGGTCAAAAATTGAAAATCTAGAAAATTGAAGATTGGGTGAATGTAAGTGGAATGAAATCATTTTGGTTGAGCCATGAAGCCATATCAAGCCCACATGAGCCATGAAGGGACTCATTTGAGGCATCCACTATGTTGTTTCTAACCCTCTTGCCAAGGGCTTAGGGGTTAAGGACCATCCATTCGAATCACCTTTATGAGTCGGGAGGTCGAGTTAGGTATGGGTGTGCTTCCGGGATGTGTGTGAAAGTGTAGTGTATAAATGTAGTGTATGTGTAAGTCAGCCCTCACCGCACCAGTGCTACCTGTGGCGGTCCTAAGGCCAAAGAGTCCTATAGGAACTCATCCTTTAAACTTCCACATTCGATTTCAACCCTCTAGGTGATTAGGGGTCTATAGTCAAGTTTGTGGAGTTTGCAGGGAGTTAAGAAGTGGTTTGAATTTCTAAGTGGTGGGTCTCAATTCTAATCCTCTAAGATAGTCAAAGGAAAAGCCTAAGGCTAGATCCTAAGTACTAAAAAGAAGAAGAGAAGACCTCATCAAAAATGAGGTCAACAAATGGACCCCCAATAGGTGTGGTGAGCTGACGGAGCACACCGTGCGTATTGGTGTTGACCGAAGCGATCAACAAAACCAACACAGATGTCCAAGTGACAAACTTAGGACAAAGTAGAAGAGTTTCCGCTGGGGAGTGTCTAGTATATCTCCGAGACTGGAAATTCCTGAACTCTCGCTGGGGAAAGGAAAAGAAGGTGAATTCCAAATCATATGATCTGAGGAAATTTCAATTTAGATTTCATTTTGTTTCAATTTAAGTTTTGATGTGTAAGTTTAGATTTTAGTTTGAGTTTTAATTTAAATTGAAGTTTTGTCAAAATTAATTTGAAGGGATTCAAATTTGAAATGAAAATTGGAATTTTGTGGTTTTAGATGCAGCATCTTCAACCTCAAAAGAAAATTGAATTGATTGGATTGAATCATTACAATGAGGAGAGATCTCAGAGCAATGCGGTATTGGATGTAAAACCCTTAACCTCAAGAGTTTGATTTTGATGTATTTCATCGCAATAGGGAAATAATCGTAAAGCAATGCAGTCTCGGATGTAAAATCCTCAACCCCAAGAAATTTAAATTTGATGTATTTCATTGCAATAGGGAAAGAATCCTAAAGCAATGCAGTCTCGGATGTTAAATCCTCAACCCCAAAAGTTTGATTTTGATGTTGATGTATTTCATTGCAATAGGGAAAGAATCCTAAAGCAATGCAGTCTCGGATGTAAAATCCTCAACCCCAAAAGTTTGATTTTGATGTTGATGTATTTCATTGCGATAGGGAAAGAATCCTAAAGCAATGCAGTCTCGGATGTAAAATCCTCAACCCCAAAAGTTTGATTTTGATGTTGATGTATTTCATTGCAATAGGGAAAGAATCCTAAAGCAATGCAGTCTCGGATGTAAAATCCTCAACCCCAAAAGTTTGATTTTGATGTATTTCATTGCGATAGGGAAAGAATCCTAAAGCAATGCAGTCTCGGATGTAAAATTCTCAACCCCAAAAGTTTGATTTTGATGTATTTCATTGTGATAGGGAAAGAATCCTAAAGCAATGCAGTCTCGGATGTAAAATCCTCAACTCCAAAAGTTTGATTTTTGATGTATTTCATTGCGATAGGGAAATGATCCTAAAGCAATGCAGTCTCGGATGTAAAATCCTCAACCCCAAGAATTTGAATATGATGTATTTCATTGCGATAAGGAAAGAATCCTAAAGCAATGTAGTCTCGGATGTAAAATCCTCAACCCCAAAAGTTTGATTTTGATGTTGATGTATTTCATTGCGATATGGAAAGAATCCTAAAGCAATGCAGTCTCGGATGTAAAATCCTCAACCCCAAAAGTTTGATTTTGATGTATTTCATTGCAATAAGGAAAGAATCCTAAGGCAATGCAGTCTTGGATGTAAAATCCTCAACCCCAAAAGTTTGATTTTTGATGTATTTCATTGCGATAGGGAAAGAATCCTAAAGCAATGCAGTCTCGGATGTAAAATCCTCAACTCCAAAAGTTTGAATTTGATGTATTTCCGAGATCGATACCTAAATTTCGATTCTCATCCGAATTGATACCTAAATTTCAATTCAAAATTTCCGAGACTGGTACCTAAATTCCAGTTCTCATTCCGAGATCGATACCTAAATTTCGATTCTCATTCGAATTGATACTTAAATTTCAATTCAAAATTTCCGAGACTGGTACCTAAATTCCAGTTCTCACTCCGAGATCGATACCTAAATTTCGATTCTCATCCGAATTGATACCTAAATTTCGATTCAAAATTTCCGAGACTGATACCTAAATTCCAGTTCTCACTCCGAGATCGATACCTAATCGATTCTCATCTGAATTGATACCTAAATTTCAATTCAAAATTTCCGAGGCTGGTACCTAAATTCCAGTCCTCTTCCTTCGAGGTCGGTACTTAAATTCGACTCTCATTCGAGATCGATACCTAAATTTCGATTCTCTTTTGAATTGATACCTAAATTTCAATTCTAAACTTTCGAGATCGGTACCTAAATTCCAACTCTCATTTCGAGACTAGTACCTAAATTCTAGTTCTCATTCCGAGATCAGTACCTAAATTCTGATTCTCATCATTTTCGAGGTCGATACCTAAATTTTGACTCTCTTCCGAGATTGATACCTAAATTTCAATTCTCATCCCTTTCGAGATCGATACCTAAATTTCGATTCTCTTTTGAATTGATACCTAAATTTCAATTCTAAACTTTCGAGACTGGTACCTAAATTCTAGCTCTCATTTCGAGACTAGTACCTAAATTCCGATTCTCATTCCGAGATCGATACCTAAATTCGATTCTCATCCTTTTCGAAGTCGATACCTAAATTTCGACTCTCTTTCGAGATTGATACTTAAATTTCAATTCTCATCCCTTTCGAGATCAGTACCTAAATTCTGATTCTCATCCTTTTCAATCGACACTTAAACTCTGATACCCACTCCGAGGCTGGTACCTAAATTCCGGTTTTCTTTGCAATCCCGAGATTGGAACCTAGGTTTCAATTCTCGTCTCAAATCCAAATTTTCTCAAATTAATTTTAAATCAAACTTCAATCTAAAATAAAAAATCAAAATCTAAAATTACACATCCGAACTTAAATTAAAACAAACTGAAATCTAAATCGAAATTCCCCCAGATCATGTGATTTGGGATTCGCCTCCTTTTCCTTTCCCCAGCGAGAGTTCAGGAATCTCCAGTTTCAGAGATATACTTGACACTCCCCAGCGGAAACTCTTCTACTTCGTCCTAAGTTTGTCACTTGGACATTTGTGTTGGTTTTGCTGATCGCTTCGGTCAACACCAATACGCGCGGTGTGCTCGTCGACTCACCACACCTATCGGGGGTCCATTTGTTGACCTCATTTTTGATGAGGTCTTCTCTTCTTCTTTTTAGTACTTAGGATCTAGCCTTAGGCTTTTCCTTTGACTATCTTAGAGGACTAGAATTGGGATCCACCATCTAGAATTTCAAACCACTTCTTAACTCCCCGCAAACTCCACAAACTTGACTGTAGACCCCTAATCACCTAGAGGGTTGAAATCAAATGTGGTAGTTTAAAGGATGAGTTCCTATAGAACTCTTTGGCCTTAGGACTGCCCTGGGTGGCCTGGTCTGGTGAAGGGGCTGACTTACACACACACTACACTCATACACTACACTTTCACACACCTCCTAAAACCACACCCATACCTAACTCGACCTCCCGACTCATGTAGGTGATTCACATGGATGGTCCTTAACCCCTAAGCCCTTGCGCAAGAGGGTTAGGAACAACATAGTGGATGCCTCAAATGAGTCCCTTCATGGCTCATGTGGGCTTGATGTGGCTTCATGGCTCAACCAAAATGATTTCATTCCACTCAAATTTACCCAATCTTCAATTTTCCAAATTTTCAATTTTTGACCCCCGGGACCCTACACCCGCCTAACCTACCCAAAGCCCTCGAAATTACCCAAATTTTTCAAAATTTCCAAATCATCCAAAATTCCCCAAAATCAATCCCAAACATTTCCACATCACTCAAATTGATCATCCATACCCAAAAATACCAAAAATTCCAAAAATACCTCCCAATACCCTCCAAATACCCAAAATACCCCTCTTAACCCAAAATCCCAAAAATTCAGAAAATTCCCAGAAAATTTCGAAAAATCCCAAATATTCCCAATTTCATTTTGTTCAACTACACCATGGGCCAATTTTGTCAATTTACCCTACTTTTGTCAAAACCCCCAATTTGACCCATTTTAACCCTAAGCGAACCCAATGTCAAACCAAACCTACCCAATTGACCCAAATTCTGGTCCAATTCAATGCTAAAATTCAATTCAACATTCCCAACACCAATCTAGACCAAATCCAAGTCCAATTTGATTGACATTTGGATCCAATTTCACTTTTGGCCTTAAAGCCCAACTTGGACCCATGACCCAAACCTAACCCAAACTCACCCAATTCAACTCCAATTAACCCCAAATCTTTTCTAAATCCTCCTTAGCACCCCCAAAAGCAAAACGCTAACATGATTTGCCCAAAATTTAGACCCAAACCCCACTCAAATTCAACCCAAAGCTAAAAGGTCCAATTTTGACCTAAACCCAAACCTAACCCAAATGAGCCCAAACCCCAAAATCAAAGCCCAACCAAAGTAAAAACCTCTTTGAAACACTCCCATAAACATTTCTCAACATTAATTTTACATCAATTTCAACCCTAGCCCAACATTGGCCCAACTTGGCCCACTTGGACCTATATTGGCCCATTCACCAAAAGAGCCCAAATTCAACCCAATTCAAACCCAAATCACCCCCAATTTGCTTCAAGCCACTCATGACACATCCATGAGCTAAACCCAACAATTATTTGGCCCAACCTCTTTACAAAATTCCCATCCATAAATTCATTTTTAAACTTAAAGGCCCATTCCTTAAACCATTTTAAAAGCTCATCTTTTACCACATCCAAAGGCCCAAAATTGGTCCCAAAGCCCATATGACATTTCCCCTCATCATACTTTCAATTAAAATCATCCCTAATTCATAAACCAATGATCAAATAATTCTAAATGAAGCTCCATCCAAATTTTCACCAAAATATCCAAAATTCTTAAAACCCATTTTTATGAAATTGACCAAACTTTTTCCAAGCCAAATGTAAGCCATTGAGCCATGTACAAGCCACATGGAAGCCATGGAGACCACTTTCCACCTCACCAAGCCATTAATGGCAAGAAGAGGGGCTTCTTTCCTAATCCTTCATTAAGCTCTTTTAACCATATTCATGTCACACTCTAAACCATGCTTAGCCACCTCACCATGGATGGAGACTTCACCACTCCAATCAAGCTGAACCAAATGACTTTCCCTCAGCCCACACCAAGTCATGGGAGGGTGAACCAAACCCATTTGCATGAGTTGACCAAAATAAGCTCAAAATAAACTCTCCCCCATTCCATTTTAATCAAGCTTTTTACACATGTCAAACTCCAATCGACTTCACCAAATTCAACCCCTGACCCACCTGACCTTGAGGGTGACCCATGCTTGGCCGGCCAGCCACCAGGTCGCCGGAAAACACCATGGCCGAGAGCTCACATGTGAGCCAACTTTAGAATTCTCCCTTGCTGAGCTGCCCCATCCCCAGTGGTCATTATAGCTGTTCTTCTCTTGCCAAGAGCAGCTGATCCCAAGCCCTAACTCTCCCCGGGAGGCCCTCCACCCTCTCCTATTTAAACACCACCCCTCTCGACCATGAGAGGTGCTCGAAACAAACCTTAAGGAAACTCGCCAAAATTGTTCCGACTACTCTCCATACATAGAGCACTTGATCCCCACCGAAATCCCCCCGCCATTTCCTCTCTGCGAGCTCAATTTCGTAGTCGAAATCCAAGCCTAAAACCAGGACACTTCTTCACAAGTGAGCCAATCCCCAAATTGATTGGTTCTACACCTTCACCGTACCAAGAGAAGGTGTCCACCAGCAAAAGCCCCATCTCCGAAGCCACCTAGCTTGCTCCAGCCTCCAAGCTTTGTGATCGGCCGTGGTCGAAATCCTACCTGTGCAATTCACTGCGACCGTGAGACTTCATCCGGAGCTTGCCGGGATCCAATCGAAGGTGAAACAATCCTCGCATCG
Organism: Papilionanthe hookeriana x Papilionanthe teres; assembly: GCA_022702705.1. Lineage (NCBI taxonomy): Eukaryota > Viridiplantae > Streptophyta > Magnoliopsida > Asparagales > Orchidaceae > Papilionanthe > Papilionanthe hookeriana x Papilionanthe teres. The sequence goes on from CM040423.1 coordinate 25,929,773, forward strand.
AAGCCACACTTCTCCGAGCAAAGGTATGGCCTCACTCTTCTTCCCGAGCTTCGAACATTCTCCATTTTTATTGCGTAAATTTCATCCCACATAAACCGTATGGATGTGTTCGTCTTCTCGAGACGAATCCATAGAGCATAAGAACACGAAAATCCATTGAGTATCGAGTGAGATATTAGGGATTTAGTGTGGACGGCTCTCGGCGAGGACGCTCGGGACGATGAACGGATGCCGTCCATTTAATACACGCGCGGACGGACGGCTCGGATGGCGTCGGACGAGGAGACGGTACGTGAACCGCGGGACCCGGGCTGCTGACTCAAGCGGCGGCGTCGAATGGGAGCGCGCTGCGTGGCCGTTTGGAGATGCCGAGGATGACGCGGCGCCGACTCGGATAAATAGAAAATTAGGGATTTTCCTATTTATTTAATTCCCTGAACTTGGAAAATTCATAACTTTGTGTAGGAAAATCATAAAAATAAAATAAAAATACCCTCTCGCTCGGTGAATCGGAGGAGAATAATGTGGAAAAGAAATCATTTAATTTCATCAAGTATTTTATTTTTAATAATTTATTTACTCGTCTACATTATTTTAATTCTCCATGCATATAGGAAATTCTCTATGGCATGAGACCATAGGGCTTTTGAAGCCTCTAAATTTGGGAACATTCCCCGAATTTTCCAAAGTCGAGGCCATCCCTACGAGAAGTTATTGATTTTTCAAATTCATGTTACTGTTTTGAGTATTTTAATTCCAATAATTAGCATGTTGTGAAATAAATTCTAGGAAAATTTGGTGATGTCCCTTTTGATCAGAGGACCCTAGGAAAAATAGGTTTTGAATTAGTTCATTTAAAATAACCCTAATTGGCTTAAACACCCAAAATAGGTCCCTAATTAATTAGAGTTAACCATACATCAAATTGACTTGAAATCAATTCTCCACTGACCTTTAGGATCAGAGGAACCCACCATAAAAATTTGAAGTCAATTGGACTTGGTTAGCCCTACTAAATGGGTTGATTAAGCCATTTAGTCAATTTGAACTTTAAAAATTCATAACTTTCAAAATACCTTTCAAAAATTCACCAAATTAGTTTTGGAGCCTCTCTGATATTAGGGGCATTTAAGAAAATTAAAATTTCAATTTTCTAAAAAATTTGATTTTTAATATTATTTTAATATTTTTAATAATTAAAAAATAATAAAAATCACAAAAATAATAAAATTCACCAAAATGTCATATTTTGAATTTTAATCACTTAGGAATAAACCCCATATTTTTCTCAGGTCTATTTAGTGAGATATTAAATTTTAAAGCCCTACGATAATTTTAAAATTAAAAAAATGTATTTTCTAGTATTTTCACTAAAATAATTATAATAAATCAAAGAAAAATCAGAAAATTGCAAAAATTACTTCTATGATTTCCTTGATATCAGAGAGATTTTTGAAAAATATAAAATTCATTTTTCAACCTTTATTTTATTTTTAAATTAATTAACACTCCAAAACTTAGAATAATTATAATAAAAATAATATAATTCAAAAAATCACCAAAATTGGTCCAAGTGGTCCTATGGTCATTAGGAATGTCCCCTAATTTTCTTAAGGACAGAAACTTTCCCTTGGTCATGTTATTAAATTTTCCTTGGAAATTTCTATTTTCTACCAAAAATAATTATATAAATAAATTAAATACAGAAAAATCACATTTTCTCCTCTCATGTCTTTATTGACATATGAGTGAAGTCACATAAAAATTTCAAGTTCATTTGAGCTCAATTTAGTGAGTTATGAAATTATTAAGCTTAAAGGGCAAAGTGGTAATAAAAATTTTAACCCTTAATTAAAACTTTAGGTTTAATAAAATTAACAAGTAAAATATTTGATCTTAATCTGATTTGGATGATTGAAACTTAAATAATTAAAGGGTAGAAACCCATTAAACAATTTAAAATAATTAAACCTTAATTAAATAATTGATTAAATTTGGGAAGAACAATAAAATTGGAATTATTAAAATAGGGATATTGTTGGGAAGAGATTTATTCTTTAATTTAAAAATCTCTAAATTAATCATCTCATTAATATTCAATTCTTAATTAAAGTGATAACTCAAATTTAAAATATTAAAAGACTTAATCATTAAACTAAAGTTAAATCATTAAACTCTTTTAAAATTAAATTAAAGTTAAAAAATAAAATTAAATTAAAAATTAAATTGAATTAAATTAAATTAAATCAAATTAAATTAAATTAAAGATTAATTGAATTAAATTAAATTAAATTAAATTAAATTAAATTAAAACTAAAAGTTGAATTAAATTAAAGATTAAATTAAAGTAAATTAAATAAACAAATTAAATTAAATTAAATGAATAAATTAAATTAAATTAAATTAAATAAATAAAATCAAATTTAAATTAAATTAAGTTAAAACAAATTAAATTAAAATTAAATTAAATTAAATTAAATTAAATTAAATTAAATTAAAATTAAATTAAATTAAATCCAATTAAATTAAATTAAAGGAAATTAAATCAAATCAAATTAAATTAATTTAACATCAAACCAAACTAAATTGAATTAAATTGAATTAAATTAAATTAAAATTAAATTAAATTAAATTTAAAATAAATTGAATTAAATAACATCACCTAAAACAGAAGGAAATTAAATATAAAGCAAATTGAACACTATTCCAAATTTAAACTCATTAATTGAATTTAAACTAAATCACAAACCATTTGAACATCAATTTACCCTCGAAAGCTTTAGTTGTCATAACTCCTAAACGTAATATTAAATGAAATGTTACTTCACTTATATGACATTCAAACATCCTAGTTCACCGAGTAAGATAATAACAAAACTTAACTAAATCTCGGACGATTAATTCATTTGTGTAATCGAATTCATTTCGACTTAAAACAATCCTAGAAATATTGAAAAGATGTTTAAGATTTGCCTTAAGCACTTCCTCGATATGATAGAAGTTCATAAGAACAATCGAACTTAATTGTTCTTCGATGAAGAAAATCGTCTTCAAACAAAAACACAAGGAACCTCAGACGTCATAGGAAATGACTAGTTATAGGATTAGGAACTTGGTAGAAAACCATAACCCTTACCTTAGCTTTACCTAGGAACTTGCTTAAATATTCTAATTGTGTTTTAAGTGCAGCTTGGATGACGGGAAGACCCTCCAGTACGCTTTTATTTTATTGCAATTTACTTTCTTGCAATTTACATTATTGCAATTTATTTAACCGCATTGCACTTATTTTTCTTGCATGATAAACAACTGTTGCATGAAAACCCAAACCTTTAGGATAGTCCCTAAAACTGAAACCAAAACTAAGTTAAAAGTCATTACAAGATAAAATTCACCACCACAACATTTCAAAATATAAAACAACTCAAAATTTAATCACAAACGAACACAAAACTACAATTACAACTAAATTAAAACGTCTTGTTGGATGATCGGGAATACCTCGGATGATGTAACCTACGTGTTGCTAACCGGATTTCCCACGGTCTAAATGAAAGTGTGGAACTCATTCAACTGAGCTTAGCAAATTCATCTCGGACTAAGTGAATCCGATAAAAATAACGATGTCGGAAGGATGGAACCGTGGGATCTTAACCGGTGTTATTATAATCAACTTTAAGATTGGTTCTAATTAAAACATAAAAAAAACACTTGGAAATTAAGAAATCTCTCTAAACCATAAATTAAAGGAAATTAAATCAAATCAAATTAAATTAATTTAACATCAAACCAAACTAAATTGAATTAAATTGAATTAAATTAAATTAAAATTAAATTAAATTTAATTTAATTTAAAATAAATTGAATTAAATAACATCACCTAAAACAGAAGGAAATTAAATATAAAGCAAATTGAACACTATTCCAAATTTAAACCCATTAATTGAATTTAAACTAAATCACAAACCATTTGAACATCAATTTACCCTCGAAAGCTTTAGTTGTCATAACTCCTAAACAGAATATTAAATGAAATGTTACTTCACTTATAGGACATTCAAACATCCTAGTTCACCGAGTAAGATAATAACAAAACTTAACTAAATCTCTGACGATTAATTCATTTGTGTAATTGAATTCATTTGGACTTAAAACAATCCTAGAAATATTGAAAAGATGTTTAAGATTTGCCTTAAGCACTTCCTCGATATGATAGGATGTTCATAAGAACAATTGAACTTAATTGTTCTTTGATGAAGAAAATCGTCTTCAAACAAAAAACACAAGGAACCTAGACGTCATAGGAAATGACTAGCTATAGGATTAGGAACTTGGTAGAAAACCATAACCCTTACCTTAGCTTTACCTAGGAACTTGCTTAAATATTCTAATTGTATTTTAAGTGCATCTTGGGATGACGGGAAGACCCTCCAGGTACGCTTTTATTTTATTGTAATTTACTTTCTTGCAATTTACATTATTGCAATTTATTTAACCGCATTGCACTTATTTTTCTTGCATGATAAACAATTGTTGCATGAAAACCCACACCTTTAGGATAGTCCCAAAAACTGAAACCAAAACTAAGTTAAAAGTCATTACAAGATAAAATTCACCGCCACAACATTTCAAAATATAAAACAACTCAAAATTTAATCACAAACGTAACACAAAACTACAATTACAACTAAATTAAAACGTCTTGTTGGATGATCGGGAATACCTCTGATGATGTAACCTACGTGTTGCTAACTGGATTTCCCACTGTCTAAATGAAAGTGTGGAACTCATTCAACTGAGTTTAGCAAATTCATCCGGACTAAGTGAATCCGATAAAAATAATGATGCCGGAAGGATGGAACCGTGGATCTTAACCGGTGTCGTTATAATCAACTTTAAGATTTGTTTTAATTAAAATATCGAAAACACTCGGAAATTAAGATTTTCTCTAAACCAAAACACCTTTCTCATCTCCCCGATTTATGACTTCTAAAACTAAACCTCTGCAACAACAAGGAGCTCTGAGCATGGTGGGCAAGACGGCCATCGTCATTAAGAAAACTCGGGTCTACTTCGAAGAAAGCTTTCTTAGAATTAAATAACCGAAGCCATAGGACTTCGAGGTAGTTTGCCTAGTGCAACATAAATCCTCAACTCTTCGTTAGGCATTTGCATTGTAAATTAAGCCCTAACCGGTCTTAGGATTCCGAGGTAGTCGTCTGATACGACATAAACCCTCACATCTTCGAGGTTGTTTGTATGATTCTATCATATAAATATAAGCCCTAATTAATTAAAATTGACAAAATCAAAACATTAAATAGACATTAGGATTTTCCTAAATTCAAGCCAAACAATAGATAGTCGGAAATCACCGAAGTTCACTTCGAATCCGTGATTTCTCCTACTTTTCTTCCTTTCAATTCCCAAAACAAAATGTTCCAAATTTGATCCATTCCCTATCGAAATTCCAAAATTCAATCCTTTCAAAAATTAAACTTTCAAATTCTCGAGAGCGTAATTATCGATTATTATCGAGAGTTTTCTTAGGTGATTCCCGTCACTTAAGATGTAATTAACTATAGGGGCATGCCCTTATAGGGAATTTTAAAGAACCTGTGTAATATAAACCCCGTTTAATGCTTTCATATTAAGCATGGGAATTTGTTCGCTTATAAAATTGGTTCGCGGACCAAACGGATGTCACAAATCTTCTAGTTTATTTAATCGAGCCCCACCATCAAGCAATGTGTCTATCCTTAGGGATAGATACACGGTTCGTGGTGTGGTGTTCGTTTATATAAACTATTCGGGATGTGAGATCAGTTTGATTTCATATCTTAAAATTTTTCAAACTTAAAATTATTTTCAAAATCCAATACTACTTTTCAAATTATTTATTTAAACTAAATAAAAAATTCGCCGACAACTTCTATTAGGCTACCCCTTTTCAAAATAAAACACATAACCTAAAAAATTCGCCGACAACTTCTGTTAGGCGACCCCTTTTCAAAATAAGACACACAACCTAAAAATATGCCGACAACTTCTGGCGACTCCGCTGGGGACAATTCCTCTCTCCATTTTAATCAAAAAATTCTGCTTTCAAAAATCGGTAGTGTATACATATCCTTAATGGGTCAAACTACCCTTCTTTCCATTGGAATAGTGTGTTCATTTCTACCTTGAACAAGTATAGCCAACATTCTCTCGGATTTAGGAGCCACTGTTTAGACACCCCTAAACAGAGAGGTTCCGAGATCCTTTTACCTCATTTCGAGGTGGGGTGGACCCCAATAAGTGTTAGTTTAGGAGTGATCCTTCGAGTCGAGAAGTCTTGCATAAGACTTTCATTTCCTTTCCAACTCGAATCGGATTCATTACCTTCTCTACACCTTTCGAACATTCCGTTCTAAATAAACAAACCCTCTAATGAATGATTCTTTTAACAAATGATTCCTTCTTATAAATACATGAACAAGAATGTGTTCGGACTCTTTTCAATTCCTTTCTTTTCGTCCTAAAGAAAAGAAGCATAACTCGGGACTCGACAACCGAATCTACCCCGCAAAATGGAAGCCCCAAAGCCGATTTTCTCCTTCACCAATGGACTCGGACTTCACCGTTTATAAGGATGAGCCGCCCGACAATGGGATCATCCGGCTTGACAAGGATTCGAGAACACGAATGTCAAGATCACCGACGTTTCCCTTTTCGCACCGACAAACAAAGTATCCGAAGCTAAGAAGCCGCCGATCGAGTTCAACCTCAGGTCAACCCAAGAGTTTCCTCCCCGCAAAAGATCCCGACCGAGAGTAGTACCGCCGTCCGCAGAGGACCGTTCTTGCTACCCCCACCGGTCTAGTTGTTTCGCACCTACCCCGGCTTCCGCCAAATTAAAGGGGAAGGAAATCCGTAATTATGGTGAACTCCGTTACCGTGGAGGGTACATACGTTCTCGTTAGACCTTCCGTTTTGAAATCGGGTCCACCTCAAGAATTCCATCACTAACAAGGACCCAAAGAAGGAACAAGTAGGAAGATTGCCGTGAAGCGCCGTAGCCGCCGAAGTTGCTTTCCCGAGGAAATCCCGTAAATCCCCGAGTACACACCACTACCTTAATATATACCGTTGCCCGAAGATACACCCTTTTGGAAGGAAGCAGCATTTCATCCCTTTCGCCGCGAACTCGACGAGGAAAATGTCCACAGGATCGCTTCTACATTACCTCGACCAAGATACTACGATGACAAATGTAGGAAAAGGGCTAGGATCACGCCATTTGCCCGACTACGTACCGTAGTCGAGAAACTAGCGAAGAAAGAGAAATGCCCCGTATCGGAGATTCTACGAAGGATGTGGCGGGTGCCGCCAAATCCCGTCTGTGGCCCCGAGTGTAACCTCGCCATCGTTGCGAAAAGCCAAGTAAAAGGATGAAGGCTAGTCCGCCCGTCGTCATTTCGGATTACGCGATTAGGGAGGAAACCACCTTCCAAAGCATTCGGTCGACGTACCACCCGGTTCTATACCTTCCGCCGCTAGAAGGATGGTATGGCGTCCCACTACCGGACAACTCGAGATCGAAACAACAACTCGAGAAGGAAAGTCTCGTCAGAGACTCGAATCGAAGAAAGTGCTACCGCAAGAAAGGGGACTCGCGAGAAAGGAACCCGGCAGCCTATCACACGACAACCGTGAAGATGCACGAAAAGACCACTCAGAGGACGCCATGAAAAAGTCGAGGACCGATATTCGACGACTAGCAAAAGAAAGAGAAGAGAAATTTGGAGACGAGATCGATTCATCGGAATTCATGGACGACGAGTATGCAGAAATCAACATGGTCGAAACACGAGCTTCGTCAGCTTCACAAGGTGCTCCCGCAGCCGTAGAAAGAGAGGAGCCGGAAGTGATGAGAAGACAGCTTCAAGAGAAAGATGATACGATCGCCCAAATGGCGAAGAGAATGGAAGAGATGGCTATAGCTCTAGCCACTCTCCAGAGTCAAGTGCAACCCCAAAGAGAGACACCCCCAGAGGTCATTCACATTGTGGATGGAGGAAAGGAGATTACATCCGTCAACGGGATGATCAGCTCAAGAAAGATAAACACAAAGTATGATTCCATAAAAGGATATCAAGAGCTTGGTGGAACAAAGAAAGCGAGAAGCCTTAGCACAATCAAAGAGCGGGACATCCATTCGGACGGGTAGACCTTACCAGAAGAAATCGACGCCGTCCAATACCCGAAAGGCTTCGTACCACCTCTCGTTCAAGACCTTCGATGGAACCGGAACCCCCGACAAGATGTTGCACACTTTCGTGCCGCTTGTTGCAATGCCGGCGGGAGCAATGCATTACTCTTCCGACAGCTCGTCAGCAACTGTCGTGGATCGCCTTGATCGGTATGCGTAATTACCAAATGGTTCGTTGAAGACGTTCTCGAACTAGAAAACCTTTTCATCAAGCGATTCGCCGGAGCTCCGCACCACATCACTATAGTGATTTAGTGGTAGAGAAGCGTAGTCGAACGAAACTTTGTGGATTACATACTTCGATGGAGGAACTTAAGCATGAAGTGTGAACCAAAACTACAAGAACAACATGCAGTCGGCATCTTACTTAAAAGTATTCACGGCCCGATAGCACTTCTCCTCAAAGGATTCACTATTAAGACTTTCGAGGAGTTGTTAAGCAAGGTCGGGAGCTTGCAAGAGGAGGCGAAGCAATTAAGTTTCGCTGACAAGACAGACAAGCAAAAGCCCGTGAAGACTTTCGAAAAGAAATCCGGATCGTTGCAGTAGCCGACAAAGGCAAGCAACCGATACAAATATCGTCCGAACGGCCGCAGAGAACCTCAACAGTAATTATCAACAACCCCGACCCAGCCTATCGATCATCTCCACAAGATGAACAACCGCCTCGTCCGCAACGTACATTAAGGGAGCTTCGAGCAGGTGGAATATCCATTCAAGAATGAAGCAAGGCCGAAAATGTTCCGTAGTCCGATGAAAACTCCAGCATTTCCACCGCTAGAGCCTAAGAGACCGGAGGAAGTCAACAAGAAAAGTGATCCCAACTTTCGCCCTTATCACCAGCATGCTCGGACACAAGATAGAAGATTGCATTACCTTCAAAAGTTGGCTCAATGACAACCTTCGGAAAGGAAATATAACAATCCCGAAGGAGTACATGAAGGAACCCCGTAAAGGAGGTTCCGTCAATGTTATCTCAATCGATCCCATCATTCCGATAGATCCCTATACGACCGACGATGGATGGACTACCGCTTGACAAGGTCTTCGAAAAGATTTTAGACAAGATCCAAACCGCTTCGGTGCAAGCTTCAATTCGTAGTTCGAAACCCGCCAAGTCGGCACTATCACTTGCGATGGAAGAACCACCTCAACAGAGATGATCGAAGAGAAGAAGAAAATCGACGAAGAAGAGAGGACCGAGGCTCCTAAGGCTGAGACCGGGGGCCGCTTATCCTAGGATAGTCAGTTTCGATTCGGGGAGAAATCCCTCGAACCTCTCGACTCGTATGATTATCTCGCTCACTTCGGTGGGATCATATAATGATAAGGGTGATGGCGTTGGCTACGTTTTGATCGTTTCTAACGATTACGTAACTAGCGACAATCCGGACATCGATTTCGATACCAACGACAATTCTCAAATCATACACAATCTCGACGATCAAAATGACAAAGAAGACATCCACCAAGGAGGCTACGAGAGTTCAACAAGCAACGAATCTATCTCGCGAGTTTCGAGGAGCTCCAAATCACAATAGAATTAGAGCCTTCGTACTCGAAGCAAATCCGGAAGAGCCCGTCATTCCGACTCGAGAAGAAACACCAAAGAAGCTCAACACTAGATTCGAAGAAATTACGAAGTCAACTTAAGAAGTGGAAGAGTTCTACCTCCGAGAATGGGTCCAAAGGACAAAGGAAAGGTGTGGTTGTTCAAGAGGAACCAACCCCAGCAGAAGAAATACCCATTCGAGAAGAAGCCGAGACACATGGAAATAAAGTGGACTACAATGTGCTAGCCCATCTTAGGAAACTACCAGCCAAACTGAGCATCTACGATGCTCTCCTCTTATCAAAGGAGATGAGAGAAGCTCTGATCAAGGCCTTACTTGATCCAAAAATTTGCTTAGCTCAAATGGTCGGAGATTCCTTAGATGAGGTTTGCTCGTTAAAGGAACAGCGAGGTGTTACCTTCACGTACAATGACCTACTACTTGGGATGCAGATCACAACCGACCGTTGTACATTTCAGCTTACAATCGGGAAGTTTACGCTCTCCGTAGTATTGGTGGATCCAGGAGCATCAATTAATATAATGAGTCTCCGAACACTAAGATATTCGGAAATCGATGCTCGCGAGCTCGAGGCCGACAAAATGTTATTAAGAGGATTCAACCGTAAAGGAGAAAGAGCCCTCGGTCAATAACGCTACTAATGAAGACCGGTGACTTAGCAAAGACAACCGCAAAATTTCACATAATCGATTCGAAACGTCGTTCAACGCTCTACCGGGCCGACCATGGATACATGAAAACAGGATGGTACCATCATCTCTACATCGTTGCATCAAATACTACAATGGAGGGGAACAAGCGCATCAAAGGTGACTTACAACCATTCTCCGTACATGAGATTGGAATCCATGAAGATGCAGCCTTATTATGCACCACCGAAGAAAACAATCTTCTCCGGAGATACCATAACAAATGAAGCAAAGAAAGTTCGGACAACGAAGAACTCGAAGTTCTAGTCCAACAGCCACTCACCACTCCCTTCCGGCGAGATGGTGAAGGTTTCTCCACAACTCGCATCCGAGGTCGAGGCCGGGGACGAGGCCGTGGTAGAGACGTTAGGACAGCTTGGACAGAGGAAACCAACCATCAATGTTGATTGGGAAGATAGTTCTGAAGAAGAAAAAGAAATCAAGCAAGAAGCAGCGACAATAAGTCGAAAGAAGCCGCAATTCAAGATCTCCCTCGAAGATGAAAAGAATGAAGAATACAAATCAATGTACGAGAAGATTAACCACTACGTACATACTATGACCCTAACCCCGATCCATTCTAACAAGATCGAGGGTATGGTGGTCAAATAGGTACGTAGCGGCGGTGCAAAGCCAATCAAATTCTACCGTAGTGCTTCTTCCTCCAAAACCGAAAATAATGTACAATTTAAGATGTCACTTCATCGAATTAATGGAATTACCTTTCGAGTGGTACTCTCCTCGTGTTCAAAGTTTAATTCAACGTGGTTTCTTACCTCGACAATGGACAAAAGGTCAATCACAACATTTTGAAAAATTATGGAATAATTCCTGTCGTCCACCCAATTCAAAGTATGGACTCGGATTCGGCATAGTAGGATCACTGACAATACCGAATTTTGCTTGGTTGTCACTTGCGAATCTAATGAAAACCGCATGGAAACTACGTACGAACTCGAAGATTTACAAATTGGAGACGCTCCACCGTAATTCGAAGAAGAAATCAAATCTACAATAGATGAGTTAACGGAAGTTAACTTAGGTACTAGAGAGGAGCCTAGACCTACCTTTGTTAGCTCCTTACTCAATAAAGAAGACTCCGAAGAAATAATCAAGTTATTAATGGAATTTAAAGACTCGTTTTGCTTGGAACTACGATGAGATGCCGTGATTAGCTCCGTAGGTCGCAGCCATAAGCTAGAGTGGATCCTACTTCGTCCCGCCGTACAAGGTCCCGTAAGAATGCGTCTAGAAATCAAACAACAAGTCATAGCCAAAGTTAAAAAGCTAATAGACGCCAAATTTGTCCGTGAAGAACAATACCCGACCCGGTTAGCCAATGTGGTGCCGCCGAAAGAAGAATGGTCGATCGAATTTGTGTGGACTTCGCAGATTTAAACAAGGCATGTCCGAAGGATGAATTCCTCTACCGATCCCGTAACTAATGATCGACATTGCTTCGACACATGAGATATTTTCATTCATGGATGGATCTTCATGATACAACCAGCATAAAAATGGCTCCGAAGATGAAAAGCTTACAGCATTCCGAACGCCAATCGAGTATTTTGCTACACAGTGATGCCATTTGGACTGAAGAAAGCAGGAGCAACATACCAGAGAGCGATGACAAGAATTTTTGATGATCTCACCCACAATCAAGTCGAATGCTACGTAGACGATGTGGTCATCAAAAGAAAAGTAAAGGAAAACCACCTGTATGATTTGAGAATTATTTTCAAACGATTAAGACAATTTAACCTTAAGATGAATCCCTTAAAATGCGCCTTCAGCGTCACCTCCGGGAAATTCTTAGGATTCGTTGTCCGACATCGTGGAATCGAAATCGACCCGAAAAGATTAAAGCTATCTTAGAAATGCCGCCTCCCAAAACCTTAAAACAACTACGATCTTTTCAAGGGAAGCCGGCATATCTTCGACGCTTTATCTCAAACTTGTCGTAGGTGTTAGCCTTTCTCGGCACTAGTTAAAAAGGATGCCAAATTTATTCGGGAAGAGAAATGCCGTAAGGCCTTCGAGGACATTAAACAATATTTAATGACACCTCCCGTCTTAGCAGACCCTGGGCCTCAGTAGATCGTCGATACTTTACACCGCGGCTTTAGACGACTCTCTCTGAGCCCCGTTAGCCTGTGTCAATGATGAGGGTAAAGAAAATGCTCTTTACTACTTAAGCCGTCGTTTACTTCCGACGGAAGTAAGGTATCCCGCAATCGAAAAGCATTGTTTCGTCCTCGATCTTCGCCGCTCAAAAGCTCAGTGCACTACATGCTTTCTCATAAGGTCAACTCCGATCTCGAAATTTAATCCATTGCAATACTCGATGACTCGTCCAACACTTTCGGCAGCTTGCCGGATGGTCAATGATATTATCGCAATTCGATATAACTTTCGTGCCTCTTCGTGCCGTAAAGGGACAAGTCTTAGCAGACTTTCTCGCAAAGACACCCTTTGCCGGCAGATCTCCCCTCAACGACGATTTGCCGATGAACAAATAATGAGCCCGGAAGACCCCGATGATCGACGTTGGGAATTATATTTCGACGGAGCATCTTCAAGCACACAAAGACGAAGAATCGCAAGTGATAGTGCCCGGTAAGGCAGGAATCGGCTAATCTTTATAACACCGGAGCGGGGATGTTAAGATACTCCTACCACTCGACGTAACCGTGTACAAACAATGAAGCGTAATCACGAAGCCCTCATAACGGGACCGAAATTAACTATTCAAATGGGGATAACGTACATCAACATCTATGGGGATTCACAGCTAATCATTCAACGTATCACGGACAAGATAGAATTTTAAAGCCAAGACTCGAGCAATACTTCCAAGATGCCATACAAGCTTGTTGAAACAAATTCCAAATGTGACGATCTACAAAATTCCCGTAAAAGAAAATGCTTTAGCAGATGCTTTAGCCCGTCTCGCAAAAGAATTTGCCCGTTTGCAAGATGAATCAGCGGAAGTGTCGCTCACGTACTTCAGTCCTATCACAGCTCGACATAGACACAATACACAAATCGAAAAAGAAAAAGAATCAGCTGCAACAAAGGATGTAAAAACACGTAAGATCGGCGACAACCATTAGCAGACTACCCGCAAACAGAAAGCTACCGCACGATAGTCGTCGGCCCATCGCATCAAGAAAAGAACTCGTCTTACACATTAATAAACAACACATCAGACGAAGGTCTTTTGATCAAATGTGGCTAAGGTGCCTAAGCGGGTCCGAGGCCCGTGAAATTATTAAAGAGGTGCATTCGTGACTCGTGGCGCTCACCACCGGGTCCGAAGATGAAAATGAAAATTAAAAGATTAGGGTATTATCGGCCCTCGATGATGACCGACCGCATGAAAATTGCCAAGAGCCGTCACCAATGCCAAGTGCACGGAGTGAGTTCTACACCAACCTCCAAATGTGCTACATCCGACAATCGCGTCGTGGCCATTCGAATGTTGGGGCACGTATATAGTGGGTCCGATAGAACCACCATCTTCGAAAGGACATCGCTTCATTCTTGCGGCTACAGACTACTTTTCCAAGTGAGCAGAGGCGGCTCCACTTAGAGAAGTGAAAGCACACCACGTGCTACGCTTTTCAAGAACCAAGTTGTCTACCGTTTCGGAGTACCGCGCAGATCATCTCGGATAACGGGCCAGCATTCGAAGCACGCAAATCAACAATTTTGTCGTGAGACACGGAATCGACCGGCGATACTCAACAATTTACTACCCAAGAGCAAACGGCCTCGCCGAGGCTTTTAATAAAACTCTCGTTCAAATTTTAAAGAAAACTTTGGACGATAATAAGAGAAATTAGCACGAGAAGTCGTTAGAAGCCTTATGGGCCTACCGGACAACCTTCGTAACTCCTACTCAAGCTACACCTTACGCTCCGGTGTATGGGTCCGAGGCAAGATGTTACCTTTTAGAGGTTCAGCTTCCTTCACTCGAATTGCAGCTGCAAACAAGATCACGACGAAGAGAATGCCAAATTACGGCTAGAAGAATTAGAAAGCCCGGAAGGGAAAAGACTTGCAGCACGCAACATGAATTTAGAACTATACCAAGCTAAGATGGTTCAAGCCCATGACAAACCGGTCCGCCCAAGAACCTTCAAAGTTGGTGACTTAGTTCTCGTTCTCAAGAGACCTATTCTCGCACACCGCAAGATAGGAGGAAAATTTGAACCCACTGGGAAGGACCGTTTCGTGGTCGAAGCAAGATACTCGTGGAGGTTCCTACCAGCCTAGTGAATTGTCGTGAGAACGACATATGCTTCCGATCAATGGACGATACTTGAAAAAGTATTACGCTACCTGATGTTTCGAAGGAATGAATTCTTCATCCCTAAGAAACACGGGCAAAGTAATTACTTATGATTGGGTCCGAACCCAAAAAATAATAAAATGTGCTAAAATAAATAAAATCATGATAATAAAGTTTTCCTTGTTTTCTCTTCCAAATCAAAATCTCTTTCCTGTTTTTTTCCCACTTCATTCCTGTTAAATTTGAAAATACAAAAAAAAATATAATATAAAAAAATGAATGTCTTTAATAAACTTTTCTTAATGTTCTTGTTCTTAAGACATGCCCCCGATCCTTTTCCTTGTCTTTTCACAGGAAATGTCGAGCGGCGGTCGGGTCCCGAACTTTAGAAATGGCGTAAGCCTTGCACTCGATGAAAAGAGGGTGAAAGATGGAGCGATAATCGAGATTGACTCCGATTTCGCACCAGCAGGCCTACAGTACGAGGAAAGTGACCGGTCCCGCCGATCGAGAAGAACCGCCCCGGCGTACAAGTGATGAAAGTAGGTGGCCCAAGCCACCAATCCAAAGAAGAAGAAAAGAAAGGCAAACACTAAAGAAGATAAGAAAATGAAGTCCGTAGTCGCTACAGCAGAGGGCGAGCTTGCCGCCGCGCCTACGTAGATTCAAGAAGTTCGAAGAGCTACTCTTACAAAGAACGCAACGAAGAAATAAGAATCGCCGTATCCGTAAGATGTTAACAAAACTAGCAATGACCACCGCGACGAGACAAGCTTGCTAATGCCGCACGTACACTTCAAGGACACCGGTTCACCAGAACCCGAAGAAAGGAGGCCAGCCTCCTAGGATAACGTAAAGGACCAGTGGAAATCTCACAAAGACCGAAGAAAGAAGGCTACCACGCCACCGGATAGAACCACCGCAATGCATGACCTTGTCGGTAGCAACCCCGGGGATGTCCCGACGTACATCATCCCCGAGGAGCCGAGGTATGCAGGAGAACGTGAAGGGATTGAACCGTATATCCCACAATATGTCACCAAGCCTCGCCATCCGCGATTATTCCGGAATACGAGCCGGAGAAAATGCGTAATGTCGAAAAGAAGACCTTCGAATACTTCGAGAGAATTAGAGGCAGAAGGATCAATATACTAGAGGGCCTCGAGCTACATACGTACGTATTCTCGTAGTATAAACAACAAGAAATCATGGATTGCATCCGGATTCGAAAAGAATGGGCCGAGCGAAGCCGCCTAAGGGAAAACACATACTCGAACCCCGGAGATGGATGCCGTGGAAGGGAAGAATTACAATACAATGTGGATGTTGTTACAACTTTGCGGAAGACAGAAGGGAAACCCTCCGAGAGTACTCCGTCATGGCCAAGTGGATCCGATGCCACTAGTCATCAAGAGAATGGTAAAGAGATCGATAACATGGAGGGTACCGCAGCCAGATTGCATACCCAATAGCCGCATTATTAACATCTACAAGCGTGGTGACCGTATACCCCCACACATAGATCACCACGACTTTGTCGACCTTTCGCACAGCCTATTTCCCGAACGAGTGTAACATCATGTTCGGATTCGACCTCCGGATAGCAGCCCAGTGAGTTCCGAGGGCCGCTGAAGATACCATTACCGGTAGGTTCCGTCATGATACCGAAGGGCAACGGAGCAGATATCGCTAAGCACCGCATACCGGAGTACCAAGTGAAGCGGATCTCGCCTCACATTCGAAGGATGGACGACAGGAAGACACCTTACCATTTCCAGCCTGAACGGTGCTAGAGAGCCTCCGGCCTTACGAGCCGTGAGTTACATGGAAAATATCACACCTCCAATGTACATCTATACGGCATCCTCGCCAAGGATGGCTTGGAAGGTGATGTTATCGACCATGTACCCCACTATTCGTACATGGATTTTTGATGATGCTTCTTCGGATGGATCGACGAAGATCATACATAGTCCGTTTCGAGTCTACATGGATTGTATGAAATATATTCCGCATCGAGTTGTATGATGTATCTTCGACATGATTGGAATGAAAGTGACCATGTCACATTTTTGGCCTTCACCTCTTTTGTGCAAATTGATTGGGAAACGCCATTAAAGTTAAATGAACTTCGAACAAAGAACAGAGAAGAAATAAAAAAAAAGAGAATAAAAAAAAAACTTTCCTAAAAAAAAAAAAATTTAAAAAATGTCAAATACCAAATCCACATGAACACCAAAGAAACAACAAAAAAGCGGGATAAAGGACAAACAAAACAAATTTAAAGCCCAAATCGAATTCCAGTTTAATCCCATCTTTTCAAACCCTCCAATCCTTCTTCAAATCAAGATCTATTCTAGACCTCCCATGAAACCCTCTCTCGGGATGATTTCGTAATCACGAAGAATTTTCAATTTGATCCGGATGGCATGGGTTTGTACCCTTCTCCAAGTAATCGACTTTGATTGATTCCCATGGGATATGAAACACTTTCATATCTCATTTCAATCTCCCGCTAAATCCAAATCTCCACAAGAAATTTCAATTCAAAATTTCCGAGACTCGGTACCTAAATAACAGCTTCTCATTCCGAGATCGATACCTAAATTTCGATTCTCATCCGAATCGATACCTAAATTTCAATTCAAAATTTCCGAGATCGGTACCTAAATTCCAGCTTCTCACTCCGAGATCGATACCTAAATTTCGATTCTCATCCGAATCGATACCTAAATTTCAATTCAAAATTTCGAGACTCGGTACCTAAATTCCAGCTTCTCATTCCGAGATCGATACCTAAATTTCGATTCTCATCCGAATCGATACCTAAATTTCAATTCAAAATTTCCGAGATCGGTACCTAAATTCCAGCTCTCATTCCGAGATCGATACCTAAATTTCGATTCTCATCCGAATTGATACTTAAATTTCAATTCAAAATTTCCGAGACCGATACCTAAATTCCAGCTCTCACTCCGAGATCGATACCTAAATTTCGATTCTCATCCGAATCGATACCTAAATTTCAATTCAAAATTTCCGAGGCTGGTACCTAAATTCCAGTCCTCTTCCTTCGAGGTCGGTACTTAAATTCCGACTCTCATTCGAGATCGATACCTAAATTTCGATTCTCTTTTGAATTGATACCTAAATTTCAATTCTAAACTTTCGAGACTCGGTACCTAAATTCCAGACTTCTCATTTCGAGACTAAGTACCTAAATTCTAGTTCTCATTCCGAGATCGCACTCTAAATTCCGATTCTCATCATTTTCGAGGTCGATACCTAAATTTTGACTCTCTTCCGAGATTGATACCTAAATTTCAATTCTCATCCCTTTCGAGATCGATACCTAAATTTCGATTCTCTTTTGAATTGATACCTAAATTTCAATTCTAAACTTTCGAGACTGGTACCTAAATTCTAGCTCTCATTTCGAGACTAGTACCTAAATTCTGGTTCTCATTCCGAGATCAGTACCTAAATTCTGATTCTCATCCTTTTCGAAGTCGATACCTAAATTTTGACTCTCTTTCGAGATTGATACTTAAATTTCAATTCTCATCCCTTTCGAGATCGCACTCTAAATTCTCGATTCTCATCCTTTTCAATCGACACTTAAACTCGATTCCCACTCCGAGGCCGGTACCTAAATTCCGGTTTTCGCAATCCCGAGATTGGAACCTAGGTTTCACTCTCGTCTCAAATCCAAATTTTCTCAAATTAATTTTAAATCAAACTTCAATCTAAAATAAAAAATCAAAATCTAAAATTACACATCCGAACTTAAATTAAAACAAACCGAAATCTAAATCGAAATTCCCCGCATCATGTGATTTGGGATTCGCCTCCTTTTCCTTTCCCCGCCGAGAGTTCAGAATCTCCGCTCGTAGATATACTTCGACACTCCTCACGGAAACTCTTCTACTTCGTCCTAAGTTTGTCACTTGGACATTTGTGTTGGTTTTGCCGATCGCTTCGGTCAACACCAATACGCGCGGTGTGCTCTGTCACCACCACACCTATCGGGGTCCATTTGTCGACATCATTTTTTACGAGCTCTTCTCTTCTTCTTTTAAGTACTTAGGATCTAGCCTCAGCTTTTCCTTCGACTATCTTAGAGGACTAGAATCGGGATCCACCATCTAGAATTTCAAACAACTTCTTAACTCCCCGCAAACTC
Organism: Papilionanthe hookeriana x Papilionanthe teres; assembly: GCA_022702705.1. Classification (NCBI taxonomy): domain Eukaryota; kingdom Viridiplantae; phylum Streptophyta; class Magnoliopsida; order Asparagales; family Orchidaceae; genus Papilionanthe; species Papilionanthe hookeriana x Papilionanthe teres. The sequence goes on from CM040423.1 coordinate 25,948,767, forward strand.
CACAAACTCGACCGTAGACCCCTAATCACCTAGAGGGTCGAAATCAAATGCGGTAGTTTAAAGGATGAGTTCCTATGAACTCTTTCGCCTTAGGATCGCCCTGGCGGCCCGGTCCGGTGAAGGGGCTGACTTACACACACACTACACTCATACACTACACTTTCACACACCTCCTAAAACCACACCCATACCTAACTCGACCTCCCCGACTCATGTAGGTGATTCACATGGATGGTCCTTAACCCCTAAGCCCTCGCTAAGAGGGTTAGAACAACATAATGGATGCCTCAAATGAGTCCCTTCATGGCTCATGTGGGCTTGATGTGGCTTCATGGCTCAACCAAAATAATTTCATTCCACTCAAATTTACCCAATCTCCAATTTTCCAAATTTTCAATTTTTGACCCCCGGGACCCTACACCCGCCTAACCTACCCAAAGCCCTCGAAATTACCCAAATTTTTCAAAATTTCCAAATCATCCAAAATTCCCAAAAATCAATCCCAAACATTTCCACATCACTCAAATTGATCATCCATACCCAAAAATACCAAAAATTCCAAAAATACCTCCCAATACCCTCCAAATACCAAAAATACCCCTCTTAACCCAAAATCCCAAAAATTCAGAAAATTCCCAGAAAATTCCAAAAAATCCCAAATATTCCCAATTTCATTTTGTTCAACTACACTATGGGCCAATTTTGTCAATTTACCCTACTTTTGTCAAAACCCCCAATTTGACCCATTTTAACCCTAAGCGAACCCAATGTCAAACCTAACCTACCCAATTGACCCAAATTCTGGTCCAATTCAATGCTAAACTTCAATTCAACATTCCCAACACCAATATAGACCAAATCCAAGTCCAATTTGATTGACATTTGGATCCAATTTCACTTTTGGCCTTAAAGCCCAACTTGGACCCATGACCCAAACTCACCCAATTCAACTCCAATTAACCCCAAATCTTTTCTAAATCCTCCTTAGCACCCCCACAAGCAAAACGCTAACATGATTTGCCCAAAATTTAGACCCAAACCCCACTCAAATTCAACCCAAAGCTAAAAGGTCCAATTTTGACCTAAACCCAAACCTAACCCAAATGAGCCCAAACCCCAAAATCAAAGCCCAACCAAAGTCAAAACCTCTTTGAAACACTCCCATAAACATTTCTCAACATTAATTTTACATCAAACCATAAATTAAAGGAAATTAAATCAAATCAAATTAAATTAATTTAACATCAAACCAAACTAAATTGAATTAAATTGAATTAAATTAAATTAAAATTAAATTAAATTTAATTTAATTTAAAATAAATTGAATTAAATAACATCACCTAAAACGAAGGAAATTAAATATAAAGCAAATTGAACACTATTCCAAATTTAAACCCATTAATTGAATTTAAACTAAATCACAAACCATTTCAACATCAATTTACCCTCGAAAGCTTTAGTTGTCATAACTCCTAAACGTAATATTAAATGAAATGTTACTTCACTTATAGGACATTCAAACATCCTAGTTCACCGAGTAAGATAATAACAAAACTTAACTAAATCTCTGACGATTAATTCATTTGTGTAATCGAATTCATTTGGACTTAAAACAATCCTAGAAATATTGAAAAGATGTTTAAGATTTGCCTTAAGCACTTCCTCGATATGATAGGATGTTCATAAGAACAATTAAACTTAATTGTTCTTTGATGAAGAAAATCGTCTTCAAACAAAAAACACAAGGAACCTCAGACGTCATAGGAAATGACTAGCTATAGGATTAGGAACTTGTGTAAAAAACCATAACCCTTACCTTAGCTTTACCTAGAACTCGCTTAAATATTCTAATCGTGTTTTAAGTGCATCTTGGGATGACGGGAAGACCCTCCGTGTACGCTTTTATTTTATTGTAATTTACTTTCTTGCAATTTACATTATTGCAATTTATTTAACCGCATTGCACTTATTTTTCTCGCATGATAAACAACTCGTTGCATGAAAACCCACACCTTTAGGATAGTCCCTAAAACCGAAACCAAAACTAAGTTAAAAGTCATTACAAGATAAAATTCACCGCCACAACATTTCAAAATATAAAACAACTCAAAATTTAATCACAAAAAGAACACAAAACTACAATTACAACTAAATTAAAACGTCTTGTTGGATGATCGGGAATACCTCGGATGATGTAACCTACGTGTTGCTAACGGGATTTCCCACTGTCTAAATGAAAGTGTGGAACTCATTCGACTGAGTTTAGCAAATTCATCCGGACTAAGTGAATCCGATAAAAATAATGATGCTGGAAGGATGGAACCGTGGGATCTTAACCGGTGTCATTATAATCAACTTTAAGATTTGTTTTAATTAAAATATTGAAAACACTTGGAAATTAAGATTTTCTCTAAACCAAAACACCTTTCTCATCTCCTGATTTATGACTTCTAAAACTAAACCTCTGCAACAACAAGGAGCTCGGAGCATGGTGGGCAGCACGACCATCGTTATTAGCAAAACTCGGGTCTACTTCAGCAAAGCTTTCTTAGAATTAAATAACCAAGCCATAGGACTTCGAGGTAGTTTGCCTAAGTGCAACATAAATCCTCAACTCTTCGTTAGGCATTTGCATTGCAAATTAAGCCCTAACCGGCCTTAGGATTCCGAGGTAGTCGTCCGATACGACATAAACCCTCACATCTTCGAGGCTCTTCGTATGATTCTATCATATAAATATAAGCCCTAATTAATTAAAATCGACAAAATCAAAACATTAAATGTACATTAGGATTTTCCTAAATTCAAGCCAAACAATAGGATAGTCGGGAAATCACCGAAGTTCACTTCGAATCCGTGATTTCTCCTACTTTTCTTCCTTTCGAATTCCCAAAACAAAATGTTCCAAATTTGATCCATTCCCGATCGAAATTCCAAAATTCAATCCTTCGAAAACTTAAACTTTGAAATTCTCGAGAGAAGAATTATCGATTATTATCGAGAGTTTTCTTAGGTGATTCCCGTCACTTAAGATGTAATTAACTATAGGGGATTGCCCTTATAGAGAATTTTAAAGAACCTGTGTAATATAAACCCCGTTTAATGCTTTCATATTAAGCAGTGGAATTTGTCGGCTTATAAAATTGGTTCGCGGACCAAACGGATGTCACAAATCTTCTAGTTTATTTAATCGAGCCCCACCATCATAGCAGTGTATCTATCCTTAGGGATAGATACACTGGTTTGTGGTATGGTGTTCGTTTATATAAACTATTCGGGATGTGAGATCGACTTGATTTCATATCTTAAAATTTTTCAAACTTAAAATTATTTTCAAAATCCAATACTACTTTTCAAATTATTTATTTAAACTAAATAAAAAATTCGTCGACAACTTCTGTTAGGCGACCCCTTTTCAAAATAAAACACATAACCTAAAAAATTCACCGACAACTTCTGTTAGGCGACCCCTTTTCAAAATAAAACACACAACCTAAAAATATGCCGACAGAAATATATTAGGAGGGAATATGTAGATGTTACATATCCCGTTCAAAAGAGTTGATCGAAAGTCACTGGTTTGGATTGGATATAATTCCTCGCCATCAGATTCGATCCGTGTCAATGGAATCAACCGCTTCCATCCCAGACAAGGGAAAGAGTAGAATGGTTTGGATTCCGGATTTGGAAGATTGAATTTGAATTTGATTGAGATTTGATTTGGAATCTAGAAAGTTGAATTCGAATTTGATTGATATTGGATTTGAAATTTGGAAAGATTGAATTTGAAATTGATTTAAAATTTGTGTTCATTTTGTTTGTCCTTTAACGATTCAAATTTATTTTATCGTTTATTTAATGTTCATGTGAATTTGGTGTTCATCATTTTTAGATGTTTAAGGAAATTTTTCTTTTATTCTTTTTTTTTATTTCTTTTCTGTTCTTTGTTCGAAGTTCATTTAACTTTAATGGCGTTTCCCTACCAACTCGCACAAAAGAGGTGAAGGCCAAAAATGTGACATGGTCACTTTCATTCCAATCATGTCGAAGACACATCATACAACTCGATCCGGAATACATCTCATACAATCCATGTAGACTCAAAACGGACTATGTATGATCCTTGTCGATCCATCCAAAAAGGTATCCGTCGTAAATCCATGTCCGAATAAGTGAGGTACATGGTCAATAACATCACCTTCCAAGCCATCCTCGGCAAGGATGCCGTATGGATGTACGTTGGAGGTGTGATATTTTCCATGTAACTCACAGACTCGTAAGGCCGGAGGCTCTCTAACTCCGGGTCCGGCCGGAAGTGGTAAGGTGTCTTCCCGTCGTCCATCCTTCCGAAAGTAACCGAGATCCGCTTCACCGGTACTCCCGGTATGCAATGTTTAGCGACATCCGCTCCGTTGCCTTTCGCATCATGACGGAACCTACCGGTAATGGTATCTTTATCGGCCCTCGGAACTCACCCTGGCCTCGCTATCCGGAGGTCGCATCTAAACATGATATTACACTCGCTCGTAAAAGAAACCGTGCGTAAAGGTCCGATAAAGTCGTGGTGATCTATGTGCGGGGTATGCAATCACCCTTCTTGTAAATGTTAATAATGCGCTTTGGGTATGCAATCCGCCGGCGTACCCTCCATGTTATCATTATCTTTACCAACTTTTTAATGACCAATGGCATCGGATCCACCTCGCCATGACGAAGTATTCCCGTGGGTTTCCTTCCCGTCTTCTCGCGAAGTCGTAGCAAAGATCCGCATTGTATTGTAATTCTCCCTTTCCCCGGCATCCATCTCCGGGGTTCCGAGTAGGTGTTTTCTTCAGCGGCTCGGCTCGGCCCATTCTTTTCAAATCTCGGATGCAGCTCACGATTTGTTGTTGTTCGTATTCCGAGAATACGTCCGTATGTAACTCGAGGCCTTCTAGTATATCGATCCTCCCCGCCTCTCGATTCTCTCGAAGTATTCAAAAGTTTTCTTTTCGACATTCCGCATTCTTTCCAGCTCGTATTCCGGAATAATCCGCAAATGGCGGGGCCTCGGTGACGTATCGTGGGATATACGGCTCAATCCCTTCACGTTCTCCCCGCATACCTCGCTCCTCGGGATGATGTCCGTCGGGACATCCTCCGGGTTGCTTCGCAACAAGGTTATGCATCATCGGTGGCTCTATCCGGTGGCGTAGTAGCCTTCTTTCTTCTCGCTCTTCTTGAGATTTCCCCGGTCTCTTCGGTTATCCTAGGAGCCGGCCTCCTTTCTTCGAGTTCCCGGTGAACCGGTGTCCTCGAAGTGTATGCACCGGCAGCAGCAATCGCCTCGTCGTGCCGATCCGCCGCTAGTTTAGTTAACATCTTGCGGATACGGCGATTCTTATTTCTTCGCCGGGTCGTCGTGAGAGTAGCTCTTCGTACTTCCTAAGTTTCGTGGGCGCGGCGCCGACAAGCCCGCCTTCGCCGTAGCGACTACGTACTTGATTCTCTTGTCTTCTTCGCTGTTTGTTTTCCTTTTCTTGCCGCTCGGATCGGTGGCTCGGGCCACCCACTTTCATTATCGTCTCGACCGGGCGGCTCCTCTCGTCAACCGGGACCCGCCACTTTCCTCGTATCGGAGGCCCGCTAGTGCGAAGTCTGAGTCAATCTCTATTATCGCTCCATCTTTCACCCTTTTTACGTCGAGTGCAAGGCTTACGCCATTTCTAAAGTTCAGGACCAACCGCCCGTTCGACATTTCCCTGCGAAAAGACAAGGAAAAGGATCAGGGGTTGTACTAAGAACAAGAACATTAAGAAAAAGTTTATTAAAGACAGTTTTTTTTATTATATTTTTAAATTTAACAGGAATGAAATGGGATAAGATCAGGAAAAAGATTTGATATGGAAGAGAAAACGAGGAAAACTTTATTATCATGATTTTATTTATTTTAGCACATTTTTTATTATTTTTGGGTTCGGACCCTACCATAAGTAACTACTTTGCCCGTGCTTCTAGGGATGAAGAATTCATTCCTTCGAAACATCAGTAGCGTAATACTTCTTCAAGTATTGTCCGTTGATCTGAAGCATATGTCGTTTTCCTCGGCAATTCACTAGTTGGTAGGAGCCTCCCGAGTATACCGTTTCAACCACAAACAGACTCTTCCCAAGTGGGTTCAAATTTTCCTCCTATCTTGTGGTGTGCAAGAATAGTCTCTCGAGAACGAGAACTAAGTCACCAACTTTCAAGGTTCTTGGGCGGACCAATTTGTCATGGGCTCGATCCATCTTGGCTCGGTATAGTTCTAAATTCCGTCGTGCCGCAAGTCTTTTCCTCCCGTGCTTTCCAATTCTTCTAGTCCCAACTTGGCATTCTCTTCGTCGTGATTTTGTTTCGCAATCGCAATTCCGAGTGAAGGAAGCCGGACCTCTGAGGGTAACCGCCTCGGACTCATACACCAGAGCGTAAGGTGTAGCTCGAGTAGGAGTTCTGAAGGTTGTCCGGTAGGCCCACAAGGCTTCTAATAACTTCTCGTGCCAATTTCTCTTATTATCGTGCAAAGTTTTCTTTAAAATTTGAACGAGAGTTTTATTAAAAGCCTCAGCGAGGCCGTTTGCTCTTGGGTAGTAAATTGTTGAATATCTCCAGTCGATTCCATGTCTTCTGACAAAATTGTTGATTTGTGTGCTTCTGAATGTCGACCCATTATCCGAGATGATCCCGCGCGGCACTCCGAAATGGTAGACAACTTGGTTCTTGAAAACCGCAAAGACGTGGTGTGTTTTAACTTCTCCGAGTGGAACCGCCTCCGCCCACTCGGAAAAGTAATCCGTAGCCGCAAGAATGAAGCGATGTCCTTTTGAAGATGGTGGTTCTATCGGACCCACTATATCCGTGCCCCAACATTCAAATGGCCACGACGCAATTGTCTGGATGTAGCACATTCGGAGGTTGGTGTAGAACCACTCCATGCACTCGGCATCGATGACAGCTCTCGGCGATTTTCATGCAATCGGTCATCATCGAGGGCCGTAGTACCCTAGTCTTTTAATTTTCATTTTCATCTTCGGACCCGACCGGTGAGCGCCACGCAGTCCCGAATGCACCTCTTTAACAATTGTACGGGCCTCGGACCCGCTTAGGCACCTTAGCCATATTTGATCGAAAGACCTTCTGTATAACGTGTCGTTTATTAATGCATATGACAGAGTTATTTTCTTGATCTGATGGGCTAGCGACCTATCAACTGGTAGTTTTCCCGTTTCGCGTGTAGTTCATTAATGGCCGTCGCCAACCTTCTCGTGTTTTCTCGTCACCGTTGTAACCGATTCTTCTTCTTTTCGATTTGTGTATTGTGTCTATGTCGAGCCGTGATAGGACCCGACGTCCATGAACCGACACTTCCACCGATTCATCTTGCAAGCAGCAAATTCTTTTGCGAGGCGAGCTAACGCATCTCGCTAAAGCATTTTCTTTCCGGGAATTTTGTAGATTGTTACATTCGGAATTTGTTCCAACAACCGTATGGCATACTCGGAAGTATTGCTCGAGTCTTGGTTTTAAAATTTTGTACCGTCCGGCGATCCGTTGAATGATTAACTCGCGAATCCCCGTAGATGTCGATGTCCGTTATCCCCATTCGAATAGCTAATTCCAGCTTCGTTATGAGGGCTTCGTATTCCGCTTCGTTGTTCGTACACGGCTCTATCAAGTGGTAGGAGTATCTTAACATCCCCCGCTCCGTGTTATAAAGATTAATCCGATCCCCGCCTCACGGCACTATCACTTGCGATTCTTCGTCTTTGTGTGCCGAAGATGCTCCGTCGAAATATAATTCCCAACGTCGATCATCGTGGTCTTCTAAGCTCATTATTTGTTCATCCGGCGCATCGTCATCGAGAGGAGATTCCGCCGCAAAGGGTGTGCCGCGAGGAAGTCCGCTAGGACTTGTCCCTTTACGGCACGAAGAGGCACGAAAGTTATATCGAATTGCACATAGATTATCGACCATCCGGCAAGTCCGTCGGAAAGCGTTGGACGAGTCATCAAGTATTGCAATGGATTAAATTTCAAGATCGAGTCGACCTTATGAGAAAGCATGTAGTGTCCGAGCTTTTAAGCGGCGAAGATCGGGCCAAACGAAGTGCTTTTAAATTGCGGGATACCTTATTTCCGTCTGAAGTAAACGACGGCTTAGGTAATAAAGAGCATTTTCTTTACCCTCATCATCGACTCTAGCTAACAGGGCTCCGAGAGAGTCGTCTAAAGCCGCGGTATAAAGTATTAGCGGTTTACTCCGAGACCTGGGGCCGCTAAGACAGGAGGTGTCATTAAATATCGCTTAATGTCTTCGAAGGCCTTCTCGGCATTTCTCTTCCCAAATAAATTTGGCATCCCGTTTAACCGAATGCCGAGAAGGGTCGACACCTACCCGACAAGTTCGAGATAAAGCGTCGAAGATATGCCGCCTTCCTCGAAAAGATCGTAGTTGCTTTAAGGTTTTGGGAGGCGGCATTTCTAAGATAGTTTTAATCTTTTCCGGTCGATTTCAATTCCACGATGTCGGACAACGAATCCTAAGAATTTCCCGGAGGTGACGCCGAAGGCGCATTTTAAGGGATTCATCTTAAGGTTAAATTGTCTTAATCGTTCGAAAATAATTCTCAAATCATACAGGTGATTGTCCTTTACTTTGCTTTCGATGACCACATCGTCCACGTAGCATTCGACTTGATCGTGGATGAGATCATCAAAAATTCTTGTCATCGCTCTTCGGTATGTTGCTACCGCGTTCTTCAGTCCGAATGGCATCACCGTGTAGCAATATACTCCGATCGGCGTTCCGAATGCCGTAAGTTTTTCATCTTCTCGGAGCCATTTTTATCCGGTTGTATCTTCAAGATCCATCCATGAATGAGAATATTTCATGTGTCGAAGCAATGTCGATCATTAGTTCTGGGATCGGCAGAGGGAATTCATCCTTTGGACATGCCTTGTTTAAATCTCTGAAATCCACACAAATTCTGATCTGACCATTCTTCTTCCTAACTGGTACCACATTGGCTAACCAAGTCGGGTATTGTTCTTTGCGGACAAATTTAGCGTCTATTAGTTTTTTAACTTCAGCTATGACTTGTTGTTCAATTTCTAGACGCATTCTTCTCGGGACCTCGTCCGACCGGGATAGAAGCAGGATCCACTCCTAGCTTATGGATTGCGACCTCTAGAGCTAATCCCGGCATCTCATCGTAGTTCCAAGCAAAACAGCTCTTTAAATTCCCTTAATAACTCGATTATTTCTTCTGAGTCTTCTTTATCGAGTAAGGAGCTAACAAAAGTAGGTCTAGGCTCTTCGCTAGTACCTAAGTTAACTTCCATTAACTCATCTATCGTAGATTTAATCTCTTCTTCGAATTCTAGTGGAGCGTCTCCAATTTGTAAATCTTCAAATTCTTCCGTAGTTTCCATGCAGCTTTCATTAGACTCGCAAGTGACAACCAAGCAAAATTCAAGCATCGTCAACCGATCCTACTGTGCCGAATCCGAGGCCATGCTTTGAATTGGGTGGACGACCGGAGTTATTCCATAATTTTTCAAAATGTTGCGATTGGCCTTTTGTCCATTGTCGAGGTAAGAAACCACGCTTAATTAAATTTTGAACACAGGGAGAGTACCACTCAAAAGGTAATTCCATTAATTCTGATGAAGTGACATCTTCAAATTGTACATTATTTTCGCTTTGGAGGAAGGAGCACCACGGTAGAATTTGATCGGCTTCGCACCGCCGCTACGTACCTCTTCGACCACCATACCCTCGACCTTATTAGAATGGATCGGGTTAGGGTCATAAGTATGTACATAGTGGTTAATCTTCTCGTACATCGATTTGTATTCTTCGTTCTTCTCATCTTCAAGAGGGATCCTGAATTGCGGCTTCTTCCGACTTATTGTCGCTGCTTCTTGTTTGATTTATTTTTCTTCTTCAGAACTATCTTCCCAATCAACATTGATGGTTGGTTTCCTCTGTCCAACTGTCCTAACGTCTCTGTCACATCCTCGTCCCCGCCTCGACCTCGGATGCGAGTCGTGGAGAAACCTTCACCATCTTGTCGTAAGGGAGTGGTGAGTGATCGTTGGACTAGAACTCCGTGTTCTTCGTTGTCCCGAACTTTCTTTGCTTCATTTGTTATGGTATCTCCGGAGAAGATTGTTTTCTTCGGAGGTGCATAATAAGCCGCATCTTCATGAATTCCAATTTCATGTACGGAGAATGGTCGTAAGTCACCTTTGATGCACTCGTTCACCTCCATCGTAGTATTTGATGCGATGATGTAGAGATGATGGTACCATCCCGTTTTCATGTATCCATGGTCGGCCCAAGAGAGCGTTGAACGACGTTTCGAATCAATTATGTGAAATTTTGCGGTTGTCTTTGCTAAGTCACCGGTCTTCATTAGTAGTGTTATCGATCCGAGGGCTCTTTCTCCTTTCCGGTCGAATCCTCTTAATAACATTTTGTCGGCTTCGATCTCGCGAGCATCAATTTCCAAATATGCTAGTGTTCGAAGACTCATTATATTAATTGATGCTCCCGGATCCACCAATACTCTAGAGAGTGTAAACTTCCCAATTAGTAACCGAAATGTACAACTGGTCGGTCGTGATCCGTCGTCCCAAGTAACAGGTCATTGTCCTTGAAGGTAACACCTCGCTCGTTCCTTTAACGAGCACACCTCATCTAAGGAATCTCCGACCATTCGAGCCAAGCAAATTTCTCGGATCAAGTAAGGCCTCGATCGAGCTTCTCTCATCTCTTTTGATAAGATGAGAGCGTCGTAGATGCTCGCTCGGCCGGTAGTTTCCTAAGATGGGCTAGCACGTTGTAGTCCACTTTATTTCCATGTATCTCGATTTCTTCTCGAACGGGTATTTCTTCCGCCGGGTCGAGTCTTCTGAACAACCACCGCTTTCCTTTGTCCTTCGGACCCATTCTCGGAGGTAAAACTCTTCCACTTCTTAAGTTAACCTCTCGTAATTTCTTCCGAATCTAGTATCGAGTTTGCCGGTGTTTCCTCCCGAATCGGAATGACAGGTTCTTCCGGATTAGCTTCGTAGTCGAAGGCTCTAACTCTATTGTGACTGGAGTTCCTCGAAACTCGCAAATAGATCCATTGCTCATTGAACTCTCATAGCCTCCTTGATGGATGTCTTCTTCGTCATTGTGATCGTCGAGATTGTGTATGATTTGAGAATTGTCATTAGTATCGAAATCGATGTCCGGATTGTCGCTAGTTACGTAATCGTTAGAAACAGTCAAAATGTAGCCAACGCCATAACCCTTATCATTATAAGATCCCACCGGAGTGAGCAGATAATCATACAGAGTCGTGGGTTCGAGGGATTTCTCCCCGAATCCGAAACAACTAACCTAGGATAAGCAGCCCCTAGCCTAGCCTTAGAAGCCTCGGTCTTCTCTTCTTCATAAATTTTCTTCTTCTCTTCGACCGTCTCTTGTTGAGGTGGTTCTTCTATTGCAAGTGATAGTGGGGACTTGATAGGTTTCGTACTTTGAATTGAGGCTCGCACCGAAGCGGCTCGGATGTGATCCAAAATCTTTTCGAAGACCTCGTCCAAGCGGTAGTCCACCCATCATCGGCCGCATAGGGATCTATTGGAACAATGAGATCGGCCGAGACAACATCGACGGAACCTCCTTCTCGGGGTTCCTTCATGTACTCCTTCGGGATTGTTATATTCCCTTTCCGAAGATCGTCGTCGAGCCAACTTTCGAAGGTAATACAATCTTCTATCTTGTGCCCAAGCATCCGGTGGTAGGGGCGAAGTTGGGATCACCTTTCTTGTCGACTTCTTCCGGTCTCTTAGGCTCGGCAACTGGAAATCCGGAGTCTTCATCGATCGCGGAACATTTTCGGCATCGCCTCATTCTTAAACGGATACTCCTCGCTCGAAGCTCCCTTAATGTACGCTGCGGACGAGGCGGTTGTTCATACCGTCGAGATGACCGATAGCCGGGTCGAGGTCGTCGATAATTCGTCGAGGTTGTTGCGGCCGTTCGGACGATATTTGTATCGGCTGCTTGCCTTTGTCGATCGCCGCAACGATCCCGAACTTCTTTTCAAAAGTTTTCACGGGCTTCGGCTTGTCCGTCTTGTCGGCGAAACTTAATTGCTTCGCCTCCCTCGCAAGCTTCCGGCCTTACTTAACAACTTCTCAAAAGTCTTAATAGTAAATCCCTCGAGGAGAAGTGCTATCGGGTCGTGAATGCTCTTAAGTAAGATGCCGATCGCATGTTGTTCTTGTAGTTGTGGTTCACACTTCATACTTAGGTTCCTCCATCGAAGTATGTAATCCACCAAAGTTTCGTTCGGCTTCGTTTCTCCACCACCAAATCACCTATAGTGATGTGGTGCCGAACTCCGCAAATCGCTCGATGAAGAGGTTTTCTAGTTCCGAGAATGTCTTCACCGAACCATTCGGTACTCCCGCATACCAATCAAAGGCGATCCCTGAGAGGCTGCTGACAAATTGTCGGAAGAGTAATGCATCACTTCCGCCGGCATTGCAACAACTGGTGCGAAAGTGTGCAACATGCTGTCGGGGATTCCCGGTTCCATCAAAGGTCTTGAACAGAGGTGGTACGAAGCCTTTCGGTATCGGACAGCATCGACCTCTTCGTGTAAGGTCTACCCGTCCGAATGGATGTCCCGCTCTTCGACCGTGTTAAGGCTTCTCGCACTCCGCCGTTCCACCAAGCTCTTGATATCCTTTTCCGGAATCATGCTTTCGTGTCGCATCCTTCTTTAATCGATCATCCCCGTTGACGGACGTAATCTCCTTTCCTCCGTCTACAATGTGAATGACCTCTCGGGGTGTCTCTCTTCGGGGTCGCACTCGACTCCGGAGAGCGGCTAGGGCTACGACCATCTCTTCCATCCTCTTTGCCATTCGGGCGATCGTATCATCTTTCTCTTGAAGCCGCCTCCTCATTACTTCCGCTCCTCTCTTTCGCGGCCGCAGGAGCACCTCGCGAAGCCGACGAAGCTCGCATTTCGACCATGTTGATTTCTCGCATACTCATCATCCATGAATTCCGACGAATCAATCTCATCTCCGAATTTCTCTTCTCTTTCCTTTCGCTAATCGTCGAATATCGCACTCAACTTTTCCATACGCATCCTCTAGCGGTCCTTTCCGTGCATCCTCGCAGCTTGTCGTGTGATACCGTCGGGTTCCTTTCTCACGAGTCCCCTTTATCGCAAGAAGCACTTTCTTCGCATTCAAGTCTCCTAACGAGACTTTCCTTCTCGAGTCGTTGTTTCAATCTTAATTGCCCGTAAGTGGGACGCCATACCATCCTTCTAGCAGCAGAAGGTCTCAGTGACCGTATGGTCTGTCAGCCAAATGCTGGAAGGTGGTATCCTCCCTAATCTGCAACCCTGAAACAACGACAGGCGGACTAGCCTTTGTTGACCTCATTTTTGATGAGGTCTTCTCTTCTTCTTTTTAGTGCTTAGGATCTAGCCTTAGGCTTTTCCTTTGACTATCTTAAAGGACTAGAATCGGGACCCACCTTTTAGAAACTCAAACCACTTCTAAACTCCCTTCAAACTCCACAAACTCGACTATAGACCCCTAATCACCTGGAGGGTTGAAATCAAATGTGGAAGTTTAAAGGATGAGTTCCTATAGGACTCTTTGGCCTTAGGACTGCCCTGGGTGGCCTGGTCTGGTGAAGGGGCTGACTTACACACACACTACACTTACACACTACACTTATACACTACACCTACACACTACACTTCCACACACCTCCTAAAACCACACCCATACCCAACTTGACCTCCTGACTCATGTAGGTGATTCACATGGATGGTCCTTAACCCCTAAGCCCTTGGCTAAGAGGGTTAGGAACAACATAAGTAATGCCTCAAATGAGTCCCTTCATGGCTCATATGGGCTTGATATGGCTTCATGGCTCAACCAAAATGATTTCATTCCACTTACATTCACCCAATCTTCAATTTTCCAAACTTTCAATTTTTGACCCCCGGGACCCTACACCCGCCTAACCTACCCAAAACCCTTGAAACTACCCAAAATTCTCAAAAATTTCCAAATCACCCAAAATTCTACAAAATCATTCCTAAACATTTCTCTCCACTCAAATTGATCATCCATACCCAAAAATACCAAAAATTCTAAAAATACCTCCCAATACCCTCCAAATACCCAAAATACCCCTCTTGGCCAAAAAATCCAAAAATTCAGAAAATTCCCAGAAAATTCCAAAAAATCTCAAATATTCCCAATTTCATTTTGTCCAACTACACCATGGGCCAATTTTGTCAATTTACCCTACTTTTGTCAAAACCCCCAATTTGACCCATTTTAACCCTAAGTGAACCCAATGTCAAACCAAACCTGCCCAATTGACCCAAATTCTGGTCCAATTCAGTTCTAAACTTCAATTAAACATTCCCAATACCAATCTAGACCAAATCTAAGTTCAATTTGATTGACATTTGGATCCAATTTTACTTTTGGCCTTAAAGCCCAATTTGGACCCATGACCCAAACTTAACCCAAATTCACCCAATTCAACTCCAATTAACTCCAAATCTTTTCTAAATCTTCCTTAACATTCCCACAAACAAAACACTAACATGATTTGCCCAAAATTTAGACCCAAACCCCACTCAAATTCAACCCAAAGCTAAAAGGCCCATTTTCGACCTAAACCCAAACCTAACCCAAATGAGCCCAAACCCCAAAATCAAAGCCCAACCAAAGTCAAAACCTCTTTGAAACACTCCCATAAATATTTCTCAACATTAATTTTACATCAATTTCAACCCTAGCCCAACATTAGCCCAAGTTAGCCCAATTTGACCTACATAGGCCCACTTACCAAATAAATCCAAATTCAAACCAATTCAACCCCAAATCACACCAAATTGACTCCAAGCTCTTCATAGAACATCCCTAAACCAATTATAACACTTATTTGACAAGGTCCTTCACAAAATCT
Organism: Papilionanthe hookeriana x Papilionanthe teres; assembly: GCA_022702705.1. Classification (NCBI taxonomy): domain Eukaryota; kingdom Viridiplantae; phylum Streptophyta; class Magnoliopsida; order Asparagales; family Orchidaceae; genus Papilionanthe; species Papilionanthe hookeriana x Papilionanthe teres. The sequence goes on from CM040423.1 coordinate 25,963,798, forward strand.
TCACCCAAATGCCCATCCTAAAATCAAAAAGCCCATTCCCCTTAAACTTTCCTAAAAAGCCCACTTCCTTCAAATTCAAAAGCCCAAATTCATCTAAAGCCCACATGGCATTTCCCCTCATCATCCATTTAATCAAAATTGCCCCTAAGTTTCAAAGTCATCAATTAAACAATTCCAAATCAAGCCCCATACAAATTCCCATCAAAATATCAAAATTTTCTTAAATCCCTTTTATGAAATCGACCCAAGCTTTTCCCAAGCCAAATGGAGCCAAGGATGAGCCATTCACAAGCCATATGGAGCCATGAAAGTTTGGCATGTGACCATGCCATTAATGGTAAAAGGAGGGGCTCCTTTCCTAATCTTTCATTAAGGTTTTTTTACCTTATCCATGACACACTCTAAACCATGTTTAGCCACCTCATCATGGATAGAGACCACACCATTCTCTCTTGGCTGACCCAACTGATCCTCTCAGCCCAAAATCGAGCCATGGGGAGGTGCACCCAACCCAAACTAATGGGTCGACCAAATTGAAGCCAAATGACCCCTTCTCCATTCCATTGTAATTCAAAGCCTTTACACATGTCAAACTCCACCGACTTCACCAACTTCAAGCCCCGGACTCCCCGACCCCGAAGGTGACCCATGCCCGCCGGCCAGCCTCCCGGATCGCCGGAAAGCACCATGGCCGAGACCTCGGGAGGAGCCAAACTTTGGAATTCCACCTTCGTCGAGCCGCCCCATGCCCAATGGCCACCATGGCCGTTCTTCCCATGACCGCAGCAGCTCGATCCCAACCTCGGCCATCCCCGGAGGCTCTCCAGCCCACCTCTATTTAAACCCGACCCCCTCACGGCCATGAGAAGAGAGTTGCACAAACCTTGCCGAAACTCCGCCAAAATTGTTTCAAACCCTTCTCCACCCTTAGAGCAGCTTGATCCCGCAGTCAATTTGCCCTAATCCCCACCGACAAAACCCAATTTCTCAACCGAAATTCCACCCAAAACCAGGACACTTCTCCACAAGTGAGTCAATCCCCAAATCGATTGGTTCTACACCTTCACTGCACCAAGGAAGGTGTCCACCAAGCAAAAGCCCCATCTCCAGAGCTTCCTAGTTGCTCCAGCCTCCATGCTTTGTGATCGGCCGTGGTCGAAATCCAACCTGGACAATTCACTCGGACCAGGAGACTTCATCCGGAGCTTGCTAGGATCCAATCGAAGGTGCAACAACTCTCGCATCGAAGCCACACTTCTCCGAGCAAAGGTATGAGCTAATTCTTCATCCCGAGCTTCGGAGATTCTCCATTTCAAATGCTTTAATTTCAATGCATGATAACCGTATAGATGTGTTCGTCTCTTCAAGACGAATCCATAGAGCATAAGAACATGAAAATCCATTGAGTATCGAGCGAGATATTGTGGATTTAGTGTGGACGGCTCTCGGGCGAGGACACTTGGGACGATGAACGGATGCCGTCCATTTAATACACGCGCGGACGGACGGCCGGGATCGCGTCGGATCGGAAGACGGAACGATACGCGCGGGCCCCGGGAGCGCCGAGTCGATGGCGGCGTCGAACGGGAGCGCGCCACGCGGCGCTTCGGAGCCGCCAAGGTCGACGCGGCGCCGCGTGGATAAATAGAAAATTAGGGATTTTTCTCGATTTATTTAATTCCCTAAACTTCAAAAATTCATAACTTTGTATAGGAAAATCATAAAAATAAAATAAAAATACCCTCTCGCTCGAGTGAACGTAGGAGAATAATGTGGAAAATAAATTATTTAATTTCATCAAGTATTTTATTTTTAATAATTTATTTACTCTCTGCATATTTTTAATTCTCCATGCATGTATACAATTCACCATGGCATGAGACCATAGGGCTTTTAAGCCTCCGAATTTGGGAACATTCCCCGAATTTTCCAAAGTTAAAGGTCATCCCTATGAAGAGTTATTGATTTTTCAAATTCATGTTACTGTTTTGAGTATTTTAATTCCAATAAATAGCATGTTGTGAAATAAATTCTAGGAAAATTTGATGATGTTCCCTATGACCAGAGAACCCTAGGAAAAATAGGTTTTGAGTTAGTTCATTTAAAACAACCCTAATTGGCTTAAACACTCAAAATAGGTCTCTAATTAATTAGAGCTAACCATACATTAAATTGACTTCAAATATATTCTCCATTGACCTTTAGGATCAGAAGAACCTACCATAAAAATTTGAGGTCAATTGGACTTGGTTAGCCCCACTAATTGGGTTGATTAAGCCACTTAGTCATTTTAAACTTTAAAAATTCATAACTTTCAAAATACCTTTCAAAAATTCACCAAATTGGTTTTGGAGCCTCTCTGATATTAGGGGAATCTAAGAAAATTAGAATTTCAATTTTCTAAAAAAGTTGATTTTTAATATTATTTTAATATTTTTTAATAATTAAAAAATAATAAAAATCACAAAAATAATAAAATTCACCAAAATGTCACATTTTGAATTTTAATCACTTAGGAACAAACCCCATATTTTTATTAGGTCTATTTAGTGAGATATTGAATTTTAAAGCTCTAGGGTAATTTTAAAATTAAAAAAATGTATTTTCTAGCATTTTCACTAAAATAATTATAATAAATCATAGAAAAATCAGAAAATTGTAAAATTTGCTTCTCTGATTTCCTTGGTATCAGAGAGATTTTTGAAAAATATAAAATTCATTTTTCAACATTTATTTTATTTTTAAATTAATTAACACTCCAAAACTTAAAATAATTATAATAAAAATAATATAATTCAAAAAATCATCAAAATTGGTCCAAGTGGTCCTCTGGTCATTAGGAATGTCTCCTAATTTTCTTAAGGACAGAAACTTTCCCTTGGTCATGTTATTAAATTTTCCTTGAAAATCTCTATTTTCTACCAAAAATAATTATATAAATAAATTAAATACAGAAAAATCACATTTTCTCCTCTCATGTCTTTATTGACATATGAGTGAAGTCACATGAAAATTTCAAGTTCATTTGAGTTCAATTTAGTGAGTTATGAAATTATTAAGATTAAAGGGTAAAAATGGTAATTAAAAATCTTAATCCTTAATTAAAACTTTAGGTTTAATAAAAATTAACAAGTAAAATCTTTGATCCTAATTTGATTTGGATGATTGAAATTTAAATAATTAAAAGGTAGAAACCCATTAAGCAATTTAAAATAATTAAACTTTAATTAAATAATTGATTAAATTTGGAAGAATAATAAAATTGGAATTATTAAAATAGGGATATTATTAGGAAGAGATTTGTTCTTTAATTTAAAAATCCCTAAATTAATTATTTCATTAATATTTAGTTCTTAATTAAAATGATAACTCAAATTCAAAACATTAAAAGACTTAATCATTAAACTAAAATTAAATTATTAAACTCTTTTAAAAATTTCAATTAAAATTAAAAAATAAAATTAAATTAAAAATTAAATTAAATTAAGTAAATTAAATTGGATTAAGTTAAATTAAATTAAATTAAAATTAAAAGTTGAATTAAATTAAAGATTAAATTAAATTAAATTAAATAAACAAATCAAATTAAATTGAATGAATAAATTAAATTAAATTAAATTAAATAAATAAAACCAAATTAAATTAAGTTAAACCAAATTAAAAATTAAATTAAATTAAATCAAATTAAATTAAAACTAAATCAAATCAAATTAATTTAATGTAACATCAAATCAAACTAAATTGAGTTAAATTGAATTAAATTAAATTAAAACTCAATTAAATTAAATTAAATTAAATTAAGTTGAATTAAATATAACATCACCAAAGACATAAAGAATTCAAAATAAATCTAAAATAATTTGAACACTATTCCAAATTTAAACCCATTAATGGAAATTAAACTAAATCACAAATCATTTGAACACCAATTTACTCTCAAAAGCTTTAGTTATCATAACTCCTAAACAAAACATTAAATGAAATGTTACTTCATTTATAGGATATTCAAATGTCCTAGTTCACCGAGCAAGATAATAAAACTTGAATCCCTGGACGATTAATTCATTTATATAATTAAACCCATTTCGACTTAAAACAATCCTAGAAATATTGAAAAGATGTTTAAGATTATTCTTAAGCACTTCCTCAATATGATAGGACATTTATAAGAACAATTGGACTTAATTGTTCTTCGATGAAGAAAATCGTCCTCAAACCAAAATACAAAGACCTAGACGCCATAGGAAATGACTAGCTATAGGATTAAGAATTTGGTAGAAAACCATAACCCTTCCCTTAGCTTTACCTAGGAACTTGTTTAAGTATTCTAATCGTGTTTTAAGTGCAGCTTGGGATGACGGGAAGACCCTCCAGTGTACGCTTTTATTTTATTGCAATTTACTTTCCCGCAATTTACTTTCTGCAATTTATTTAATCGCATCGCACTTACTTTTTCTTGCATGATAAACAATCAGTTGCATGAAAACCCACACCTTTAGGATAGTCCCTAAAACTCGAAACCAAAACTAAGTTAAAAGTCATGCAGAGATAAAATTCACCGCCACAACATTTCAAAATATAAAACAACTCAAAATTTAATCACAAACGTAACACAAAACTACAATTACAATTAAATTAAAACGTCTCGTTGGATGATCGGGAATACCTCGGATGATGTAACCTACGTGTTGCTAACGGGATTTCCCACGGCCTAAATGAAAGTGTGGAACTCATTCAGCTGAGTTTAGCAAATTCATCCGGACTAAGTGAATCCGATAAAAATAATGATGCCGGAAGGATGGAACCGTGGATCTTAACCGGTGTCGTTATAATCAACTTTAAGATTTGTTTTAATTAAAACACAAAAAAAACACTTGGAAATTAAGACTTCTCTAAACCAAAACACTTTTCTCATCCCCTGATTTATGACTTCTAAAACTAAACCTCTGCAACAACAAGGAGCTCGGAGCATGGTGGGCAGCACGGCTATCGTCGTCAGCAAAACTTGAATCTACATCAGCAAAACTTTCCTAGAATTAAATAACAAAGCCATAGGACTTCGGGTAGTTTGCCTAGTGCAACATAAATCCTCAACTCTTCGTTAGAGCACTTGCATTGCAAATTAAGCCCTAACCGGTCTTAGGATTCCGAGGTAGTCGTCCGGTACGACAATAAACCCTCACATCTTCGAGGCTATTTGTTTGATTTTATCATACAAATATAAGCCCTAATTAACTAAAATTGGCAAGATCAAAACATTTAAATAAACAATAGGACTTTCCTAAATCCAAGCCAAACAATAGGATAGTCGGGAGATTACCGAAGTTCGCTTCGAATCTGTAATTTCTCCTACTTTTCTTCCTTTGAATTCTCAAAATAAAATGTTCCAAATTTGATCCATTCCCTATCGAAATTCCAAAATTCAATCCCTCGAAAACTTAAACTTTGAAATTCTTGAGAGCAGAATTATCGATTATTATCGAGAGTTTTCTTAGGTGATTCTCGTCACTTAAGATGTAATTAACTATAAGGGCTTGCCCTTATAGGAATTTTAAAGAACACAGGTAATATAAACCCCGTTTAATGCTTTCATATTAAGCAGTGGAATTTGTCGGCTTATAAAATTGGTTCGCAGACCAAACGGATGTCACAAATCTTCTAGTTTATTTAATCGAGCCCCATCATCAAGCAGTGTGTCTATTCTTCGGGATAGATACACGATTAGTGGTGCGGTGCTCGTTTGTATAAAATATTTGGGATGTGAGATCGGTTTGATTTCATATCTTAAAATGTTCAAATTTAAAAATTATTTTTAAAATCAAATACTACCTTTTCAAATTATTTATTAAATTAAAAATTCGCCGACAACTTCTGTTAGGCGACCCCTTTTCAAAATAAAACACACAACCCGAAAATAAGCCGTACAGCCTTCATCCTTTTATTTGGCTTTTCTGTAACGATGGCAGGTTCTACTCGCGGCCCAAGACGGGATTTGACTGGCACCCGCCCTATCCTTCTCAGAATTTCTGATACGGGGCACTTTTCCTTCTTTGCTAACTTCTCAATCACAGTCTGTAGTTGGGCAAATGGTGTGATCCTAGCCATTTTCTCTCTGTTGTCGCTATAGTATGCTGGTCGAGGTAATGTAGAAACAATTCTGCGGACATTTTCCTCGTCAACTGCGGCGGAAAGGGGATGGAATCTACTTCCTTCCAAAAGGGGTGTATCTTCAGGAAATGGTATGTATTCAGGTAGTGGTGTGTACTCAGGGATTTCTTCTAAGAAAGCGACTTCAGCAGCTCTGGCCTTCCTGGCAATCTTCCTACTTCTGTTCCTTCTTTGGGTCCGTGTTAGTGATGGAATTCTCGAGCTGGACCCGATTTCAAAAACGAAGGTCTCACAGTGTAGTCCGTACCCTCCACGGTAACAGGTTCACCATAGTTCTGGATTTCCTTCCCCTTTAATTTGGCAGAGGCCGGGGTAGGTGCAGAGACAACTAGACCGATGGGGGTAGCAACAACAGTCCTTCTATGGACAGCAGTACTCCTCTCGACTGGAATCTTTGCAGGGGAGGAAACTCTCGAGTCGACCTAAGGTCGAACTCGATCGGCGGCTTCTCGCTCGGATACTTTGTTTGTCGGCGTGAAAAGGGTAACGTCGGTGATCTTGACATTTGTGTTCTCGAATCCTCGTCCAAACTCGGATGATCCCATTATCGGGCAGCTCATCCTTGTAAACAACGAAGTCCAGACCATTGGTGAAGGAGAAAATCAGCTTTGGGGCTTCCATTTCGCGGGGTAGATTCCGATTGTCGTCCCAAGCTATGCTTCTTCTCATCGAGACGAAAAGAAAGGAATCGAAAAGAGTCCGAACACATTCTTGTTCATGTATTTATAAGGAGTTATTTGTTAAAAGAGTCATTCATTAGAGGGTTTGTTTATTTAGAACGAAATGTTCAAAGGTGTAGAGAAGGTAATGAATCCGATTCAGAGTTGGAAAGGAAAAGAAAGTCTTATGCAAGACTTCTCGATTCGAAGGATCACTCCTAAACTAACATCTATTGGGGGACCACCCCACCTCAGAAATGAGGTAAAAGGATCTCGGAACCTCTCTCGTTTAGGGGTGTCTAAACAAATGGCTCCTAAATCCGAGAGAATGTCGGCTATACTCGTTCAAGGTATAAATGAACATAGTATTCCAACGAAAGAAGGGTAGCTTGATCCATAAGGGACATGGATACACTACCGATTTTTTGAAAGCGTAATTATCCGATTAAAATGGAGAGAGGAATCATCCCGTCGGAGTCGCCGAAGTATGTCGGCATATTTTTAGGTTATGTTGTATTTTTGAAAAGGGGTCGCCTAACGTAAATTGTCGGCGAATTTTTTAATTTAATTTAAATAAATAATTTGAAAAGTAGTATTTGATTTTGAAAATAATATTAAATTTGAAGATTTTAAGATATGAAATCAAACCGACCTCACATCCCAAATAGTTTATATAAACGAGCACCGTACCACAAACCGTGTATCTATCCCGAAGAATAGGCACACTGCTTGATGGTGGGGCTCGATTAAATAAACTAGCAAATTTGTGACATCCGTTTGGTCTGCGAACCAATTTTATAAGCCGACAAATTCCCCTGTTTAATATGAAAGCATTAAACAGGGTTTATATTACCTGGGTTCTTTAAAATTCCCTATAAGGGCAAGCCCCTATAGTTAATTACATCTTAAGTGACGGGAATCACCTAAGAAAACTCTCGATAATAATCAGTAGTTCTGCTCTCAAGAATCTCAAAGTTTAAGTTTTCAAGGGATTGAATTTTGGAATTTCAATAGGGAATAGATCAAATTTGGAACATTTTGTTTTGGGAATTCAAAGGAAGAAAGGTAGGAGAAATTACAGATTCGAAGCGAACTTCGGTAATTTCCCAACTATCCTATTGTTTGGCTTGAATTTACGAAAGTCCTAATGTTTATTTAATGTTTTGATCTTGCCAATCTTAATTAATTAGGGCTTATGTTCGTACGATAAAATCATACAAATAGCTCTCGAAGATATGAGGGTTTATGTCGTATCGGACGACCACCTCGGAGTCCTAAGACCGGTTAGGGCTTAATTTACATGACATGATCATGCAAATGCCTAACAAAAGGTCGAGGATTTATGTTGCACTAGGAAAACTACCTCGAAATCCTATGGCTTTGTTGTTTAATTCTAAGAAAGTTTTGTCGAAGTAGACTCGAGTTTTGCTGATGACGATGGCCGTGCTGCCCACCATGCTCCGAGCTCCTTGTTGTTGCAGAGGTTTAGTTATAGAAGTCATAAATCAGGAGATGAGAGAAGTGTTTTGGTTTAGAGAGATTTCTTAATTTCTAAGTGTTTTTTTATGTTTTAATTAAAACCAATCTTAAAGTTGATTATAATAACACCGGTTAAGATCCCACGGTTCCATCCTTCCGGCATCGTTATTTTTATCGGATTCACTTAGTCCAGATGAATTCGCTAAACTCAACTGAATGAGTTCCACACTTTCATTTAGACCGTGGGAAATCCCGTTAGCAACACGTAGGTTACATCATCCGAGGTATTCCCGATCATCCAACAAGACGTTTTATTTTAGTTGTAATTGTAATTTTGTGTTCTGTTTGTGATTAAATTTTGAGTTATTTTATATTTTGAAATGTTGTGACGGTGAATTTTATCTTGCAATGACTTTTAATTTAGTTTTAGCTTCAGTTTTAGGTGACTATCCTAAACATGTGGGTTTTCATGCAATAGTTGTTTATCATGCAAGAAAAGTAAGTGCGATGCGATTAAATAAATTGCAATAAGGTAAATTGCAAGAAAGTAAAAGTGTACCTGGAGGGTCTTCCCGTCATCCCAGGTTGCACTTAAACACAATTAGAATATTTAAGCAAGCTCCTAGGTAAAGCTAAGGGAAAGGTTATGGTTTTCTACCAAATTCCTAATCCTATAGCTAGTCATCTCCTATGACGTCTAGGTTCTTGTGTTTTGGTTTGAGGACGATTTTCTTCATCAAAGAACAATTAAGTTCAATTGTTCTTATAAGTATCCTATCATATTGAGGAAGTGCTTAAGAAGAATCTTAAACATCTTTTCAATACTGCTAGGATTGTTTTAATTCCAAATGAATTTAATTATACAAATGAATTAATCGTCCGAGAATTCAAGTTTTGTTGTTATCTTCGCTCAGCTGAACTAGGACATTCGAATATCCTATAGATGAAGTAACATTTCATTTAACGTTCTATTTAGGAATTATGACAACCAAAGCTTTCAAGGGCAAATCGGTGTTCAAATGGTTTGTAATTTAATTTAATCTCGCTTAACGGGTTTAAATTTGGAATAGTGTTCAAGTTGCTTTATTTTGAATTTCTTTATGTCTTAGGTGATGTTATTTTTAATTCAATTTAATTTAACTTTAATTTAATCTAATTTGGTTTAGTTTTAATTTTAATTTAATTTAATTTAATTTAATTTAACTTGATTTGATATGATTTAATTTAATTTAATTTAGTTTAATTTGTTTAATTTAATTTAATTTAATTTAATTTAATTTAATTTAGTTTGTTTAATTTAATTTAATTTAATTTAATTTAATTTAATTTGTTTAATTTAATTTAATTTAATTTGATTTAATTTAATATGTTTTAATTTAATTTAATTTAATTTAATTTAATTTTAATTTGTTTTAATTTAATTTTATTTAATTCAATTTAATTTAAATTTTAACTTAATTTTATTTTTAATTTTAATTTAATTGAAATTTTAAAAGAGTTTAATTTAAATAATTTAACTTTAATTTAATTTAATGATTAAGTCTTTTAACATTTTAAATCATAAATTTGAATTATCATTTTAATTAGGAATTAAATGTTATTGAGATGATTAATTTAGGGATTTTTAAATTAAAGAACAAATCTCTTCCTAATAATAATATCCCTTTTTTAATAATTCCAACTTTATTATTCTTCCAAATTTAATCAATTATTTAATTAAGGTTTATTTTAATTATTTTTAAATTATTTAATAGGTTTCTACCCTTTAATTTTTTAAATTTCAATCATCCAAATCAGATTAAGATCAAATATTTTACTTTTTAATTTTATTAAACCTAAAGTTTTAATTAAGGGTTAAAATTTTAATTACCACTTTGCCGTTCAAGCTTAATAATTTCATAACTCATTAAATTGAGCTTAAATGAACTTGAAATTTTTATGTGACTTCACTCATATTCCAAAAAAGACATGAGAGGAGAAAATGTGATTTTTCTGTATTTAATTTATTTATGTAATTATTTTTGGTGGAAAATAGAGATTTCCAAGGAAAATTTAATAATATGATGAAGGGAAAGTTTCTATCCTTAAGAAAATTATGGGACATTCCTAATGACCAGAGGACCACTTGGACCAATTTTGGTGATTTTTTGAATTATATTATTTTTATTATGATTATTTTAAGTTTTGGAGTATTAATTAATTTAAAAATAAAATAAAGGTTAAAAATGAATTTTATATTTTTCAAAAATCTCTCGATATCAAGGAAATCAGAGAATCAATTTTTTCAATTTTCTGATTTTTCTTTGATTTATTTGAATTATTTTAGTGGAAATGCCAAAAATATACATTTTTTTAATTTTAAAATTACCTTAGGGCTTTAAAATTTAATATCTCACCAAATAGACCTAAGAAAAATATGGGGTTTGCTCCTAAGTGATTAAAATTCAAAATGTGACATTTTGGTGAATTTTATTATTTTTGTGATTTTTATTATTTTTTAATTATTAAAATATTAAAATAATACAAAAAATCAACTTTTTTAGAAAATTAAAATTTTAATTTTCTTAAATTCCTCGGATATCAGAGAGGCTCCAAAACTAATTTGGTGAATTTTTTAAAAGCATTTTTAAAGTTATGAATTTTTAAAGTTCAAATTGACTAAATGCGCTTAATCAACCCATTTAAGTAGGTTAACCAAGTCTAATCGACTTCAAATTTTTATTGTGAGTTCCTCCGATCCTAAAGGTCAGTGGAGAATTGATTTCAAGTCAATTTGATGTATGGTTAACTCTAATTAATTAGGGACCTATTTTGGGTGTTTAAGCCAATTAGTGGTTATTTTAAATGAACTAGTTCAAAACCTATTTTTCCTAGTGGTCCTCCGGTCATAAGAAACATCACCAAATTTTCCTAGAATTTATTTCACAACATGCTAATTATTAGATTTAAAATACTCGTAACAAGAACATGAATTTGAAAAATCAATAACTTCTCATAGGGATGGCCTCTGACTTTGAAAAATTCAGGCAATGTTCCCAAATTCAGAGGCTTCAAAAGCCCTATGGTCTCATGCTATGGTGAATTTCCTATATGCATGGAGAATTAAAACAATGCAGAGGGTAAATAAATCATTAAAAATAAAATACTTAATGAAATTAAATAATTTCTTTTCCACATTATTCTCCTCTGTTCACTGAGCAAGAGGGTATTTTTATTTTATTTTTCTGATTTTTCTACACAAAGTTATGGATTTTTGAAGTTTAGGGAATTAAATAAAAAGAAAAAAAAACCTAATTTTCTATTTATCCACGCGGCGCCGCGTCAACCTCGGCAGCTCCGAAACGCCACGTGGCGCTCTCTAATTCGACGCCGCCATCCGACTCAGCACTCCAGGGGCCCGCTGTATCGTTCCGTCTCCTGATCCGGCGCGATCCTGGCCGTCCATCCGCGCGTGTATTAAATGAACGACATCCGTTCATCGTCCCCAAGCGTCCTCACCCGAGAGCCGTCCACACTAAAACCCTAAGAACTCACTCAATACTTAACAGATTTTTGTGTTCTTGTGCTCTATGGATTCGTCTTGAAGAGACGAACACATCTATACAGTGATCATGCATTGAAATTAAAGCATTTGAAATGAAGAATCTCCGAAGCTCGGGATGAAGAATTAGCTCATACCTTCGCTCGTAGAAGTGTGGCTTCAATCCGAGGGTCGTGTCACCTTCGATCGGATCCCGCAAGCTCCGGATGAAGTCTCCCGGTCCGGTGAATCGCCTAGCTATGAAAGTAACCACGACCGATCATAAAGCTTCGGAGGTCTGAGCAACCGGGTGGCCCGGAGATGGGGCTTTCAGTGGAAACTTCTCCTTTTAGTCCAATGAAGGTGTAGGACTAGTCAATTCGAGAATTGGCTCACTGCGGCAAAGTGTCCTAGTTTTGGGTGAAATTTCGACTGAGAAATCGGGTTCGTTGGTGGGGATTGAGGCAAATTGTCACCTGGGGATCAACCGCTCTAAGTATGGAGTAGGGTTTGGAAAAATTTTGCGTAGTTTCGGCAAGGTTCGTGCAACTCTCCTTCATCGCCGCGAGGGGGTCGGGCTTAAATAGAGGTGGCTCGAGAGCCTCACGTGGATGGCCAAGGGTCGGGATCAGCTGCTCCTGGGCATGGGAAGAACAGCCATGGTGGCCATCGGGCATGGGGCAGCTCAAGAAGGTGGAATTCCAAAGTTTGGCTCCTCCCAAGGTCTCGGCCATGGTGTTTTCCGGCGACCCGGTGGCCGGCCGGCCGTGCACCGGTCACCATCTTGTTCGTGTGGGTCGTGGCCGGGGTTTAGTGTAGCAATCGGCAAATGCCATGTGTAAAGGGCTTGGATTATAATGGAATGGGAGAGGGCTCATTTTGGCTCAAATTGGTCAACCCATCCCTTTTGGCTAGGTGCACCACCCAAGGCTTGGTTTAGGCTGAGGAGAAAGTGATTTGGCTCAGCATAATCAGTAGGGTCAAGTCACCATCCAAGCACAATTAGGCATAAGCATGGTTAAGGGGAATCATGGGAGTGGTTGATCACCTTTAGGAATTAAGGAAAGAGACTCCTCCTTGTGCCCAAAATGGCATGGTGACATGTAAAGAGGCTCTCATGGCTTCCATGTGGCTCATGCATGGCTTCATGACTCATCTTTGGCTTGGGAAAAGTTAAGTCAATTTCATGGAAATGGATTTAAGAAAATTTTGGTATTTTGATGGGAATTTGTATGGGGCTTAATTTGGAATGGCTTCATGATGAGTTTTTGAAACTTAGGGATTGATTTTAATTAAGGGTATGATGAGAAGAATTTGTCATATGGGCTTTGGATTGATTTCTGGCCCTTTGGATTTTGGTGGAGATGGGTTTTAGGAAGGTTTCATGTAAGTGGGCTTTTAAGTTTCAAAATGAATTCATGGATGGGAATTTTGTAAAAGATTGGGCCAAATAAATGTTGGGTTTGGTTTAGGAATATGTTATGAGTGATTTGAAATAAGTTTGGAGTGATTTGGGTTTGAATTGGGTTGGATTTGGGCTTCTTTGGTAAATGGGCCAATGTAGGTCAAAATGGGCTAACTTGGGCCAATGTTGGGCTAGGGTTGAAATTGATGTAAAATAAATATTGGGAAATGTTTATGGGAGTGTTTCAAAGAGGTTTTAGCTTTGGTTGGGTTTTGATTTTGAGGTTTGGGCTTATTTGGGTTAGGTTTGGGTTTAGGTCAAAATTGGGCTTTTTGGCTTTGGGTTGAATTTGAGTGTGGTTTGGGTTTAAATTTTGGGCAAATCATGTTAAGGTTTTGTTTGTAGGGATGTTAACGAAGGTTTGGAAAAGATTTGGGGTTAATTGGAGTTGAATTGGGTAAGTTTGGATTAGGTTTGGGTCATGGGTCCAAATTGGGCTTTAAGGCCAAAAGTGAAATTGGATCCAAATGTCAATCAAATTGGACTTGGATTTGGTCTATATTGGTGTTGGGATTGTTGAATTGAAGTTTAGAATTGAATTGGACCAGGATTTGGGTCAATTGGGTATGTTTGGTTTGACAATGGGTTTACTTAGGGTTAAAATGGGTCAAATTGGGGGTTTTGACAAAAGTAGGGTAAATTAACAAAATTGGCCTATGGTGTAGTTGAACAAAATGAAATTGGGAATATTTGGGATTTTCTTGAATTTTCTGGGAATTTTATGAATTTTTGGATTTTTGGGTCAAGAGGGGTATTTTGGGTATTTGGAGGGTATTGGGAGGTATTTTTGGAATTTTTGGTATTTTTGGCTATGAGTGATCAATTTGAGTGATGTGAAATGTTTGGGATTGATTTTGAGGAATTTTTGGGTGATTTGGAAATTTTGGAGGATTTCAAGGGTTTTGGTAGATGCAAGTGTGTGTAGGGTCCCTGGGTCAAAAATCGAAAATTTGGAAAATTGAAGATCGGGTGAATGTAAGTGGAATGAAATCATTTTGGTTGAGCCATGAAGCCATATCAAGCCCACATGAGCCATGAAGGGACTCATTTGAGGCATCCACTATGTTGTTCCTAACCCTCTTACCAAGGGCTTAGGGGTTAAGCGACCATCCATGTGAATCACCTTTATGAGTCGGAGGTCAAGTTAGGTATGGGTGTGCTTCTGGATGTGTGTGAAAGTGTAGTGTATAAATGTAGTGTATGTGTAAGTCAGCCCTCACTGCACCAGGCTACCTGTGGCAGGTCCTAAGGCCAAAGAGTCCTATAGGAACCCATCCTTTAAACTTCCACATTTGATTTCAACCCTCTAGGTGATTAGGGGTCTATAGTCAAGTTTGTGGAGTTTGCAGGGAGTTAAGAAGTGGTTTGAATTTCTAAGTGGTGGGTCTCAATTCTAATCCTCTAAGATAGTCAAAGGAAAAGCCTAAGGCTAGATCCTAAGTACTAAAAAGAAGAAGAGAAGACCTCATCAAAAATGAGGTCAACATATATATATATATATATATATATATATATATATATATATATATATATATATATATATATATATATTGGGAAAGAGCACTTTGGGCTCCCTACGTGTTAATCATTAAAAGATAGTACAAAAGGGTTGGGGAGGCAGATCCCCAACTAGAAAAACCAAAAATACAATACCCCTACGCACCCGTAGGGGTTCCGCCTCCCACATTACAACTCACCCAAAGAAAATACTTCAAAAAGATGTAGAAAACATAAAACAGATAATCGTCATGTCTGAAATTAAAACTAGCAAAAGGCAAAGTTATAAAGACCAAAAGAGAATGCAAAGTAAGCAATTCGCGAGGAAACATCAATCGGGCCGAGTCGAAAGCCCGTCGCGTCAAAATTGATTTGGTGTCCAAGAAGTTTTCTTTGAAATGACATTGTAAGGAAGAGCAGCTGGCGTGAATGCTGGAAAGCAATGAACTGGACACCATTGTAAAAGATGTTTGCATCCTCAGAGAATACATATTGAAAACCTGCATACAGATGCTCGAAACGAAGTGCATCCGTAATATTAAACCAAGTAAGATGATTGGCCAACAAAACAAAACAAAGCAAGGTGGAAGAAATGAAATTAAAACAGCTTTGTAAACTAAGCCAATAAACATAAATAACTGGAAAGATACACGGCCTCTTAATATCTGATGTAAGGTAGAGGTAGAGTATCACCATGTATAAGCAGGGAGAGAGGTTGAGGAGCTGTTGTACCAACCCAAGGTTTGTCCTTAAAGTGCTTAGATAACCAATCTGCAGGTTTATTACCTTCCCTGTGGATAAAAGAGACTTGGATCTGCAAGGAATTAACTCTAATAGTATGCCAAATTCTTCTAAAAAGATAAATTAAGTTCCATGGGATGTAACTATTGCTATTAAAGAGATTGATCATCAAAATAGAGTCGACTCCACTCGTAGATGTAGAAATTTAAATCTAATGGCAATTTTAAGTGCAAGAAAGAAAGCCCGGACTTCAGCAATAATCGGTGAGTCCGCAAAGAACAGTGAGTTAAAAAATATAAAGTATTTCCATCGTGATCTCTAAAAAGCCCCCAAAGACTCGAGGAGGAAGTGGTCCACGAACCGTCCACATTAACCTTAATCCAACCCCGAACAGGGGAGTCCAGATTTACAAGAACTGGTTTAATAGTAGACAGATTGGTGTGGCTTAAAAGTAATTTAGCACGATTAAAGTAAGCCATGATTTGAGAATAAATGGAGCCAGTAGAAGGATGATTATCAGTATGCTTCCAACTGTTCCTAGCATTCCAAATGAACCATAAAATGACCATAGGGAAACCCCTGAGCTGTTTCCCATTATTAGATATATCCTGCCACTTGTTTAAGTAATTGGATATAGTAGGGCATTGAGGCCATATAATTTTAAAAGTATTGCTCAAATTAACCCATATATCTCTAAGTATAGGCACAAGTAAAGAAAATATGAGAGTGAGTTTCTCAGCCTGCCTACGTAATGTGCAAATTGATGCTAATCTAAGCCCTTTAAGCTTTAGAATGTCATCTAGGGCAGTAAAGAAGAAAAAAACCTCCAGTTGAAGAAAGCCATAGAAGGAGAGAAGAGAGGTTTCCAGCAAATATTGCCCCAATTCCATTTAGTGTGGTGATTAAATGAGTCGTACAGATGCTTACTAACAGAAATACCTTTAGTTTTCTTCCAGATAGGTTTGTCTTTCTGGTTACATTGAATAGGAATTTGATTTATAGCCAAAGCAGCATCAGAACCAACAGTAGCCCTCAGTTTCCCCAAATCCCAAGTGCCATTGTACCAGTAATCAGAAACAGTGAGATGTGCATCTTCATCAGAGGAGGGGGGGGTAGAGATCTGGGGCAGACCCCAGTCATCATACCAGAACGAGATTTTACCTTCCCCCAACTCCCAAAGAATGTGATTTTTAGCTTGGTCCCTAGCGTTTACCATAGCTTTCCAAATCTTTGAGTCTCCAGCTTTGCTAATAATGAGGGTCAGAGTGAGTATGAGTACAATATTTGGAAAGCATGTAGTTAGCCCACATAGACTCCCCCACTCGAATTTTAACCAGAGTTTGCACATATTAACCTCCACAATATGAGAGAGGGCCCCGAACCCCAGCTCCCGGACTTTTTAAGCTTACTAAAGCTTTTTCCAGAACGCCAATGTTTCCTGGAGCCCCCACCTTCCCAAAGAAATTTGTTAAAAAGCTTTTCAAGATAATTAAGATAGCTCTTTTTAGCATTAAACACTTGGAGAGCATATAAAGGGATGTTATGTAAAACACTTTGTAAAAGTGTTAATCCGCCACCATTGGAAAGGAAGGTATTTTTCCAATCTTTAATTTTATGTTGTATCTTATCAATTATATCATCCATTTGAATCTGTTTGCATCTGCCTCTAATAAGATTGACCCCTAAATACTTCAGAGGTAAAGAGGCAATCTTAAAACCCGTGAAATGATTGGCCCAGTTCTTAATGGAAGGCTGTGTATGACTCGTTAAAAAGCAGTTGGCATTTATCTCTATTAAAAGAGAGCCCAGAAATATTCTCAAAAGAAAGAAGAATTTTCATAGTTTGTTTAATAGCAAGTTTAGAGGCATTGGAAAAAATTATAATATCATCAGCAAAGGCTAAATGTGAAATCTGAAAATGTGCTCTATTGTGATAATTCATGTGGGGGTGTTGAGTGTAAAAGTGATTCAGCATTCTAGAAAGGTAATCAAAGACAAGAATAAATATAATAGGGGATAAGGGGTCACCCTGCTTGATACCTCTGTTTGCACTGAAAAAAACATAAGAAGAACCATTAGTCATCACACTATAATGATTATTAGCTAACCATCTCATGATTATATTGCAGAATTTGTGCTCGAAACCTCTGGCAAGGATAACGTTACGGATAAACTCCCAATCGATGGTGTCAAAAGCTTTTTTTACATCAAGTTTGATAATGAGGTTACCTCCTCTGCATTTGGTGTCCAAATCCTCAAGAATTTCTTGAGCAAGAAGAATGTTATCCGTTATTTCTCTTCCTTTCGATGAAAGCAGATTGCCGCCGAGAGATAAGGGAGTTGAGGTGAGGTCAGTAGACAAGGCTACTATGATTTTACCGATTATTTTAGAGATAGTAGAGGTTAGTGAAATAGTCTAAAGTTGTTCCAAGTGAGACTTATCTTTTCCTTTGGGTATTAGCACTAGTGTTGCAGCAGAAGAAAGTATTTGCAAATATCATCTCCTCTGAAAAAGCTTTGGATTGCCAAAATGACCTCTGCTTTAATGATGTCCCAGCAGGTGATGTAAAAAGCTGATGTGAAACCATCAGGTCCCGTAGCTTTATTTGGATTAATATCATTCAGGGCTTGGAGAATTTCCCCTTCAGATGGTATATCAGAAAGTTGCAAAGAGGCCACCATATGCTTTTCAGATGCAAAAGGGTAGGATTGACAGTGGTGTACCCGCAAGTCACTAGAAAACAAGTGAGAAAAATAATGGGCTGCATTTAGGCCAATTGCCTCAGCATCATTGAGAATATCCCCTTCATCAGTTATGATTTTGATAATGGAATTAGAATTTATCATGTTTTTAATAGAAGCATGGAAATATTTTTGTATTTCTATCACCATTAATGAAATGGACATAATGGGCTTTTTGTTTTAAAAGGTCCTCTTCCAATGAAATGTCAGCAAGTAGCTTGAAGTGAGCTTGAGAGAGCTCGTGATAGCTATCCGAAGTGAGAATCTCTTGAGCTTCCAAAGCATTAACCAGATTAAGTAAGGATTGGACCTAGAATGGATATTGCCAAACACCTCATGGTTCCCTTTCCTCAGACCAGCAGCCACCTTTTTGTGAAGCTGCCAAAGGATGAACCAGGGAGACCCACAGTTAACCGGCTTCCATAAATCTTTAATCAGAGCTAAAAAGGTAGAGTGAGTTGTCCAGATGTTTAAGAATTTAAATCTAGAAATGCTAGGTTTCTTGTGAAAGGCTACTGTGAGAAGAAGAGGGTTGTGATCGGAGGATGCATGACTTAGATGTTGAACCCTAGCCGTGTGATAGTAGTTCGAGGAAATTTGTGTTACCAAAAAATCCGTCCAACCGCCGGAAAAGAAAACTACGTCTCCAAGTAACCGAGGACCAAGTGTAACCTAAATCAAACAAACCAAACTTCGAGAGATTTTGTCATTAAATTTTTGAATGAGAGCCAAATCGGGCAGGAACCTCCTTTTCTTTCGAGCAGGAGACATGATTGTGTTGAAATCTCCTCCAACACACCAATTGTCCCGAATGGTTGTTCCCATGATAACTAATTTGCTCCAAAGAAGGTATTTATCATGTAACGTAGAACTTGCATACACAAAAGTGATCCAACCAGTGAAGATATCTACAGTGTAGTGGACAAGAATGTATTGGTTATCATCTTCAATGATTTGCAACTGTATGTGTTTTTTCCAGAACACCCATTTCTTGTTATTACTATTACAGTAGTGGTGAAAATGTGGAAAAGCAGAGAAAATAATTTCCTTATGACTAGAAACCAAAGGTTCAAGAATTGAGAAAATATTCAGATGATGGATCCTAACTAGATGTTTCAGTCTCTTAAGGGAGGAAGGATCCGCCACTCCCCTAATATTCCAAACCAGTATATTAAACATGCTGTCTTTCACCCCTTCTAGTAGATCTAGTAGAAGGGGGCAAGAGTTCACCTTCAGATAAAGTGGAGTCAATTGTATCACCAATGGGATTCAGGATGTTAGCATATTTCTTGCTCTTCTTCCTAGTGGATTTTTGAATTTGCCATTCATTTTCCAAATCGGAAGTTGCCTCTTGGACAGGAAAGATCTCAGTTTCAGCATTATTAATCTCAGGGAGGTGTGGGTTTGTTCAAAAACTTCAATTCCTTCAGTATTGGGGTGTTTCAATAAAGGTTCATCAGCTGCAGAAGTATTGGGAATAGGGGCAACAGCCCCACCTGGTGTCAAGGGGTCAAAGGAAGAAGGGGGCCGTGGGTTGGGGGTGGTCGAAGTGGTTTGTGTTGCAATCACTGGGGTGGTTCATCAATGGGGTTGTGTAGTTAACAATTGTTTCAAGTGTGGGTAGCAGGAGTTTCATCACGGTTCCGAAGAGGTAATAATATTTGTAAGTTTTGATCATCATCCACAAGTAAGGGATAGCCCGTTTGAAGAGCCTTGTTGAGAGTGAGTATCCTTCTCACAAAGTCGAGTAGGATCAAGTGCGAAATAGGACTCGTAGCTGGGTTAGCCGCAAATGCTCGCAATACAGAGTGTGGGGGAGGCCTTTCAGGAAAGACCGGTACTTCAATAGTTGGGGAGCATAATTTGGCACCCGGTTAATAGGTGGATTTTCGACTGAAGGGGTTTAGTCAGCCTTGGGGGTTTAAGATGAGGGTGTAGTTTATAGCATATTGAAACAGAGTGACCAAACATGGAGCAATGAGAACAATATGGAGGGTGAGGCCCCATAATGACTTTTTTCCAATAACCTTTGTGGGAAGAACCTATCCAAACCTCATCGTGAGGTGGTCGTGTAATGTCTCGTTCTACCGTAAAACAGTATCCGCCGGTTTCACACGTTCATGAGTTGGATTATCAACACTTAACGGCCGTCCATAGCCTTTAGCTAAGGAGTAAAGGATTTCATGATCGAAGAGGTGATACTTATAATCGTGAATTTGATCCAGACCGGAATAATCGGGGATTCACTTTGGGGTCGAAATCGACACTCCATTCGAGGATTTTCATGTATCTATTATCGATTTTCAGCACCTTCCGAGCGAAAATGTTAGTATAATCAACATCATTAGATAAGTCAATGAGAATGTGTCTACCGTCTAGAGAACCAATTTTCCAGGTTCCAGTGAGTTTAAGCGAGTCGAAATCCTTACGAATTATATCCAGCTTCGGATGGCCGTAGAGAAATTTCTTAATCAGAGCAAAACGACAAGCGGAAGCCAAAATATTTGTCTCCTCCTCCGATAAGTAAAGGGCTGGTTTACCATTCTTTCAACCAAGCTTTTTTATGAAACTGTACTCACCACCACCATTTTCCCAAGCTTCATGAAAAGCCTGCGGAAAATAGCAGGAGTGCTTCTTATTACCCGAAAGAGAGCATCCATTTACCGCCTCGAAGATAGGATCTCTCCATCTTCCGACGATGGAAGAAAAGATCTCGCTAGAAGAGACGAAAACGCCATTCGCAATCGGGAGAGAAACCCTAGCCGCCGAGAGAGACGAAAACGCCATTATATATATATATATATATATATATATATATATATATATATATATATATATTAAACATTTTTAACTGCCTAGATTTATAACAAAAAATTAGGTTAGTTTATGTACTTTGCCTACTTATAAGGTCTAGGTTTATTTTAAGTTTAGTCCTTGAGTTGAATCCTTCTAACCATTATTTTCCCTTAGTCTAGGGTTCAACCTTAATCAAACTATCTACTTCAATAAAAATTTCAAACTAATCACACCTTTTTAGTTCAAATCAATCAACTTCAATTAATCCCTTCTTAGGTTAAGTCGAGCTATATTCAAACCAAATCAATTATCTCAAATAAATCAACTTAAATCAATCAAATTCAATCAAGCTTTCAAATTCAATCAAACCTTCAACATCAATCAAATTTTTATAACTCAAATAGAGCCTTTATGACTCAAACTAAACCCTTCTTACCTCATGTCAAACCCATCTCGAATCAAACCTTCTTTAAACTAAAAAAAAAAACCATTATCAACTTAAATTAGTAAACTCAAATCAAAATTATTCAAACCTTTTCAACTCAAATCAATCAACTCTACTCAAACCCAATCGTTTCAAATCAAGGCCTTAAAATAAATCCAACCTTTAAGTCAAAATCTAAACTTTCCAATTTTTATAATTATGAACTCCAAAGTGCATCTTCCTCCCAATGTTACCAGACCCATTTTCTGGTCCTTTCCATGATACTTATTCAATAGACTTTTAAGTCCCCCTTTTGAATTTCAAGAACTAATCTTTTTAAACTCTAAATCTATCCATCAAAATTTTTAAAAAATAAACCTTGAAAAAATCTGCCTTGTAATCTTACAGAATATTTATATTAATACTTTAATCAAGAGTATTCTCAGGAGCAACAATTTTTAGGATGTAATTAACTTTGAGGGCTCGTAGTTATAGAGATACCAAATCTCATGATAAAATAAATTCTATCCTACACATGTTAGATAATGAAAAAATCTATAATTACACAAACAGATAAATTTTGTAGATTTTATCAACTGAAAGACTAGATCCATTTTAATATAATACTTTTACTCCTTTTGATAGTATATTATTCTTCAAGTTACATATTCGAACATTTTGGTGAATGTATTTTAAGATCAGTAGTTACCCCCACAAAAAAAAAAGTCCAAGGGTATTTCTTTTTCGCACCATACTTGATTAGTGGGAGTGATGTATTACAGTTCATACTTCCTAACAAATATATATATGCTCAACCTTCAATTTTAGGTGACAAGTTGATTGCTATCTGTTATATGTCCTAGAAGAGCGCCAAGTCGACTTTAACTGCTCATTCCAATATGGCGGTTTGATGTTTTATTGCAAGTATAAAACTTATAGATTTTATATCTAGTTCATTAAAGTTTTATTATGACAAGTTAACAGTTGTCTTTTTACATAAGAACAACAAGAGTTGTTGTCAAAGTAAATATATTGAAATTAAATGTTTAGCTAGGTTAGGCAGAATATAAAAATTATTAAGCACGTAAGTACTAAATTGATGATGGTTGATTCTAGGACTAAATGTATGCTACCACATAGGTTCAAGGATTATAAAGCCTATATGGGTCTTGGATATTTTTGTTGATTTCATTAGAATGATGAAAATTATTATTGAAACCTTATATGATTGCTATGCTTTTATGGTTGGTCATTTATGTGTACACATGAAATGGTATGATAAATATCATTAAATTAGATTTTGAATAAAAATAAGGTTTATTCATTGAGTAATCTGTATACTAAATATTATAATTATGATACATGGAATATTATACAGAAATGTAGAGAACATATTGTCATGATCCATAGATTTGTTTCTTGATATAAAATAATATATTTGGATTAAGTGAGAATTTTTATTTTCATGATTTCAGTAAAAATAATAGTAATAATACTATTAAATAACTTATTTTAAATGGCCCAAATAATATTTCATTGCTAAATAACCTGAAAATGATTTGTTAAACTATTTTAATTCAATTTTTAAAACAAATTTTTTTATATAATGTTTGTGATGGATAGAAAAATATATAGAAAAATGTTTTTGGGATCACTATTAAATCAAAAGCACAAAATCAATTAAAGAGTTAAAGAGAATTTGAGAAGATTTCAAAATCAGTGAAAAAATAGACTAGTTTTATGGTGATTGTATGTTATTTGTATTTATAAATTTTTGCATAGTGTTGTTTTGTTAGATTAAATGTACTTCAAAGTAATTATTAGAATCAAACATAAATCTAAAAGGCTATCTCAGTCCATAACCAAATCTACCTTTAAGATTAGAAGGAAAGCAATAAGAGTTGGGGAGATAATGAAAGGAGCAAATAATACATTTCGTGACCACACGTACAGACGACAGTCCGGATAGACCGCCATGCAATACACAGTGGCTTGGTCGCATCCAGACTATCATCCTGACATGTAGTCCACTACACGTAAAATTTTCTCTAATGAATGGCCTTAGCAGGGTTTTCAGTGCCAATTAGTAATGTTTGAATGAAAAAAAAAAGATAGAAAGAGAAAGAACTCGGCAAATAGGATAAAAAGAAAATTCATTTTATAGACTATAAGTTTATGTTTTATCTGTCATTTGATGTGTTAAATAATTTTTAGCTTCTTTAGGTGACAAACACTTTTCTTGTTAAAAAAAAAAAAAATCAGTAGTTTCAATCATCATACATCATACATTATGAGGTTCTTTATATTTTGTTTCCATAATTATTATCTATCTTTCTATCTATAAATCATTATTAATCATACTAACAAATTAATTACTCATTGGTTACAAAATCATGGATAGTACATATTTATGCTTTCATTTTGCTCTCTCAAAATCACATGCAAAGCACTAATGTATTTGCTATCACGAACAGTTCATCTTTGAACTAAATTTTTACAGTCAGCTCCCCATTGAATTGGATCTTGTTCCTGTTAAACTTAACAGTAAAATCAATTCAACAAATAAATAAATAATCTAAGTGGTTCATATGTGACTTGTTTACACTCCCAAGACGGATATAAATTCAATGGGGCCGGGAACAGACAATTGTCCTCAACTGACGTCTCAGAACCCACATTATTTACTGCACTCCTATTGGCCTCTTCTGCATCTTTATAAATTGCATATAAGCACAGAAGAGAAGGAAGTCAGACGCAAACAAAAGCATGCACAGAGATCAGAGAGATGAAATATTGGAAGAATGGTTCAAAGAACCCTAAAAAAGGGAATTAGGAGATTAAGAGACATGCAAGTTTTAGATAACATTCATGGCTGATTTATTTGTTGTTGTCTTACAGTTCTGGCCCTGCCTCCTTACTCCTACAGTTGATCACTATAGCTATGTCTGTATATTAGTATCTATTGTTGTATATTGTGCCGCATTTCTTATCCAGTTGGTGGCGGGGAGTCCCCTCTGGCGAGGGCTCGATCCCTGCCGTGGTGCGTGGGGGGTCGAATTATAGGCGCTTGGCACCGGATTCTCATCATAGGCCCTGAGCGCATGAGAAATCGATATTTGGGCCTCTGCCAACTATCAATTTACTTTTAATGAAAAAAAATTATTATTATTATATATTATTTTGTAATATTTTTCTTTGAAACATTTTATACAAATGGAATCAATCAATAAAAAGACAAAGAATATGTTGTTTGCGTGATTTACTTTTTTTACTTTCTTTAGACAGTATCTGCCTTTTTAAATGTACGATGACTGGGAATAAACCAAATGCAGCAGTTTTGAAGATTTTACTTTTTTTTGTTATTGGAAAACATATAGATTTTAAAGTATTACTCAGAAAAATATTAGGATTTGTCACTTTAAATTAGTTAAGAAAAATTTAGGAAAAAAATAAAAAGAAATTCAATCAAGAGGTTCAGATATTTGTAATAGGAAAATTTAACCTTTGTTTCAAACATCCCAACATCAGCATAAAAGTAAAATGGAATTGCCATGTTCCTGTTTAGTAATTTAGTAGCAGATAAAAGTAGTTGTATCTGTCCAAATAAATACATGTGGCGATTTGGATTGGCATAAGAAACTTGAATGCAGCCACATCTACTTTCCTGGAACAATCCAAATCTTGTACTATTGGAATATTTATAAAATCATTTACTTTTATTACTTTTAAGAGAAATCATGAGATATTTTTAAATTTTACTTCATTCTTAACTCCTTCCTCTAGTATTTTATTCTAGTAAACTACTTCCTGTTCTTCTTTTTAGAACCAAATTTGAAAGATTGTTTGAACGAAGCATTACTTATATTCTTCAGTCATTCGAAGGTCTGATCTTCTTTCACTGTACATCAATGCCATTTCTGTGACTTTCCAAGTTCAATATGCTTTAGAGTGCAGCTTTAGAAATAAAGACAAATGAAGAATGGCTGTGAGATGGTTTCAATCTTATAAGTTGTCTCCAACTTCACTGTTAATGATGTTTGAAATTAGTATAAGAGTAACATTGATTAAATATCAAACAACAGGACATAAGAAAATAACAATCAATTATTGCTTGGGGTCTTTTTGGCTTTGGACAATTCTATGTAGTTGTTCAAATGACAATTATTGAGGATCAAGTTATTATGGGTATTTAATGACCTCTTAGCAGTTGGCACATGGAAATGATGCTTGAAACATTTACAATACATAGCATGTTAAACATTCTCCCCCAAAGCTCTGTAAAAAATATATTTGTTAATAAAAATATATATCTAGATTATTAATCGCTCAAAAACTATAATAGAGCCACTTTTTTCTCTCATATTGGACTTTCATTGGCTCTAGATCTGACGGAGAATCCAATTTTGTCATCTTTGCTCTTCCGACTTAACATCGTGGGGCTTCACATTGAATCTACACCCATCTCAAATCTTACAGTCAACCCTGTTATAACAATATCCCTTTTTCATAATATGTCATAGGGTTTGTTTCATTATCATCACTACACAAAATATTTATCCCCTTTCTTTGATGTTGATGTTGCTTATCCTTGACTCGTGATTCAATCACCCTATTCATTACTTCAAAAAAAAAAAAAATGCAAGGTATCTTTTTCCACCTCTAACCTTCTTGGATGCTAAAGGCTTAGAGTGTCGACATGGAATCATCTTATCCAATTGTTGGCTTGGATCTTGAACCCTTTGCTTGTCATGAATCCATTTGTTTTATTAATTGTGCTTTAGGATTGTTGATGGAATTTGTTTTCACATTTTCTTTAGATGGTGTCCTCAAATTCTTAAGTCAATATTTAACTAATATATCTTCCACATTAAATTGTGCTCATAATTACTTGCATGTGTTTTTTTTTTCCTTTTTCTTTCAAAGAGTGTCACAAATATTCTCAATTTCAATAGGTTTGATTGAAGGTAATTTTATCTTATTATCCATTTCTACAATCACTCCTTTCATCGTTTAAATAATTGGGAAAAACTATCATTTTGATCTTGGATACGTGTTAATGAGCTTATTGTTCATTTGAAATTTATGTTGTTGGGTAAATGTATCACTAACAAGCCTCCTATTTGAGTACTTAGAGCCAAAGTTTATGCTATATAGTTTATAATGGGTTTCAAGTATGTATCATTACTTAGCCAAAAAAATTGTTCTTTTAAACTTCACCATTATTGAAGATTTCCGTACTTTGGTGAAAAGAGAAAATTTTGTTGAAGATTTTTTTTAATACAATTGTTAAATTGATCTCTTACATAGATTTTTTTAATGAAATATACATTGTTACTATTCTGATTGCTTTCCCAAGATTAATAATTCATTTATATTGTAAACTCATACATTATTACTTGAGCACTACTTTTAAAAATCTATTACATATGGATACAAGATTTGTTTCAATATTTAGTCCCTCAATTGCCAAATCATTATGATGATTAGTGCTTCTTAAATATTCTTTACTGTCATTTTGACTGGCTCGTTAGAGAGTGATTTTTGGTAAAATTAGGGTTTGAGATGAGACTACACTTTTTCTGTTCTTGTTATAAACATTCATCGATTAAGCATTATTGTTATTGGAGTAGAGAATAGTGTCTAGAAAGTGGCAATAAACAATTTATGTAAACAATTTTTGGCTAAAAATGTTGTATGTTGGAATGTAAGAGATGTTAGTTTAGTATTAAGTATTAAGCACTAAGCATTAATTAGAGGCCTTTCTAATTAGTCTCCTTTTAGAAGATAAAACTAATGACCATGAAGTTTGACATCCAATGTCGGGGGTTAAGAAATATCAAATATTCAAAATCATTAGCTGCAATCAATTAGGAATATCAACTACTAATTTGATAGTCAGTTGTAAGCTACACTTATCTTTTTATGGGAGGGAAGCATAAGTTTGAGGCAATAAGGGTTTAACTACAATGGCTAGTAAGTGTTTTACATAGATAAAAATGACAAAATTATTTAATAAGAACATTAATTTCTCTGCAATGGTCAGTGATCATCTCAATTAATCATCATATATAAGAGAAGACTACTAAAAAATGCCCAAAATAAATTATGATAGCTAATAATCCATTAATATTACTAGGCAACAAAAAACAAGTGAATATAAATGTTAGACATAAGCAAATAATATCTTATATGCTTAATCATTGACCCACAATTTTATATTATGTATTTTTAATTTAATTGCAACGACGCCAAAAACTTGACCCCGCTATATTATATGTATAGAATTATAATTGTTTATGTTGTGGATGCTACGCAAGTATACGTATCGTATCAAGTAATACAAGGCTCTAGTGGAGTCCTGTTATCGATCCCACGAGGAAATAAAAAATTAAATAACAACTAATTTTAAAATAATAATAATAATAATTTTAAAATAGTATACGAAAATTTGGAATTCTAAATTTAAGCGCAATAAAGTAAACTAAGTATTTTAATTAGGTAACTTAACTGAGTAGAAAATTAATACGTATTGAAAGTGCAGGAAATTAAACTAATTGCTAAATAAGTCTTAACTATTCAGAAAAAGTATCTTTCCCCTTGTTTAGAAATTTAAGTGATTGATGAATTTAAATAGATAATTTTAAGGTATTGTGACAAATAGGAGCATTCCTATTCTTTACTCTTTGATCCAGGTGTAAAGAATATTGACTAATCCTATGTTTGATTATCGAATCTGCGGCTAAGTACGGGAGGATACCGATCGCCACTTCGTAGCTCCCACGTTCCCTCGCCCGAGGGCTAACATCTACACTTCAGCTCTCAAACAATAGGACCGAATTGAATATTTTAATCTATCACACTAAAATGCTTTATTCTACGCCTAAGTGATATTATTTCCCTATTTATTTGCACCTCCTTCCAAGGCTTTTGAATTCCCCGAATATCAGATGTAATTTTTACTATAGTTGATAATCAACACATTTTAACAAATCAAATGGCTAGTTTGAAAGTAAATTAAGTTTTAGGTAAAAATTATCACAATTTATTAATATTTAAAAGTACTTCTATTTTTAGTTCATCTAGTCACTTAATTTCATAAACATGGAGAAAGACTAAATTAATTACTCAGAATGCATTGGAACTAAACTAAGCATGTATTTCATTTAAAGTTAAAAACAATAAATATAAATACTTATCACGATTTATCCCTGCGTACTCTCGCAGTTCCTTTCGACTCTTCCTTCCAAGTATGACCAAGACTCGCTAAAAACTCACTAACTCACTAATTAAGACTCTAAAGACTAAAATTGACACTTAAAGACTCAAAACTGCACACATAACACAAAATAACACACACTTATAACACACACTTATAACACACACTTAGAAGCTGAATTTCGGCTTCTATATATAGAGGTGAGCAAAGGACCAAGTGGTGTGTAAGCATCCCTTCAAAAAGTATCCAGGTTTAATGTATCTGCGCCATTTGAACTACCACGCCGTCGGCGACGAACTACCTCGCTGTCGGCGAGGCTTCTAGAAGGTCTTTTAACCGCGCTATCTCGCTGTCGGCGGGCTCGGTCTCGCTGTCAGCAAGACAGTTATAAATCCTTCAGAATTTCTTCCTCGTACCCTCGCCGTCGGCGGGCTCGATCTCGCCGTCGGCGATTCAGCACAAATTGCATTATTTTCTTCCTTTTTGCTCCAAATTCTCTCCTTTTTATGATTTTTGCTTTTATCACCTAAATTCTACATTACTGCAACAAAATAAAGAAAATACCTTTCTTTAAAGTGCAATTTTATCAAAAATAGGTATGAATTTCTTAATAAAATTTTCAGTGATCAATCATTTTCTCTTCTTAAGTGAAGATCAATGGTCAAGATGGTAAGCATTAAGAATTGATGACTAATAAAACTCATACATTAGCATGTGTTGGACAAAAACTTCATGTGAATATTAGATATTGAATGATACTTAATTTTCTTCTTAATCATCCTCTTAATCAATAGGAAGGCAAAGGAGCTAGATAAATGATGGCCATTATTATTGGTGACAACTAAGGTATGAAAATGATATTGGAAACATATTATAATTGGAAATGAGATAAATAAGTCAATATTATTGAATATATAATGGCCAGATTATAACTAAAATTGATAATGTTAATTTCTATTCATAACTACTGACATCAATAGTTTTGAGAATATTTAGGAATAGTAATTCGAAAATTTAATATTACAAAACAAGTCCATTTAAAAAGGCAAAAGGGATAGTTGATGTTTACAATAGATAGTATATAAATCATCATTGGCTAACTGATTTGAGTGGACGATAACAAATGTTGGCATTTGCCATCCTACTGGAAAGTAAGAATTTAAAATTGTTATTGGACAATATTGATCATTACAACTGTGTATGAGAGAACGAGGAATTATTTTCTATCGGTGGGCATTAAAAAATAGTAATAGTTGGCATCAACTATTAATGCATTAACCCTTTTTTTTTCTTTTCCTTAAAAATATCCATTAAACTCATTTTTATGGACCTCAAGAGTATTTTAAAGCAAGGTTGATTTATAAACATTTTAAAAAGTCACTATTAGTTTTGTAACTAAGATTAGAGCAATTTACGAGATGGTCAAAATTTGTTCCCCATTATTTAATATAAATTAGAAATTATACTTTTTTATATAAAAATTAAGTAATCATGGAGTTAAAGATCCATCTCATCAAAAATATCAATATAAATGGAATCATGCTAGATTTAGAAGTTAATTAGTTCTAGAAGTGGTCATATGAAATGTCTAATTATACTTTATGATGCAAAATTTATGGTTATATGGACTCAAATCAACATAATTTTAGTTTTGATGAGTTCATCGCATTAAGATGATGTTTTTAAATAAATTTCTTTAAAATTAATGTTTATAATATGCAAAAGTTGGCTTGTCTCAAATAAAATGTTGTATTAAGATAAGTAAATTCTTAAATGATTCTTGTTGTGTATCAATTGTTGGCCTGTTTTTTAAATTATAAAATTTATGTTTAAAAATAAATTTATTCTTAAATTTTTGACTTCTAAAATCAATATATTATGAAAACATTAAGGCAAAAAAATTATTTAGACATTAAAATTGTCATTGTTTTGATTTCATGAATAAACTAATTGCCTCGTAGAAGTTATTTCATTTTTTAGTAAAGTTATCAAAGAGTTAAACCTACAAAATTTGAAAATTATTACAAAATTCACTTTAAATAGTTTATTTATCTCAATAGAGATGTAAAATACCATAGCAGCTTAAGGGTGGGGGAACTAGGCTAAATGACCATTTAGTCTAGTTTGAGCCCAAAAGAGTGTTGCATGCACATGAACAATCAATATGGCTAAATTATAACTAATGTAAGCATTATATTGTTGACCTTTGCATGAGGTCTAAGTTGCTCTCTCTCTCTCTCTCTCTCTCTCTCTCTCTCTCTCTCTCTCTCTCTCTCTCTCTCTCTCTCTCTCTCTCTAAAATTTAAAATTTTGTCTTAGAGTTTCCTTAGTGACATTTTCAAGAAAACTAGTGATTTAATCAATACCACGCTAAAACTTAAAATGTTTTCTTACTCGCTATAGTTTCACATGTTTTGACCTTGAATCTTTAAACTTTAGTTAAGTTGATTGAGAGGAAGTCATTGAAGTTTAAGTTGAGTTCCTATAAACTTAAGCTTGGAATTACCTTAAACTACCCTTTGACTCTAGAGACTTAGGTCTTCTACATGGTCTTATTTGTGCACTTTGCACTCTCCTCTTTACACTTCTTAGGTAACTCTTTTTATTAGTTCATACAAATCCCGCTGGGTATGAAATTCATCATGAATTAAGATGAAGCATATCTCTTAATAAAAGAGATGATGAACAATATCATAAAAAATTTAAAAAAAAATTAAATTCATTAAAATCATCAAATCAAATAAATTCGAAATCAAATCCATTAAAAATTTAAACATTTTAATAAAAATTCAAAATTTCAAAGCTACATTGGCTAACCAGGTTAAATATTCTTCTTTCTGACCAGCAATACATTGGTCAACCAGGTTGAATACTGTTCTTCTTGTACAAAGTAGTGCCTATCAATTTCTTAACTACTGTAGTCACTTGTTGTTCGATCTTAAGGTGCATCCTTCTTGGAGCTTGCTTGACTAGGAGTGTGGTTAGATCCACTCCTAATTTATGGACAACAACTTCAAGAGCTAAACTAGGCATCTCCTCATAACTCCAAGCAAAGTAATCTTTGAATTTGTCTAATAGCTTGATCATTCCCGTGGTTTCCTTTTTTTCCAGTAGAGAACTGATGAAAGTAGGTCTAGGCTCTTCTTTGGTTCCTAACTCAACCCCTTTCAGTTCGTCGATTGTTAACTTGCTCTTTGAATTCTGGTGGAGCATCCTCTTTTAGGGAGTCTTCAGAATCATCAGTAGCCTCAAGACATTCTTCATCTGATTCTTTAGAAATAACTAAGCAAAGTTCAATATCGTCGACTGGCCCTAACATGCCAAATCCAACACGTTCTTTCAAATTAAATGTTTAATTTTAATAGTTCCATAGTTCATTAAAAAGGTGTAATTTACCTTTTGGTGGTTGCTTAGGCAGCAGACCACATTGAATAAGTTTTTGGGCACATGGGGAGTACCCCTTAACAGGCAATTCCATTAATTCAACAAAATCTTCTTCTACTAATTTTACATTAATATTAGAACTGAAAGAAGAAGAATCATGGTGGAATCTTATAGGTTTTGTGCCCACACCTTGTACTTCCTTGACCACCAAACCCTTGATCTTGTGAGGATGAACCGGGTTTAGGGTCATGGCTTGCACATAGTGGTTAATCTTATAGTACATTGACTCGTATTCACTTTTTTCTTCATTCTTCAAAGAGATTTCAAATTGAGGCTTCCTTTGGCTTATTATCATTGCAATTTTTTTGTTATTTTCCTCCTTGGAACTTTCTTCTAAGTTAATGTTGATAATCGAATCCCTTCATTCAACAATCCCGCTAACTCTTCCCCTTACTCGTCTCTTGCCTTGATCTCAGATGCGAGGACTAAATGAGTTTCTACCATCTCGTTGTGAGGGAGTGGTAGGAGACTATTGGATTGGCTTATACTCCTTCTAAATGTTTAGTTTTGTATGGTGCAACATTTCTGGAAAATATTATTTTCTTCATGGGAGCGTAGTAGATAGCATTCTCATAGATGCCTGGTGGCATCCGGAGCACCCGAGATTTTCTCGTGTCGATGTCATTGTCATTATTTGGAGTCGCTACTCTATTTATTTATCATATCGCTCCTGTTTCAAGAGATCTTATTTCTTCGAATCATATAAAAGATCTTCAAATATTAAGAAATTTGAGGAAAATAAGGGCTAATAAAATAGAAAATAGTAAAATAAGAAATATTGGTGATAATCTTTACAAAAGGAGATTTAGAATGTCTTATTCTAGAAATCTTTATATGAGGAATATCACATAAGAAATTTTGATAACCGGAGATTTTTAGGCGTGTTGTCTATTCTGAGTTCTTAAATCTCTTATAGGAGCAAGCTCCTACAGTTAATTACATCTTAAACAATTAGGATCATCTAAGAAAACTTTTGATTAATGTCAATCACTTGTTTTCTAAGAAATGTCAATATTCAATTCTAGGGGTAATATGTTTCTAGATGTTACGTATTAACCTAAAGGTTTGATTTTGTCAATGTCATTTGTTATGTGAGTTTTCATCTTTTTGGCTTGTTATTTCATTGTTGTTTTATCTTGTAATTTGTCATTCATTTGGTGGCTATCCTAAAAGTTTAAGTTTTGTGATTATCCTAAATTAGGTTTTGTTTTACTGTTTTTTTTTTGGTTGCCAATGATTTTTTTTTTTTATTTTGTTTTGTCAAATGTCATTATTTTGATGTCGTTTTGGTTTTGGTTTTGTTTTTTTTTTTTTGTTGTTTGTCCCATTTTTTAGATTGTCGTCCTGCAAAAAATATTTAGCACACCCTAATAACATGCAAAGTAAATCTAAAGCGGTATTTATCTTCAACCTGCAAGAAAATAGTGTCAGAATGATTCTTACAAAAGAAATAATGTCAATTTTATTTCTTAAATTGTTAATATGGTTTGTTTAAATTTTAATTTTAGAAAACTCGATCAAAATGTCCATGGCTTCGTCATCCTAGGGTAGTAGGATGTCTTGATCTACTTAGTCTGAAAGATGTTTAAACTAGGACGTGAAGACTCCTATCAACAACCAGGATTGCATCGTCCAAAAAATCTTCGTAGATCAAGAACGCTGAGGTTCAAGTTGCATTCGGTGATCTTTGTTCATTAAAGTTTCATTTAAGTTTTAATTTATTTTCGGACTTTAGGCTGGAAAATTTTAGGTTTTTTAAGATTTATTAACAAATTAAAATTTTTCATGTGTCATTTTAATTGATTTCTATATGTCGATTTTGATTTTTTTATTTAAGTCTAATGTAATTTAGACCTAAAGTAAGGAGTCAAGTTTATTTAGATCTAATGTCTGTAAGATCTAATTAAACTTGAGAATTTTAGATTTAGTGTTGTTTGAATATCCGGTTTCAAGTTAAATCTAATATGAATTAGATTTAGAATTTAAATTCAACGTCTTTTGAATCTAAGATTTTTAAGTCTAGTGTAAATTAGACTTGGAATTTTAGATTCAGTGTCTTTTGACACTAATATTTTTTAGTTAAATCTAATATTAATTAGATTTAAGAACTTAGATTCAATGCCTTTTAAATCTAAGGGTTTTAAGTCTAGTGTAAATTAGACTTGAAAATTTAGATTCAGTGTCGTTTGAATCTAATATTTTTTAGTTAAATATAATATGAATTAAGAATTTAGATTCAATATCTTTTGAATCTAAAAAATTTTGAATTAAGTCTAATGCAAATTAGACTTAGGATTTTATATTCAGTGTCATTTGAATCTAACATGTATTAGATATAAGGATTTAGATTCAATGTCTTTTGAATCTAAAAAGATTTGAATTATGTCTAATGTAAATTAGACTTAGGATTTCAGATTCAATGTCATTTGAATCTAATATTTTTTAGTTAAATCTAATATGTGTTAGATTTAAGGATTTAGATTCAATGTTCTTACATATTTTCACAACAAATTTTAACATCTCAATTGGCCAAATCAAGAGGTAAATGAAGCGCAAGGTAGTAGAATCATCACAAATTATTCCAACTATAAACATCTATACTTCATACAACTTCCTTCCATAATTTAATTACTTCATCATTTTAGAGGAAAAAGATAAAGAAAACTACTCATAACTCATGGAAGAAATACAAATACAATTTGATTTGAAAGTAGAAATCATAGTGAAAACACAACAAGTCCTACTTTAAAACCAAATGTAAAAATAAAGATAAAAACTTATCTGAAAATCTTCTCCACAAGGCTCTTAAAGTTACTCTAAAACTTTTGCTTTCCACTAAATAACTCCTTAGACGGTGGCGCCCAACCCTAAGGGTTCACTCTCCTAAATTCTAATACAAACTATGATAAAGTAAAGTGGAAAAGTAAAGAAAGTATGGTAAGAAGAAGACTCTTTCTTCATCTTTCCCTTCAACCACTTCAAGATTTTTTACAAATTCTCCCATCAATACTTTCTTTCAAAACTCTTCTCTTTTTCTGATCTTCAAGTCTTCATTTTAATATTTCTTCAAAAGGTGCTTTGGTGTTTCTTCAAATCATGTCCAGATTCAATGTATCTACCAAAATATGCATCTCTTCATTCGAATTTGCCGCCCAAAAGAAGTTAAACAAGTTTAAACCAAAAGTTTCTTCAAGCACCCCTTGGAAATGACACTAAATTTGATTTAATTCGTCACTTTTAACTATCGCGCCTATGCACCAGCAATCGGTGCTTAGGCACCAGAGGTTAATTTTGCACACCTTCCATTTTTGCTCTAAATTTATTCTTTTTTTGCTCATTTCATCACAATCACTCATTTTTATCATATCTGCAAGAAAAACATGAAAACACCTTCCATTAAAGTGCAATATCATCAAAAATAGGTATAAAAATATGCATAAAAACACTATATATTTTAGATGTATCAGAGACCACTAGGAGTTCACCGTCATTAATAGCTTCTTTAACAACACTAACTTCTCCAAAATGATTTGATTGTTTTCCCTTCATATTGGAATTATTTTCTTATTTTTATTCTGTAATTTATAGCATTCAGATTTGATGTGCCCATTTTTTTTATAGTAATTACATATCTTATTCTTATTTCTAAATTTTGATCTACCCTTTCTATCAACGCTAGAACTCTTCTCTTAACTTCTACCTTGAATGACAAGGCCTTCTCCTTGACTAATAAGTTCATCCACAAGTTATTAATCTTCTCCTTAAAAAGTAAAACATCATATAAGTTGTACATACAAGATGGTATCCTTTACCATTGTATCTGATGAAGGCAATGAGAATAACTAGATTGATGTCAAATCTTCTTCATTATACTTAACTTCCATGACTTTCAAATCAAAGAAAATTTCTCTAAAGATAGTTAAGTGATGTATAATATATGGATCATCTGTCATTCTATAAGAGTGCAAATGTTGCTTTAAGTGTAACTTACTGGTTAGAATAATTGTCATGCACTGCTTTAATTTGAGTCATAATGCAATAATGATCTTCTTCTTAAAAACATTTTGTATAATCTGATTTGACAGATGAAGATAAATTTAAGAAAGTGCCTTTCGATTTTTCGTTGCTTCTCCTCCAACGCCCATGATAAGGCACCTTTTCAAACCCAAATAGTGCATCGTTAAGATCCATCTACGCTACGACTGCTCGCATCTTAATGTTATCAAGAGAAAACTATGTGTTGCGATCTAACAGAAAAATGTCATACTTTATTGTTATTATAGTCGAAATCAACCTCACTCTAATATCACTTGTTTTTTTATATTAAATTGATGCAATAAATAATGAAATAAGCAAAAGAAAGAGCACATGGATTTTATGTGGAAAACTCAAGATGGGAAAAGCTATAGACAGAGAGGAGAATTCACTATATCAAATAAGAAATTACAAGTAGAGAGTGTCTTACACAGAACATAAGAGTAGTATTTATAGTTTTAGCAATATCCCTTTAAAGTAAATAATTAAAAGAGAGCCAATGAAGCAATGACACATAGATTGCAATCCAAAGGCTATATTATAAACTTGATTTAACAATCAAAACATTCAATTCGTATGCTCACAGTTTCCTTCTAAAGCCATAATATGTGTGGTCATAATTTTCTTATGTGAGGAAGCGGGAGCCATAAAATTTGTGTTATAAATTTAGCAAACTGATGTATGAAAAGAAAATTCAATTTAAAATCAATTTCAGAATTTTATGAAGAATAAGTTTTAGTTTTTATTCTACAAAATAACCCTTAAGAAGATTGCTCTTTTTATTAGTTTACTAAATTGTACATTTTACAAGTTATTTTTAATTATTTATAGATAATAGTTATAGAGATATTTTCGAATAATTAGGGAATTTAGTTTCAAGTTTTAAAAAAAAAATTAGGATCTATCGAGAGTGGAAAACTTTGAGATGGTTTTTATGACAAAACTTGATTTATTAGTTGCATTTATTGTGGAAAAAGTAGCTGGCCTTTTAAGTAAAGGAATGAAGAGATTTCACAATCAAATTAATATGGTAAATGAGTTGTGTGTGCATATACTATTTATATTGAGTGTAATTTCGATCTCCAACTTAGGGCCCGTTTGGTGCAGCTTATTTGGTGCGGTATCGTTTTGAAAACGCACCTAGTCTGTTTGGAAAAATTGCGTTTTAGCAGCTTATGCGTTTTCAAAACGTTGAAAACAACGTTTTCACACCGCACTAGGTGTGGTGGCAACTTTCTGGTTGCGGTCTAGCTGTTCAAAAAAAAAATTGTAATAGCCACCACACCTAACTTATCAACAGATTATTTTTAATCGGTTTATCAGCAGATTATTCAATAAGCTGCAGCTACCCCAAACAGATCCTTAATTCTTGTCACATCTTGTGTAATGTCAACTACACATAAAAATTTAATTTATGATTATAAAATTGACCATTTATTATCTAACAACCAATGAATAATTATTTATGAAGATTTCATATTGATAGAAGTTTAAAAGAAATCTTAAGTATCATTTCACACCCAATTTCCCATGGTCCCCTCTTAGCATGCTTGTGATTTGAGACTTGAATTTAGATTTGAAGAAGAAGGACATTATCATATGCAGTAGTAATAGAAAAATTATTGAGATTGAGCTTGATGTTCCATTCATTACTCAGAAAGTGGTGAATTACATAGATAGTTTTCAAGATAATTGACTCCAAACTTTTCTTTTTTATTAAGAAGGATTTATTCTGAAAATATTGGTGCAAAGTAAATCCACTCAAAGATAGTTTTCGTTCCCATGAAAGTTCACTAGATCTAACGCCAAAGCCCCCTTCTTCTATAACACAGCACGTTGAGTATCAAATAGTTCAAAAAATCATGCTACCAGGCTCATTAGTCAGCCAAAAATATTTGCTAAGGATTTTATCTGTGTTGTTAGTTAAGTTTCATAAGAGGGTAGATAACTTAAAGTCGATATGAAGTAATATTTCTAAATAAAACGTAATGAAAGCAAGTCTAACCCAATATAACTGGAATGCCTACTCCTAATCAGAAATTGTATTTCTTAATTTTGTTACTGAAATCATCAAACAGAACATATTCTTTATCCCATTTAAGGAAGGTACGACAAGATAGACCTTGTGGGTTTGCTATATATAGACTTAGTGAACTATTGTGCGCGAGCCCTTGCTCATTGGTAGCAGCCTTTGGCGTATGACCCTTGGATCGGGGGTTTGAATCCTAACCATTTCAGGAGGATTTGAATAGCACACAAGACTGCAATGGGGGTCCGCCCCTCGGTCAGTTCAACCTATAGGGGTTGATCGGCGGTCTCCGACTGCCGATCAATCTTTCGAAAAAA
The DNA here is from genome assembly GCA_022702705.1 of Papilionanthe hookeriana x Papilionanthe teres. Classification (NCBI taxonomy): domain Eukaryota; kingdom Viridiplantae; phylum Streptophyta; class Magnoliopsida; order Asparagales; family Orchidaceae; genus Papilionanthe; species Papilionanthe hookeriana x Papilionanthe teres. The sequence continues at coordinate 26,002,330 of CM040423.1, forward strand.
AAAAAACCTAGTAAACCATTTGATTGAATTAGTTTTATCAGAAGGTTTTTTTTTTTCTTTTGAACAAATGAATTGTCCTCTATTCACACAAAGAAGTTTAGAATAATTCAGATGGAGCTATCATTCCTGATTTTACTGTCTTTAACAACAAAAGAAAATATTTCATGTATATGTAGGTACAATTAAGCAAAAAGTTTGATTTGACAAGTAGTTATTTGACATTTGCTAGAAGTGCTACTGTAATGGTAATATGTTGAGGAAAATATTAATGATGATATATTCCATACTCAACAGAAGTCTCATCATTCTGGCTTTAAAACAGAAAATAATAAGTCCTTCAATATTCACAAGGGTCTCAACTTTGACACTCTCCCTCATAAAGCCTTGTCTAAATATACTTGTACCGTGTTCAAAAACACCCACATAGGGGTTTTATCCCTTCACCAATTTATTATTCATGGGGAGTGGTACAACATTATTTAATATGGTTAGCAAAGTTAGATGCACCAATGAATTGATCGATGAGTACGAATGATAGCAACTCTCAGAAAATTCACATCTTTGAACTATGACTACGAATAACAAACTATATTATATTCTGGGAAACTTAAATACATAACATACAATCAGGTATTTATATGTCCAAGATCTAGTATTTGATATTTGTATTTATAATACTTTGGTGTCATAAGCTTTAACATAAAAATGTGAATTTGACTTGTCATAAATTTAGTAATAGTATGGCCTTTATATCTCCATATTGTTGGCAAGCATAAAAAACAAAATTTGGTCTGTTGAAGATGTTGGGTGATGTTATTTGACAGTTCAAATGGGAGTGATTGTGCTGTATTTAACAAAAAGATGGGGAATAAGGTCAGAGTTCAGTAACTTTAAGCCTCCATGTGTGAGAGAGACTTGTCAATAAAAGGCAATAATTTTGAAGGGCAAGATCTGAATGACAAAATGGACGTAGTAGCTACGTTATCAGTGTGGGACATGCACGGCAATAACTTTCATTTCTATTTAATTTATATATTAAAAAATTATACTTTCAATTCAATTTAAATTATATATATATATATATATATATATATATATATATATATATATATATATATATAGTGCCGCGTTCTCGACTGCTGTTAGTAACGCGAGTCAGCTGTAAGTCCCTCGAGTCGGAGATCGATCCCACCGTGGAGCGGAAGATCGATCCGATTAGACATATGACGCGGTCCTTATCATGGGGCCGCAGCATAGAAACCGATATTTAGGTCTCTGCCAAATATCAGTTTCCTTTCTATATATATATATATATATATATATATATATATATATATATATATATATATATATATATATATATATATATATATTTGTGTGTGTGTGTGTGTGTATGTGTGATCGGACGTGACTGCATTAGTAGAGCAACCTTTTTGAAGTGTGCAAATCCCCTCAAATCACGGGTTCGAACCCCCCTCTGATCAGTTGCCAGTGGTGAGGGTGGTCATCGAATATTTAAGCACAAAAGGGTGGTTGGAAGCTCGTATAATAGCCTCCAGATATTAATTGAGAAGCAATTCATAGATTTTTGTGGTAACTCATAATTGTTACCAAGCTCTAATTTGTAAATTTTTTTCGAATATTTTACATCTAAAATTATTTTTTTCGTTTAGTTTACAATTTTCCGCTAGAAGTTAGAAATATTTGTCTAATATAGTATTCTAAAATTTGGAGTATTTCAACCTCAAGAAAAAAGTACTCTAGTAAACGCTGACACAATGTTAGGATAAGAAGCTAGAAATTTGACCAAGAACAAAATATATAAATATTTTTTGGGAGAATTTACATATCCAATACCAAAAATTTAATATTTAAATTATAACACTTTTTTTTTATAAAATTATGAAAATATTTTTAATAAAGTTAAAGTTAGATAATGTTAGTTTTGATATAATATTAAAAATTTGAGTGTTATGCATGTAAATATGAAATTTGAGTTGTAAGATATGTAAATATATTAGGATCGTGTGGCATTTAAGTAAATGCCAGAAAATTTTAACCTCCTCATAAATGATAAAGAATGCATGTAATGTTTTATATACCAGGTGAGATACAGATGTTGGAGCGAAACAAAGCGAGTCTTGCGAAATCTAAAGGAGACCGCCGCTCTGCTCTTAAGGATGTAGGCATATTACCTCTCAGTGTTTTCTTCTTAATTTGTGTCGATTCTTACATTTTATTTACCTTAATTCCTCGACATCTACTTTTCCATTTGATTCAAATAAAGACTCGATCAAGTACTAGAGAGATGAAACTGCCTCTCTTAAATAAATTTTTATAATAAATAAATAATTAATTAATTAATTATAAAGTAATTTTTTTTTGTGTGGATATTTACCAATTGAAATTATGGCAAAAAGTCAGTTTTAAGAAGATAGAGCTGATACAATTTATTGACAATAGAGGTACAAACTTAATTACAATTTGACTTCGCCGAAAGAACAAATAAATATATAAATTAAAAAAAAAAAATCTTTAACATTTATTAAAATGCATACGAAAATTTAGCATTTATGTTTTCGGAAATTTAATTACATGGCACCCAATTTTTATATTTAATTTATATTGATGGGTGGCTCGGCTTGCTGCAAAAAAAGAACTGTATTGCATTCTTTTTACATGATTTTCAATGATTCATAATGAATTTCAACTGTGGTGTAAAATTATAATTCATTTCAAATTCAATTTTAGCTCATTTTGAGTGAATTTCAAATACGCCGATTTGCATAAAGTGTTGCTTGTCGTGGTCCCACCATTGTCGGCTCAAACACACTCCTAACCGCCACCACCCCCCCGCCCTCTCACCAGTCCACTGAAGACTGTCACGACATCCTGTCACTCGTCTTCCACTGCCTATAACCGCCATCCAAGTTCATCACTCGCCCGTTGAATGACTTCAGTGGCACTGCCGGTAGGCCGCAACTCGCTGCCAACTAACGTAACAAGTCGCCACTATCATTTCTTGAAACCATAGGACACTACTAGTGCCTGCCCGTTGCTAGTTGTTGCCCGCCACCCAGCGCTCTATCACCACATGTCTGCTTCTTATCATTGGTTAAAGTCTATCGTCACTCATCATCCTTAGTTGCGGCTCGCCAGCTACATATTTTATTTTGATTTCTTTCTACTTCAAATCAAATAAAAAGAAAAGTGAAGCCCTGTTGCTGCTTTACACTTGAATCAAATAATTTTTAAAAATATAACACATTATTTATAGACTTATTTTTCCACCAGTATCTATATACATATATATATATATATATATATATATATATATATATATATATATAACGCTGGTTACGTTTGAAAAAGTCAATAGGTAGATTTATATAAGTTTATTAAGAGACAGAAAAAGTAATAGCAAACACTTGGATGTTTTAGAATTTATTTTTAATTATTCTAGAGGACATCTTGTTGGATTTTGTGGAATTGTTAGATCAAATTTTTTGTCACTTAATTAATTATAAAAGAGATTATTGATCACCTTTCGGGATTTGGTTTTATCTACAATTTTGCGCTATTGTGCCAATGCTAACTGCGATGCATACTTGCAATATAAGGAATTTATATATTCACAACACAATATTTTTAATATATTTAATTATGACTTTAGCCTTTTGTGTTTTTAATATGTAATCGAGTATTTTTTGTCTTTTAGGTTGAATGATTTATTTACCATATTAATTGATGTGTGCCGGAAGGTCCGTGGTAGTAGTGTCATAAATTTAGCATCTTAGCATTGAACTAATAATTAAAAAGAAGTAAGCAGGATGAGACATCTCAACTTTTGTGTGAAAAAATCTTAAAAAGTCTAGCCCAACTGAAATAATCCACTATGAATGGTGAGTATACAAGTTTACTATTCTCTCGAAATAGGGATGATAGAGTTACATAGTTGTAGTTGACTGTAGTGGTGAGTTGTGATTACATGAATTGATCGCATAAGAAAGAGTCGAGAGTTGGATGAGTTGTGGACCACGTAGGCTCTAGTCGATCACATAGGCCGTAGTGGTGAGTTGTGATGATGTATGTAGGCAGAGGGGAACGAAGTTGGGAGCTACATGAGCTATGCACCACATAGGTCATAGTTGGTCACATAGGCCGTAGTAGTGAGTTGTGATGATCTTCATAGGCCACAAAGGTCGTAGTCGGGAGCTACATGAGTTGTCAACCACGTAGGCAGTAGTTGGTCATGTTGGTCATAATGCTGAGCTGCGATAACATCTGTAGGCCATATGGACAGGAGTCAAGAACTGAACAAAGCGAGCATTAAGAGTCTAAAGAGTCATCATCTTTAGCGTGTACTGTTACATCGCCTTCGAGAGGTGTTACTACATCGTAAGTTGGGTTCGTTATTACTTTGCAATGTATGTCAGAGTTTCAAAGTGTCAAGTGTCACTTCATAAGAGTCTTCACTACAAGAAGCAGATGGCGTTTGATGATGGATGATGATGGCCAGGGGCGATAGCCGGAGTTGTTTAGAGACAACAACAGTCAGGTTATGCTTGAGGGTGGTGGCAGTCGCCGGAGGCAGTTGCATCCAAAGTTAGTAGAGGAGGGCTAGTGGCCTGAGTTGGATGAAGACAACGACAACCAAAGTTGTCTAGAGGGCAATAACTATAGTTGGTCGGAGGCAGCGGCGACCAGACTTGGTTTGATTTTAAATTATAGGTTTGTCTAAAAATTTTAAGTTTTGTTGTATTAGAAAAATGTTTTGTTTTAAAAATGGATTGTTTCTAAATATTTTAGGTTTTGAAAGTTTTGGTTTAACTTTGGATTTGTTTGTGTTTTGATCAGGGTTTGGAAATTATTAAGTTTCTTAAGGATATTCTAGGTTAAGGTTTCAAATTTAAGTTAATTTTAGGGTTGGATTAAATTTTTTAAAAGTGCCATTTTGTTCGAGTTTTGAAAAAGGTTATGGGTTGAAATTTTTTAACGACTTAAAAGTAGTTTAAGTTTTACTTGATTTGGTCATTTAATTTCTAAGAGGGATTTTTTCAAAGTGTGATGTTAAGTTTTTTTACTGCTACTACTACTACTACTACTATTATTATTATTATTATTATTATTATCATTATTATTATTATTATTATTATTATTATTATTATATATAAATATATATATATATATATATATATATATATATATGATATGTATATATCGATAATGGCGTCGCCGGCTCTATTAGGGTTTCGCCGTGACAATTCCCGGCGTTACAAATCCCAGTTTTCACTACATAATCGACATTGTCTCGCGTCTTCGCAGGTTCGCACGATTTCGTCTTCCCTATTTAGCGAGTCGTCTTCGTCGTTTCCTCCCTTCATTCGCAAATTTGGCTCGATACGACACTCCGTCGTTTTTTGCTCCCAGGCTCGCACGATCGTCCCAGCTTCACGCGTAGTCTTCATTGTCTCCCATGACAATGTCGTTTCGCGACTTTAGCTTCGTGTAGACGCTCCGCCTTTCAAGCTCATGCTAAGTCGTTTCCTCTCTCCTTTCGCAGATCCCTACCCGACCATGCAGTTTGTGTCACGCCTGTTGTCTGCTGCAACGTTTGAGGAAGAGCTAGTGTTGAGCCTCAAACCTACTCGACGCCTTCTCCGCCGGAGTCTTCTGCTGCGGCTGTTTACGTAGACTGGCGGCAAACCTGTTGTGTCAGGTACTTCTCTTGGAGTGTGTGAAGCACGTCAATGACTTCAGGGCTTTACTAAGCTGCTGCCCTCGCCGGTGATAACTCCACCAAACTCTTCAATACTACAGGGGCTCACAAACACAGCTCCCCTTTCCACCTCACCGACAGTCTGATATTTCCCCAGTAGTACCATGATTCTGTTGCAGGATATGGCGATTGCAATCTCATTAAAATAGTAGGGAAAAAGGTGGGCAAACCAGCGTTATTCTTCTCTGATGCTGAAATCTTATCTCTTGTTGAAAAACACAAATTTAAACTAGTTGGCAAGTTCCAATTAGGTCGCCCTAAGATGGAGAATATCAAGAAGGTTTTCGAAGATTTCAAGCCTCGATGGAAGACATGTTTCGATTCAGCTATGCATTGAAGAAGACTATCCGAGGATTTTCTAAAAGAAATTCATTACAATTGAGAGCAAACCTATGAAGTTGCTCAAATAGACTCCTGATTTTGATCTCAGTCAAGAACCTGCTACCCCCACACTTGCGTCTATCTGGTTCTCATTATCTGAACTCAAACTTCAGTTCTTTGACTATCGTACCATATATGCAATTGGGAATTTCCTTGGGAAACCTATGCAGGTAGACACACCTACAGTTCATTGTTCAAGGCCTTCCACTGTAAGGATTTTATTGAAAGGGATATTAAACTACAAGATGCAGACAAAATCTAGCTTGGTTCTACTCACAATGGTTATTGGAAAAAATCACTATGGAATAAAAACCCCACTACTGCAAGCACTGCAAGATGTTCGGACACCCACAAGAGAAATATTTCAGATTGCACTCACAGTTGAGAACCTATAGTCAAAAGCAGGAACACACTGCTCTGAACACATTGGCTCCACCAGAGGACGGACTCACCACGAGACAGGTATTGGTACCTGATGTAATTCAGGAAATCCTCACTACTCTGGACACATTGGCTCTACCTGAGGAAGGACTCACCACAAGACTGGAGTTGGTATCTGAGGTAATTTCCCCTACTTCTGACCTTACTGGAAGAGATAATGTTTGGATTAAAAATCAGGATAATCCCACTGCTCCTCTTCAAGAAGCACCAGGTGCAGAGGTGACATTACACACTGAACCTCCTGTTGTTGCAACGGTTGGCTTTCTTTTTAATGATGTTCTACCATTTAATCAGACCAAGGATCACATGAGCCAATCAAGAATGTCAGGTTTACACTTCTTGGCACAAGAAGAGGGCTAGGGGCACACTCCATCTTGGAAACTTAAAGGATGACATTTTGGTTACTCCTGGAAACGACACGACACTTCAAAGCTTGATATCTGGCTCCGTCACTAAAACTAGAGGAAGAGGCGAGACAAAAATGACAGATCTCTAGCTTCTTATTTTGTTTTGTATGTTTTAGAATTTTTTTGAGTTTGTATCCCTTTATGTTAGGGTTTTATGGTTTGTTGCTATCTTTTGGGTTCTCTCACACACCCATGATGTATCCTTTCTTTTTCAATAAAATTAGCCTTTGAACTTTTCTCAATATATATATATATATATATATATATATATATATATATATATATATATATATATATATATATATATATGATTTTAATTTTCAAAAAAAGATGTTATTATTCAAATTTGGGTTTTTGAGTAAAGGTTTAGCTTTGGTTAGAAGGTATTATAAACTCTTCTTTTTATTTTTTATAGACTTATCTTCCTCGAAATTCTTAACTGAGGTTCTTTTGAGCTTGAACCTTGAAAGTATTTTAAAGTTTATTATTTTTTTAACAAATTTAGTTGGTATAGGAAATGGTTTTTTCGTTTTTAATTTTAAATATATTTTAAAAAGGATATAATTTAGAGCACATTTACTTTGTGTCTCTATAAAAATATTATTATAACTATTTTTCATTTTATAAATTCTTCTAGGCCCACTTTCTTGCTTAATCTAAAGAATTAAATTCCCCTCTCATAGAACATACCAACCATAGAGTTTAAATCACCCTAAGTCCATAATTAGCAAGAAATTATAACTTGAACATGAAATCACCCATCTTGCATGTTTAAATAATTCATCTAACTTGCATCTTTTTGGTCAATGAAACTCATCTAACTTGCACATTTTAAATATGAAAATGGTAGCACAAACATAGGTTAACATACAGATTTTTTATTCATGGAACTTATGCTAGCACATGGAACATAACTAAACCACACGAATTCGTTTTAAAACATGCATATAAATGAAGATCGCCCTCTCCTCTCCATTGATATTTATTTTATTTTATTTTGGATATCAAGTATGGTTTTTTAGGCTGAAGTTTGGTGGACTTAAGTATGCTTAGCATAGCGTGGGGCTCAAGTTAAGTGCTTCAAGCTAATTCTAATGCTCTATTTAGGTGCTCGGGTTAGTGTAGTGATTGGTTTAGATGTTAAAGTTTGATTTGTGCTCAATATAGGTATTAAGTTAAGTGTTTGGTTCATTTTAGGTGTTAGGGTTAGTATTTGGTTTGGTCTATATCATGGTTGGTTCGGGGGAAGTGAGTTAAATAGGTTATGATTTTGGACTTAGTGGATTAAGTAGGCTAGTGTGTGAGTTAGAGTATGTTAGTGTATCTTAGTGTGTCTAGGTTTAGTTCAATGAGATTGGGGTTTTGAGCTTGGTAGGTTTAATGGGTTAGGGTTTCAGGATTGGTAAGTTTAGTGAGTTATGGTTTTTATTTGTGGGAGAAATGGAGAGGAATGGGTGTTAGGGTTTCAATTTGTGGGAGAAATGGAAAGGAAAGGGTGCTTGGGTTTCAATTTGGGGGAGAAATTGGAAGGAAAGGTGTTTAAAGTGGTCGACCATGAAGTAAAAGTGGAAAGGATAGAGTAAATGAATGAGATTTATGGTGTTATATGGAAGAGAATACAAAGAGAAACTAAATTGTGGTAGAATACGAAAGAGGACAAAAAAAAATATATAAAAGCATAAAAACATGCAAACTACATGGTGAAAAATTCAATTGAAACAAAAAGTAAAAATGGTATACCATCCTTGGTTAAAGTTGTGGATGAGATTACTTTGGTTTGTTATTCCTTGATGTTCTTAATTTGTTTGCTTGCTTTTCTTGCTTTCCTTTCCTTTTTTGATGCTCTTCTAAGGGTTGTGGAGTTGAGATGAGAGAATGCATAGAGGAGAAGGCCTTGGGTTATTGGTTTGGAGGGAAAGTGAGGAGGAAACCAATAGGGAGAGGGAGTGAGGAGAATGGGAGAAGGGAAGAAATTATTCGGTGATAGAGGAGGGGTGACTGAATTCAAAGAAGAGAAAGAAGTCTCGACTTTGAGTGGGGTGAGGTGGTTTAGAGGAATTAGGGGCGAAATTAATGACGAGGTGGAATATTTGATGGCTAGGATTTGATGAGGTGGAGGGGAGAAGAAGATGGAGTGTGGGCATTTAATGAAGTGGAAGAGAGAAGGAGGGATGGGGGGTAGGTTAACGAGGTCAGATGGGGTAGTAAAAAAAGGAATGGAGGGTTGGATAGAAGAGGACATTGAGGGAATTTTAGATAAGGGGAGAGAAATTTGGCAATTGGAAAGGTGTTTAGGGTAGTTATGCCAAAATATAAATATACGTTATATGAAAGAGGATGAAACAAAGAATCCAAAGGTCCACACCATTTTGAAAAGGTATCCTAAAATATGGCTAATTGAATACTCAAAATTTTGGCTTAGGCTCATTGGGTAGAGAAAAATACAAAGAATTTGGTGATGCAATTGGTTTTGATCAAAATAGGCTCGATGTCAAGATATTTCAACTCAAATTGGGTCCAAACCTTACAAGAGAGAAAGTGGTGGATGTTGAGTTTGAATTTTTGGGTAAATTTATTAGATCAAATTGTGTATATTTGAATTTAGAAATACTTTAAGGATAGTCTAAACTCAATTTAAGGTCATTTTGAGTTAATTATGGTCACCTGAAGTGCATGGGTGATTACAAGGTGGTTATAACAGGGTTGAGTCAAACTTTTGACTTAGGCTCATTGGGTAGATTAATTTGGTGGTGCAAGTGGTTTTAATCAAAATAAGCTCCATGTCAAGTTATGTCAAATCAAAGTGGGCCCAAACTCATGATAGAGAAAGTTGATGGTTTTTGAGTTAGAATTTTTGGGTAAATTTATTAGATCAAATTGTGTATATTTAAATTTAGAAATACTCTAGTTGAAATATAAACTCAATTTGAGGTCATTCTAAGTTACTTATGACCAAATTATCATTTTTCTTATCAAAATTATCATATTCTCTCTCTAAATTATCGTCAACTCAACAAACTCCAAACAGAGTCAGATTTAGGTGTGGAGGGGCTCATTTGAAAGATTTCAACAATAGGAATGCAATGTAAAAAGATGTTAATTACTATATGGGACCAATTTTTACGAATAAAAATCCTAAATGCATAATTTTATGTAAAAAAGGTATATGGTGATCACCACACCAATTTACATACTCCTCATATATAATTATGAATATTATGCAGCTTATGGAATGTAATTTGGATGACCAGATTGGCTGATGAAGAAAATGATAATTTTAGAATTAGTGAGAAAGCACTATTTATGCATAGAAAGTTGAATTGAAAAATTTTAGGTCAAAATGATTTCAAACAATCTTCAAACTTATTTGCATGATTTTAATATGTGACAATAAATATCATGCAACTTTCAAAATAAAGTTCTTAGTCCTACAATGATCTTAGGAGAGAAAATGATAAACTTGGGGTGTTGTTGATAATGGTAAATTTTAGGTAAACTTTAGGGTTTGATTAAAATTAATTATATTTATAGTTTTTCCTTTTGTTTTTGTTAATTTAAATTTCAATCTTATTAAATTAGGGTTTACTCAAGATTCAGCTCGAATAAAATTTAGTTAAAACAAAAGCTAGGAAAAGGATTGACCGAAAAATGAAGCTGACACTACATAATCAACATTGATCTGGAGTATACTTTAAATGTGACGCTTTGGTTGGCTAAGTTTATCTGTAGTTGGCCCCAGCTTTAGCTCATTAAATTGAACTTGGATTCATCTTAGGGTGAAACTGTTTATGGAGATCAATTTGAGTTCATATTTGGTCAAAGCCCAAATAACTAAATTTGAAGTTCATTGGCCATAGAATTTGCTTGAGCGCATGCCTTAGGTGCTCAAGGAACTTTAGATTAAAGTTGGTTGGACATGATTTATATTTAAGCCAAAATGGATCATTGGGTTTAATTGGGTCCTAGCCCATCTTGAATCAATAATGTCCAATTGGCATTGGTTAGAATATGGTTGATTATAAAATCAACAAAGAATGTAATTAGAATAGTTTATTGGGATTAAATTGGGTTTAATTTGAATTCAGGATTATTTAATAAGTTCTCTGTTACCATATATCATTATATATTATTCCTCTCAAGAAATATCAAGAAGCAATGAAAAAATAAAGATCCTAATTGCATGTCATTCTTCTCTCTTCTAATTCTTTCATTTCTTGAGGTCTTCGACACCATCAAATATCATTTATGTTCATTTTACTATATTCTAATTGATCATGCTAGAGTTCATGATAAATTGTCACAATACCTAGTTCTTGCACATCCCTAGCTCAGTGCAGATTGATGCCTAATTTAAAAATTCCTTGATCAAATTATGTACAGCTTTGTTTGATATCAGTAAATGGACATAATAATTAATTACCTCTCCAACCTCACTCTATCCTTCCCCTCCATTTATTATACTCTATTTATTTTTCCACAACTCATCATTAATTTCGCTACATGCTCAATAATATATTATTTTCTCCCTCTCTCTACATTATTCATCATCATAACATTGATCAAGCACGCGTCATGCTTAACCAAAAAGATTTGCTCAAAAACAACTTGAGTCTATTTTAGCTCAAAAGGCTTCCACCATTGCAATTCATGGAGATCTTGAGCACCTCTTTGAACTTTTTCTTAATTCTGATTTGGTTTCCACAGTAAAAATATAACATATAGTCATTGGAACAGTTCTACTTTTGCGCTTGCCTTCAATTCATTACAAAAGAAGAAAAAAAATTCAAAATAGAGCTTTTTCCTTTGCAGTACAATCGTACCCCTCCACTGAAGAAGAACATGATAAAAAGGAACTCGAGGAAGATTAAATGAAATGAAACTCAGTTTACTTATAGGAATATTTACATACATATCATTTAATATTTAAGTATTTACATATGCAATATGCTACTTACATGCGCATATATATGTAAGTAGTATATATATATATATTACTTACATGCATATGCATATATATATATATATACTACTTACATGCATATGCATATATATATATATATACTACTTACATGCATATATATATATATATATATATATATATATATATATATATATATATATATATATATATATATATATATATATATATATTAAAGGAAATCAGTATTTAGTAGATCACAGTTCGACTACGAATACCGATTTCCCATGTGCCTATCCGACCCGTCCGCGCCCTCGGTAGGGATCGAACTCGGGACCTTCGGGGGACTTAAGGTGAACCCCGCCCAAACCACCAGACCACGGCGCACACACACACACACACACACACATATAATATGCATAAAAAATTGTATTTAAATTTTTTAAGATTAAAATTATTATTCTTTTAATGTGCTCGATATACCTGGAGCTGGCGTAGTGGAACCATGGCTGATCTACTTTACATATTACAATATCATTTACTCGTTCCTTCTTGCCTATACATATTACAATGTATTATGCTTTACTTTTTGATTTATACAATTAAATCTTCATCCTCTGGTTAAACCTGCTTGTCTTTATGGTATTAGAGCGATCCGTTTAGGGACTAAAGGTTCCCGATCATCTTCAGCAATGGTTTTTCACTCGGTTGCTGAAAAGCAGTTGAAAGGGCTTCTGATTCACTACAGTGAAGGTATTTTTTTGGCTCCTAATCTTAGCAATATGGAAGATTCAGCAACATCCAACCTACTATCATCTTCTCTCCCAAACACCAATGTCTACCCTCCTTGAAATTTATGATTTCCCATATGAGACAACTAGCCCAGAACCAACTGACGGTCGAAAATAATTCTATCTGGAGAGCTCAATTCTTGAAGATATTCACTGTCAAGGGGTTTCTTGGATTCCTAGATGGCTCCATTGTCTGCCCACCGCAACACATTTGCTAAACAAAATGACCTAATGTTGATCAATCCTTAGTTCATTGCATGGATTCATACTGATCAAAACCTAACAGCAGCCCTCTACTCCACCATTTCTACAGCAATTCTTCCATACGTTCTACATCCCCAAACATCTGCACAAATTTGGCGAGCGCTAGAGCGGAGACTTTAACATACAAATAGGTCTCGGGAAATTCAATTGAAGAATGAACTACATCACTTAATAATGAAGAACAATAAGATATTTCAATATCTCTGGGAAATCAAAGCCCTAGTAGACAATATTACCGCGACTGGAACTCACATTCATCAAGAAGAGGTGATCCTTTACACTCTAAGTTGTCTACATTCTACTTATCAAGCATTCAAGTTCTCAGGAACCTGCAACGTGATTGGGTTTTGGATTCTGGTGCTATGGCTCACTTGACATCAGACTCAACTCGGGGATCCAAAACCTTCCCTAGTCAACTCGGGGATCCAAACCCCTCTGGTTTCCCCATCATTGATCCACAGACCAATTGAGTCCTCCTTTAAGGCCCTAGCTCCCGTGGGCCTTATGTCATTCCAGGCCTCTCTGCTACTCTTCAAAACTCAGCCACCTCCAACCTTTGGCACAAGCAATTGAGACATCCACATCAAGAAATTCTCCGCACCATATCCAAAGCACAACATCTAAATATTTCTCCTCTATTATCTATATGTAGTACGTGTCATGATCCTAAGTTTATAGAAAGCCCTTTAGTCATAGTGTGAAGCATAGATATAGGATACTAAAACTTCTTCATTCAAATGTACAGGGTCCACCACCAATTACTTAAGCTCATGGTTATCAATATTATATTTTCTTTGTTGATGTTGCATCTCATTTTCATCGGGTATATCCAATGATTAATAAATTTAAAACAATACTTATAATCTAACACTTCAAAACAATTCTTCAAACGCAATTATATATCAAAGTCAAAATTTTGAGAACGGATGGAGGTGGAGAGTATAAGAGTCTTGAGCTAAACAATACTTAAGAAACAATGGAACTATCCACTGTTGACCTCACTTTTGATGAGGTCTAGTCTTCTTATCTTAGGAGCCTAGGATCTAGCCATAGGAATTTTCTGTTGACTATCCTATAGGACTAGTGATGAAACCCACCTCCTGTAGAAATTCAAACCACTTCTGTTCTCTCTAGAGTTTCAAATGTATGGTTTTAACTTCTAGTAGTTAGAAGGTTGTAACCAACATGAGGAAGCTTAAAGAGAGTCTCCGTAGGAATTGCAAGCCTTAGGGTAGCCTTGGGTGGCTTGTTCTTGGTCTCACACACACTCAAACTCATCACACTTCCCACACATCCTGAAACACCAAATTACTTGCACTTACCTTTTTTTCTTTGCCTCTTTTCGAAAGTCATGTGGGTGGTCCCAAATCCTTAGCATTTAGCTAGGATGGCTAGGACTAACATTTGGAGGATCCAAAATGAGCTTTCTTGTGGCCCTTATAACCTTAGAGGGAAGTGGGGGGGGGGGGGGTGGGGGGTCCATGGTTTGCATGGTCACCATGTCCGACCAATTCCAAATTCACCAAAACACCCAACTTTGGCGTTCTACCCCCAAATTTTCCTAAAATTATCAAAATGCACCTAAAACCTTAAAATTCTTAAAATTTCCCAAACTCTCAATTCTTCACCAAAAATCATGTTGAGCCTCTTCAAACCACTTCAAATCAACCAAATTACTCAAACTCACCCTAAACTTCCCAAAAATCTCAAAATACCCCTACACCAACCAAAATTGGCAAAATACCCATTATGCTCAAAATTTGCCAAAATCTTCAAATTCATTCCAAACCTCACCAAAACCAATTATAACCACCTAATGTTCCCAACTGCACCCAAAATCCCCTAAATCCAACCAAGTTGACCAAAATTCCTAAATTACCCTCAAATTTCTAAAGTCCACAAATAACTCTCAATTTCCACCAAATTCATTTCAAACTCACCCAATTGCAAATTCAAACTAAAGATCATCATGTTCAAGCCAAATTTGAACCAAATCAAACCCACTCACACCTAACTCCAAATCCAAATTTCAAGCCCAAGTCAACTACCTCAAAATTAAACCCAACTCCAAATTCCATCAAATTGAGCCACATAATCATTTCAATTCCACATAATTTGTTTCCTAAATTCATCATGACATTTTCCTAGACCAATTTAAGCCTTCAATTGGTTTAGATCCAAGCCCAAACCTAGCCCAAACCCAATTTTAAGCCTAATCCAAAATCTAACTCCAATCCTTTTGATTACTCAAAGCCCTAGTCACCACAGCTTAAACTCGGAGATGCTAATCACATCACCAAATCAGCCCTTATCTTGTATCATGGAAGAATGGTCCCTCAAAATGTGAAACAACCCCTCCCCTATTTGGCTAAGTGACATATTCCTCCCATCACTTGATTAAGCCTTCAAGCTAATCACACTTAAACCTTCCTCTGGCCCTTTCTGAGCTAGCTAGCCACCACCTCTGACCTGGCCAGCTACCCTAGTGGCCAGAAAATCCAAATCCAAGAAGGGGAATTGTTCCACCAAAAAATAATATGTTTTTAGTGTATATTTTATAATTTTTTTTATACATTTTTTATGATATTGTACTTTAAAGAAATTATTTTGCATGTTTTTGGTTTCAGGTACTTAGAATGTACATTCAGAGAAAATGTGGAAAAAATAGAGCAAAAGTTAGGAAAATATTGGTGGCGCTAAAGTGTCACCATTGACACTAATAGGGCTAGTCTCCAAGCAGAATGGCGCTATAACGCCACTGACTGGTGCTGTAGCACCAGAAACAATATTTATAGAAGATCCACTGAATTTAGCCGAATTTTGGAAGGGTGTCTAAAGGAACCCTTGGTTATTTCCTGTTTTCTATTAAATGAGAAGGATTTGGCCGAATTTAGAGACATTTTGGAGCCTCAAAATTTCAATTAGGCGGCAATAGAAGTTAGGGTTTTCTTATTTTGTGTTTAAGTGTGAGTGTGAGAGTGTTTTAGTGTATAAAAGTTTGAAGATTACTCAAAAGGAAACTCCAGAAGTTTACTTAGGGAGGATACATAATGTACTTTTTATTTTGTTTAAGTTTTTGTTATAAGACTTGAATTTCAATGCAAATGTTTTGTTTTTGTTTAAACTACATGAATTTTGAGTAGTTCTCTTTCTTTCTCCTTACATATGTGAATTAATTTTGTGGGATGAGAAAGATCTAAAGCCTTTTTTTTACTCTTAAAATTGTTATGGTATTTTCACTTAATCTTCATTTATCTTACAAACTAGTCACTTGTGAGGTTAAAATCCGTTGAGAAACATAATGACCTGGGAATGTTATGATTTCACCTAATTAATGGATACCATGTTTTATTCTTGGTAGAGCCATTGTGATCACCAAGGGGGACTGCAAATAAATATGGAGATAAGTTTTGATGAGCCTAGAACTGGTTAGTTCTAGGGTGACAGGTGGGTTCTTTCCCATTAGCTTAAGGTTTAGAACCCTAACACTAGGATTCAGTCAATATATTGGCTTAGGCTTAGGCATCTAGAGGTGAGAGGTTAGAATGTTCCGATAAGGAATGCTTTTGGCTGTCACAATACATTAATTTTATCCTAAATCATTTGAATCCTACATAGGTTAAAATCTCTTTGAAAGGAGAAAGGTTTTCCATAAATTTCAAACTTGTTGTTATATTTTATTAAGGTGTTACATTTAGTTGTTGCTTTCTTTTTAGTAATAATTTTTATTAAGCATACCATTATATACTTTTTATCTGTTTAATTTGAAATTTAAATAGAAATTATGGAAGTTAATTCGAAGAGATACCGCTTTTCCTGTGTGATCGATACTGGTGTTTTTAAGGAAAATCATATATTACTTAAAACGATACATATACTTGCGTAGCGCCCCTAGTATAAAAATCTATTATATAATTCATAAATCTTTACATTTGTTCACACTTGCTGCTAGATATAATTTGAGATATATTTTCTGACAAAATTTTGGAAATTAAAAATACATGTAATTGCAAGTCGGGTCAGTGGCCATGGCTTAAACCCAATCTCTCACTCATCCATGCGACAATCCCCAATTGGACTCTTGCGCCAAATTGCCCTCCACCTAAGCTTACTGGCACCGGCCAATAGCAGCCTAGGGCCTCTCCCTTGGCCTGGGTTATAAATTGGCCAACTTCATGGCCAACGAAGGATAGGTGCATGAACTAAGGGGAAAATCTGTCAAATTGTTCACAGAGCTCCCTACATCAATCCTAAGTTCAATCAGACATTTTCCAGTCCTCATTCCCTCCACTCGAGCCCAATTTAGCTACTGAAATCCAGAGCATTTCACGGCCATGGAACCAAATTCCTCGAAACCCAAAATTGACCATCCCACAAGCTTCACCAAACCTTAAAACCACCTCCTCAATCAAAAACCTACTTTTCCCTAGCCCTCTGTTATAGCTCAAGACTAAGCCCAAGCAACCCTCTA
Organism: Papilionanthe hookeriana x Papilionanthe teres; assembly: GCA_022702705.1. NCBI lineage: Eukaryota > Viridiplantae > Streptophyta > Magnoliopsida > Asparagales > Orchidaceae > Papilionanthe > Papilionanthe hookeriana x Papilionanthe teres. Next base: position 26,019,782 of record CM040423.1, read on the forward strand.
ATCGAAGTCATACCTAGGCCTGACCACAGGTTGGTAGTTTGTAGATTGCACTTTATAGTTTTCATTTCTATTTACCGTGCACACTTGTGTCTTTCAATTTTAGTAGTCTGTAGATTGCATGCTCTTCATTATTGCCCTTTCCTTTTACTGTGCATTATTGTCTTTTCAGCTTTAGCAGTTTGTAGTTGCACTAATTAGTTTTACTTTTCTGTTTACAGATGATTTTTAGAGGGACGGGAGGTCCCCCCCCTAGCGTAGGAAATGTTTGCTTGTGGAAGTCCGTCTGCCGACAAGTACGTGGAGTCAATTGGTTTGGTTGGAGTCGTTAGCCTTGAGTGCACCAGCATGTCCCCACCTCAACTCCCACCTTACCAACTCTATCTTCAGTGGTGACAACCATACTAACACCGCCCCCTGTCGCGACTACCACACCAGCACCACCACCACCAGTCGCAACCACGAATTCAACCATGACCAACACACCAGGATCACCATTAGCTACTATTAATGTGATGTCTAGCTTAAGTATCACAAGCAGCCATCATCAGCTCCGGAAGTAAGGAACACGTAAGATTTTTAAGATACTAACATTACTAATTTATGTTTTATTTACTTAATAGAGAGCTAATTGATCCCAAATTATGATATTTATACTTTTGATAATATGATTTATAATTATATTTAATTTTAGGAATTCTACGCAAGTATACATATCATTATCAAGTAATATAGGACTTTCTGATTAAGTCCTGAAATATCGATCACACAGGAAAATTTCTTTTGGATATTTAAAATTAATAATGAATTAAATCACAAAATCTATTTATAAAAAGACACTTAAATAGTTTCAGATAACAGAAAACTCAAAAATGCTATTCATTTTGATATTTTTTATAATATGAAATAAAATGAACAATTATATAACGAGATTTTTATAAGATTAAAGAAGTATAAATGAAAATATATATTTCTTTATCATGAATAAGTAATAAGTACATGAGTTTTGTTGTAGAAGTATTCAAAATTTGTTGTGCCAAATAGAAGCAATATTATTCTTTACCCTTACTAGAGATGTTATAAAGAACATTGGCTAGTTTACAGTTTGAATAGTTTTGAAGACGAGTTAGGTATGGAAGATACTAGCTCTCACTCTAGAGTTCCATCATTTTCCTCCACCTCGGGGCTAACATCTCGCATCAAAACCTAAAACAATAAACTAAATTGGAGGTATTAGTCTATCACTCTAAAGTCCTCTAATTCTACACCAGTCAAAGTATATTTCTCTATTTATTTGCACAAAATTATATGAATTACTTTCTCATTCATACAATCTCATGTGATTTCTACCAATAGTTGACTGAGAAAATACATACAATGATCTTACATGTTTTCACAACAAATATTAACATCTTAACTGGCCAAATCAAGAAGTAAACGAAGTGCAATGATTAAAACAACACAACTTATTCCAACATTAAAGATCAATACTTTCACAACTTCCATCCAACACTTATTTACTTTTCATTTTAAGGAAATAGATAAAGAAAACTACTTAAAATCCATGTGAAAACACAGCAACAAATAATTTTTAAATAGAAATTGACCCACTAAAATATGTTAAGATTTTCATGTCTATTTTATATTGATTTTGATAATATTGCACTTTAAAGAAGGGTATTTTTGAAGATTTGTTGCAGATATTTTAATTTATGGACAATGGAGCGAAAAAATGCAAAAAAGAGCGAATTTAGAGCAAAAATGACTAAAAATATGAAAATTTGATCTAGGGCGCCGACGGTGGATTTTTCCCGAGAGTTCAGAAAAAATATTACAAGGAAGCTCACCGACGGTGAGATCGAGGCCGCCGACAGTGAGATCGAGGCCGCCGACAGTGGGCCTTATGAAAGAGAGTCCAAGGTTAAGTATTCTAGAAGGCCACCGTCGAAACACTAGAGGCTGTCGACGGCACGCTCATGGTCTCCGACGGCGGGAAAGTCGGTTCTCTCACGAGGTGCATCGAATGTGGACAATTTTTGAAGGGATGCTTCAGAAACTCTTGGAAACTCTTCAACTACTTTAAAAGAAACAATTTGGGGCGAAAAATGGTGTCCGTTGTTGTTGTCTTTTGTTGTCCGTGAGTCCACCGAGTTTATAGTGTGTCACTAGAGTGTTATTTAGTGTCTTGTTTCCATTATAGTTTTAGATAGTGAGTTCAATTAGTGATATTTATGAGGAATTCTTCGAGAGATTGTAAGAGTGGAAGAGAAGTGAGAGATTTCTTCCTCTTGTCGTTTCGAAGGAGAATTATGCGCACTGTAAAGAAAGGAAGAGATTCAGAAGAAGTTCAAGGAGTTTGTTTGGGGAGGAATTCGAGATAAGTTGTATTTACTTATTTTAGTTTGTAAAACTTTATTTTTATATATGAAATTTAAGTTTTGTTGTATCTTCTCCATGAAATTTGAGTAGTTTTTCTGTCTTTCTCCTTGTTTTGATATTTTTGTGAAATGATAATTTAAATTAGCGTGCTAAGAGAATTTTAAAGAAGTTGTGATAATCTTTTCACTTAAAACTTAAGTTACTTTCAATCTGGCCAATTGATTAGTTAAAATATGTTGAGTTTAACAACTATAGTGAAGATTACATTCGAGATTCAGGGAGGTCAAAGTCCTTGAAAGTAGGGTGCAAATAAATAGGGAAATAATATTTATCGGGCATAGAATTGGAGATTTTAAAGTGACAGAATAAAATCCTCAATTCAGTCCTATTGTTTGGGTGCTAAAGTGTAGATGTTAGCCCTCAGGCAAGGGAAACGTGGGGGCTCCGAAGTGAGAGCCGGTATCCTTCCAGCCTAGCCGCATATTCATTAACCAAGCATAGGATTAGTCAATGTTCTTTATGCCTGAACTAAAGGGTAAAGAATATGTATGCTCCTATTTGGCACAACACTGTTTTTAAATTAATTTTTATTATCCATTCACTTAAATTTTGTAACAAGGAGAAGGATTCTTGCTTATCTATTTGAACTTCACTTTATTAGTAGAATTAGTTAACTGTTGGCATAACTAGTTTATTAAAACTTTTTCTTACTTACGATTGCATATTAGTGACAGATAGGTAATTCGATTTACAAAGTTGTGATTCTAAATTAGTTTCTATAATCCTAGTCCATTGCTTCTAAACTATCCCTGTGGGATCATATCCAGGACTCCATTAGAGCCATGTATTACTTGAGCGATACGTATACTTGCGTTGAAAGATTAGCTCTCTGATTATTGAATATCTTTATACATGTCTTTATCAAATACAAGCAATTTTAAATTAACGCAAAGTGCGTGGGGCGGTTCAAGTTTTTTGCGCCGTTGCCTGGGATAATTAGAGCGTTAGTTAGATATGATAGAAAAGATAGATAGATATATAACATAACTAGAGTAACAGACGATTTAGGACAATTAGAAAACTTTTTAAAAGAATTTTCAACTTGTTATTATTTAGTTAATTGTTTTTCTGTGGACTGATTTCGATTGTATGCGTAAATTTGGATCTAAAAATCTTATACCCTACGATTCAGAATTAGAACGCACTGTTAGAAGAATTAGAAAACTGAGAAAAGAACCTAGAAATCCTGATAATCTTAACACAATGGAAAACAACGTAAACAACTAAAGAATAGAAAATGAACATCAATCTAGACTACTAAGAGATTATGCTAACTCTACATTTGATGAAATTCACTTAACCATCCAAAATCCAAATTTAGCTGCTAATTCATTTGAGCATAAACTTGTAATTATCTAAATGATACAAAACAATCAATTTGGAAAAAACTCCTAACGAAGATCATAATTTACATCTTGCAAGTTTCTTAGAACTTTGTGCTACTTTTAAATATGACAGAGTGTCTGATGATGTTGTCAGACTTAGACTTTTTCCATTTTCACTAAGGGACAAGGCTAAGGCTTAGTTAAACTCGTTAGCACCTGGATCTATTAGAACTTGGGGGGAACTTTCATAAAAATTCTTATCAAAATATTTTCCACCATCTAAGACTACTAAGCTTAGAAATGATATCACATCTTTCAGTCAGTATGAGGGAGAATCGATATATGAATCTTGGAAAAGATTTAAAGAACTTCTTAGGAAATGTCTACATCATGCTTTATCAGATTGGTTAATTATTCAAAATTTTTATAATGGATTAGTAGGATCTCTTAGATCCATTATTGATGTTGCTGCTGGTGGATCATTAATGTTTAAACCTTTTGAAGAAGCTTATGCTTTAATCGAAGAAATGACTACCAATAATTTTCAATGGCCTGCTGAAAGGGTAAATCCTAAGAGAGTAGCTAATATTCATGATTTAGATGCTTTAACTATGATAGTTTCTCAAACGACTCAATACATAATGAATCGTTCTCAAACACCTCCAGTGTTAGAAGAAAATTCATTATGACAAATTGTAGATGCTCAATCTTCACATGAAACTATAAATTTGATAAATAATGACAAAATAACCCTTATTCAAACTATTATAATCCAGGTTGGAAGAATCATCCAAACTTTAATTGGAATAACCAAGGTAATGTTAATCCTCAGTGGGGGAACAATCCTGTAAACCCATTAGGAAATGTAAACAATCAGGGTAATTCCAATTATAGACCTTCTAATCCACCAGATTTTTATAATAATTCATAATTTAAGGAGAAGAAGTTATCTATTGAAGAATTAGTCTTGAATATGGGAAATCAATTACAAAGTCAAGGAGCTGTTATTAAAAACATAGAAAACCAATTGGGGCATATTGCTACTGCACTTAGCAATAGACCTGATGGAACTTTACCTAGCAATGTTGAAGTAAATCCTAAAGATCTAGGAAAAGAACAGATTAAAGCTATTCAATTAAGAAGTGGAAAAGAGTTGGAAACTAGAGTCCAAAAAGAAACTGTAGTTGAAAAGGAAAAAGTGGAAACTGAAGGAGAAAATGAAAGTTTATATCCTAATTTTCCTCTGAAACCTATGAAAATTATTGTTGAAAGACCACCACCAACATTTCCTCAAAAACTAAAGCAACAAGATAAAGGAAAAAGCTAAATTCTTAGACATTTTTTTAAAAATTGTCAATAAATATTCCTTTTGTTGAAGCTTTGGAACAAATGCTTGATTATGTTAAATTTATGAAGGATATACTCAACAGAAAGAGGAAGTTACTAGATCATGAGACTGTTGCACTCAGTAAAGAGTGTAGTGCTATAATTCAGAAAAAGCTTCTTAAAAAACTTAAAGATCCCGGTAGTTGTACAATCACGTGTGCTATTGGTGAAAAATTTTATGGTCGAGCATTATGTGATTTAGGAGTTAGCATAAATTTGATGCCTCTATCAACTTTTAAAAGGTTAGGATAGGAGAGATTACACCAACTTCTGTAACTCTACAGTTAGCTGATCGATCTATTGCACATCCTAAAGGAATTGTAGAAGATGTTCTGGTTAAGGTTGATAAATTTATCTTTCCTATAGATTTTATTATTTTAGATATGGAAGAAGATAAAGAAATCCCAATCATTTTAGAAAGACCATTCCTAGCTACAGGAAGAGCCATGATAGATGTTCAAAAAGAAGAGTTGACTATGAGAGTAAATGATCAAGAAGTAGCCTTTAACATCTCAAAGTCAATGAAATATCCTTCAATAGAAAAAGATGATGAATGTTTTAGAATGGATATATGTGATTATTTGAGAAAAGAACATTTCAAAGAAAAACTTGAAGAAAATGAAGATATGTAAAATGATAATATGATAAAATTGATTGCGAAGAATCTGATTATATTCAAGAACAATTTGAAAAGCTCGATTCAACAGCACCAGAGAATGAAATATTAATTCCATCAATTGTAAAACCCCCTGAACTTGAATTAAAGACTCTTCCAAATTATTTGAAATATGTATTTTTAGGAGAATTTTCAGCATTACCAGTAATTGTATCCTCAGACTTAAATGAAATTCAAGAAGATAAATTAATGGATACATTAAAAAAGTACAAAAAAGCTTTTGGATAGACTCTGGCTGATATAAAGGGAATTAGTCCTTCAATTTGTATGCACAAAATTTTATTAAACGATGAACATAAACCAAGAATTGACCCACAAAGGAGATTGAACCCTATTATGAGAGAAGTAGTTAAAAAAAGAAATTTTAAAATGGTTAGATGCTGGAATTATATATCTTATTTTGGATAGTACTTGGGTAATTCCAATTCATTGTGTTCCTAAAAAAGGAGGAGTAACTGTTGAAGTAAATGAGAATAATGAATTAATACCTATCAGACAAGTTACTGGATGGTGTATTTGTATTGATTATAGAAAATTAAATGTTGCCACCCTAAAAGATCACTTTCATCTTCCTTTTCTAGACCAAATGTTGGATAGACTTGCTGGACACAAGTACTACTGCTTTCTGGATTGATATACCGGTTACCATCAAATTCCTATTGCTCCTAAGGATCAAGAGAAAACAACTTTTACTAGCCTTATGGATCTTTTTCTTTTAGAAGAATGCCTTTCAGATTATGTAATACACCTGCAACATTCCGGAGATGTATGATGTCTATATTTAGTAAGTTAATTGATAATGGAATAGAAGTATTTATGGATGATTTCTCTGTATTTAGAACATCATTTGACGCATGCTTAAATCATCTTGAAAAAGTTTTGGAGTTATGCAAAATAACAAATTTAGTTCTAAATTGGGAGAAATGTCAATTTATGGTTGCAGGAGGAATTCTATTAGGGCATAAAATTTTAGAAAATGGCATGGAAGTTGAACCTTCAAAAATCCAAGTAATAGCTAAACTACCACCTCCTACTACAGTGAGAATGGTAAGAAGTTTTCTTGGACATGCTGGTTTCTACAGGCGTTATGTTAAAAATTTTTTAAAATTTACCAAACATCTTTGCCAACTTTTAGAAAAGAACAAGAAATTTGAATTTACTGAAGACTGCTTAGATGCCTTTTAATTATTAAAGGAAAAACTAATCACAACACCTGTAATAGTTTCACCTGACTGAGAGAAACCATTTGAATTCATGTGCAATGCTAGTGATTATGCTATTGGAGTACGTTCTTGGTCAAATATATGATAAGATTTTTAAAGTTATATAATATGATAGTAGAACTCTTAATGATGTTCAAATTAACTATACAGTTACTGAAAAAGAGTTACTGGCTATTGTGTATGCTTTTGACAAATTCAAATCATATTTAATTGGGACTAAATATATAGTGTATAATGATCACTCTGCTATTAAATATCTGATGCAAAAGAAGGATACTAAACCAAGATTAATTAGATGGATACTTTTGATGCAAGAATTGGATTTTGTGATAATTGATAGAAAAGGAATTGATAATCAAATTGTTGATCATTTGTCGAGATTAGAATATCATGAATCATCTGACACCGACAATGAAATAACAGACAGTTTTCCTGATGAACAACTCTATAATATAAATGAGTGGTAAATACATTGGAATGATGATATAGTTAACTATATAGTAAGAAATATTTTTCCACCTATGCTAACACTGCAGCAACAAAAAAATTCATTCATGATGCAAAAGCATATTTTTGGGATGAACCATATTTATAGAAGTAATGTCACGATCTTATTACTAAGAGATGTGTGCCTTATGAAGAAACTGAACTAATTATTCAAAAATGTCATGATTCTGAATTTGGAGGACATTTTGGGATTGACAAAACTGCGCACAAAATTTTACAAGCTGGATTTTATTGGCCTACTCTTTTTAGAGATGTTTATAGATATATCAAAACTTGTGATAGATGCTAACGAGTAGGTAATATATCTAGAAGAAAAGAAATGCCTCTGAATTTCATGTTAGAAGTTGAGATTTTTGATGTTTAGGGATTAAATTTCATGTGACCATTTATTCCTTCATTTGGGAACTTATATATTTTGATTGCAGTTGATTATATATCAAAGTGGATTGAAGCACAAGATTTACGTCGTTGTGATGCTAAAAGTGTTTCAAGATTCTTAATGAAAAATATTTTCATGAGATACGGAATGCCGAGAGTGATTATCACTAACGGAGGATCTCATTTTTAGAATAAATATATTCAAAGATTGGCAAAAAAAGTTTAATATTATTCATAGATTCTCTACTGCTTATCATCCTCAAACAGGTGGTTTAGCTGAAATTTCTAATCGTGAGATTAAATAAATTTTAGAAAAGACTGTAAATCTTAGTAGAGTAGATTGGTCTGCAAGACTGGATACTATATTATGGGCATACATGACTGCTTATAAAACTCCTATTGGAATGACTCATTATAGACTCATTTTTGGAAAGACTTGTCCCTTACAAGTAGAATTGGAGCATAAAGCATATTGGGCAATTAAAGAATTCAATTATAATTTGAAAAATGCTACTGAAAAAAGATTGTTACAGTTGAATGAATTAGAAGAATTAAGAAATGAATCTTATAATAACGACAAAATTTATAAGGAAAAACTGAAGTTAAGACATGATCTGAAGATTAACCAGAAAAACTTTAAACCAGGACAAGAAGTTTTGCTTTACAATACAAGGTTGAAGTTATTTTCTGGGAAATTGAAGTCTCATTGGTTAGGACCCTTTACTGTGACTCAAGTTTATACTTATGGAGCTGTTGAAATTGAAGATCCAAAGATTGGTAATAGATTTAAAGTAAATGGACATAGATTAAAACCATATTTTGAGGGAAAAAGACCAAACTTTAAAGAGGTTTTAATGCTCAATCAACTGAATAACACCTAAATAGGTCGGACTAACGACGTTAAACCAAGCGCTTTTTGAGAGACAACTCATAGTTATCTTTATTTGTTGTGTTTTTGTTTGAATTTATCATTAGTTTGCATTAGTATTAAATTATATTGCTTGTAATTACCCTTTGATCATCATAGAATTTGGATCCATGGAGAAAATTTGGAACGTATTTGACCACGGCGTTTTTGTACAAAATTTTGCCTATGGCGCCGACGGCCCTCTCGACGCCTCCTACGGTGAGTTTTTCCCGAAAGCCCTAACATTTAATTGCACAAAGCTCCCTGACGGCTCCATCGAGGCTGCCGACAGAGAGATCGGTGAGTGGGCAGTTTTTCGAGTTTGAAACGACGATTTTTGGTAGTTTTAGGTGAATTTATCCCCTATAAACTTCTACGGACATTTCCAAAACTCTACATTTCTCAAAAACAAATGGAAACTCCCTTGAATTCTTCTCTAATGGATTCCAATTCAATAGATCACCCTAGATTTCGAGTGTTCAACCGGGGAAAGTTCGTTAGTGTCGAGGCACAATGACTTTCCAACAAAGTAATGTCAAAGAGGAGGCTAATTAAAGAAAGAGGTTTTCTGAATCGAGGATTAAAAAATCCTTCGATAGCAATTGAAGAAATGATCGTGCGACAAAGATAGGAAGTATTTTGCTACACTACTGCCACAGTAGTCGTTCCTGTGGTGAAGAAGTTTTACTCCAATTTGCATGAAATCAACCAACGAAGAGTTTATGTGTGAGGCAGGTGGATAACTTTTAATTCTGGAAGAATTAATGAATTGTAAATGCTTCAGAATGTTCATGTCTGCCATTATTCTAATTTTGTGCCGACGAGAGATAAGATGAACGAAATATACCAATATTTGACAGACGAAACTGAAAACTAGGAAGTTAGAGAAAATGGGTATTGTCAGTTTTTATGCTACACTTTTAAATCTCGTTTCGAGACATTGACACTTTTTCATATCTGTATAACTATTACCGACAATGAAGATCAGTAAAGTCACCAAAGAGAGTACTATATCGAACTACTGCATTCAAATGGGATGACCAATTGATATTGGATCAATTATTGTGAAGTCTATTTTTGGCCTGATCATTCAAGGATCATCTCAAGGGCTTAGACATCCTTCAAAAATTTTCTCAATATGCAGTCTGTTTCAAGTATCATACGAGATTTGGGAAAAGGTGCTACTACCTTGGAAACTGTCGGCACTATTTTTAGGTTATGTGTATTATTTTAAAAGGGGGGTCGCCTAACAAAAGTTGTCGGCGAATTTTTAATTTAATTTAAATAAGTAATTTGAAAAGTAGTATTTGATTTTGAAAATAATTTTAAATTTGAAGGTTTTAAGATATGAGATTAAACCGATCTCACATCCCAAATAGTTTATATAGACGAGCACCACACCACAAACCGTGTATCTATCCCTAAGGATAGACACACTGCTTGATGGTGGGGCTCGATCAAATAAACTAGAAGTTTTGTGACATCCGTTTGGCCTGCGAACCAATTTTATAAGCCGACAAATTCCCCGCTTAATATGAAAGCATTAAACGAGGTTTATATTACACTGGTTCTTTAAAATTCCCTATAAGGGCAAGCCCCTATAGTTAATTACATCTTAAGTGACAGGAATCACCTAAGAAAACTCTCGATAATAATCAATAATTCTGCTCTCAAGAATTTCAAAGTCTAAGTTTTCAAAGGATTGAATTTTGGAATTTCAATAGGGAATGGATCAAGTTTGGAACATTTTGTTTTGAGAATTCAAAGGAAGAAAGGTAGAAGAAATTACGGATTCGAAGTGAACTTCGGTAATTTCCCGACTATCCTATTGTTTGGCTTGGATTTAGGAAAGTCCTAATGTTTATTTAATGTTTTGATCTTGCCAATTTTAATTAATTAGGGCTTATATTAGTATGATAAAATCATACAAATAGCCTAGAAAATGTGAGAGTTTATGTCGTATCAGACGACTACCTCGGAATCCTAAGACCGGTTAGGGCTTAATTTGCAATGCAAATGCCTAACGAAGAGTTGAGGATTTATGTTGCACTAGGCAAACTACCTCGAAGTCCTATGGCTTTGTTATTTAATTCTAGGAAAGTTTTGTTGAAGTAGACTCGGGTTTTCGTTGATGACGATGGTCGTGCTGCCCACCGTGCTCCAAGCTCCTTGTTGTTGCAGAGGTTTAGTTTTAGAAGTCATAAATCAGGAGATGAGAAAAGTGTTTTGGTTTAGAGAAAATCTTAATTTCCAAGTGTTTTTTAATATTTTAATTAAAACAAATCTTAAAGTTGATTATAACGACACCGGTTAAGATCCCACAGTTCCATCCTTCCGGCATCATTATTTTTATCGGATTCACTTAGTCCAGATGAATTTGCTAAACTCAACTAAATGAGTTCCACACTTTCATTTAGACCGTGGGAAATCCCGTTAGCAACACGTAGGTTACATCATCCGAGGTATTCCCGATCATCCAACAGGACGTTTTAATTTAATTGTAATTATAGTTTTGTGTTCTGTTTGTGATTAAATTTTGAGTTGTTTTATATTTTGAAATGTTGTGGCGGTGAATTTTATCTTGCAATGACTTTTAGTTTAGTTTTGGTTTCGGTTTCGGGGACTATCCTAAAGGTGTGGGTTTTCATGCAACGGTTGTTTATCATGCAAGAAAAGTAAGTGCGATGCGATTAATGAAATTGCAATAATGTAAATTGCAAGAAAGTAAATTGCAATAAAATAAAAGCGTACCTGGAGGGTCTTCCCGTCATCCCAAGCTGCACTTAAAACACAATTAGAATATTTAAGCAAGCTCCTAGGTAAAGCTAAGGTAAGGGTTATGGTTTTCTACCAAATTCCTAATCCTATAGCTAGTCATTTCCTATGACGTCTAGGTTCCTTGTGTTTTGGTTTGAAGACGATTTTCTTCATCAAAGAACAATTAAATTCAATTGTTCTTATAAACATCCTATCATATTGAGAAAGTGTTTAAGAAGAATCTTAAACATCTTTTCAATATTGCTAGAACTGTTTTAAGTCCAAATGAATTTAATTATACAAATGAATTAATCATCCAAGAATCTCAAGTTTTGTTATCTTGCTCAGTGAACTAGGATATTTGAATATCCTATGAGTGAAGTAACATTTCATTTAATGTTCTGTTTAGGAGTTATGATAACTAAAGCTTTCGAGGTAAATTGGTGTTTAAATGGTTTGTGATTTAGTTTAATTTCCATTAATGAGTTTAAATTTGGAATAGTGTTCAAGTTGCTTTAGATTTATTTTGAATTCTTTATGTCTTTGGTGATGTTATGTTTAATTCAATTTAATTTAATTTAATTTAATTTTGATTTTAATTTAATTTAATTCAATTTAATTCAATTTAGTTTGATTTGATGTTACATTAAATTAATTTGATTTGATTTGATTTTAATTTAATTTAATTTAATTTAATTTAATTTAATTTATTTAATTTAATTTAATTTAATTTGATTTATTTTAATTTAATTTAATCTGCTTATTTAATTTAATTTAATTTGTTTATTTAATTTAATTTAATTTAATCTTTAATTTAATTTAACTTTTAATTTTAATTTAATTTAATTTAATTTAATTCAATTTAATTTACTTAATTTAATTTAATTTTTAATTTAATTTTATTTTTAATTTTAATTAAAATTTTAAAAGAGTTTAATAATTTAATTTTAGTTTAATGATTAAGTCTTTTAATGTTTTGAATTTGAGTTATCATTTTAATTAAGAATTAAATATTATTGAGATGATTAATTTAGGGATCTTTAAATTAAAGAATAAATCTCTTCCTAATAATATCCCTATTTAATAATTCCAATTTTATTATTCTTCCAAATTTAATCAATTATTTAATTAAGGTTTAATTATTTTAAATTGCTTGATGGGTTTCTACCCTTTAGTTATTTAAATTTCAATCATCCAAATCAGATTAAGATCAAATATTTTACTTGTTAATTTTTATTAAACCTAAAGTTTTAATTAAGGGTTAAGATTTTTTAATTACCATTTTGCCCTTTAAGCTTAATAATTTCATAACTCACTAAATTGAACTCAAATGAACTTGAAATTTTTATGTGACTTCACTCATATGTCAATAAAGACATAAGAGGAGAAAATGTGATTTTTCTGTATTTAATTTATTTATATAATTATTTTTGGTAGAAAATAGAGATTTCCAAGGAAAATTTAATAACATGACCAAGGTAAAGTTTCTGTCCTTAAGAAAATTAGGGGACATTCCTAATGACCAGAGAACCACTTGGACTAATTTTGGTGATTTTTTGAATTACATTATTTTTATTATAATTACTTTAAGTTTTGGAGTGTTAATTAATTTAAAAATAAAATAAATGTTGAAAAATGAATTTTATATTTTTCAAAAATCTCTCTAATATGAAGGAAATCAGAGAATCAAATTTTGCAATTTTCTGATTTTTCTATGATTTATTATAATTATTTTAGTGAAAATGCTAGAAAATACATTTTTTTATTTTAAAATTACCCTAGAGCTTTAAAATTTAATATCTCACTAAATAGACCTAAGAAAAATATGGGGTTTGTTCCTAAGTGATTAAAGTTCAAAATGTGACATTTTAGTGAATTTTATTATTTTTGTGTTTTTTATTATTTTTTAATTATTAAAAATATTAAAATAATATTAAAAATCAACTTTTTTAGAAAATTGAAATTTTAATTTTCTTAAATTCCCCTAATATCAGAGAGGCTCCAAAACCAATTTGGTGAATTTTTGAAAGATATTTTGAAAGTTATGAATTTTTTAAAGTTTAAATTGACTAAATGGCTTAATCAACCCAATTAGTAGGGCTAACCAAGTCCAATTGACCTCAAACTTTTATGGTGGGTTCCTCTGATCCTGAAGGTCAGTGGAGAATTGATTTCAAGTCAATTTGATGTATGGTTAGCTCTAATTAATTAGAGACCTATTTTGAGTGTTTAAGCCAATTAGGGTTATTTTAAATGAACTAACTCAAAACCTATTTTTCTTAGGGTTCTCTGGTCATAAGGAACATCACCAAATTTTCTTAGAATTTATTTCACAACATGCTATTTATTGGAATTAAAATACTCAAAACAGTGACATGAATTTGAAAAATCAATAACTCTTCATAGGGATGGCCTCTGACTTTGGAAAATTCGGGGAATGTTCCCAAATTCGGAGGCTTCAAAAGCCCTATGGTCTCATGCCATGGTGAATTGTATACATGTATGGAGAATTAAATGTATGCAGAGAGTAAATAAATTATAAAAAATAAAATACTTGATGAAATTAAATGATTTCTTTTCCACATTATTCTCCTCTGTTCACTGAGCAAGAGGGTATTTTTATTTTATTTTTCTGATTTTCCCTTGGTCTAGTGAAGGTGTAGAACCAATCAATTTGGGAATTGGCTCACTGTGGAGAAGTGTCCTGGTTTTGGGCCTAGATTTCAACTCTGAAATTGAGCTCACGAGAGAAGAAATGGCGAGGGGATCTCGATGGGGATCAAGTGCTCTGTGTATGGGGAGGAGTACGGAACAATTTTGGCGAGTTTCCTTACGGTTTGTTTCGAGCACCTCTCATGGCCGAGAGGGGTGGTGTTTAAATAGGAGAGGGTGGAGGGCCTCCTGAGGAGAGTTAGGGCTTGGGATCGACTTGCTCTTGGCAAGAGAAGAACGGCTCCGATGGCCACTCGGGGATGGGGCGGCTCGAGCAGGTGAGAATTCCAAGTTGGGCTCACATGTGAGCTCTCGGCCATGGTGTTTTACGGCGACCCGGGCGGGCTGGCGGCGGGCATGGGTCACCCTCGGGTCCAGGTGGGTCGGGACTCAGAGGTTTGTGCAGTCAATTGACCATGGACATGTGTAAAGGGTTTGAATCAAAATGGAATGGGGAAGGGCTAGTTTTGGCTCTAAATGGGTCAACCCTTGGTTTTGGGTTAGGTTCACCCTCCAAGGTCAATTTGGGTTGAAGGGAAAGTCACTTGGATCAGCTTGATTAGTGGGGTCAAGTCACAATCCAAGTACGATTAAGTCTAAGCATGGTTTAGTGGAGTCATGGAAGTGGTTAATCACTCTTAAGAGAATATGGAAAGGGCCTCCTCCTCTTGCCATCTTGGGTATGGTGAGGTGGAAAGTAGATTCCATGGATCTCATGGCTCCCATGTGGCTCATGCATGGCTTCATGGCTCACCTTTGGCTTGGGAAAAGTGAAGTCAATTTCATGGAAATGGATTTAAGGAAAATTTTGGTATTTAGGGGTGATTTGGAATTATTTGATGATGAATTTAGGACTTAGGTAATGGCTTTAATTAAGTGGATGGCAAATGGAGATGTCATGTGGGCTTTAGGGCTTTTTGAAAGAGTTTTAGATGGGCTTTTAAGATGGATTAGGAAAGTGGGCTTTTGAATTTTAAAATGGATTTTGGGATGAAATTTTGTAAAGAGGTTGGGCCAAATAATTGTTGGGTTTAGCTCATGGATGTGTCATGAGTGATTTGGAGCAAATTTGGGGTAGTTTGGGTTTGAATTGGGTTGGATTTGGATTCTTTTGGTGAATGGGCTAATATAGGTCCAAGTGAGCCAAGTTGGGCCAATGTTGGGCTAGGGTTGAAATTGATGTAAAATTAATGTTGAGAAATATTTATGGGAGTGTTTCAAAGAGGTTTTGACTTTGGTTGGGCTTTGATTTTGGGATTTGGGCTCATTTGGGTTAGGTTTGGGTTTAGGTCAAAAATGGGCCTTGGGTTGAGTTTGAGTGGGGTTTGGGTCCAAATTTTGGTCAAATCATGTTAGGGTTTTGTTTGTGGGGATGTTAAGGAAGATTTAGAAAAGATTTGGGGTTAATTGGAGTTGAATTGGGTGAATTTGGGTTAAGTTTGGGTCATAGGTCCAAATTGGGCTTTAAGGCCAAAAGTGAAATTGGATCCAAATGTCAATCAAAATGAACTTGGATTTGGTCTATATTGGTATTGGGAATGTTGAATTGAAGTTTAGAACTGAATTGGACCAGAATTTGGATCAATTGGGTAGGTTTGGTTTGACATTGGGTTCACTTAGGGTTAAAATGGGTCAAATTGGGGGTTTTGACAAAAGTAGGGTAAATTGACAAAATTGGCCCATGGTGTAGTTGGAAAAAATGAAATTGGGAATATTTGGGATTTTCTGGAATTTTCTGGGAATTTTCTGAATTTTTAGATTTTTGGGTCAAGAGGGGTATTTTGGGTATTTGGAGGGTATTGGGAGGTATTTTTGGAATTTTTGGTATTTTTGGGTATGGATGATCAATTTGAGTGATGTGGAAATGTTTGGGAATGATTTTGGGGTATTTTGGGTAATTTGGAAATTTTTGAGAAATTTGGGTAGTTTCAAGGGCTTTGGGTAGGTTAGGCGGGTGTAGGGTCCCGGGGGTCAAAAATTGAAAATTTGGAAAATTGAAAATTTGGAAAATTGAAAATTTGGAAAATTGAAAATTTGGAAAATTGAAGATTGGGTAAATTTGAGTGGAATGAAATCATTTTGGTTGAGCCATGAAGCTACATCAAGCCCACATGAGCCATGAAGGGACTCATTTGAGGCACCCACTATGTTGTTCCTAACCCTCTTAGCCAAGGGCTTAGGGGTTAAGGACCATCCATGTGAATCACCTACATGAGTCAGGAGGTCAAGTCGGGTATGGGTGTGGTTTTTTAGGAGGTGTGTGAAAGTGTAGTGTGTAGGTGTAGTGTATAAGTGTAGTGTGTGTGTAAGTCAGCCCTTCACCAGACCAGGCCACCCAGGGCAGTCCTAAGGCCAAAAAGTCCTATAGGAACTCATCCTTTAAACTTCCACATTTGATTTCAACCCTCTAGGTGATTAGGGGTCTACGATCGAGTTTGTGGAGTTTGCGGGGAGTTAAGAAGTGGTTTGAAATTTCTAAGTGGTGGGTCCCAGCTCTAGTCCTCTAAGATGGTCAAAGGAAAAGCCTAAGGCTAGATCCTAAGTACTAAAGAGAGAAGAGAAGACCTCATCAAAAATGAGGTCAACAGAAACCTTTAGACCCAACCAGAATGTTCCCAGCCAATGATGAAGAGAATGATATGGGCGTGATTATGGATCAAGCATCGCAAAACTCTATTCCAATTCAACCTCTTGTAGCGGACAAGACACCGATGATCTTACACAGAATCAAGAATTTGGTCTGCAAAATTTAATGAATTCAGTTAATAATATCTCTGATTTCTTTGATCACCTTGATTGAAGAATGAAAGAACATTTTGATCATACTGGACGTTTCAAATCAAGTTTGATACACTTAATGAGAAGAATGGGTTGGATTGAAGAAGATTCAACTGAAGAATTCCCATTCTAACCTTTCTATAACAAGTTTGTCCATGTTCAAGTGATGGGTGATATCAGAGGAGAAACCAGCACTTATTCAGAAGAGCGGTAAAATTGCTTTTCTATATATGTTTCTTTATGTTGAACTTCATTTGAACTATGTTTGTTTGTTTGCTTTCGATTATTTGTTTTTTAATCTCAGTATAGTTAAGATTATGTTTGGAATGTTTTGTTTTCAGCGTTTAGAGTATTGTGGCTTGGATTGCTACGCTGAATTGAGGAATTTAGGTTGATAAAATACCTGGCTTGTTTGTTATGTAATTTGTCTTGTAACACTTCGATTTAATATATAATTGTGAAGTTTTGTTGTGCGTATGTTTATTTATGTTAATACATCACTTAATCACTTAAATTTTATGTTTAAATTGATCGAACAGATGACGACAAGGCTTAAAATTGATCGAAATCGCAAAAAATTGAAAATGATCAAAATTTAAGTATCTCGTCGACGGTGTGCTCGAAGATGCCGACGGTGTGTTTTTCCTGAGATTATTAAAATTAAATTCAATTGAGCCCGCTGACAGCGCGAATGACCCCACCAATGGCGAGATCCTAAAAATTACCTTTTAACCGCGATTTTGACCAGTCAACCGCCACTATTCATCTTAATATTTCATTATTTACTGAAAATTTCGACCTAGGGCTTGAGAGATCTTGGATTTGAAGTGATTTCAACCCATTTTAACATCGGATTTCATCTTCCCTCCTGCCTTTAGCTCTCTTACTCTTTATGATTTGATGAATGAGATGACCCTACAGCGGAAAAGTTTTGAAAAGTTTGATGAAAGAATTGAGAGAATAGATCAAAGGATTGAAGAATTAGAGCGGAGACATGATAGTGAATATCTTCAGCGGCATTCAAATTTCGAGATTGCTTATTATGATGCTCAGGCTAGATATTATAGAGGTGAGCCTGATGTTACTTTTCCAGAATGCCCCCGGTATACTCACTATCAGCCCAGTCCACATGCTGACCAGGGAGACGAAGACATAGCATGGGATTTTGATATGTGATTTTGATGTGATGTATTTGTGTTTTGTAGTAGTATTTTCATTTTGTTATTTGTATTTTGTAAACTTTTTTATTTTCTGAGATTTGTATTGTGTTTGTAGTTTGTATTTTATTTCTGGATTGTGATGCATAATTGTGAACTCTAAGTTTAAATAGTAGATTGTTTTTTATGGTGTTGTGAAATGCAAATGTTATTTCATACTGTCCTGTGTAGTATAGTTAATTGTTGTTATTAAATGTTTTGTTCTATATACTTGTTTAAAAATTTCATTACCCCAGCAAATTCTCTAAACTGTTTTATGTGTAGAAAAGTTCCTAATATTATAGCTCAGTTAATGTTAAAATTTTTTATAAGAACCAGCAAAGATTTCAAAGAGAAGAAAATGCCTAAAGTGTAAATGTATGATTTTTATATTTAGAATTTTTTTCTTTCCACCCATATTATTTCTATTATTGAAAACTTTAAGTTTGGGAGGGAGAAAAATATTAACTATTATGTGTTCTCAAATTAAAATATTTTCAAATTTTATAACATGATTTTTGTGATAAAATTTAATTCAGTTAACTATATTTAGATGTTATTTAAATATTGTAGAAGATTCAAAGAAATATTTTTGGTAATGAAAATTAATTTTAAAGGTTAAGATATTTAGTATAAGAGGATAAAACTATAGTTAACTATTTAAAGTAAAGAAAACTATATTCTGAAATATTAAGAATCGTAGGAATTTAGTTGAAAAAGAAAAGATTAGGACTCAATGATGTAGAAACTATGAATTACATATAAGGGGAAGGAATGATATAAGTTTCAAATTTAGGAAAAGAAGAGTAAAGTTCAAAATCATTAACAGACTATCTAGATATAGTAATCCTCACTTGAAAAAGAAAAAGAAAAAGAAAGGATTGAAGAACAATCCCTGAAAAAGAAAAGAAAAATATATAAAGGATTGAAAGGCAATCCAAATAAAAAGAAAAGAAAAAGTAAGTGAGGAAAAGCTTGAGGAGATGTCTTATCAAAAATTGGCTTCACTTGGATTAACCTAAAGAGAAAACTAAATATATTTCTGAACTCATATTTATAGACTAGTTACTTTACTACTAGTGTTCTCATGAATTTCCTATCATCTGAATATTCTAAGTGAATTAATATTGCAACATATTGTCATTCCTGAAATGAATAGAAGACCAGAACTCTTAGACTTGATGACTAGATATCCTTATATATGTAGAGTTAATCTAATTACTTGAAAATCTTTCTAAGAATGCTTATTATGATATTTATTTAAATAAAAATTATAGTATTTTTGAATTAAAAACTTTACCACAATGAATCATAATTTTTATGTAGTACTAAAAATTACTTGAGGACAAGTAATAGATAAGTTTGGGAGATTTGACCCACTGAAAATATGTTAATATATTCATGCCTATTTTATATTGATTTTGATGATATTAGACTTTAAAGAAGAGTGTTTTTAATGATTTGTTGTAGAAACGTTGATTTATGGACAATGGAGCGAAAAAATGCAAAAAGGAGCAAATTTTGAGCAAAAAGGACCAAAAATATGAAAATTTGATCTAGGACACCGACAGCGAGCTTGACGGAGCCGACGGCGGATTTTTCCCGAGAGTTCAGAAAAATATTACAAGGAAGCCCACCGACGGCGAGATCGAGGTCGCCGACAGCGGGCCTTATGAAAGAGAGTCCAAGGCTAAGTATTCCAGAAGGCCGCCGACGGCGGGAAGGTTCTCTCACGAGGTGCATCGAATGTGGACGATTTTTGAAGGGATGTTTGGGAAACTCTTGAAAACTCTTCAACTACTTTAAAAGAAACAATTTGGGGCAGAAAATGTTGTCCGTTGTTGTTGTTTGTTGTTGTCCGTGAGTCCACCGAGTCTATAGTGTGTCACTAGATTGTTATTTAGTGTCTTGTTTCCATTATAGTTTTAGATAGTGAGTTCAATTAGTGATATTTGTGAGGAATTCTTCGAGAGATTGTAAGAGTGGAAGGGAAGTGAGAGATTTCTTCCTCCTTGCCGTTTCGAAGGAGAATTATGCGCGCTGTAAAGAAAGGAAGAGATTCAGAAGAACTTCAAGGAGTTTGCTTGGGGAGGAATTCGAGATAAGTTGTATTTACTTATTTTAGTTTGTAAAACTTTGTTTTTATATATGAAATCCAAGTTTTGTTGTATCTTCTCCATGAAATCTGAGTAGTTTTTTTGTCTTTCTCCTTGTTTCGATATTTTTGTGAAATGGTACTTTAAATTAGTGTGCTAAGAGAATTTGAAAGAAGTTGTGATAATCTTTTCACTTAAATATTAATTTACTTTCAATCTGGTCAATTGATTAGTTAAAATATGTTGAGTTTAACAACTATAGTGAAGATTACATCCGAGATTCAGGGAGGTCAAAGTCCTTGAAAGTAGGGTGCAAATAAATATGGAAATAATATTTATCGGGCGTAGAATTGGAGATTTTAGAGTGACAGGCTAAAATCCTCAATTCGGTCCTATCATTTGGGTGTTGAAGTGTAGATGTTAGCCCTCAGGCGAGGGGAACGTGGGAGCTCCGAAGTGAGAGCAGGTATCCTCCCAGCCTAGCCGCAGATTCAATAACTAAGCATAGGATTAGTCAATGTTCCTTATGCTTGGACCAAAGGGTAAAGAATAGGTATGCTCCTATTTGTCACAACATCGTTTTTAAACTAATTTTAATTATTCATTCACTTAAATTGCTTAACAAGGAGAAGGATTATTGCTTATATATTTGAACTTCACTTTATTAGTAAAATTAGTTAACTGTTGGTAGAACTGGTTTATTAAAACTTTATCTTATTTACGATTCCATATTAGTGACAGATAGGCAATTCGATTTACAAAGTTGTGATTCTAAATTAGTTTCTATAATCCTAGTTCGTTGTTTCTGAACTATCCCTGTGGGATCGATATCCAGGACTCCATTAGAGCCCTGTATTACTTGACCAATACGTATACTTGCGTTGAAAGATAGCTCTGCGATTATTGAATATCTTTATACACATCTTTATCAAATATAAGCAATTTTAAATCAACACAAAGTGTGCAGGGTGATTCAGAAATCATGTTGAAGCACAATAAGTCTTAATTAAAACTAATGAAGTACAAAGAGGAAAACTTATCTCAAGTTCCTCTCCACTAAACCCTTGAAGTTTCTTTGAATCTGTTTATTTCTCTTACAAGTCTCCCTAGAATGTTCACCCAACCCTAGAGAGTTAAATCTCTCTAAAACAATGGATTTTTACTTAGAAATCTCTACCCACCACCTTTCACTAGGAATGAGATAAGTGTGAAAAAACCCTAAGTAATAGTTCTACAGCTTCTCACAATAACTACTCTCTCTATACACACTAATTCAACTTTCTAATAGCCTCTCTAAATTCTCTTCAAGTCCTTTCTTTTATATTTTCTCAAAAGGTGTCTTGGTGCTCTTCAAAATGTGTCCCCAAAAGATACATTCTTTCAAGTGATTTTGAATGTCTTTTGGCACCCTTGATCAGTTACCCATGTTTGTACCAAAGGTTGACTTAAACACCCCTTCAAAATATGCCAAAATTTCTTGAAATTACAAAGTAACTACCCTGTGCTTAAGCGCGGGGCCTTTGGCCTTAAGCCGGCCTTCTCTGTCTACTGGCACTTAGGCGCCAGATCTGGGATCTTAGGTGCCCCGGTTATATTTAACATCTTCTTCATTTTTCTCCAAATTTGATCCTTTTTCACTTATTTTGATATATTTAATCCATTTAATAATGCCTAAAAGAAAAGCACACAAATATCTTCCATTAATGTGCAATAACATCAAAAATAGGTATATAAACGTGTACAAAAATATTATATATTATAGGTATATCACAAATCATATGTTATTTTCATATTTTCTATCCCCAAACAGGCCATCCATTCCATTAGAAATATTATTCAGAGCAAGTAAAATCACACGTACTTATCCTAGAGGGAGATCCCGATAGCAGTTCAAGATATGTGGCTTTAGAAGTTTGTGGTAAACCCCGAACATAATAATTTTTAATAATGTATTTATTTTTAGGGATCTACAAATTTCTAATTCAATTTATAGAAACAGTGGTCTTGGCTCCCCTAGAAGACACATATCTGGAGGAACTTTTAGCACAAGGAAAGCGACCGTATTTGCGACCAATTCGGTGATATGCGAAAGATACAAGAGCACCCCTTGTGGCTCAACGAGGATGTGTTTGCCACTCTTCTTAGGGCCTGGAACTCTCTCAAGTATCTAAAGAAAAGGTAACTAGCCAAGCAGAATCAAAGCTCTAATAGCGGGGACATGGGGGCATTAAAGCACACTAGTGTGGCACTCCCGCATACGAAGTATAAGAGTAGGCTGATAAGACTTATTTTATGCATTAAATATTATTTTTATTTTGAATGTATGTTATTTGTTTCATTACAGTGATTGAATCTAGAAATAGGACATGAGTCAACCACATTATACTTACACAAGCGCACTAACAGGAGACATTCTGATCCGTCTTAGGTGGACAGCAGATCCCAATTGACATAAGTAATTTACAAGATTAATTAGTAAAAAATTTGAATAAATGTAAAAATTTATTTAGTATTTAACTTTCATTAACCATATTTTTTGTAGGAGGCTTCCAAAGGCTCAAGGAGAGCCGATCCTAGCTGTCAGGTGGTAGTTAGGGTACATCTCACAACCTTTTGAATATGACCTGTGGAAGGAGGTTGTCTGCAGTAAGAAAAAGGGCAGGTTCTACATTTTGGGGCCTTAGGCACTAGCCTTTGATGCTTGCCTGACCTCTAGTACATCTGGTGCATCTACTTCTACCGCATCAGAGGAGAAGATTCATCAACAGTTTTCTGATAAGGTTGTTGCTCAGGTCTCCACCCAACTAGCCACTCAGAGATTGAAGATGAAGTAGAAGATGAAATGAGAGTGTCGTGTTCTTGTTGACCTTACTTTTATTGAGGTATAGTCTTTATTCCTTAGGAGCCTAAGATCTAGCCATAGGACTTTTCTGTTGACTATCCTAGAGGACTAGTGATGGAGCTCTAACCCATTGGAAATTCTAAACACTTATTTACTCTTCTTGGAGTTTCACATGTTCAATTATAACCTCTAGCACTTAATAGGATGAAGCCAAACATGAAGGAGCTCAAGAGGGTTCCCATAGGTTTGTCTGGGCTTAGAGTTAGCCCTAGGTGGTGTGGCCTTGGTTAGTCCTGCACGAAGACACATCCCCCCTCTCCCCAAAACCCCAAACCAATCACCCTTAACCTGGTTACCCACTCTTTTGAAAACTCATGTGGGTGGTCCCCCAAACCCCTAGCCCTATGTTAGAGTTTGGCTAGGACCAACACATGGAGGATCCAACATGAGATCTCCCTTAGTCTCATGGCTCAAAACGGGTAATTTTATGATTGATCCTCAATTGATCCCAGTTTTACCAAAATCCTCAATTTTGACCTTTTAGCCTCAAAATTTTCCAAAATTGCCAAAATGCCCATGACACCCTAATTTTGCCACAATTTTCCAAATTCTCAAATTCCCTTCAAAAATCATTTTAAAACATTCCAAACCCCTCAAATTCCTAAAATACTCCAAAAACCCAAAATTCCCAAAATAACACCAAATTGGCCAAATTACCAAAATACCCCTCATGCCCCAAAAATTTCAAAAATCTCATAATTCACTCCAAATGTCCCCAAGATCAATTTGAACTATCAATTGACCTTAATTGTCACCAAATCCACCAAAATTAGCCAAAAGTTGCCAAAATTTCTAAATTACCCTTGTCTCTAAATTGCCTAAATCACCCTCAATTTTCACAAAAATGATTTCAAACTTCCCTAATATCAAATCTAAACTCAAATTAATAATTTTTGAAATCAATATGAACCAAATTATAGCCCAATTAAACCCAATGTAAAATCCTCAATTTGACCATATACTTAAATTCGATCAAATTGAACTCCATACTCAGTTCAATTCCCTTAAATTTGAGGCTTAAACTCTTTACAACATTCCCCTAAACCAATTTGAGCCTTTAAATGGACCATACCTAAGCTTAAACTTAGCCCAAATCTAACCAAAATCAAAAACCCCCAATTTTGACCCAAATTTCAAAATCTCTCAAATTGAACTATTTAACCTCTCAATTTCCATCCAATTTATACCTAAATTCATCATATTAATATTCTACACCAAACTAAATTTTCAATTGATCTAAATCGAACCCCTGGACAAGCCCAAACCCATGTCCATGCTTAAGACATGACCTTGAACCCAAACCTAAAATTCACTCCAAACCACCTGGTCTAGCCCATCCTCAGCTACCAACGCCACCATTTGGATTCTAAGACCCAACCTAGATCCACCTAGCCCACCTTAGGTGTGCCATGGACCAAGAGTCCCCAATTTGGAGGACTTCTTCCCAAAAATATCCAAACCAAGGGGATCTTTGCCACCAGCCTTCCTAAACCCCAAGCCCATCACCATTAAGCTCTTATGACTCCCTTGACACAGCTAGCCACTGCTCAGGATGTCTGGCCTAGTCACCAGAAAACCCAAAACTTAGAGAGCATTCTCCATGGTTTGAACCCAATTGCACCCATCTAATGTGGCTCACCCCCATTGGTCACTTGTGTCATTCAACCCTCCACCTCAGCAACCATTTGCACCCAATGGCTAGCCCAATTTGCCACTCCTTCTATGACTGTTTAAACACCCCCACCCCCACCACGGAACCAGAAAGAAGAAGATCTAATTCCTTGGGGAGACTCTGCCAAAATCCTACCAACGCTTCTTGAAACCTTCCTAAGTGCAATCACACTATTCTTCTGCCATCTCCCCCATTGCCTGAACCTAATTTCTCCACTTAAAAATCACCCAAAATAAGACATTTTTCCGTCATACCATAAACCTCCACCAACTCCAAATTGATTAACCTATGAGTTTCCCCAGTCCAAACGAAGAAGATATCCACTGACATCCCATCCCCAGACCTCTCTGCACCTGAGTTTGATCAAGGTCGTGTCACTTGTATGAGGAGTTCATACACAGCTGCAACCTCAACTTAAATTGACACTTAAGGAGCTTTGCAAGGTCACAAAAAAGCTTCAAAACCATCCCAATCAAGGTCACACTATTTAGGCTCACTTATAGACCTCTCCCCCTCAAACTGAGCTCGGTTTAAGACTTTGTGAAGAAATGTTTAATTTCATGCTTGGTTAACCATATAGACGTATTAATCTGGACTAGATCAAGGGGTATGAACAAATCCCGTATGATTTGGTTCAGTATAGAATGAGATCTAGGTCTGGAAGGTGGACGGTTTACGGGTTAGGTCAGTTAAGAACGAAGACAGAGGACTGTTGGTTCACGTGTGTATCAGATGGACGTTCCAGATCGAGCCGGATGACGAAATGGAGTGTAAAACAAGGGCTGAGTCATCTGTTACATGAATGGCATCGTCCAATAGCGCGGTGACAAGTGCTGTCTTTAGAGCGTACGATGATGAGTAGGTGTTGCGTGGATAAGTAGGAAATAACATATTTATGTTTTAAATTAATTTAGAAACTTAAAAAAATCATAACTTGGTGTAGAAAATTCATAAAAATAAATGAAAACACCCGTGTGCTCGGTGAAAAGAGAGAAATATTATGAACCTAAATAAATAATATTTATCTTATATTTTATTTTTTAAATAATAAAATACTTTAGAGCTTATTTTAATTATAAATAATTAAATATTAATAAGAAAAATGTAAAATTTGGAGGGCTTGTTTCTATTGAGCTTTGGGATCTTCTCTAATTTTTCTAAGGTCGAGAAGACAATCTCTATGGAAAAAAGCCCTATTTTCAAAATATCACTTCAAAAAATTATAAAAATTATAAACGAGAGGCTAGAAAATTATGAGAGTTGTGTTTACCATGATCAGAGGAACTTAGGAAAAATAAATAATTAAAATTTAAAAATACAAGATCTATTTTTCTAATTTAAAATTTTGAAAAATTCTAAAAAAATGAGAAAATATATAATAATTCAAATAATTGTCAAATTAAGCCAAATTGAAGCTCACCACTTCATAAGGCTCCTGTAAAAATCTCAAGACCATTAAAAATACGTTTGATACAAAAATGAATTTTCTAAGTAAATATGAATTTTTCCTAAAAATAGTAATATAAATTAAAAAAAAAATAGATAATATAAAAAAGTGGTTTTGAGTGATCATTGTAACCAAGGGCACTCAAGAAAGACAAAATCACATTTTAAATAAATAATTCATTTTTGAGTTATTTTCTAAATTTTAAATAATCTAAATTCATAAAAATATAAAAATGCACCAAAATACCACAAATTGTTTCTTAACCACTTGAGAACACTTAAAATATTTCTTCCTAGTTTTCAAAATATAGTCATATATTTTTAAATGCCTAAAAATGTATTTTCCCTAATTTTGCATTAAAATAATTATAAAAAAATGAAATAAAAATCTCAAAAATATAAACTTTATTTCTTTGAGTTCTCTAAACTGAGAGAGACTAATAAAAAATATAAAATGCCATCTTTAAGTTTAAAATTTATTTTTCGTTTAATTAACCCCTGAAATAAAAAAATAATTATAATAATTAAAATATAATTAAAAAAATCATAAACAATATTCCTAGAGATCTTATGACCAAGGTGAAACTTCTAAGATTTTCCTAAGGACATAAATTTTTTTTTGGTTGATTAAATGAATTAACTTGGAAATTCCCTAATTTTGATTAAAATGATTATGATAAAAAAATTTAAAAAATCAGAAAAAAATAATTTCATCTCTGATATTTTATTTGACCCATGAGTGGGGTAACGTAAAAATTTCAAAGTCATTTGAGTTAAATTTAAGGAATTATGAAGTGGAAAGGTCATTAAGGGCAAAATGGTAATTATGATTTGAACCTTTAATCAATATTTAGGTCAAACTAAAGGGTAAATGAGTAATGTTGATCTTAAGTAGCTCTCTTTGATGATTGAAACATGAGGGGTTAAGAGGTAGAAACCAACTCATCACTTTTCCATAACAAGGGTAAAGTTATAACTTCCTAAGTTATTATGATTTGGAAGTCAATTAAAATCAAGTGATCTTGAAGTGAGATGTTTGATCTAGCAAGATTATAATTCATCAATTCCAAACCCCTAATCAATGGTTAAATGCAAATATAATCTTTTAATATGAATCATATTCACCTCACCTAATATTCCTAAAATTATAAACGTACTCATGGAAGCTTGAGGGCTTGGTAACGAACCAGGTTTAATCTAAATTTACTTAATGAGGTTTGCAAAAAAAAACATAATTGATTTTAAACACTTTGAAAACAATATCAACCCAATTTAAATCAAAAGAGTGAACAGTCTTTAAATAATTCTGCTTTCCCTCAGAAGCTTCTGCCCATATAATTCCTAAAATAAAATGTCAAGTGAA
This sequence comes from Papilionanthe hookeriana x Papilionanthe teres, assembly GCA_022702705.1. Classification (NCBI taxonomy): domain Eukaryota; kingdom Viridiplantae; phylum Streptophyta; class Magnoliopsida; order Asparagales; family Orchidaceae; genus Papilionanthe; species Papilionanthe hookeriana x Papilionanthe teres. Next base: position 26,047,542 of record CM040423.1, read on the forward strand.
AGTCTTGTTACCCTGCTCATAGGGATAATTAAAATATCAAGCTTCATTGAGCACATATAAAAAATATTACCATTAAACCTCAATTTGACTATGGATGAATGATTTATCACCATAATAAGTTCATAAGAACTCAAAATGATTCGAAGGATTTTAAATTTTGATTTGGGTCATACCCTGAATACTTTATGATCTTTTAAACGTTTTGAAGGACAATTGGACTTATTATGCTTTGATAAAAAAATCTTCCTTGAAACCTTTTGGTGGTCCACCAAGTTATGGTTTAAGGTTCCTTTTGAAACTTAACTCGTTTAGGTCGCACTACTGCTTAGCATAGCAATGGAAACTTTTGTTCTCTGCTCTTTCGAAATATATATATATATATATATATACATGCTTGTTGACCTCACTTTTGTCAAGTTTTAGTCTTTCTTTAGAAGAACCTAGGAGCTAGCCATAGAACTTTCCTGGTGACTATCTTAGAAGATTAGTGATGGAACCCTTACCCCATAGAAATTCAAAACACTTCTTTGCTTCACTTGGATTTTCAAATGCTTAAAGTTCAACATCTAAGAACTTAGGAGGATGAGGCTAAGCATAAGGAGACTCAAGAGGAGTTCCCTATAGGATGGTCAAGCCTTAGGACCCACCCTGGGTGGTCTGGTCTAGGTCAGGCTCACACACACACACCTAAGTTCTACACTTACACTCACTATCTCAATCCCTATACCAAACTTCCTCAAACTTGATCCCCTACCCTTTGGAAACTCATGTGGAAGGTTCTCCTGGCTCTTGGCCCTAGGCTATGGTTTAGCTAGAACCAACATATGGAGGATCCGAAGTGGGCTTTCCCCTGGTCTATGGCCCAAGAAGGTTGACATCCTTCAATTACCCCAATTTTACCAAAAATCCCAACTTTGACCCTTTGACCCCCAAATTCCTCCAAATTACTAAATTGCCCATAAACCCTAATTTTGACCAAAATCCCAAAATTGCCCAAATTAACCAATTTTCTCCAAAAAAATCATTTCGAAATGTCTCTCACCACTCAAATACCCCAAAATACTTCAAATTGACCAAAATTCCTAAAATACCCAAAACAAAATAGCCAAAATGACCAAAATACCCCTCATAAACCAAAAAATCCAAAAAATTACCAAAATTCTCAAAATCCTCTTAAATATTACTAAAATCATTTGAACCATTCCCATGAGCCTGATTTGATAAAATTGACTAAAATCCCCAAATTGCCCCTTAAGGCCCAAAATACCCAAATCACCTCCCAGGTCTACCCAATTGACCCCAATCTTCCTTAATTTCAATCCTAAACTCAAATTCACCATGCCTAAACATAATTCAAACCAAATACAAAACCAGTTTGACTCAATTTAAAACCCAATTTCAACCTAAATCTAAAAGCCCCAATTTTGACCATATGACCAAATTCCCCCAAATTGAACCTCATAGCCAAGTCAATCTCCCTAATTTTGAATTCTAAACTCTTCCTAACATTCCTACAAACCAAATTGATCCACCAATTAACCTTAATTTGAGCCCAAACCTCACCCAAATACAATCCAATCTAAAACCCCCAAATTTGCCCCAAATATGTCATCTGCCCAAATGTCGCAAAATTGAACCTCCTAACTCCAAAATTTTTACCTAACTTATATATAAAACACTTCATGACAATCACCAACATCAAACTGAACAATCAATTGAACCTTAGCCAAACTCTAGCCTAACCCAAACTCAAGTTTAACCCAACATGTCCAAAATTGACCAAATGTCCAAATTACACCAAATTGACCCTCCAAACCAATTCAAAATCACTCCAGCCCGCTTCTAAAATATTCACGACAATCATACACACCATTTTGTATAATCATTTGAAACCAACCCAAGCTCAAACCTAACTTAGCCCTAATTAAACCCAAATGAACCAAATTGAACCAAGATCCAAACGTCACTCAAGCCTAGCCAAATTGACTATGCAAAGCCTCCTACAGCCATCAAGTGGACCCTAGGAACCACCCTAGATCCACTTAGCCCAACTTGCATGGGTCATGGACCAATGGTCCCTTAATTTAGGGGATCTCCTCCCATTTATGGCTAAATCATATATTGCTCCACTCTAAGCCATCCCCAAACTAATTAATCACATTTAAGTCTCCCTACTAACTCACCTGACCACCAGCTCAGGCCTGGTCAACCGGCCTAGTCATCGGAGGAGCTCAAATCAGCCACCCCTCATAAATTGAACTCAAATTGACCCATCTAAGCTGGCCCATCCCCATTGGTTGATTGTGTCGTTCATCCCTCCACCTCAACAAGCCATTGCACCCACCAACAAGCCCTGAGCTCCACCCTTTGGCCATGGCTATAAATTGAGCTCTTTATGGCTAAAAGGGGAGATTGCACTGAGCCTTAGCAAAGCCCTGCCAAAATCCTTTTATAGCTTCTATGAACTCCCCTAGGTGTAATCTCACTGTTCTCCAACCCTAATCCCCACTGTCCAGAGCCAATTTCCCCATTGAACTTTTAGCCGAAACCAGGACAAGCTCCACCAGACCTCCACACCGCTTCAAACTTCAAAGTGATTTGCTCCTCATCATCCCCTCACCAAACGAAGATCACCCACAGAAGCCCCATCACAGAGCTTCTCCAACCTAGACTTCTCTCAAACCTGAAATCTCCACTCGATTGAGTTCTGGTGCAGACCCAAGGAGAGCTCAAATTGGTGTTTGTAGGATTTGCACAAGGTCACAACAAAAGTGTGGAACTTTTCTGAGTGAGGCCTCCCCTCTCAGACCATGGTATAGAGCTCTCGCATTTACCCGAGCTTATTTTGATTCCATGCTTGTACAATGTATTTCATACCGTATAATCCATATAGATAGGTTCGTCTAGGTCAGATGAGTCTATAGAAACAATCCCGAGGCTTTTTAGTTGAGTCTAGCTCAAGATCTTAGGGCTAGAAGTTGAACGGCTCTCGGGATGAACAAGCTGGGGACGATGAACAGATGTTGTTGGATCGCGCGTGTATTCAGTGGACAGCGCTAATGGGTCCGACATGAGAACGACGCATAAAGTGTGCATCGTGTCAGCACTCATGTGGATGGCAGCATCGAATGGGAGCGTGTTGCATATCAGTTCGGAGTCATCGAGATTGAGTTAGCGCTGCGGTGGATAAATAGAAAAATAAGGATTTTATGGAATTATTTAAATCAGTCTACCTTAGAAAATCCATAACTCGGTTTAGAAAATTCATAAAAATAAATAAAAATACCCTCATGCTTAGTGAACAGAGGAGAACAATGTGGCTTGGAGGGCTTAAAGGTTTTGTAGTTAGGGATCTTCCTTGAATTTTCCAAGGTCAGGGGGTATCTCGAGCCAAAGATCCCTAATTTTTAAGTTAATCCCCTCTGTTTTGGTGTAAAAATTATAATAATTAAAATATTAATTAGAAAAATATAAAACATATTTTGATAAGTTCACTATGGTTAGGGGACCCTAGGAAAAATATCAGATGGATTTAAATAATTAAGAATGACACTAATGGTAATTAACTCATTAAAATCATTTAAAATTTAAATAGTTAAAATATAAATAGAAAAATAAAAAAAATGATTTTTCACTGTTAAAAACAAACAGAGGAGCTCCCCTTAAAAGTTTGAAGTTAGTTGGAGTTAATTTACCCATTAAAATGAATTTTTTAAGTTAAATGGTATTGTTGGAATTAAAATAATTATAATAATTAAAATATAAGTAAAAAAATCATGAAATTAGATTTAGGAGCTCCTAATAACCAGAAGAAAACTTAATAATAAAATTGGAATAAAAATAAATATTTCACTTTAAGCCTATATTTTGAATTTTAAAATAATTAAAAATAATTAAAAATCTTTAAAAATCATAAAAATCACTAAAATATAAAAATCCCCTAAAATGTCACATTTGGTCTCTTAATCACTTGGGAGCAATTAAAAAATTTTTTCTAAATTTTTTAAGTGAAGATATTAATTTTTAAAGGCTAAAAATAAATTTCCCTTAATTTTTCACTAAAATAATTCTAATTATTAAAATATAAATTAAAAAAATATGAAATTTATTTCTCTGGGTTCCCTGACCTTTGAGAGATTTAAGAAAAATATAAAACTTAATTTTCCACTTAAATAATATTTTATATTCAATTAATACTCAAAACAAACAAATAATTCTAATAAATAAATTAAAACTCAAAATATCATGAACATTGGTCCAAATGGTCATTTAACCTAGGTGAACCTTCAATAATTTTCTTAAGGATAAATTCTTTACTTTGGCTAAGTTATTGTATTTACTTTAAAAATCCCCATTTTGCATTAACATAATTAGAAAAATTAAATTAAAATTAGAAAAAGCGCATTCTCTCCTCTGATGTTTTAATTGACCCATGAGTAGGGTAATATAAAAATTTTAAAATTTTTTGAGTTGAATTTAATGAATTAAGATAGGCCTTTAGGGGAAAATTTGTAAGTTTGAGATTAAGCCTTAATTAAATATTTAGGCCTAATCAAAGGGAAATGTGAAACAAATAATCATAATTTACATATTTAGATGATTGAAATACAAGTGAATTAATGGTAGAAACCAATCTCACATTTCTCCACATTAAGGATAAATTTGTAATTTCTTAAATTTAGGGAATTCAGAAGATAATTAAAGTTAAATGATTCTAAGGTGTGGGTTTTATTTTTGGAAGATAATAATTCACCAATTTAGAATCCCCTCATTAATGATGAAATGATATTTCAATGTTTTTAATAAGGATTAAGGCCACATACCTAAATATTCCTAAAAATTTCAAATTTATCGAATAAAGTTCTAAGGGTTTAATAGTGAACTAGGTTTGACTTAAATGGTTTAACGAGGTTTAAAAAATGAAATATAATCAACATTAAACACTATAGAACATTACAAGCTCAACTCTAAATTGATTGGCTAAATATCATTATCAAATAAATTTACCCCTAAGGAACTTCACCCACATAATTTATAAATGAAATATAAAATGATGATTATCCCACTTAAAGGGATAATTAAAACATCAAATTCATTAAGCATAAGAGTATATTGTGGATGAATTATTTAGCATGTATAATAAGTTCAAATGAACTTGAGATGATTCAAGAGATTATGAAATGTCTAGGGTATTTCCTCGGGCCCTCCATGATCTTTTTGATATCTTGGAGGACTACTGAACCTATTATCTTTGCTTAAGAAAATCATCCTCACAAATGAACAAATAGGAACCCACCAAGTTATGATATAGGATATGGTAGGTACATTTTAATCTTATTTCCTGGCATGTGATTTTAAATTTCCTGCAAAATTATATATTTGTTGCAAAAGGCTAATCTATCAGCTGGAGTGCGAGAAGAAGACTGGTACGCTGTTATAATTTATAGTACTTTCTTTTCCTGCATATACTTTACTGTATTTTCCTGCTTATAAAACTTGCATGTCAAAATTGAAACTTTTAGGATAGTCACAAAACCAAAACTCAAAACAAAAAATCAAATTCACCGCCACAACAAAGCAAAATATAGACAACACAAAATTTAATCACAAACAAAACAAAACACAATTGCAACTAAATTAAAATGTCTTTTTGGTTGATCGAGAATCCCTCAAAGGAGGCAACCTATGGTTGCTAACGAGATTTCCCACGGTCTGAATGAAAGTACTGAATTCAATTAGTTGAATTTGGTAAATTTATCATGACTAAGTGAATCCAAAGAAAAGAGTAGTTTCGAAACGAGGGAACTGTGGGATCCTAATCGGTGTCCTTATAATTAACTTAAATTACCCTATAATCAGACACTAACACACCTCAATTTAAAATATCTTCAAAACATGACATTTCTCTCATCTCTTCAATTTGACACTTCTAAAGTTAAACCTGCTATAACGAGGAGTTTGGAGCGTACACACTGGGCAGCACGATGATCTTCAATAGCAAAATTCCTTCTTAGAAATAAACAAATAAGTCATAAGACTTTGAGGTAGTTTGCCTAATGCAACATAAATCCTTATTTTATCTCTTTAGACATTTGCACCTCGTGCAATACAAACCCTAAACTTATCTTAAGATTCTAAGATTGTCATCAGATATGACATAAATTCTCATATTTTATAGGCTATTCACATGATCAGTATCAAGTGGATGTAAGCCCTAAATAATAAAATTGACAGGATGAATCATTAAATAATTATCTCAAATTGAAGCCAACTAATACGATAGTTTCGGAAATCACCAAGATTCTTCTTGGAGCTGTGTTTTCCCCTAGTTTTCTCTTACTTTGGATTCCTATAATAACTATTACAAACTTGAGCCACTCATCTATTAGATTTCATATTAACACCTTACCTTGAAGATTCTACCTTTTGGAAGTCATAGGAACAATGTTTCCTAATCTATATCGAGAGTTTTTTTAGGCGACTTCAGTTATCTAAGATGTTATTAACTATAGGGACTTGCCCTTATAGTAAACTTTAAGATTCAATATTAATATAAACCCTATATAGTTGCTTCATACTAGGTAGGGGAATTTTTCGGTCAACATAAATGGTTTGCAGACTAAACGAATGTCATGGATTCTTTAATTTATTTGATCAAGAGACACCGCCAAGCAAATTATCTATTATTCGGGATAAATACATGGATTATGGTGTAATGCTTGATTATTTAAACTATTGCATATATGAGATCATTTTGATTTCATATTTTTAAATTGAAACGATATTCTCAAAATTTTATATATACATAAAATAAATTTAACCTAAACATTTTATCGACCAACAATGCTACAAATGATAACATTTCAGCAGATGCATGAGAAGATGCCAGGTACGCGTTTATATATATTTTTTATCGCAATTTCACTTTAGCTTACTTACTGCACTTTCTTACCTGCGTTCTTTTACTTTACTTGCAAAACTCAAAACAACTTTGCATACAAATCAAAATCAAAACCAAAACAAAAAATATAAAAACACACTTTTAAAATTAAAACTACATTTTCAAACTCAACAAAATAACATAATAAACCCCTTTTGGATTATGAGAATCCTTCAGAGGAGGCAACCTAAGGATGCTAATGAGATTTTCCCGGTCTAGATGAGTTTAACAACTTGTTTAGACTAAGTAGATCCAAAAGAAAATATTGGTGTTGGAATGAGGGAACTGTGAGATCATAACCGGTGTCACTCTAATCAAATTAAAATTCCCCCAAATAAGACATCTAAACAACAATAATAACAACAAATCCAAACAATGAAACATACCTGGTAAATTCTTTTGAACCTTAGACATTGGGACTATTACTTCAGTGAGGAGCTTAGAGCATACACCTTGGGCAGCACGACAAGGACTGCTGGAGGGCACATCAAGAGAACAAACGAATCTACAATAGTAAATCTTTTCCTAAAAGTAAATAAAAAGCCATAGAACTTCGAGGTAGTTTATTTAACATGACATAAATCCTCAACTCATCTTTAGGCTTTTGTGCACCCATGTTATACAATGTAAACCCTAACTCATCTTATGATTTCGAGGTCATCGCTAGGTTTGACATAAATCTTCTTATCTTACAGGCTATTCGTATGGCCAGTGAAATGCAAATGTAAGAAAATTGGAAGGATGAAACATTAAATAATTCTCTCGAAATTGAAGCCAGACTATAAGATAGTTCGAGAGGTTACCGAGGTTTGCCCTAGGATCCGTGACGTTCCCTAGTTTTCACTCATTTGATTCAGAGAATAACTGTTTCAATTTGATCCATTCCTATTAGAAATTTTCCATGTTCGAACTTTAAAACCTTGAAACTTTAAAATTCATGAAGACAATATCTTTGATCATTATCGAGAGTTCTCTTGAGCGATTTCAGTCGTTTAAGGGGTAACTAACTATAAGGGTTTTCCCCTATAGGGAACTTTAAGAACCTAGGTAATATAAACCTTATATAATCTTTCATATTATCTAGGGGAACCTCTCAATAAATATAAAGGTTCACAGACCAAAATGGATGTCATAGATTCTTTAGTTTATTTAATCGAGTCTCATATCAAGTAATGTGTCTCTTCATCAGAGTATGCATAGCTTGCAATGTTGCTCTTTTATCTAAAATATCATATGTATCAGATCAGTTTGATTTCATATTTCAAAATAAAGATATAATTTTCCAAATTATATATATATACACACACACACACACACACACACACACACACACACACACACATTAAATTAAATATTTTAAAGCAGGCGACGTGATTTCCATTCTGACGAACCACAACTTCTAATTTGGCGTCTGTTCTGAACTGTAGAGATGGAAGAAATTAGTTTAGGATAACGATGAGGAGCATGATGATAAGGAGAGGATTGATGAGGATGTGTAGGGGTTATTTTTTATGTTTGTATATGTTAAAAAATTTCTTGATCCTGAAAAAATATTTTTATCGAATAGTTTTACGTTTAGTTACATTAATGCAATTGGTTTTCTTTTATTTATGTATATGGTGTATGCATTAATTAGTATCGTTACTATGTTTTATTGTGTTGTGTTATGTGGGAATTGTACTGTTATGATTGCAAGTGTGTAAATTGTAGTTTTGAAGGAGGAGTTTAATTTACTTTCGGATGTTGTATGTTTTTAATGGCTTGCCAATGAATATTTGATGGAAAATCAAATAAGCGATGCTTTCATAAAGTACTGCAGTTTTTTGACGGATAAAATCATCGGTAATTATCTATAGTTAATTGATGGTTGTGCTACACTCTATTGACGGAAGAACGACATTTTTTTGGTGGAAATGAAACACTTTTCCTATAGACATATATGCTATTTATATTACCGGTGGATACCAACGATTAAATAATGTGTGGTTTTGAACCAAAAACGATGGTTAATATCCGTTGGTTATTCATCTGTGCTAAAAGAACCGTCAGTAAATCCGTATGTAATTATATTACGGACAAGTATTTTTACTACTTTAAATAAACCATAGCTTGACTATAAGTAATTAGGTTTCCTACACTTTTTAATATTATTATTGATGGAATTTGACCGTCACTAATAACCTAAATTATGTAGTGACTCTTGCATTAGGACCTCTATTCTTTTGTCACCGACCTTCTGTCCAATAACACTATGGGGTGTGTAAGGCTTGCTAAATGTTTAAAATGTTTTTGTTATTCTAATGTTTTCTAGTGCAACTTATAAGATTATTAAATAAAATAACAATTTACAAGTATATTAAATGTTGAATCATGTGTTGTCTGTGCAATCACATCACTAACTATTGTGCTTATTCTAGGCCAAATATTAAAGGATTATAAGAGAAACTTTTGATTTGCATTCTAAGTAAAAGATTGGTTGATCAATATGAGGCCAAGTCTTCTTGTCTTGAAGAAGAAGGAAAAACTAGCTTGTACATTGTGATATGTTGAAAGACAGAGATAGATGTGATAAGGTTTGTTAATGCCACAATCTTAGGGAAAATATAAGCCCCACGGATATTCGGCCCAATCTTGGATAGTCACTGGGCATCCTTAGATGCAATTGAAGGGAAAAACACTAATGATTTGTTGGAGGGCGGCCAAAGGAAAGTGCTTATGTGTTTAATGACGCATATATTAATTTTTAAGTCTTCTTCGACAAAAGTCATCTAGAAGAAAGAAATAATTGTCCTAGTTCTCAATGTTAGGAAAGACTTTCGAGAAGAAGATGAATAATAATTTAACCCAGGGCTCTCTATAAATGTTATTCTTTCAAAGAGTGAATTGAAGGGGTTATTTTGACGAAGCATCCACCCATCTGGAGGAAGAAGAATGATCTTTCGGTGTGGCCATATATGTATCCCTTTTGGCTCTGTTTGTCAGAAAAATGAGCAAATGGGTGTGCTGAGTAATGAGGAGCTTTCGACATGTGAGCTTGTTGCCAAGCAAGTTCTTTAAGAATTTATAAGCAAGCATAAAGTAAAAGTGTGGTCACTAAAGGTAACTTGGTCCCAAACATGAGGAAGATGTCCACCCCTATTGAAAAAACGTCTACCTCATGGCACCCACTTAAAAAATTCAAGGACCAAATCATGAGGATGAGCTAGGATGGTGAGCGATTATTGGTAGTTCTCTTCACATAAGAAATGATCCTCACCATATAATGAACATGATCCAAGTTTTCTTTGTCACACCCGCTACAATCCCTCTCTCACAAACTTCCTCTCAAACTAGCAAGAAAAAAAAAAAAAAACACACACACACACACACACACACACTCTAATGGTCTTCTCCCTTTAATGAAGAAGAGATAAACCTCTATGACACTTAAAGGAACTCTCCGCTTCCAAAAAAACTTAAGCTTCCAGCCGTCCAATGATGTTCCAAGACGTACACTAGCCTCCTCCTTTATAGATCACACCCAAATATGTTATGTAAGCTCTTTTCAAGTTGAGATAAGGCTTTGATGATGTGATCACACACATTTCTGACATAGTAAAGCCATATCGGTCGAAGAAGTAATGTGAACGTGCTAGATTACAACATAACCACACAAACTGCGGCGTGGCCACACCCAAGCTTGACATACTTACACTGTCCATATAGAGAATGTGGCATAATTATGAAAATTTAAGGCATGGATACACCAGTTTGGCTTCTTTAGCTTCACAATTTTCTCACACCAAGATGCACATTTGATCACCTGTAACCTGCGAAACACCATACAGAACCTTACACAAGCATAAAATCGTGATAAATAAAGAAGAAAATGAAGATTTAAAGAGAGAAAATTACTTAAATTTAACTCATATCACAAACATCCTCCTTTTTCTTATTCATCAAGCTTTGAAAAAAATATCAGGCAATGCTACTCAATGAAGTATTGTAAGGTGACTATTTATTTTATTGCTCCACCATAGTCTTTATTCTATAATCAAGTTCATTTATTTTAGTAAGGATCGAAGCCCCCTAATTAGTGAATCTGTTATTAAAATTTTGCTAATTATATCAACAATAGCTATAATGGAGGTTTGTTTATTGAGATGTGCTAAAGCAACTGGATGTGCAAAAGAATGAAATTATGTACTATGAGTGGATGGTCAAGAATATTAGGGTGAACTTTATGGAGGGCTCTGAGCAGGAGCTGGAGGAAAGATAGTTAATGGTGCTAGTAGAATTATTTCTTCATTAAATATATTTTTTATATTTACACAAACCTAAATTAACCATATAATCTAATTAGTATGCACCAAAATCAAACTTTATGCACTTTGTTATGAAAATAGAGAAGCGCTTTTGCCTAATCTAAGCCTAATGCAAAAAATAGCTCAGAGTAGGACAATCTTTTTTCTAAGGCTGAATTTATCCACCTCAACATATGTGGCATTGAATTAAGATCTCGTGAAAAATACTACATACAACTCACAAAATATTAGGTTACTTCTAGAAAACAAATTGTTTCGTATGATTAATATACTCACCATTAAGAGAGAAAAAAAAACATATAAACAAGTTCTTAATTAACATTATTCTCTCAACAGTCACATCAAATTAAGAAAGTAGGAAATAAAAAATATTGATGGGCCAGTTTTAGTAAGGAAAATAATGAAGTTTCTCAGCATATATTAACTGGTCCCTGGGCACAATACGGTTATCTTAAGCGAAGAATAATTTTGTTAACAAAAATTTTATGTGTACATATTGATTCGGAAGGATTATTTAGAAACCAAAAGATTCAAAGATTTTAAGTGTTTAAATAATATAATACAATATTAAAAATAATATAGTATCTTGAAAGATAGAAATATCACTTCATAATGGGTTTAATTACTTGAACAAAAAAATTCAGATATTTGTAAGGTCTATGATTAAAACCAACAAATCTTTCCCTATCTAATCCAAATACTAGATAGATTTTAGATTATTCAGAGGTTCACTTTCTCTTTATACTCAAGCCTCTATATTTATTTACATCTTAAACAATAAAATTTACTAAAGAATGATTATGATTAAGGTAGTGGTTTTGTTTACAAGAAATTTCTAAGTTTAATTTCTATCATTAATTATTAGGAATACCAAATAAGAAAGCTCAAAAGTGGAACATTTATTTTGTAGAACACAAAAAAAAAAAAAGTAGAAGATGTCCAAAATAATGATAAACTTAGTAACATCTCAACTATCTTATAGTTGAGCTTTAGTAATTTTGAATGAGATATATTTGACATTCAAGTTGACATTTTATTAGAATTTCAAAATAAAGGGTCTGTCTGGGGCAGCTGCAGCTTATTAATAAGATGTTGCCCAACAGTTGCCTTAAATAGTTGTTGCGTAGAAGCTGTCGTGGATAAGTTGGTTGGTTGTTTGTTTATTGTTGTTTGAAACAACTGCAACATAGTTGTTTCTAGACAAATGATCATTCTGCCTCTGTATAGTAATGTTGTTTGCAATGAAACTATCGTAGCAATATATTTGATATTTTAGAAGCAAAATAACTACTTCATAAAAATGGAAAAAAATAAGATATACACCTCATTTAGCAGTAAGTGCCATTTTTACTAAAATAAATAAAAATAATATTAAAATAACATTTACTCATATGATAATATGCTTTTTAAAATGGAGACGACGTATGCCACAAATCAGGCTGTCCTCCAGGGATACTCTCCATGGAAGTCAACCTCGATAGTGGAATCTTCACTATCTGCCCACCAGAAGAAGTCACAGTTCTCTGTGATTCTCCGCGGGTACTTGTAGAACTGTTTCCCGTAGCTATGTGGCTGACGTGACGTCAGTAAAGAACTCTGAAATCCACAGTCACACAACAATTCTCACGAGGTACCAGAAATCATTGAGCTCATCTTTTCTGAATGATAAAAGACAATTTATTAGTCATAACACAAGTAGAAGTTTTCTTCAGAAAAAATTAACTAAGTAGGCATCGAGTCTCGGAGAACTCAATATACTAAAAAAAATGCATCACTATAAGAAGACAGTAGACCTTACCAAAAAAGGGTTCTCGGCTGCCTTTGACCCAGGTAATACTAAGCTCGTATGTATCACATATACATATCACCAAAAATGGCCATCCAGAAGAACCTTAGAAACCATATCACCAAAAAGAAGAGAGGAACTTGGTTGTTTTCGATAAGATTTCACTTGTGACACCAACGAATAACTACAATCAGGTCATCTAGAAGAACCCATAAAGTCTAAAGTCTCATCATAGACCTCTCAACCCCACTGAAAAGTATATGCTGATTGCCTCCGATGAATGTTGAAACTACTCAATCACTCCTCTCATTTAGTCATTCTGTGATAAAATGTAGAGTGTTATTGCTAGCACCTCTTTGGTTGTCAATCTAGATGAGCCATGAAGTTCATGATTCCTGTGTAATTCATTAAGAACTTTAAATATGGGCAGTTTCTTGCAAATAAGTGGTTGAATCTTGTAAGAATCTTTCAAATTGCTCCCAAACCCATTTATCACCAATGTAAGTCGATGTCATATTGTTTAAGACATTTATAGGGTATTCTATGTTTTTTCTAGTGAAAAAAAACTTTTGCCCATCTTTGTACTCGCCTTGTACCTTCAAGCCTACAAGGTCAATTTCAACAGAGAAATACTAATATAAGTAACCAAATGTGATGCAACTACCATATCAAATTGTTTAAAATATCTTTAGCACTACAAGATGTTTTAAGTGCAAAATAGTTTTTTATACCCTTCTTGTTTCCTCAAGCCTACAATGAAATTTCAATGGAAATTTATCAATATAAGCACCAAAATATTTTGCAAATATCATTATATATTATTTAAAATATTTTCAGGGTATGACATTATTTTTAGTGCAAAAAATTTAGTACCTTTTTGTACCTTTATTGTAATCTCAAGTTAATAAGAATTTTAATGGAAAAACATCAAAATAAGAAATCAAATGTGATGCAATTAACATTACATATTGTTTAATGTATTTCCAGAGCACTACATGATTTTTAAAGTGCAAAAAAAAAAAAAAACCCCACTTTCTATCCTCATACCCCAAGCCTCTAAGTCAAAATTCAATATAAAACCTTCAATATAAGGAACCAAACACGATACAAATAATATTAGACATTATTTACAATATTTCTAGAGCACTGTATGATATTTTTAGGTAAAAAAAGATTTTAGTATCATTTTTGTATCCTCAAGCCCTTAAGACAAATTTGAATAAAAAACTTTCAATAGACGGAACAAAAAAAGACGTAAATAGCATTAAAATTGTTTACAATATTTCTGGAGTTCCACGTCATGTTTTATTTGAAAAATATTTGTTGCCCTTTTTCCCACCCCATGCTTCAAATGAAAAGTTCATTAAAAAACCTTTAATGTATTCAAAAACCATCATAGAAAAATTTCTTTTGCACCCCATTTGTTATCTTTTTTCTATCCTCATGTTGTTCAATAAATGTTCATTGAAAACCATCAATATGCGGAACTAAACATGATTAAAATAGCATAATACATTGCTCTAAAACAAAAAAAATTAAGTGATTACAAAAGTTATTTTCTTGAAAAATAGTTATATCATTGTTGTAACCTCTTTGTACTCTAATGATGCTCAAGCAAAGTTACTTGAAAAAAATTAATATGAGGAACTAAATATTCTAAAAAATAGCTTTGTATATTATTTAAGAAAAAAACCGAATAACTACATAAAAAATTTCCTAGAAAAATATGTTTGTAACATCTTTATAGTATATTTGTACCCTCATACTATTCATGTCAATATCCACAGAAATAACCGATAATAACAGACTTGTAAACTGAGCGGAAAACCCTCAACTCGTTTGAAATTATTACATACGAAAAAAACATGTAAATTAAATATTGAAATACAATATTTTGTTTATCCCAGTCAGTAGAGCAATCATGAACGTCTTTTCTCAGAAACTAAGGACTAAAGCGTGATGCATCGCGCACTCTCCATTCGATCGAAAACCAAGAAGCCCAATGCTTCCATTGAAAATTCAAAGCTTGCTTAAACAAACACGTGCAACAGGCGAGAAGGAACTAAAAAAATACACCCCACATTAAATTGCTAGAGAATAAAATGCGAATGCGGGCAGATGCGTTGGCACATTTCGGGTGTTTCAAATTTCAGCCGTCCGATCGGGCCACCCCCTTTTAATTCATTATTTAAAATATTCTCCGGGGTCAAGAATATGATATGCCACACGTCAGTATCGAGTAGTAATATTTTTTCTTTATTTTCCACCACTTTTCTGTACTGTCCTCGACCGGCTTCCCCCCGCGCAAAGCGAAAAATTTTTACATCAGGACGCCGCACGTAGAGCTACGTGCGGCGTCCCCGATCCAGCCGCACATCACAGTAAAGGGTGTATGGGGATCCGACCGCAGTTCAAATTTTTTTTTTTTTTTTTTAAAAAAAAATTTAACAGCCGCGATGTGCGCATCGCGGCTGGATCAAGCAGCTCTCTGCACGGAGAACCAAGCCATCATCCATCTCCACGTCTCCATTTCTGGCTCCCCTTCTGCATAGACAGCCCTAGGGTTTCACCCTGTGACTTCTGCTCGCCGGAAAATGCGTTGACGCTGGTGGTACCACTATCATGAACCATCAAATTGGAGGCGGCGGCGGTGTCTTTCCCTGCTCTTCCGCCGGAATCCGCGACCTAGAATATTCTGCTCGCCATCATCGTTCCCCTCCCCACACTCAGCCCATGTCTCTTTTCAGTGACGACGAAGAAACTGCCATCGAAGGCGGCGGTGGTGAGGATAGTCCCAACCACGACTCCCTTCATCGCAGCAAAAAGGGCTCACCGTGGCAACGCATGAAATGGACCGACGACGTGGTCCGCCTTCTGATCTCTCTCGTCGCCTCAATCGGCGACGATGCTGGTTCGATGGATACCGCCGGGCGGAAGCAGAGTGCTGCCATGCTGAAAAAGGGGAAGTGGAAGATGGTGTCGAAGTTGATGATGCAGAAAGGATGCTATGTTTCTCCCCAGCAGTGCGAGGACAAATTCAATGATCTTAATAAGAGGTATAAAAAGCTGAATGAGATTCTGGGCAGGGGAACCACCTGCCAGGTCGTGGAGAACCCGTCTTTATTGGATTCTATGCCTCATGTAGCTCAGAATGCTAAGGATGATGTGAGGAGGATCTTGAGCTCTAAGCATCTGTTCTATCGAGAGATGTGTGCTTACCATAACGGGCAAAGGGTAATTGAGCCAAAGGTTGGATTTTTGAAGTGTTGGGATGCTCATGAGGTTGAGGAAGGGGATGAGGAAAATGATGGGGATGATGAGGATGAGGATGAGGATGTTGGATGTGGAAGCCATGATTCTGGGAAGGCAGGCTATGACGAGCTTTGCGCAGAGATTGATATGGTTGTTCAGGATTCAACGAAAACTCTTTGCGAAAAGAGAGTTTGGATCAGGAAACGGATTTTGCAACTTCAGCAGGAGAGGGTGAGCATACAGTCTGAAGCATTTGAGCTGGAAAAGAGGAGAATGAAGTGGAAGAGGTTTTGTAGCAAAAAGGACAGGGAGTTGGATAGCATGAGGGTGAAGAATGAAAGGTTAAGGCTGGAAAATGAGAGGATGACTCTTCAAGTGAGGCATAAAGAGCTGGAGTTGGATTCCATCAGGCCTGGGGAAATAGTGGAACCTTTTGGTACTCCGGTGCAGGGAGGCCGGGTTAGAGTGCACAGTGGAGTTGGACGTTTACCGTAAGTGTTAGCAAATTTTGTTAATTATTTCTTTCATTTTTTTTTATTTTGTTTGCCATTTTGGAATATCTAGTTCTGCCCTTTGAGAGTGATGTATACAGTTTGCAATAATTTTGATAGGTTGTAGTTCAATCTGCTAAATTTTGTGAACAATCTGTACATGAAATAAATTGTTATATTATCGACAAGTGAGACTGCTGCAAGTTAACAGTAGGTTTAGTTTTTTGCAAATTGAATACATGAAGATGGGTAGAAATTTTTGTTAGTGATAGTGCCCTAGGCCTATTATATGGATATGTATTTTGAACTTTTATGAATATTTTTCTATTTTAATTAGCATGTTTATGATAGAAGAAGAACCTTGAATAGTTTCATGTTTATTATAAAGATTATTCTAAATATCCATAATCGACTTATTGTTGTGGGAATAATGATAAATAAAGATTAATATAAAGTTTGATGGATATTCATGAGATGAATATATGTATGAGGATACACATCGATTTATATGTATTTATTGGAGAACAAATATTGGATCGACTCGCTTTGAGATTAAATCATGGATATAAGTCATATGTTAATCTCAAGTTGTAGTGACATCGAATCCTCCGACACGAGATTGTCATGGTTCTCAACATGAGGAATATTATGTTTAAACATAACTTGACGTTGTCTTTCGATCGGATGACTAATAAAGATTATGATTGGGCATAATGTGAATCATGTAGTGAGATATGAGTAATCAAGATGGAATTTATCTCTCTTATAATAAGAGAGATATCTACGGGCCCTCGAATGATTTAGATCGAGAATTGTGTGACCACACTCAAATGAATTGATGGAGATCAATTGCATTTATTTTATCGATCTAATCGGAGTCGAAAATTAAAGATAGAGAGATATAAGGTTGACGTTATTCCATACCTTATATTCTATCATGATATCACGTGATAAAATGATTATGTCATTAACAATCAGGTTGTCTCGGATCTTGAGATTATTCATACTAACTTGGGTAGTTATAAGTGTCTTGCTAGAGACCAACTATAACTTGTAGGTTTTTAAATGGTGATTTAAGCTCTATCGCCAATGTTAATTGAACCTATAGGGTCGCACAAAATTTGAATGGATTAGAATGGTTGATGAACACTCTCTCTCTTGAGTAATTTATAATAATAATGAAGAGGTGTCGTGAAATGGTGCCACTTCAATTAAAAGGAGGGTCATGGCTTATGAAGTCGATTTTTTTTTATTCCTTTTGAACTCTTGCAAGAGAGGAAGAGAGTTCTTTTGGTTTTGGAGAAAACCCCGTTTTCGATCTAGCAGTTGGAAGCCATTTGGAAATCCGTTCGAGTGTGGATACTGGTAGAGGGCGGTGGTTTCAGCGCCTTAAAGATCCGAGGAAATCTAAGAGTAGAACTCTTGCATGGTATGATTTCTTGCACTTCTTTTTGGGTTTATGTTTTGATTTGTATGAGCACATGAGATCCTTGGTGGTTTTGGGGAAATGACTTTAATATGCGTTTTAATTAATTTCGCTTCCGTTGCGCATGATCCCCAAAATCGAACAATTTTCACTTAGATTTCATCACCGGCAAAGCCATAGGCGGGGAAGCTCGTTAATGCATAGCTTGATGAAGCTGGGCATTTGGGTTGACATAAATTAAATATGATGCAAACTGGTGTAAAGGAGGGGCCATGGAATGTGAAATTTGATGTATCCTTTTGTAGCACTTTCTACCAAGAATGTGCAGTTAAAGGTGCACATAACTTGCTGAATCAGATTTTTAGGTAGGTTGAATGTCCAGAAGCGCAGTCAATTTCCTTTGAAGCATGCTTGGCTACTTCTTTGTTATGTCAACTATACTACTTTCCTTCTATGATAACCTAATTTGGATGGATTGATCAATGGCTGATATTGTGCAGAATTTAATAAAAGAAATTAAAACTTTAGTGGCACTGCAAAAAAATTAAAACTTTAGCAGCCAAGAAAGTATGATTTGGAGGAGAAGTTAGAGGATGAGATGAATCAAATTTGATCTGGGATGAAAGAAAGGTTCACTACCATAGATGATAGGTTCTTTTCAATAGAGAATTGACTGTAAGACTGATTCGAGAGCATGGGGGAAATTTGAGAGATACTAAAGAGGTCAATTGAGATGCAATCCAAAATCATTCCGATGACTCAATTTGAAAACTCTAAACAAAGGTTGACTGGAACATCCATGGAAAGATCAAAAGGAATGGAGGTCGAATGTGAGGAATATGAGGATGAAGAATCCACCATCACAAATTCTCTCTTAGGGCTCTGATTGGGGGTGAATTAGAGATTTTTGATGGAGGCGGTTGAGCTAAAACATGAAGAAGATATTATGCAATTGGTATGGACGAGCACGAAGAAGAAATGAGTGAAGCATGGAGGGGATGTTGCTATGATCGAAGGAAGGAGTATTACCCTCGGTACTGGGGGGAAACAACGGAGGAACAGGAAGTTGTGGAAATGTTAGATTTAGGAAGTTGAAAATGCCAATCTTCGAGGGGAAAGATGCAAATGGGCGGGTTTATCTGGCGGAGCGATACTTAGTGAATGGGGGCAATAGGGTTATATTTGGAAGGGAAAGCTCTAGCCTGGTTGCAGTGGAGAGAGGCTAGGTACTCGATCCATTCGTGGGAGGAATTCAATGATTGTTTGTTGGAACGTTTTTGAGCAATTCTGGAAGGAGATCTACATGATCAATTCTATGTCTTGACTTAGGAGAGGATTGTCATGGAATACAGTGAGAGATTTGAGCTATTATCGGGACTACTGAGGGGAATTTCAGAAGCAGGATTGAAGGAAAACTTCATGAAAGGCCTAAAGGACAACATACGGGTATCACTCGGATTATTGAGACTGTGGGGATTGAGAGAGACGATGGAGCTAACTTAGATAGTAGAGGACAATCAAGTGTAGAAGGCCAGCAGGAGCAACACAGATGGAACGCCGCTCCAAACTGCTACAACTACGACGATACCAAAAGCTTAAATAATTGAAGTCCAGAGGGAGGCTGCACGGGATACAGATAATAGACCACAACTGGGAGCAACACACAAGTGTTTTACAAAGACAAAGATTCTGGAGAAGCTAGGTAGGGTTTATGTTTTTGGTGTGTTGAGAAGTTTAACCCAAAACACCGTTGCAAGTTTGTAAATTATAAGTTCTCATAGTGCATGACGAGGAAGAAGAGAATGGAGAGATAGAGACAACTGTGGAGAAGGAGGAACACTCTTATTTTTTTCCACCTTGAGGACAAAGTGTCTTTTTGGGGGAGTATTGTTATGTTGGCGCCTAGTCTAAGGGCGATGTTGTCTTTGATACGCCGAAGGGAAATTTAGTTTTTAATTATTATTATGGTTGGGTATAAATATGCTTCCTATGTGTAGGGTTAGGTTTATCATGGGATTGAGTGGTGAGTCTTAGGTTTAGGGTGTGGGAGAGATTTTATACCTCTCGAATTGTAGGATTGGGAGATATCGCCTGCCTCTTGAATTGTAGGTGCTTATCGTTTGGATTTGTGTGAGTTTTTTGGCTTATTTTAACAAGTGTGTTTCCCCTAATTTTTGTGGATTGTATCAGTCGGTTACCCCTATCATGATTTATTGAATTTTATATGCCATTGATTTAAGTCTTTTTATCATCCATTTTCATGAAGTAATAGGGATCAAAATGAGGTATCTTCTGGAAGTGATTTAATAAAGGTTTGTTGGCAAATGAATTTCTTCTGAGTTGTGAAGGAATTATCGTAAGATCCTAATTTTCTTAGTTGTAAACTTGATATCAATGATTTAAGTTTTCTTTACCTTTGTTGGTATTTGAAAAAGCTTTGAATGAACATCCAAATCCTCTTTAATGCCATTTGTCTTCTGGAAGTGAATTAGCTTAGTATTCTTCTTACTTCTTTCTCCTTTTTATCGCTATCAGTGTTGGACATATTCTTGCTTCTTTCACTTTCTTTGTGGTAATTCAAAATTGCATTAGCTTTTAAGCAAGCCTTTATTAACCTTACCAGGAAGATTGTTTGCTCTAAAATGGCATTCATGAAAATTGTTAAAATGCTTTCTTGAGATCGCTTTGCCATCATTAAAAATTTCAATGACAATTGGCTGCTTTAGTTCAGTGGTCTATTTGCTTGTGAAAATCTCATGCTTTTGTCATATCATGCAATTTTATCATCCTCCTGATTTATGTGTTAAAACTTGTTATTTATGAGTCTGTCAAACTCTCCTCATGGTGTCCATGTAGTTGTTAAGTTTTAACATTGGAGTTTTCAAAATGAAGGGTAGGAAGTTGTTTCCTTGTAATTAAAGTATAATTTTGCTCATTAGAGCTTGAATAAATCCAAAATAAATTTGTGATTGCTTTAGCCATTTGTGGATGTGATTGATGTCAAAAATATCATAATATATAGAAATTAATTAGGCTTGTTGTTCATTGAAGTCCCAATGGGAGATCTATAAGAGAAGAAACTACTCTTCAAAATCAAAGTTTTTTGCCTTTTAGATGGACTAAGAAGGGTTGACCTTAAGTTGTGCATTATTATTATCATTACTTGATGTGTGTTAGAAAATTCGCTGTTGTGGAGTAATGGATTATCGTCTTAGTGTGATACGAAGATTCAACATACAGTCAGAAGAGAAAAAAACAACTAGTAGGACACCAGAAGTTTTTAAGTGGAAAACCGGTAAGGGAAAAAACCATCGGGCCTGGTCCAGTTGTAAAAATCCACTATAAATTGATGATTACGAAGACCTCTAGTCCACTGGCAGGAAAGGGTTACAAAATCTGAATTACAATGTCGACGTGCGAATGAACTTGTTGCAAGAAATGAGCGGCGATCGATGGTGATTGGCGATAGCCGATAAGTGGGGATTGACAGTGGTAGGCGGTGGTCGACGACGACATGATTGGTGCTGGACTTCAGCTCCTTCTCAAAGCTTCACACTCTTCCTCATGCCTCAAGCTTTCCTTCATGAGAGGAGCGTTGTTCTATTTATAGTGTTTTGGGTGTAATTTATGCATGATTATGAATCATTTTGATCAGATGGTCCGGAGAATTTTTTTCGTTCAGACGACGTCTGATAACATTTTAGTGTCTTAATTATGTCGGAATTGAGCAATCTTGGGCTCTCGATTCGACTATAAGCTTGCTACATTCGACATCAATTTGATATTTCAAATGTATCCAAAAAGCTTCCAAAAGCAGTTTAATGGCTTAATCGGGGCTTGATTTGGCTATTGATTATTTTTGGTATCATTAGATTCGTCTGATCAAGTCTATCTGTTTAACTGTAAATTTGCTAAAATCGGAGCTTTGAATGATTTTTAATCAAAGTTTAAACGTTTTTTGCTTAAAAAATGCATCGAGATCCATATAATGCCTCTAGATTTGTATAGAATGTTGGAAATTTGTTCAAGGCATATCAGTTGCTCCTATTTTTGGGCGAGAAAAACTTTATTTTCTAAAACATCAAAATCCAGAGTCTTATATATATTATATTATATTATATTATATTATATTATTGATATGTATGTATATACATACATACATACATACACACACACACGCACACAATCAATTTTATTACAGCTATGAATCATTATAAGAAAAAGAAAAGAACCAAAAGCTATAACGAATAACTTAGCTTAGTTGGTTTGAGTGATTTGCTTCTCATGCGTAGGGGAGTGGGCGTGGCTTTAATGGCAGGAATCACAATATGAAGATGGGTAACCAAGAGAAATAACAATTGAACATTTATACCACTTATTTCTTATGCTGTGATGTGGAAGACTGAAGGAATTTGAGTTGAAATCGGGAATTTGAATGGATGAGACGTTTTCAGGAATTTAAAATAGATGTCCACCCCCTCGCTTTTTTTTGAAGGTGGAAGGCTAAACGATAAGAGAATTTAAGCAGATTTCTTTTTTTTTTAAATTACTATTTAATTGATTGCATTTATTAGTGATTTTTGAGTTTATATATAGGTAAAGGATATGAGGATGGAGTTGGAGTCCCCATTTCTGCCTAGCTGGTGATCTGAGTTTTCTAAGAAGAAAAAAGTCATCATCGATCTGCGTAGCAGACGACCAATAAGATTCTATTTTGTGTTGCTGTGCAGAAAAAAGTCATCACCGTCTTGTGTAGTAGGTGAACAATGGGATCCTCTTTCGCGTTGCAGTGCAGAAGAAAGTCGACTCCGTTTTGTGTAACAGACGAGCAAGATTATCCTTTTTGTTGCTGCTGCGCACTCCGGTGGAGATGAAGAAATGCTTGAGTTTTCCAGCTGCACTTCGAAAGAGAGATTTTCATGCACCTGTGGTGGTGATATCTGGAGACCCACTGAAGATTAGTAGAAATACTGAAATTTTAGGGATGCGATGTTGACTTCAGTCGAAGATGAGCTGATTTGTTGTAGCCCTTGTACAAATAGATGTCGATCTTTATAGCATTTCAATTGTCTGATGTGACATTTATACATTATGATGATGTATATGTCTGTAAGTTTTTGACATTGCTTCTGAGGTTGTTGTGGCTTCTTAATCATGTGGAGTTCTGCAATTAAAATTAGCATGTGCACTTTATAAAAAAATTTATGTACCATTTCACACTCGTGACTTTTGAGATTTGTATCCACTTGGGCGTGTATCTTTTAAGGCTTGTTTATTCTTATGCTTGTGCCTTCTAGGAGCTTGAAATGCGTCGGTGCCTTTTAAGGTTTGTAGCCTTCTGAGGTATTTGATGGACCCGTGCCTCCCGAGGATAGAGCCTTTTGAGGTCTTTGATGTACCTATGCCTCTTGAGGTTTGTAGTTTTCTGAAGTCTTTGATATACTTGTGCCTTCTGAGGCTTGTAGCCTTCTGAGGTCTTTGATGTATCTGTGCCTTCTGAAGCTTGTAGCATTCTTTGATTTTTGAATTGAGACACTGTCAATTATTTGCTCTCTTGGAGTCTTTCTAGTGAGGACTCTGTCCACTACTAGCTTCTCATCGAGACTTACCTCATTGGGCTCGTCTTTCAGAGGTATGGCATCTTCTCAACAAGTTTTTGCCGCTTGGGGTCGACTTCTAGAGGTACTGTATCATCCCATCGAGCCTTACCTCTTAGGCTTGAATTCCAGGGGTATGGTAGCTTACCATTGAGTTTTGCCTCTTGGGCTGGACTTCTAGGGGTATTGTATCATTTCATCGAGTCTTGCCTTTAGTGCTTGACTTCTAGGAGTACTGTATCATCACATCGAGTCTTGCCTCTTGGGCTCGACTTTTAAGGATACCGTATCATCTTATCGAGTATTGCCTTTTGAGCTTTTCTTCTAAGGGCATGACATCTTCCTATCGTGTTTTGCCTCTTGGGCTCAATTTCTAGGGGTACCATATCATCCCATCGAGTTTTACCTCGAGTTTTAGAGGCATGGTAGAGATCTTGTGTGCCGCTTGCTCTCAAGGGGACTTTTGAAATAGGATAATTTAGAGTTGTACTTCCCATCATAACCTGACGATTTTCTTTCTGGTTTCCCTCACCTCATTCGTGTAAGTAGCCCAGGTGATTCTGGTGTATCGGAAATTTAATGATTTCTTTTAGTTGAATATTTTTTTCTATTGAATGTCCTTTCGCTTGTTGGAAATGACAATATTGAGATTGGTCTTCATCATTTTGGTTTTTTAACAGTATTGGGCACTTGATGACCTCTTCGTCTTTGATGGCCATTAGGATGTTGACATGTGATGTGTTGAGTGACGTGTAATCTTTTTTCTGATTGAGATCACGATTCCCTTGCGGTCCAAACTTTTTCCTTTGTGAGATTTGATCGGTATCCTCGACATTATTCTTGCGCTTGCCCTCTAATCGCTCAGAATAGTTCCTTGCGTCCACTGATGGCCTCATCTGCAAAGATTTGAGCTTTGACACGATGGACAAGTTCGGCGTTAGAGTGAACTGTCTCCCGCTTCAGTGATGAGTAGAAAGGTCCTGGACGAAGCCTTCCAAGAAAGACTCCTCTTAGTAACTCTGGATACACTCCTGAAATCCGACGGGCTTTAGTGGAGAAGCTGTGGAAGTATTCCCTGAAGGATTCCCCCTCATTCTGGCGAACTCTCAATAAGTGGGATGAGTCTTTGATGATCCTTCTATTTACTATGAACTTCTGTACAAATAACTTGACAAACTCATTAAAGGAGTTGATGGTGCCCCCCGGGAGGGAGTAGAAACATGTGCGAGCTTGACCTTTGAGATTCGTATGGAATGCTTGACAGAGAAGCACATCAGAGGAATGATGAATGTGCTTGATGGTTCTATGATGATCGACGTGCTCGTATGGGTCAGTTACCTCTTCATAAGTATCGATTTTCGAGAGTTTGAAGCCCGTTGGGATAGGGTTTTGGAGAACCGCGTCAGCCAAAGGGGAGGATTCTTGGAAGTTGCGGTGAGAAAGAAAGCAGTTTCTTTTTGTTCAGAGGATACTTTTCCCGAACTAGGCGTCGTAGCTCATAACGGATGATATCAGCAGAAGTGACTGTAAGGGTGGCAGTACCGGGTTAGCTGCATGAGACGGATTAGTGAAACTTGTAATGTCGAGAAGATCTATGTCTCATCTTGGCAGTGGAATGATTTCGTGATTCGGAGAGAACCCGATGAGTGAGATATTTTCTGTTGAATGTTGAACTGGTGGTAAGTAAGCTCCATTGGGTTGAGTTTTTCGCTCTTCGCGTAGGAGTTGAAGGATGTCATGTTGAGACTCCTCGATTCTATGTACTCGGTCTTCTAGAAATGACCCAAGACATCTTCGTTAGCGAGATAATACCTTCTGAAGCAGGAGGATGCAGAGGCCTGAAGCCTTTGGCTACGTGACTGTTTTCTGGAATGATGAGTGTTGGAGCAGGATGCTTCATTGTTTTGAGTGTTGCGCTTGATGATCATATAGCAATCCTTGTAAGTCTTTTAGTGGTGAGAATGTTCTTTTACCACAAATGACGTCAAATTGATGCATGCTAGAAAATTTGCGGCGGTAGAATAATAGATTATCGTCTTAGCGTGGTATGAAGATTCAACACTCATTCAGAAGAGAGAAAACTACTATTAGTGACACCAAAAGTTTTTAAGTGGAAAATCCGTAAGGGTAAAAATCACGGGGCCTGGTCTAGTTATAAAAATCCACTATAAATTGATGAATACGAAGACCACTTGTCCCACAGGAAGGAAGGAATTACAAAGTCATCCGAATTACAACGTCGACGTGTGAATGAACTTGCTGCAAAGAATGGGCGACGATCGATGGTGATTGGCGGCGACCAACAAGTGGGGGTCGACAGTGATTGACAGTTGTGGATAACCGTCGGTGATGGTTGACGGCGGTCGGCGGTGGTTAACAACAACATGAGTGGTGCTGGACTTCAGTTTGTTCTCAAAGCTTTAAGCTCTTCCTCAAGCCTCAAGTTTTTCTCCCTTCATGAGAAGAGGGGCTTTATTTATAGTGTTCTAGGTGCAATTAATGCATATGAACCTTTTTGATCGGACGGTCTAGAGAGCTCTTCGATCAGACGACGCTTGATGGATATTTGAGTTTCTTAATGATCTTGGAATTGAGCAATCTTGGGCTCGTTCAATTCGACTATAGGCTTGTGAGATTCATTATCCATTTGACCTTTCATATGTGTTCAAAAAGCTTCCAAAAGTAGTTTAATGGCTTAATCAGGGCTTGATTTGGTTCATATTTTACTAATTTTGGTATCATTGGATCCCTCTCGTCAAGTCGGTCAGTTTGACTATAAGTTTGCTAAAATCATAGCTCTGGATGACTTTTAATAAAATTTGAATGTTTCTTGTTTAAAAAATGTATCAAGATTTGTGCAATGTCTCGAAATTTGTGCAGGATGTCGGAAAATTGTTCTAGGACTCTAATTTTTAACATTGGAGTTTTGAAAATGAAGGCAAGTGATTTGTTTTCTCGTAATTAAAATATATTTGTTGTTCATTAGAGCTTGAATAAATCCAAACATAAATTTGTGATTGCTTTAGCCATTTGGGGATGTGATCGATTTCCAATAATATTATAATATATGGAAATTAAGTAGGGTTGTTCATTGGAGTCCCAATGGGAGATCATAAGAGAAGAAACTACTTTTCGAAATCAAAGTGTTTTGCCTTTTAGATGGAATAAGAGGGGTTGGCCTTAAGTTGTGCATTACTATTATTACTATTTTTCTTGCCCAATGTTTCTTCGTATTTCTTTGTTTTCGAAAAGTTAATTATATTTTTTGACCTATTGGCACGAATGTTCCTATGATTTCAATATGATTTTGACTCCAATGAGGGTGTAATGGTCATCTAGATTATCATTAGACATGAAACAACCATGGAAGTTTAGTGTTTTTTTTTTGGACTTTATGAGTTTGTAGGTGGATGGTAGGGTCTAAAAGAAATTAGGTAGACTTAAAATCAAGAAATAATCAAATTAACGTTTTAGAGTGTCCATAGGCAATGCTTATGGCTTATGACTAGGTGGGTTGTTTCTTTCTTTAATGCCACATCAACGACCATTTAGAATCTGTTTGGGGTAGCTGCAACTTATCAATAAGTTCTCTGCAGACTACATTGTCCAGGAAAGCTACGGCGGTGAAAGTTGATTGACTTTTTGTTTTTTCGTTTTGAAAACAATTATGCGATAGACGTTTTACAGACAAATGACCATTCACGCTACTGTAGTAGCAATGCTGTTTGTAACATAACTGTTCTAGCCATATATTTGATACTTCAGAAGCAAAAATTCACTTAAGAACGGTACAAAAATCTAGATAATTACCTCACGTAATAGTTAGCATCAAGTATGCTACAAAAAGGAAAAAAAAACTATCAAAATTACAATTAGTAATATGACAATATTTATTTTATAATGCAGATGGCGCACGTCACGAGCTACGCCGTCCTCCAGAGATGCTATCCAGTCCCATTGACTATCGGCAATTGAATCTACTGGACTGTCTGCCCACCGGAGGAACTCGCACTTCTCCGGACCGTCTGCCCAACGCGAGTACCTGAAATTTGGTTTGCATGACCATGCTTAAACAAACCGCAATTACACGTCTTTTAGCAGCAGGCATAAATATGAAGCCAAATATGATTTATCTTTTATTACAATATTTTCTCATTATATGCCTCAAAGGGTATTACTATTGAATTTCAGTAGTGCTGCTTAATACACCAATCATAGAGTTTTTCTCAGGCAATCTGATGCAATGACTCACTTCAGTGTGTGTGTGTGAAAAAGATTTGTTTTATTAGCATAAGTTTGGAAATTGTACGAGCATGCTCAAACTGATCACAACTATACATGTCTCATAGTAGTGGGTATAAAGATGATGACAAATATGATACATGCTCTTTATTATAATATTTTTTCATTATATGCCCCAAGTGGTATCTGTGCTGAATTTCAGTAGCTATGTATTATTTTGTATCATAGAATTTTCTGAGGCTATCTGATGCAATGCCTCACTTCAAAGAGTGTGTAAGTTTTGAAATTCGGTTTGCATGAACATACTCAAATATACCACAGTTACGCGTCTCATAGTAGAGAAAAACAGAAGCTCGAAACAAAAAAATCACAGCCAAATCCACCACAACAAACAAGATCCATTATTAGACAAAAGTACAAAATAAAAAAAAAAGATGGATCCATACGGTGCAAATCCTCAAGAAACGAATATATCACAAAAAGAATATAGGAAAAGGGGATACTGGAAGAAGATGGTGTTCAGAACGACGGGTTAGAGCAGAGGAAGCAGGAGCTCCGCGGGAAAGGAAAAGGACAAAAGACGAACGTGGGGTTGAATCCAAGGGCAAACGTGTAAAAGATAAGAGAAGAAACGCGGGCTGCAGGGTCGAACCCGCGGCCCGCGTTTTGCTACCTGACGGCCTTGCCGCAGGAAAAACACTTCCCAAATAGGCCCTTAGTCATTTTGTTGTAGAGTTCTTAAACATGTGTTGAATACTTTTTGTTGATGCAAACTAGTTTTATTCAAAATATATTTATTGATCTATGAAAAATAATATACTTAATATAATCTTTTCAATACAACAATTTCATATTTTACATATTAGGTAAGGTGATAGCAATAGAATTATAATACTCATAAAAGGTATCAAATACATCTTTACAACATTCTCTCCTTGACTGGCCCCTTTTGTGTGGCCTGTGTGTAACTGATAATGTTGATGTGTTCTTGATGTTACCCTATGTAGCCAACATTTGTAGAATGGTGTGTATGTCTATGTGACTATTCTAATATGATTTTATTATGCCCCTTCAATGTTTCTTGACTTTGACTACCCCTTGTTTCTCGAGCTACATGATGATACAAGGAGGCATGAAAATGAGTAATTGTTATATCTTCCAAATCGTCTCTTATTATGCTTACCCCTTAAAGTGCCAACTAGTTTGGTTAAGTTTTAGGTACAATGTATAGTTGAAAACTTAGGGTCTGCTCGATTTGATGAATAATGTCTATAAAATATGAGGTTTGTAGCTATTTTTAAGTTTTCTAGTGTTTCATATAAGGGCTATTTGGTTGGATTGTATTAAAATACATGGGTTTAGAAATAAAAATTTATTAGATTGTGCACGTTCCATTGGAATCTTTTTTTTGTTCAGTATCATATTTCTGATGTGTTGAAAATTGCAAAGGGCAGTAGTAGGTGGTAGCTGATGGTGATGGATGTTGGTGGCTGTGGATGATGTTACGGGGTGGTGGGTAATGGCAGGCTGGAATTGTCGGTAATGGTAGTGTGGGATTTGAAAATTATCTGATTTGGGGATTTCCAAGATTTGGGAAAGTAGCAATTTTTGCATTTTGTTTTCTCCAAATCAAACACTACAAAATTGGATGAAAAAGGAATACAACGCACTTCTAATGCGTCCAGCAAAACAACCATTATGTAAAATTTATGCAGGGTATCACTATGTAAAATTTATTCAGGGTATTATTTAGTCGTTCAAAGTATACCTAGCCCTCATTTTGGATTTTAAATTTCAACACAGTACTCAAAACTCGTGATTACATAATTTATTTTTGTCTTATTTCTCTGTCTGCATAAAAGCCATCAAAGGTTCATGCGATGGTCTGATAAGTAAGGAGGGCATAAACTAAATTAGAGAAAGAATCTCTTTCTCTGTCAATGTTGAGGTACAATATCGATGGAATAAGGAAGAATCAGTCATCACATCACTCTATACCATATCTCACCGTGATGCATAAACAGAAGTGGATGCTGGCTTCCAGAGGAGCCAGATTGGTTGATCATTGCTTGATAAGGAGCCAATCCATCGTCATATGTCTGCTGTTGGATTTAAATTCATTTGGTTGCATTACAGTTTAGTGATAATTGCATAATACCTTAATAAAAAAATGATTTGTTTTCTTCTAGGTAAATATCTACTAGCGCTGCATAGTCCAACAGAAAAGATGGACTTTGTTTCATACAACGAACGATGACTTGATTTCTTGGACATGACAAAGATTTAGCTAGTCTGAACACTCTAGATTCATTAGGCCACAAATTGAATGGATAGTCTCCATTAATGTGTGCAACTCAATGCATATGGTTGACTAACTTATATAGAATCCGTTTATTTTGTGACCTTAATTAAAGAAAATGGATCATAAAAAAGGAAATCTTATTATGGCTTTTCAAACTTTTAAAAAATAACTCTACTTTTATATTTTCAGATTGCTTGCATTAAAAATTCATCCAGACAAACAGTCTATTAATCAACTTAATGATAGGTTTGCTTGTCTTCTTGCTCTACTTGTTGGTTATTTGCTTGATAAGGAAATCCAACATTGATTGATTGATATATAGCTTTTTGTTGCCATCATTTAGTTGCTGTATAAGTTCAAAACATCGCTGTGATTCCATGTCTTAATTAACAATAATTGGCTCCATGTATTTATTAGTGATAACTTTGCTTCGTGTTTTAGGCGCAGTATTGTTTTTGTTATAAACGCTAACTAAGAAGGGCATTCAATGCAACTATCATGTAGTTTTAAAATGGAATTTTATTGCCATTATACCTTCCATTTCCGCTAAACCTTTTAGTGCTAGTTGATAAATTAATTTTAGAACCTATTTTACTTAGGTTTGTTGACAAAGGTGTTTCATGTAGTTTTTAGGCTTTGTATGAATTATTATCATCGAGGCTTGGAATAGAGCAACATAATATTGATAGAATAGGGGTATTTAAACCCAATTACTTAAAGAAAATAAATACAACAAAATTAAACAAATAGGAAAGAAATAAAAAAAGAGTAAAATAAATTAAAATGAAATAAAATAGAATAAAAAAATAGAAAATATATAATGAGGGAAATAAAGCTAATAATAGCTACAAATTATCGTTACAAATCTAATATTTCCCCTCAAGTTGAAGCATATATGTCAATTATTTTCAACTTAGATTTGAAGTTATCGAACAAAGGACGATGAAGATTCTTGGTGAGGATGCCTGTTAGTTGATCACTAGAGGGCACAAATGAAACACATTTTCCTGGACTCAATAATGAAGTATCTGTCAATCTCCAAATGTTTGGTACGATCATGCTGGACTGGATCATGAGCATTGCTGATTGTGACCTTATTATCACAGAATAGTTGCAGGAGGATGAATGTTAACATACAAAGTTCACGGAGCATGAGGCTTAGCCAGAGGGCTCACAAATCTCTAGGGATAGAGACCGGAATTCAGCTTTAGCACTACTCCAGGCAACCAAAGACTGTTTTTTACTTTTGCACATGACAATATTTCCTCATACAAAGGAGCAATACTCCGATGTGGAATCTAGATCATAAATTGATCTGACCCAATCAACATCTGTATAAAAACAATAGACCGATAAGTGTGACGAGAGGAAACAAACTTGATTTCGATATACCTTTTAAATAGTGGAGAATCCGTTGGACAGCTTGGAGATGGTGCTCATAGTGGTCATGCATAAATTGACTCACTATACCAACTACGTGACATGTGTCAGGGTGAGTATGGGTGAGGTAGATGAGTTTCCCTACAAGATGCAAGTAGTGAGTCTTGTTGATAGACACATTATTGAGAATGTCAGATAATTTTTCATTGGGATCCATAGAGACAACCACGAGTTTGCACAAAAGAAGATTATTCCTTATCAAGAGATTATCCTCATATTTGTGCTGAGATAGTCAAATGCCCCGAGATGATCGAACTACTTCCATGCCTATAAAGGATCGAAGAGATCCAAATCCTTTATTTCAAAGGACTTAGCATGAATGTTTTTCAAGGACTCCAATGTTGAGACATCATTACCTATAAGAATAATATCATTAACATAGACAATAAGGATAATTACCTGATCATTGGAGGAATGTCGGAAAAAGAGATTGTGATCTGATTGAGGTTGAGCAAAACCATGGTCCACAACCACCTTCGTGAACTTGCCGAACAAGCCATTAGGGACTGCTTTAGCCCATAGAGGGACTTTCGCAGTCTATACACTTGTCCTCAGGAGGCAGTAGAGTTAAAGCCTGGAGGGAGCACATATACCTCTTCTGTAAGCTCTCTATTCAAGAACACATTCTTGACATCTAACTGAAATAAAAGCCAATCCAGGTTCACTGCAAGAGACAACATGAGCTGAATAGTGTTTAACTTAGCCACTAGAGCAAATGTATCCTCATAGTCAACTCTGTAGGTCTGTGAGCACCATTTGACGACCAATAGTGCTTTGTTGCGTTCAAAGGACCCATCAGAGTTGAACTTGATGCTGAAAATCCATCTACACCCATCAACGATGTCCCCTGTATGATTTCACTAAAAGGCATTCATCTCCTCAATTACTGTCTTTTTCCAGGCTGGATCTACAAGAGCAATCTCAATCCGTCAGAGCAGTAGAAAATGCTCTGTAGGTTAGAGATAAACTGCAGAAAGAGATATTTTGCCATAGAATAGAGGGAGCATGTCATACGTTACTTGGAGAACTCACCTCCTCATTCGAAGGTGGGGTCGTGTTGAGGAGGTAGGAGAATTGGAATGGGTGCGCCAAGTGTAGACAGGGTTAGTGAGAGGAGATGGTGCACTCATGGAATCAAGGGGCTCACTGGATAGTGCACTTAATGGAGCAGGGGACTCCTCAATGAGAAGAATAATGGGGGTAACATCCATATGAGTAGGATAGGGGATAATGTCTAAGAACCCAAGCTCTCCCTCTCTTATGGTTGAGCTAGGAAAATAGGGAACACTTTCAAAGAAGAAAGCATCAGCACTCACCTAGATTTTATTTGTGGTAGATCAAGACACCGATACCTCTTTTGAGTGATAAAATAACCAAAGAAGATACATTTTATGAATATGGGATCAAGACATCGATACCCCTTTTGAGTGACAAAATATTCAAGGAAGATACATTTTATGGATATGAGATCAAGTTTACTTCGATTGGGGATAGTTTTCCAGACAAAAGCACTTGTGGTCTAAGGTGGAGAAGACTTGATTGGTAGGGAAGCATGAAATCAGAACAAAAAAGGGAGTTCAAAACTTGTGAATTTTAGAAGAGATTCTATTTATGAGATAGGTGACAGTGAGAATGACGTCGTTCCAAAATCATTTTGGGATATTAGATTGAAACATAATAGAGCGAGCAACGCCAATGAGGTGACGCTTTTTGCTCTCGGCTATCCCATTTTGTTGAGGAGTGCCTGTACACGAGTTATGGTGGATGATACCCTTACAACAAATTCACCCAAAATAGAGTTGAAAAATCATGGTCATTATTGGTTTGAAGGACTTGGAGAGGAGTTTTGAATTGAGTTTAAATTAAGGAGTAGTAGTTTGGAAGGTGATAACAACCTCCGATTTGTCTTTTAAAATGTAAACCCACATCATTCGAGTGTGGTAATCAATCAAAGTTAGGAACCACCATTTATTGGTGTAACTGGGAGTGCGGGAGGATTCCCATAGGTCACTGTGAATGAGAGAGAAAGGAGCGGAAGATTTGTGTGGGGAGGGTAATAACTCAATGATTTTTGGCTAATAAACATGTCTCACAATTGAAAGTAGAAATGTTTTTATTAGAAAACATCAAAGGATAGAAGTTTTTTAAGTATTGGAGACTAGATGATCTAAACGAGAATGTAACAACATAATGAGACCAATGACTGTAGATAAGCTACAAATCCTAAAAGGTGTGTCCTCACTCTCCATGCTCTTCTCTTGGCAGTAGTTGAGTCCAACTACCCTCTTAGCAGTTTCAATCATCCTGTCCGAATGACTATCCTAAAAACACAATAAAAATTAGCTACGCAATCAATATCATTCGTCAACTTGCTGACAGATAATTAGTTACACTTAAAAGGGTAACATGTAAAACTGTCTCAAGAGTTAGATCTGTTGTTAGTACAATTGACCATTTACTAGCAATGAAACTACACAAGTCATTGGCAATTATGACTGTATCCTTTCCAGAGCACAGACAGTAAGTCGAGAAAACTTGTGAGCATCCAATCATGTGATCCGTGGCACCTGAATCAATAATCCATGGACTAGAGGCGAAATAAACCGTGAAAGCCTTAGGAAGAGTACCTTGTTGGATGTGGGAGCTCTACGGATCCATATAGACTTGATGTGCCATTTCTTAGATATTCGGAGGATTTTGTGATGTTCTAGTTAGATTCGGAAGTTGGTTGAACCGTGGTAGATTCATACATTATCGTGAGGTCTTTGGTAGTAGAGGATTTGGCCGAAAATTTGTAAGACAGTTTACTATGAAATTTTTAACACTTGTCCCGAGTGTGGTTGGGTTTGCGACAGTAAATACAAGTTGAGTGACCGGTCTGAGGAGGCATCGGCGAGGACTGAGCATGATTCGAGATGATTTCTGACTGAGCCAAAAGAAATGTGACTGGGATTCTGAGACATTGATCGAGTTGTAAGTCTCCGGCTGACTGATAACTGCAGGAAGGCTGCAACAATGCTACAGGTAAAGATGCAAGTAAGTTGCAGGAACCATGCAGGAAAGCTGCAAGAAGGCTGTAGGAAAGGATGCCAGAAAAGCTGCAGGAAATAGCCACGCTGAGGGGGAAAATAATGCTGCAGGAAGGAGGAGGAAGAAGCCGCACTGCAGTGAATCCGTAGGAAGAAGCAGGGGATGGGAGGGCTTGTGGTTTTTTGATTACCACGTCAGCAAAAGCAATACGAAGACCTGTAGAAAGGTGACTTTGAGAAGCTTGCTGGGATCAGCGTCTGGAAGAAAAACAGCCGGGCTGGAAGGAAAAAAAAAAGGCAGGAAGCTTCAGTGCACAATTGGGATCAGCTAGTTGGAGAAGCTGTTGGGAGCAGCGGCTGAAAAGGAGAACACAGATGAAGAAGGTTAAGAAAACAATGAATTTTCTGCCATTTCTTGTCATCTCATCCTTCTATCTTCTTCAATGCAACAGCGATTGCAGAGGTAGAGACAAAACAACCGAACAGTGGCTGAAGGAGCGACAGAAAAGAAAACAGCCGCAGGAACCATACACTGAACCATACGGCTGGTGAAGCCTGTGGCTGCTGCTTAGAAACAGAAGGAAAGCTGCAGCTTGTAGAACTAGGAAAAACAGTAGAAGGAAAACGACAGTAGGACTAGGAATAAATTACAGCAACAGAAAAAATCAGAAGAGGAAATCTCCAGTTGCTGGAACCGGCAGAGGAGGCCTGTGGTGGTTGAATCTAGGGTTAGGCACTAATACCATGTTGAGATTTGGAATAGAGCAACATAATTTTATTAATAGAATAGCGGTATTTAAATCCAATTACAATAGACACAAAAAAGGAAAGAAATAAAACAAAATAAAACAAATAGGAAAAAAAAAAGAATAAAATAAATAGGAAAAAAATAACATAGAATAAAATAAATACAAAATATATAATTAGGGAATAAAAAGCTAATAATAGGTAATAACGGCTACGGATTGCCGTTATAAATCTAATAATTTTCAATCTACTTGACCACTTGCGATATTTTTAGCTCTTTTTTGATAGTGAAAATATTCTACTGACACGACAAGTTTTGGTTATTTGATTTACTCTCTAGGCGGTACAACCAATATTTTTAGTTCTTTTTTGATAGTGAAGTCATACTTTTGGAAGTAATTTTATGCATTACTCATACTCTTGTGAAATTTTATTGCTAACTTGTGAGTAGGATTTTAAGTTTGGTGGTTTTTGTAATTGGAATTATAAGGGTTTTGGAGGAGAGGTCTGGACATTAACTACTACAAAGAATAATTGAAGATAGTTAAATGTTTTGATTTTTTATTGTGTGGAATAATAAGGTGGTTATGATTGAAATTGATGAATTATGAAGGTGGTGTACACGTGCAGGTCATGAAGATTTAGGGTGATGTGTGCGGACTTTTAGGGTCGTTTTGTTGGCCTTTTAAAAGGGTAGATTTGTGGAGAATTATTAGAAAAATATGTGGATGGTGGCTTAGCTTTGGACTATTTGTATTTCGGGAATCCGAGTGACATTGTGTGAGGATACATCATAGTTGGGAAGAGATTAGTTGAGTAGTCTTGGCTATGGGTAGTATCACCCATAGAGGTGTTGAGAAGATGATGCATTGATTATTGTAGTGGATGGTCTGAAGGACAAGCTAAAGGCACCATACTATCGAGAACTCTAGGGCTGCCTTTAAACTTTTCTTCACCATAGTGCAGAGGATGATGATATTGTGCTGCCAAAATAATTTACTAGAATAGGGCTGGCTTCTGATACCAATTGAAAGAGAATGATTTGTCTTAAATTACTGAAGGAAGCTTGATAATGTTAACATGAAAGGGGAAGTCTTGAACTAAGAATCAGTAAATAGAAGAAGGGGAAAAAGGAATCTAACACAACACATTAGCAGAGAGACCCGTTCAAAATATCCTTTTTTTCATTCATATATATTTGATCTTTTCTTTCAATTGATCTTATACCTCTATATATAGTAATTTATCCTTAAAGATAATATTGACTTATTGAAATTTATCCTAATTTGACCTAGGGAAATTTTTTTTTTTTTTTCTGATTGAAACAAAAATAACTAGGAGCTAATCATAAACTATGACATGAAATATACATGGAAAATGACACAATGTGTTAAGACATGCATAATATGTAACCGTTCACATCACAAACTCTGATGCCATTATGGTCGTTGGCACCAGCACCTACTACTATCTAAATTTTTTGCCATTTCTCATCTTCCTTTTTGGAAACAAAAAAAGCTGACTTCCATTCTCTGTTAGGCTAACATCGGGACAACACATCTTGATCCCAAGTCTCTAGGAGTAACCCTCCTTGTGCAAATGTGCTCCACATCAATTATCATCCGCCATTTTTTTTTTTAAATTAAAAGAATCTCCTCTTCTATATTTTAACTCTTTACTTGTAATGTTACCTCTTTGTAATCCATTTTTATCAAAATATTCAAACTGCATTTATGATAATAGAATTGCATTTATGATAATGGAATCCTCAGCAAACGTTTTTCCTAATATTTTCTGTTCATAGTTCCAACCAAATCTTTCGAGGCCCTCAGTACCCTAGTGAATTGAACTCTTATGATGGAATTAGGGATGATCCTAAAAACTGAATCGGTTGTACCACCCTCTCTTTCTCCTTTACGACATTTGTGTGAGTAAAGTCTCCTTTATTTTGAATGCAATGAGGAGATCAGTCGCGGTCATATAAGTCACTAAACACTATTAAGACTTAATCATATTAGATAAATTATAGTATTGAGCTTCACTTTGAGTTATGAGTTTATTTATTTGCTTATTATTCTAAATTAAAATAATAAGTTAATCGATACTTAATCTCATACACATTGTATGTGCTACAATCTATTTCTAGAAAGAAGATGATCTTCAACCATGCTGATTAGCCAGCCTAAACCCCATTACATAGACCGAATCTTTATTTAACATCTTATTTATCAACTAATGGTATCATTTTAATGTCCACTGAAATAATTTTTTTTCTTAGGTAATTATTATACAATCATGATGAGATAAACTTGTTTATAGTCTATTTTCATGTGTGCATCCCACAATGGAGTTGTTTGCTCATGGTCATAGCTCCCATAACTTTCCTATCATCATGACGGCATTGATTGTGTTCCCTATTTTATGCTACTAGTGTAAATAGGAATCATGAATTGTGCATTGGATCTTCCTTTCTATTTATAAATGTAGTTTTCACTAATTATGTTTTTTATTACATAATGCGACTCAAGATTTCAAGCTTTTGGATATCATGAAGAAGCTAATTCTATGTGGGATAAAGTAATAAGTACTATTAAACAAGTGACAAAAGATATACTTGAAAAATCAAAAAGAAAAGTTTGTATAAATAAATATAGTTGGTGGCGGAATAATATTGTGCAAGAAAGATAAAATGTAAAAAGTGTGTTATAAAAATTGTTTAAATGTAAAAGATTAGAGAATTGAGAAAAATAGAAGGTAGCCCGTAGGGAGTGTAAGAGAACTATTTGTGACACTAAGAATTGTGCTTTTAGCGATCTTTATAATGGATTAGATACTAAAAATAGTGGAAAATATATGTATAAACTTGTCACACAAAGAGAAAAAAAGTGAAGATTTAATTCAAGTGTATTAAAGATGAAAATCAAAAGGTGATTTTCTTAGAGAAAGATAATCAATTTATGTGGGTGAGCTATTTTGCTAAACCTTTTAATGATGTTTGAAAATACAATTGGTCTTAGTGTTTTAAAATCATTAATAATAATATAACTTTTTATTTTTATCGTCGCATTATTAAAAAGAAAGTTGTGGAGTTTTTAAAGAAATCAATGGTGGAAAATCAGTAGGACCTAATAGTATCTCAATTGAAATGTTGAATATTTAGGAGATTTTTGAATTTCTTGGCTTACTAAACTCTTTGATATTATTTTCAAAACTAAAAAGATATCTAAGGAGTGGGGGAGGAGTATTTTGGTCCCTATTTTTAAGAATAAAGGGATGCACAAGAGCGTACAAATTATAGCAGAATTAGATTAATGTATCATACTTTAAAATTATTTGAGAGAGTAATTGAACATAGGTTAAGAAGTGATACTTAGATTTCTCATAAGCAGTTTGGATATATGTCGAACAAGTCAACTATGAAAGCTATACATTTATTGAGAGGTTTGATGGAGAAATTTAGAGAGAGTAAGGAGCATCTACATATGATTTTTATTGATTTAGAAAAAACTTATGATAAGGTTTCAAGAGAAGTTTTTTGGAGAGTTCTAGAAAAGAAAAGTGTTGATATGACTTATATTCGAGTCATTAAAGATAAATATACTAGTGTTGTTACTTGTGTTCGAACAATAGGATTGACCAAATATTTTTCTCTTTCAGTTGGATTGCATCAGGGGAGAAAAGGCTAAGGAGATTGATAACTTAGGTTTTAAGCTTTGTTATTCTGGTAAGAGTCGCACTAGAAATGATGTAGGTGTATTTATAGATAAGAGTTTGAAAGATAATGTTATAAAACTTAATAGAGTTGGAGATAAAACTATAGCCCTTAAGATTATTGTTGATACTGAGAGTTTTAATATTTTAAGTGCTTATGTTACTTAAGTAGGTTTAGATGTAAGTTCTAAAGCTAAACTCTGGAATGACTTAGAAGACTTAATAAAAATGATACATTTTGAAGAAAGAATTTTTGTTGGAAGAGATTTAAATGGATATGTCAATAGAGCTGTAGAAGATTTCAGAAATAGCCAACGTGACTACAATTTTAGAGTGATTAATGAAGAATGTAGAGCCATATTAAATTTTTCTTTAACGTATGATTTTTTTATTGCTAATATTTTATTTAAGAAAAAAGATGAACATATTATTATCATAAAAATAGATTTAATAAAACACAAATTGATTATTTTTTTATGAGAAGAAGAGATCGTAGAGAATTTAAATATTATAAAGTCATGCCAAGTGAGGATTTAAGTGCCTAACATTGACTATTAGTTCTATATTTTAAGATGAAGAGTTGTAAAATAAAGAATACTAGGATTCATCGTCATAAATTAGATGAGAGTACCTAAAAGACAAATAGAATTATTTTTATCGGTAAAATTCAAGATGTCAGAATTTGGGATGTTTATGTAGAAGTAAATGCTGTGGAATAAAATAACACACTATTAAACAAGTGACAAAAAGATGTACTTGAAGAATCAAAAGATAAAGTTGCTATAAATAAACATAGTTGGTGTTGGAATAATAATTTGTAAAAAAGATAAATTATAAGAAGTTATGTTATAAAAATTAGTTTAAACGTAAAAACTTAGAGAACCGTGTATAATATCAAACAGCCCGCAGTGAGTCTAAGAGAAAAATCTATAATGCTAAAAACTCTGATGTTAGTGTTATTTTTAATAGAATAGATACTAAGGAGAGTAAAAAATATATGTATAGACTAGTCAAACAAAGAGAAAGAAGAATAAATATTTAACTCAAGTAAATTATATTAAATGTGAAAATCAAAAAGTACTTTCTTAAAAAAATATATTCAACATAGGTGAGTGTGTTATTTTGATAAACTTTTTAATGAAGTTTCTGAGAATACGATCGACCTTAGTGATCTTAATATCGTTAATAATAATAAAATGTTTCATTTTTTACTATCTCATTAGTAAAAAAGAAGTTGAGGAGGCTTTAAAGAAAATCAAGGGTGGAAAGTCTGTAGAACTTGATGATATCCAAATTGAAGTGTGGTAAAATTTAAGAGATTTGGAAGTTTCTTAGCTTACTAAACACTTTAATACTTTTTTAAAAACTAAAAAGATGTTTGAGGAGTGGAGAAAGAGTATTTTGGTCCCCATTTTTAAGAATAAAGGGGATGCACAAGAATGCAAAATATAAAGGAATTAAATTGATGCGTCACACTTTAAAATTATGGGAGAGGGTAATTGAATATAGGTTAAGACGTAATACAAAGATTTCTCATAGTTAATTTGGATTTTATGCTGGGCAGGTATTATGAAAGCTATACATTTATTGAGAGGTTTGATGGAGAAATTTAGAGATAATAAGGAGGATCTACATATGATTTTTATTGATTTAGAAGAAGCTTACGATAAATTCCCAGAGATATCCTTTGGAGAGTTCTTGAAAAGAAAGGTTTTTATATGCCTTATATTCAAGTCATTAAAGATATGTATACTAGAGTTGTTACTTGTGTTCGAACAGAAGTAGAATTGGCTAAATATTTTCCTATTTCTTTTGGATTACATCAGGGATCGGCTATAGGAGGATGTCCATTGGTGTATGCTTTTTGCTGATGATATTCTTCTCGTGAATAAGTCGAGAGAATAAGCTCAGCAAAAACTTGAATTATGGAGGTCTACATTGGAGTTTAAAGGCTTTCGTTTGAGTAGAATTAAAATTGAACACATGGAATGTAATTTTAGTAATAGTAGCTCTAGTGACATAAGTGTAACTTTGGGCGTTCAAATTATTAAATGTTGTGAATGATTTAGATATCTCGGGTCTATTATTCAAAGAGATGGTGATATAGATGGGGATGTTATTAGTAGAATTCAAGTTGGTTGAAGTGGAGGAATGCTTCGGGACTATTGTGATAGAAAAGTACCGCTTAAACTAAAAGGAGAATTTTATAAGATGGTGGTGAGACTTGCAATGCTCTATGGCGCTGAATGTCAGCCTTTAAAAGAGAAGCATAAAACTAAGTTAAGTGTTGCCGAGATGAGAATTATTAGGTGGATGAGTGGCTTTACAGTTGAAGACAAAATGCGAAATGAATCTATCCGTGATAGTGTTGGTTTTGCTCCAGTGACACAAAATTAAAGAGAGTTGTCTTATAGATGGTTTGGTCACATTAAACGTCGACCATCTGATGATCCGATTAGGAGAGTAGATGTTTTAGCTTCGACTTATATTAAGAAAGATAGAGATAGACCAAGAAAGACTTGGGCATATTGTATAAAAAATGATCTTAATTTATTAGAATTAAATGAAAATATGACACTAAATGAGAGGCAATGGAGAAAAATGATTCATGCAGCCGACCCCACTTAGTGGGATAAAGGTTTTGTTGTTGTTGTTGTAGTTGTAGTCGGATTACATGAGGGATCAGCTTTAAGCCCATATCTTTTTGCTTTAGTTATGGATGCTTTTACTGGATATTTATAGGAGGATGTACCTTGGTGTGTTCTTTTCGTTGATGATATTCTTCTTGTGGATAAGAGTGGAGAAAGAGTTTAGGAAAAACTTGAATTATGGAGGTCTACATTGGAGTCTAGAGGCCTTCGTTTGAGTAGATCTAAAACTGAATTCATGGAATGTAGTGTTAGTAATCGTAGCTCTAGTGGTAGATTTGTAACTATGAGTGATCAAATCATTAAAAGGTGTGAACGTTTTAGATATCTCGGGTTTATTGTTAAAGTGATGGTGATGTAGATGGGAGTGTTATTAGTAGAATTCAGGTTGGTTGGTTGAAGAGGAGGAATGCATTAGTCCCATTGTGTGTTAGAAAAATACCGCTTGGATTTAAAGAAAAATTTTATAAGATGGTGGTGAGACCGGCAATGCTTTATGGCACAAAATGTTGGCCTTTAAAAGTGAAACATAAAATTAAGTTAAGTGTTGCCTAGATGATAATGCCTAGGTGGATGGTGCATTGACACATAGAGACTAAATGCGAAACAAATCTATCCGTGAAAAGGTTAGGGTAGCTCTAGCGGTAGACAAGATTAGAGAGGGTCATTTTAGATGGTTTGATCACATTAAACGCTGACCATTTGATGATCCAATTAGGAGAGTAGATATTTTAGATTGATATATGTTGAGAAAAGTAGAGGTAGACCTAAAAAGACTTGGGCATATTGTATAAAAAATTATCTTAATTTGTTAGAATTAAATGAAAATATGATACTGAATATGACACAATGGAGAAAAGGAATTCATGTAGCTGAACTCACTTGGTGGGATAAAGGCTTGTTGCTGTTGGTATATTTTAGTAGTCTGGAATTTTGTTATGCAGATTTTATTCTATCCGAAATACTGCTGTGCATATTTTATTGTAAATTAATAACTCTCTTAATTCTCCCTTTTTGGTTCCACTCCTTCATCTAACCTCATATCTATTTTACTACTCTCTATCCCTCTCCCATCTTATTTTCCCTCTCTCCCTTGCTCAACTTATCCAGTACCTCGTCTCCATCTCATGCACAATGACTTGTTCTTAATTTCAATATCTCATTCTCTCCGTAATTATTTCATTCTCAAGAAGGTTCTTTGTACTGTGACTCGTTGTAAGCTATCTTCCATTCTTTGCATTGTCATATTCTCATCTTTTGGTCATTCTAAGTCTGTCATCATGTAAGTTTTTTATGATCAATCATCTTCCCCTCCACCTCCGTTTCTCTGTTTACCCTAAGTTTCTGCCTTCTCTTTGCCGTTTGGAACTCCTCAAACTTGATTCTCCTCCATTGCTCTATTTTTGTATTTCCAATTTGATTTCTCTTGGCCTTCTTGCTTCCTGGGCTTCATTTCTCTCTTCGTTGCTTTGCATTTTGATGGCTCCTTACATATTCCACCTAAACCCTTCGCTCCCTTCCTTGGCATTATCCGTCCACCCTTTATACCCTATTTCTTACATTGAGATCATTCTTGAGGATTGCTTAGGTTTTGATGGTTGAGTGGTTTCATTTGGATTGAGCCGAACTGAGATGCTTGTCAGCATATTGATAGTTGTCATAACAGAATGCTGTTAGGACTGTTATAAGCACTTAGAATTCTTGCTCATGGAGCTGGCATTGTAATTTGTAACTAAATATTTTAATATCTATAGTAAAGATATAGGTATTCATCCATTCTATTTCTTTATCTTCTTGCTCATTATGTATAAGAGCTACTGCAGTTCTATTCATAATCTTCCTTCTTCCCAATTCTGATTACAGCTGATTCTTCAATCAACATTGCAGCTGTTCACGTGGTATCAGTGCAGGTTTGAGACATCTTTTTTCAATTTCTACTTCAAATTTTCTCCTCCACAGAAAAGTTCAGCAAATGTAGTGTTTCTTTTCGAATCATGGAACCTCCTTCCCAAACCAGTAATACGAATTACACCTGCTACAAAACTCTCATTTAATTTTACCCTCACTAAAGTTTCTGCTCGAAAACACTGCCATTGCCGGTCCCAAGCCCGGATGTGAAAAGTGGAGGGTTGCGTTAGGTAGTCGACAGCCAGTGTAAAACTTGTCGAAAAAATCATGACATGAATTCTTTTGATCATTGTGTTAGTGCTAGGGCGTCCCCTGGAAGAGACGCTCTGTATGGCCTGAATATAGTGAAAACTGTGCAAGTGCCGCTACACTGCCGCCCGGGTGTAGTGTCAAATATGCAAGGGTTCCCACATTACAGACTAATGCGGGTAAAGAAGTTAGTCCATGAAACTAATATTAGGATAAGATT
This sequence comes from Papilionanthe hookeriana x Papilionanthe teres, assembly GCA_022702705.1. NCBI lineage: Eukaryota > Viridiplantae > Streptophyta > Magnoliopsida > Asparagales > Orchidaceae > Papilionanthe > Papilionanthe hookeriana x Papilionanthe teres. The sequence continues at coordinate 26,091,834 of CM040423.1, forward strand.
TTGGAATATAGGTACTATCAACGGTAAATTAATGGAATTAGTTGATATTATGATTCATAGAAAGATTAATATCTTATGTTTTCAAGAAACTAAATGGGTTGGAGAAAAGGCTAAGGAGATTGATAACTTAGGTTGTAAACTTTGGTATTCTGGTAAAAGTCGCACTAAAAATGCTGTAGGTGTAATTATAGATAAGAGTTTGAAAGATAATGTTGTAAAAATTAATAGAGTTGGAGATAAAATTATAGCCCTTAAGATTATTGTTGACACCAAGATTTTTAATATTATAAGTGCTTATGCTCCTCAAGCATGTTTAAATATAGGGTATAAAGATAAATTCTGGAATGACTTAGAAGACTCAATACAAATATTATCTCTTGAAGAAAGAATTTTTTTGGAGGAGATTTAAAATGGACATGTCAGTAATGCTATAGAAGATTTTAGAAATATTAATGGTGGCTACGGTTTTGGAGTGACTAATGAAGAAGGTAGAGTCATTTTAGATTTTTGCTTTAGTGTATGATTTTGTTATTACTAATACTTTATTCAAGAAAAGAGATAAACATCTTATTACTTATAAGAATGGATCTAATAGAACACAAATTGATTATTTTCTTATGAGAATAAGCGATCATCGAGATTGTAAAGATTGTAAGGTTATTCCAAGTGAGATTTTAAGTACCCAACATCGATTATTAATTCTAGATTTTAAGATGAAGAGTTGTAAAATAAAAAATACTAGGACTAATCATCGTAGAATTAGATGGGGGAACCTAAAAGACACAAGTAAGATTATTTTTATGAGTAAAATTCAAAATTTCAAAATTTGGGGTGTTCATGAAAAAACAAACGCTATGTGGGATAAACTAACAAACACTATTAAACAAGTAAGAAAAGATGTACTTGGAGTATCAAAAGAAAAAATTTCTGTAAATAAAAATAGTTAATGGTGAAATAATAATGTGCAAGAAAAGTTTAAATATAGGAAGTTATGTTATAAAAATTGGTTTAAATGTAAAAGTTTAGAGAACTGTGATAAATATTAAACGACCCGTAGGAAGTCTAAAACAACAATTTGTGACGCTAAAAATTTCGCTTTTAGTGATCCTTATAATAGATTAGATAACAAGAAGGGTGAAAAATATATGTATAAACTAGCTAAACAAAGAGAGAAGAAAAATAAAGATTTAACTCAAGTTAAGTGTATTAAAGATGAAAATCATAAAGTGCTTTTCTTAGAAAAATATATTCAACATAGGTGGGTGAGTTATTTTAATAAACTTTTTAATGAAGTTTATGAAAATACGATTGATCTTAATGATATTAATATCGTTAATAGTAATAAAACATTTCATTTTTACCGTCACATTTGTAAAAAGGAAGTTGAGGAAGCTTTAAAGAAAACCAAGATTGGAAATTCTGTAGGACCTGATGATATCCCAATAGAAGTGTGGAAATATTTAAGAGATTGGGAGTTTCTTGGCTTACCAAACTCTTTAATATTACTTTAAAAACTAAAAAGATGCCTGAGGAGTGGAGGAAGAGTATATTGGTCCCAATTTTTAAGAATAAAGGGGATGCACAAGAGTGTGCAAATTATAGAGGAATTAAGTTGATGTGTCATACTTTAAACTTATGGGAGAGAGTAATTGAACATAGGTTAAGACGTATTACAAAGATTTCTCATAATCAATTTGGATTTATGCCGCGCAGGTCTACTATGGAAGCTATACATTTATTAAGTGGTTTGATGGAGAAGTTCAGAGATAATAAGGAGGATCTACATTTGATTTTTATTGATTTAGAAAAAGCATACGATAAGGTTCCAAGAGATATCCTTTGGAGAGTTCTTGAGTTGAAAGGTGTTGATATGACTTATGTTCAAGTCATTAAAGATATGTATACTAGTGCTGTTACTTGTGTTCGAACTGAAGGAGGATTAACAAAATATTTTCCTATTTCTGTTGGATTACATCAGGGATCGGCTTTAAGTCCATATCTTTTTGCTTTAGTTATGGATGGTCTTACTGGTCATTTACAGGAGGATGTACCTTGGTGTATGTTTTTTGCTGATGGTATCTTTCTCGTGGATAAGACAAGATAAAAAACCCAGGAAAAATTTGAATTATGGAGGTCTACAATGGAGTCTAAAGGCCTTCATTTGAGTAGAACTAAAACTGAATACATGGAATGTAATTTTAGTAGTAGTAGCTCTAGTGACAGAAGTGTAATTTTGGGTGATCAAATTATTAAAAGGTGTGAACGATTTACATTTCTCGGTTCTGTTATTCAAAGCGATGGTGATATAGATGGGGATGTTAATAGTAGAATTCAAGTTGGTTGGCTGAAGTGGAGGAATGCTTCGGGCCTTTTGTGTGATAGAAAAGTACCACTTAGACTAAAAAGGAAAATTTTATAAGACGGTGGTGAGACTTGCAATGCTCTATGACGCTGAATGTTGGACTTTAAAAGAGAAGCATAATATTAAGTGTTGCCGAGATGAGAATGATTAGGTGGAATGCGTAATAATTATATCCGTGATAGGGTTGGTTCAACTCTTGTGGCGGACAAAATTAGAGAGAGTCATCTTAGATGGTTTGGTCACATTCAACATCGACCATCTGACGATCCGATTAGGAGAGTTGATGTTTTAGAGTCGACTTATGTTAACAAAGGCAGAGGTAGATCTAGGAAGACTTGGGCTAATTGTATAAAAATTAATCTTAATGTATTAGAACTAAATGAGAATATGACTCTAAATTGGACACAATAGAGAAAAAGGATTCATGTAGCCGACTCCACGTAGTGGGATTAAGGCTTTGTTGTTGTTGTTGTTATTGTTGTAAAGTTTCTTCTATTAATTTTTTCAAGTAAATGGGTTTGAATCTTTTCTAGACGGCAAAGCTGCTTCTCCTCAATTCATCTTACACACAAATGGTCAGTCCTGTATAAACACTAAATGCACCATCTGAAAGTAGAAAGATCAGAATCTATCAGCAGGTTATTCTCCATTATCTCCCAGAGCATATTGTCCTATGTTCTCCAACTTGAAACCGCAGCTCAAATATGGACTTCCCTAGATATATGTTTGCTAAACAGAAATGAATTACACCATATGTCTATGAAGAATAACACCATGACTCAGTGTCTGACTGAATTCAAAACCATAGTAAACCAGATTACTGCGGCTGGTTTCACAGTGGACCCTGAAGACATAACACCATGACTCAGTGTCTGACTGAATTCAAAACCATAGTAAACCAGATTACTGCGGCTGGTTTCACAGTGGACCCTGAAGACATAATTCTATTTGTCCTAAACGGCCTTTTACCTATCTATAAAACTTCTATTTGCACCAAGCTCAGTTTCATACAACTAGATGATATGTTCTCTCCAATGCAGTGAAGAATTAAATTTTGCTGCAGATCTAGCCATGGAACAATCAGCAACCCAAATGGCACTTCTATCAGAAAAAAACAAATCAATTGAATTACAAAGGCAAAAGTAGAACTGCCTTCAAACCTCTCAAAATAAATAATCAACAACAAAACAATGTCACTTCATCCAAATAATCCATTCAGTGTCAAATATGTTGGAAATTTAGGCATTCGGCTTTCATATGCTGGAATAGAACAAATTTGAACTATAATCTTTTAACAAATAGCAACATTGCCAAGGCTCTCTTAGCAACAGACACAGACACCAATAATGACTGGATTCTGGTCACCAAGCATCTTCACATTTCACTCCTTATGATGCAAATGTCCCAACAACCTTAGCCATATGGTGGAGATGAACAAATAACTGTAGGAAATGATAAATATGTTCCCATTTACCTAGTCCAAATTGCAAGCTTCATCTTTCTTGCCTTCTCTACGGCCAAACTATCATTGAATTTCTTATCATTCCACAATCTTGCGACAGACAACATATGTATAATATCATTTGATTCTTCTGGTTATCACATTCAGGATAAGAATACACTGCAAATGATACTTGAGGGCAGAAGCATGAATGGCTTATATACAATTCAACTAACTAAAGCTCTCTACACCATGGTTGGATCATCTACTTGGCATCAAAGCCTTAGGCATCCTCATAAAGATATCATTTAGATCATTTCCAAGACTCACAGTCATCTAAATATAGCTACAAATACATCCAATTGTATTTCATGTATGTCTTCTAAGAGCCATAAGTTACCTTTACTAGAACTACTAATATCACTACGAGCCTTTATTTGGCGCCCTTCCTCAGTCTCGTCTCATTCAAATCAGACATACTATTTTATTTTCATAGATAATTTTACAAGCTATACATGGTTATTTACAATGTTGTACAAATCTGAAGCTTTATAAAAGTTTATTTAATTCCAGAAAATGATACAAATACAATTTCAACTTAAAATTAAACAGCTTAGATCTGATAATGAAGGAGAGTATGTCTCTCATTCATTTGAAACATATCTTTTTTGCACAGTAATACAACAACAATTAAGCTTCCCCTACACACCTCAGCAGAACAGTACAACATAAAGGAAGCATGGACATGTAATCAGACAATGCACACCTTGCTATTAGAAGTAATCCTACCTCATCAGTTCTGGTTTGATGCAGTAGCTACAATAGTTTATCTGATTAACCGACATCCACCCAAACTAAGAATCAATCAGCATACCAACTATTATACAAAACAAACCAGTTACAATCATCTCAAAAATGTTAGGTACCTTGTGTTTCCATTGGTAGCAATCACAAGCAGCAACCTAGTTTCATTCCAAAGCTCCTCCTTGTGTTTTCATTGGTTGTTCTATAACTCATAAGAGATATAAATGTAACAGCACTGCCACAAAGAAAATCATTGTATCCAGGCATGTAACATTTGATGAATTCCAATTCTCATACAAGTCAAGATCCCTTAAACATATCTAGCCTACAACTACATCTTATATACCTTGACCCTAATACCCAGGGCTGTAAATGAACCAATATTTGATGAATTCATTGGTTGTTCGTTTATGTTCACGAACAAACTCGTTTGTCATTCAACAAGTAACTTGTTAAATAGCTGATATTAAGCTCAATATTAACTCGTGTTATATATATGTTATATTATTTATATAGAATTTAATTAATTAGAATTTATTTAATTATATATTTAATAGTAATATATTATTATATGAGTAATATTTTTAGTTTAATTATTAATTATATATTTATTTTATTAATAAGTGAATGTTAATTTATAATGAGATATTTACGGTTAAACAGAGTATCATAAAATATTTTTCTTGTAGAGTTTTAATAACCCTGACAGTAATAAGTTCATTTTTTATGAACATCACACTGCAATTACTAATAAAAATATTGCTATTATTTTATTATTAATATGTGATTAAGTAAATGATCATCCCTATAACATTTTAGATCTAGTTTTTCTACTTGAAAATTTGAACTAGTGCAGTCCTATCAATAAGAATTATGTAGTTAAATTAGTAAAGTTCAAATATTTTAGAGTTCATAATCGACAAATCAGTAATTGGAATTAGAATTGCAAAATTATTTATTAAATTCTTTATATAAAAATCTTGATTTTCATTTGAATTTTTAGCTCGTTTAAATACTCGTTATTTGTTAAGTACCAATCAAGTTCAACATTGAAAGGACTAAAATAATTAAGTTTGAACAATAAATGAAAGCTCGACACAAACTCAAGCCGAACATGAACAACTTATAATCATACAAAGCCAAGTCCAAACAATGATATACTCTGCGCTGCTCGGCTTGATCACAACCCTATTTATACGGTTATAACAATTTCAAGCTTTCGTCAAGCACCCAACACTATCTCCATCACCACATCAATCTCCCAATTCATCAATACATAACCATCACAATTCCAATCCACCTAATACTGCCTTTCTACTCACAACGTATATAGCATCAAATTCAACAACACCTGCTATACAATCAAAACATCATATGACAACCGTATCACTAGCAATTATCAGGAAACCTAAGAGAATCATGGACTTAAATCATTAAGTTCAATCATTACAAGGTTCTACAAGCTATTCCCAGCCATAGAACTGCTACATTGGAGAGTAGTCATGTCACAAGAATTTTTAGCTCTTAAAAAAAAAAGCACGTGTGAACTTGTTGCACCACCCAAAAATCAAATTGTGTTGGGTGCAAGTGGTCCTTTCACACTAAATATTACTTGGGTGGCTCGATAGCTAAAAATAAAGCATTATTGACTCATGGGTTTAATCAAGAACATGGTATAGACTATAATGAAATTTTTAGTCATTTGCAAAATATCTCCCCTTTATTCAAGAAAATAGATGAACATCTTATTACTTATAAGAATGAATCTAATAAAACACAATTTGATTATTTTCTTATGAGAAGAAGAGATCGTCGAGATTGCAAGGATTGTAAGGTCATTCCAAGTGAGGAATTAAGTATCCAACATCGATTATTAGTTCTAGATTTTAAGATAAAGAGTTGTAAAATAAAGAATAATAGGATTCAACATCGTAGAATCAGATGGGGGCATCTAAAAGACAGATAAAATTTTTTTTACGAGTAAAATTCAAGATTTAAATATTTGGGATGTCCATGAAGACGCAAATTCTATGTGGGAAAAATTAAGTAATACTATTAAACAAGTGGCTAAAGATGTACTTGAAGAATCAAAAGAAAAGTTTCATAAATAAAAATAATTGGTAGTGGAATAATAATGTACAGAAAAGATAAAATATAAGAAGTTATGTTATAAAAATTGGTTTAAATGTAAAAGAATAGAGAACTGGAAAAATATAAAACGGTCCGTCATGAAATCTAAAAGAATAATCGCGACGCTAAAAATTACGTTTTTAGTGATCTTTATAACATGTTAGATACTAAGGACGGTGAAAAATATATGTATAAACTAGCCAAACAAAGAGAAAAGAAAAGTAAAGATTTAACTCAAGTAAAGTGTATTAAAGATGAAAATCAAAGTGCTTTTCTTAGAAAAATATATTCAACATAGGTGGGTGAGTTATTTTGATAAACTTTTTAATGAAGATGCTGAAAGTATGATCAACCTTGGTGATCTTAACATCGTTAATAATAATAAAACTTTTTATTTTTACCGTCGCATTAGTAAAAAAGAAGTTGATGACTCTTTGAAGAAAATCAAGGGTGGAAAGTCTGTAGGACCTGATGATATCCCAATTGAAGTGCGGAAATGTTTAGGTGATTTGGGGGTTTCTTGGCTTACTAAACTTTTTAATATTATTTTAAAAACTAAAAAGATGCTTGAGGAGTGGAGGAAGAGCATTTTGGTCCCCATATTTAAGAATAAAGGAGATGCACAAGAGTGTGCAAATTATAGAGGAATTAATTTGATGTGTCATTACTTTAAAATTATGGGAGAGGGTAATTGAACATAGGTTAAGACGTATTACGAAGTTTTCTCATAATTAATTTGGATTTATGCCGGGCAGGTCTACCATGGAAGCTATACATTTATTGAGAGGTTTGATGGAGAAGTACAGAGATAATAAGGAGGATCTACATTTGATTTTTATTGATTTAGAAAAAGCTTACGATAAGGTTCCTAGAGATGTTCTTTGAAGAGTCCTCGAGAAGAAAGGTGTTGATATGACTTATATTCAAGTCATTAAAGATATGTATGCTAGAGCTGTTACATGTGTTCGAACTGAAGGAGGATTAACCAATTATTTTACTATTTCTGTTGGTTTACATCAAGGATTGGCCTTAAGCGCATATCTTTTTGCTTTATTTATGGATGGTCTTACTGGGCATTTATAAGAGGATGTACCTTGGTGCATGTTTTTTGCTGATGATATCCTCCTCTTAGATAAGACGAGAGAAAAAGCCCAGTAAAATTTTGAATTATGGAGGTCTACATTGGAGTCTAAAGGTCTTTGTTTGAGTAGAACTAAAACTGAATACATGGAATGTAATTTTAGTAATAGTAGGCCTAGTGTCAGAAGTGTAACTTTGGGTGATCAAATTATTAAAAGGTGTGAACCATTTAGATATCTCGGGTCCATTGTTCAAAACCATGGTGATATTGATGGGGATGTTAGTAGAATTCAGGTTGGTTGGTTGAAGTGAAGGAATGCGTCTGGCCTATTGTGTGATAGAAAAGTACCGCTTAGACTGAAAGGAAAATTTTATAAGATGGTGGTGAGACCTGCAATGCTCTATGGTGCTGAATGTTGGCCTTTAAAAGAGAAGCATAATGTTAAGTGTTGCCGAGATGAGAATGATTAATTGGATGAGTGGCTTTACACTTAGAGAGACAAAATGCGAAATGAATATATCCGTAATAGGATCGGTGTTGCACCAGTGACGGATAAAATTAGAGAGAGTCGCCTTAGATGGTTTGGTCACATTAAACGTCGACCACCTGATGATCCGATTAGGAGAGTAGATATTGTAGATACAACTTATGTTAAGAAAGGCGGAGGTAGACCTAGGAAAACTTGGGCTTATTGCATAAAAAATGATCTTAATTTATTAGAATTAAATGAAAATTTGACACTAAATAGGACGCAATGGAGAAAAAGGATTCATGTAGCCTACCCCACTTAGTGGGATTAAGGCTTTGTTGTTGTTGTTATTGCAAAGTATCTCCCCCATAAGAACATCGTTAACCATTGCCATTCATCATAACTGGGACATTCAACAATTTGGAGGCTCAAATGCTTTTTTTACATGACCATATAAATGATATTGTCTATATGAAGAAAACACTTGAGTTTTAGGATGCCTTATCTTTTACATATTTGGGTAGACTAAGAAAAGCCATCTATGGTTTAAAACAAGTCCCTAGGCAATGTTCTCAATATTCTCAAGTTAACTCAAACAACTTGGACTCGTTCAAAGCCAAAGCCGATTCTTCACAATTTCTCCACCACAAGGAAGCCAAACATATGTTGACGATGTTCTAGTTATTGGAAGTGATGACATCCATATTACAACCCTCATTAGAGGTCATCGTGAGCAATTTTAAATGAAGGATCTTGGAATGATGTCAACATTTCTATGCATTCAAGATATGTATTAAAAGGCATTTATGGGGCGCGCCTCAGGGCGAGGCATAAGCCTATTAGCCCCAAGCTCGTGAGGGGGGCATAAAGCTCACAGGGCGTAAGCCCGAGAGCGCTGGATAGCAGTTTGCGCTTCATGGGGCGTACTCCATCTTTTAATCAAATAAAAAGGAAAAAAGAAAGCCCTAATTCTTCATACTTACTCAATCCATGCCGATTCAAGGTCTCCCCATGCAGTTGACCTCCTGCAGTCTTTGCTTCCTCCCTCGCACGCAGTGATAGAAGAACTCATTGCTATTTGCTTCGTCCATTTCGCAGCACGCGATTGTGCTGTTTACTTCATCCCGCATGAAGGAGCGTTTGCTTCGCCTGCTTCGCCTGCTTCGTCTGCTTCGACGTGCACGCAGACGATCCTGCCAGGCTTCTGCTTCGTCCCTTCCAGCTTCTTCCTGCAGAGGAGATCCCCCTTGCTTCCTCTTTGGAAGGTAGGTAGATCACGCTTGTGTCCTCAATTGTAGTTCATTCTCTTCCCGCACCCACGCTTTCCCGCAGGCTCAGCTCGATCCTTTGGTTAGAGGTTTTGTTTCACAATTTTTATTATTTTAGCTACAGTGAGTTTACTGTAGCTATACTAATTTCACTGTAGCCAAAATAAACCGCAATTTTTTTCTTCATGTTTGCAATTTGCTAGAGGCAAATTTTAATTTTTTTTATTATGCACAAATAGTTTTTTGTTTCTCTTAATATTTCTTTTTCTTATTTTTTTATATCGTGGGGCTTATGCCCGATGCCTTGGGGCTTACACCTCACCCAGCTAAAATGCCTCGCCCAATGCCCACACCTTTTAAAACATTGCATTCATGTCCAAAAAAGGCTGAATTTGGAATACTCCTAAATCAATCTCAGGAATGGCTGATGGCAAATCAATCCAAACACTTGTTTCTACAAAAGGCTCAAAACGATCACAACTCAAAGAACCATTTGAAGATCCTTCTCTCTATCGCAGATTAGCTATGTAGTTATTCAAGTGTGTCAGCATATGCAAGAGCCAATTGAGGAACATTCTAACTGATTAAACACGTACCCATATATCGATAAGGCACACACTCACATATGGTCTCACTTTGACCAAAGGAAATCTATAATTGAAAACATATTTAGATTCGGATTGGGCAGAGGATCCACTTGATCAAAGGTCAGTTTTGGGTTATTGTACCTACTTGGGAACACGCTTATATCGTTGAAGGTTCAAAAACAAACACGCTTATATCGTTGAAGGTTCAAAAACAAACAACACTTGTAAGTTCATCCATTGAGGATGAATATAGAGCACTTGCAATAGCAGTAATTGATATCACTTGGCTAAGAAGATTATTGCATGAAATGGGAGTTTCCAGCAGTCAACCAACCCTAATTTACTGTGATAATGCATCTATACTATTGACCTAGGGCTGTGAATTTAGCTCGAAGATTGATTCAAATTTTGGCTCAGAACGAAATAAATGAGCCAAGCTATATGCAAAAATTTTGGATCGAATTTTTTTCGTGCCGATTTTGAGCCAACCCATGCTTGGCTTGAAATTGGATTGTTAATAGCTTATTGCTATGAATTTAGCTAATTTAACTCGAAGATCGTTAATCGCTTGAAAATTGATTCGAATTTTGGCTCGGACCGAGATCGAATTGAAATAAAAGAACCGAGCTACGAGCCAAAATTTTGGATCGAATTTTTTCGTCATTAACAACCCTACTCGGCATAGCCACAATTGCTATCTTTCATGCTTGAAATAAACACATTGAAATAGACATTAATTTTATTTGGAATCATGTCTCCATTAAGGCAAGCATAATCAATCATATAGAAACAAAGGATCAAGTGGCCGACATTCTCACAAAATGCCTATCCACTTATAGGTTTAGGCAACTTAGAGGCAAGTTAACAATCCAAGCAGTGGATTATTAATTTAAGGGGCATGGTCAGCATATTGACAGTTGTCATAAAAGAACGCTGTTAGGACTGTAATAAACACTTAGAACTTTTGCAGATATGAACTGGCATTTTAACTATATATATAGGCAGTCATCCCATTGTAATTCTGTTATGAGGATCTCAAGAACTTTGTCATCAGAACTCTCTTTATCTTCTTGCTCTTCTTTTATCAGAGCTACTGTAGTTCTATTCATAATCTTCCTTCTTCCTAAATCTAATTACAGCTGATTCTTCAATCAACTCATATTTTCTTAGTCGGATTTAACATTTTTTTATTTGCTCCAAGTCCCATCCCATCTCTTTTTAATGAGATGTTTTTCTACAAAAAAAAAAAAATGATGATTTATCTTCAAATCCCTTCTCATTCCTTTTCCCAGGCCCACCCTACTCGTCAAAGTGAAAAATTAGATTCAAATATTGCTAAAGCAAAAGATGAAAAGGGTTTAGGGTTTGTTTGGTTGGCAGTAAAAGCAGTACATTTCATTCTTTTTGCAGGAGTTTCAGAAATTGAAGTAATTGGTCAGAAGAATTCTAAATGCAATAAAAATTAAAATGCATTTCAAATTCATTCTCTAGTTCATTTTCAAGGTATTTGGATATCCTTGAAATACATTGCTTGATGTAAAGCATTGCCTGCTGCCATTAGTCATCGTTTCTGTCACAATCCATCGCTGTTTCCCCAGCCAATCCTCCATATGCTACTTATCGCTTGCTAACTTGCTACTTGCCTGCCACCTCGCTATTGTTCAATCCACCATTGCTTCCTATTGGCCAGCATCACTTGCAAATCGTCAACCACCACTGCGTACCGTCTCTCTCTAGTTGCTACCTTTTATCGATCACCACCACTTCCACATTCAGCTCCTGTTGGCTACAACTTTGGACCATCGTCGCCACCGCTTGTCATAGCCACCATGTGTTGTTGTTGGCTGGCCATGCGCCACCAGATGACAATTTATTTTACTTTCATTTTTTTTGAAGGCAAACAAAAAATTACAAATTCCTGCATTTATTTTTCATTAAACCTAACTATTTCAAAATATTTAAAATACAATACATAACTTTTGCATTGTATTTATTTTATATGGCACTTATTTTTCAACAGACTTAGCAACCCCTCAGTAAATTATATTCGTATATGCTTTTTCATTATTTACTTTGTTGAGTTCTGTTACGATATTATTTCTATATGTAGAGTTTTTATGACATTAAATTCTTTGATCATCCACATTAAGATGTGTGCTAATTTGATCGCATATATGTACAAAAGGGAATGATGGGTGCTATTCTTGTTCCCTTCTTACGATCAATGGATGATGATCTGGATTTAAGTATAGGATGGCTTTAGGCTATTTGTTTAATTACCTTTAAGAAACAAATTAGGAAGAGCATCATCAGGTAATTTTGATACTCCATGATTCATATCACCACAATGATGAAGCATGAATCTCAATGACTTGTTATTATCATGATTTTATCGTCACATCAAAATGATAAATAATTTCATTATACACAACACTAATATCACTCCAAGGGTTGTTGACCTCATTTTTGTGAGGCTTACTTTTCCCTCTCATTTGAGCCTAAGATCTTGACTTAGGATTTCTTATTTGACTCTCCTAAAAGGCTAGTACTGGGACTCACACTATTTACACTTAGCTCCTTGAAATCTCGTATGGGTGGTTTCAAATTAGTAGCGTTTAGTTGAGTTGATTAAAACCAACATATTGAAACTCAAGTTGAGTTCTCATAAGAACAGGAAAAGCCATAAGAATACCCCATGACGTGCGACAAGCAACTCGCTGTCGAGAGCAGTTTGTTTAACTTCGGCTGTTGTTTAGGCGAGGACCAGTCACCACTTTACTATCTGAGTTGCTCCGGTCGGAACAAATTACTTCACTTGTGCGTCACGAGCGAATCAAACTCTAATTTACTCGATTGTCGAGGAACTTATCCAAGTGGCATTGCACGACGAAACGGACCGCACGAGCGAGTCTAGAACGTCGATTTTATCTAGGAAAGACACACATATTAATATAGTTTCGTGCACCGACAAATAATGTGTAAATATCGGGACATTCAAAAATTAATAATAATAAAATTATATTTAAAAAATACACCAAGAAACCTTTATAATTCTCATGATACTCTCACCCGAAACCCTAGCTTCCTCATTCGCCTCCTTAGACGAACTCCCCCTCTCAACCACCCTCCATTCTTCCCTCCAAAACCCTAGATCGCCTCCTCAAGAGACCCAAAATAATAGTAATAATAATAATAATAATCTAGCTCCCCCCTTTTCCTTCCTCGGTTCGTTGCCGACCAACCTTGATGGCATCGCCAGCGAGGTCTCCTTCCTCTCCATCTGTTGAGAGGGTAGGCGAGAGTTGCGAGGATGGGTTTCTGATACAAAATAACACATGTATGTCTCCACACTCCTATTGACCCCCTTTGTCTAACCATCCATCTGGGGATAATATATTGTGCTCCTCTATAGGACCATCTCTTGTAACTTGAATAGTTTCTTCCAGAAGTGACTAAGGAACTCCTTATCCCTATCAGTTACGATAGATTCCAGAACTCCATGCAAACTAACTACATCTCGTATGATTACTGTAGCGGGTGTGATAACAGTGTAAGGGTGTTGTAATAGAATGAAGTGTGCATTCTCGCTCAGGCAATTCACTATAATCAATATTACCATAAACCCATTGATCATGACAATATTGATTATAAAATCCTTCCAAACCTTCTCAGGTTATGTCGGAGGCTGCAATTACCCTCTTGGCGTCATAGTCAAATACTCGTGTCTTTGACACACATCGCAACTTAACACCATGTCCTCTACATCCTGATGATCCCCACCCAATATAGCTCTGTCCATACTAGACAAACTGTCTTCTGAGTGACCCTCAATAATGTTGCCGTGAAACTTCTATAACATTTTGGGATGTTCCCCAATGCCCTGGGTAACATGAAGCATCACTGTTAAACATATCCTTGATGATTGTTCGGATCCTATAGCAACTCTCTCCTTATCTCTCTTAGCCCTTCATCCTACTCACTCTCTTGCCTCAGGAATTCTCAATCTAAGACCTTGGGTATTAATAAAGCTGTCTGTTGGTGTTCCTTTATCTTCCTCGATAGTGCATCCACAGTTTTGTTCTCCAATCCAGGTATGGAATCTCGAAATCATATCTACGTAACTTGGATAGCCTTCTCTGATGTTCTTGAGTCACCATCCTCTATTCCAACAGATACTTCAAGCTCCTCTGATTTGTCCTGATCACATATATGACAACCACTTGTGAATACCATCAACTCCTGCTTGTACACTGACTTGAGTCTCGACCTGGCTGGGAGCAGCTGACTGAAATATGTATTAGGCTATTGGTCCTACATGAGAACGACTCCCAATCCATACCCTGAATCATCTCTCTCTCCCACAAATGGTCTACTGAAGTCTAAAAGTACTTATACTGGAATGTTGGTCATGACACTCTTCAGATGTTCGAAGGCATATGTTGTTGCTTCCTCCCACTTCAAACTGTATTTACTAGTTGTTTCGTCAGTGCTATATACTCTCACAAATTTTCGGTAGTATCCAGGGATGCTTAGGAACCCTCTAAACTCCTTCAAGTTTCTTAGCAAGGGCCAGTCTAACATAGTCTCGATCTTGGATTGATCTGTTGCTACCTCTGCCTTAGTCACCATATGCCCTAGGTACTCCCGCAATTGCGCAAAAGAACATTTCTTCAAGTTGGCATGCAACTAGTGTTCTCTCAGCGTCTCCAAGGCTATCTCTAGTTGTCCAATATGCTCGTCCTTTGAGTATAGATCATGATATCATCAAAAAAGACATTAAAAATTTTTTTGAGGTATGGTTAAATAATCTTGTTCATGAGAGATTGAAATGTGGTGGAAGTGTTGGTAAGGCTAAACAACATCACAAAAAACTAATAATGCCCTTCATGAGTCATGAATGCTATCTTGTGCACATCTGTTGATCTTTTCTTGATTTGATTGTATCCCGACTTCGGATGGATTTTTAAGAAGATGACTGCTCATAAAGCTCATCTAATAGCTCATCAATTAGAAATTTATCCAGTCCTGTTTCCTTGTTCAAGGCCCTATAGTTCACACATAATCTCCAACTATTATTCTTTTCCTTCACCATGAGAACTGTGTTGAAAAAGGGGCTCACACTGGCCATGATAAACCTTGCTTCGAGCATCTCACGAATTAACTTCTCTATCTTATTCTTCTGAATCTTAGAATACTAGTAGGATTTGACACGGATAGGAGGAACTCCTTCCTTCAACGTGTGGCATGTTTGTGCTCCCTCGGTGGCGACAATTCATTAAGATGTTGAAAGATATATGCAACTCTTTTCGCGTATCATCTTCACCATGGTTTTGAGTGAGACTAGAGTTTTTCGTATGCTAACATCCCCTCTCAGCACTATCTTCCTTCATTTTACTCAAATCTCCATAGTCAAGGCTTTCCGATCCACCTTCATCTCCCCAGTCGTCTGTATCCACTTCATCCTCAGAACCACTTAAGTATTTCTAGAGTCCAAGGAAGTCATCCACCACCTATAAGCTCTGTAGTGTCAACACTATTCCCCTACAAATTACCTGACTCCTCTCTGCAATCCCTGTCCCCATCATGACCCCAAAGCTTATCGTAAGTACCAGCTTCAACTTTAGCTGGTCCAGGACCCGATTAGAGATAAAATTGTGAGTGGCCCCACACCAACACCATTGTCGGCTACTCCCTGGCCCATCCCCTCACCTTGGTGTGATTTGGAGTAAATCCAACCATTGAGTTGAGGGACACCTCTTCTACATCCAAGTGCAAGTGCTCCTCCACCGTTTCTTCCTCTGATCCATCACTATCTACCTTCTCAAACTAAATAAACCATGAACTTGTGCTTCTTGTATCGGTGGCCTATGATATACTTCTCATCACGTTGGAAACATAATCAATTTGCTCTCTTATTCTGCACCTTTGCCTCTGTGATGAAATTTGACCTTGGGACTTGTTCCCGTATTCCTTCCCTTCAGTGTCTTCTTCTGAAATGACACCATATGGGTCCTCTATGTCATGGTCGTCGAGGCATTCTTGTGGAATCATTTAGTGGTGTTGTGCTGGTCTTCTTCATTTGTTTCTTATCTTCCATCGTTTGGGTGAACTCCATCGTCTCCTTGAATCCCTGTGGTCTCAATGGTCGTAATGCCGCCCATATGTCACTTTTTAGGCCCTTCATGAAGTTCCACTCCAATCCTGTTTCAAGAACTCTCCTTAGCCATCCCGACAATGGCTTGAATTTCGTCATATACAGTCTTCTCCTGAGTTAAAGTATAAAATTGGCCGTATTGGTTTCATTCTTGAATGGCTCAGAAACATTGCAACAACTAATCCTTAAATTCCTCCCACTAAAATCATGCTAGGGTTTTCCTTTCCAAACTTAACCCTGTTGTCGTGAGCTAAACAATTCTTCTATGGCGAATGATCTTTACTCCATGCTAACTTTTATTTGCCCTACTTCTCCATCCAATCTCTCTTCCAAGTCATCTCTCCAAAGTCTTGCTTTGATTCCAAGTTGATACAAACCAAAGCCAAAATCAACAAGCACCTTGCAATAGATATGCGGGAAAAATCCAATATAGGGCTATTTTGATTAATATCAAAGCATAAGAACAAGATAAAAGGGTTGATTTATAATTCCAGAGGTAGATGGTCTCTCCACAAATCCTAATTACCACTAGGAATACAAAGAAAAAAGAAAAGCTGTAGCAACTCCAAACATAAAACAAATCTTAGCTCATTCGTCCTAATATATACTCCCCAAGATGCATTCAAATTTTGCCCCCAAAATCCTTTTATTTCCCTTCCTCCTGTACGTGATTAAAGGCATCGTGGGCCTCACCTAGTAGTTGGAATAGCTTGTTAGCTGCTCTTACGGATTCCTCCACTCTCGTCTGGGCGAGGCCGACTGGTTTGGCTGGGTTTGGCTGGCTTGAACCGGCCGTCCTTGGACTGGTTTGCCCGCCTAGTCTACAGGCGCAGCAGGCGTATCAGTAACTTTGATCATACTTCTCAAATGTTATATGGCTTAATAAAGACTCCTCATTCTACCAGATTACCAATGTTGTTCTTTATTATCTACGCATATAACCTACTGTAGTGGCGTGGTTAAGTTCATTCTATTATTGGCCTGAAAGAGTACACTCAAATTTTAAAATGCTCTTGCCTTCAAGATCATCTTCTAGTTTCCTAAAGATAATGGCGATCAGCAGTTTGTTGTCATAGGTGGGAAACTAACAAGACCATCATTTGGTTTAATGTTGATTTTTATTTATTAATTTTGTATCCACTCTCTATGCAGCATTCATTTAGTGACCTCAAATGGTTTGCTAATCTTCCTTCTAGTCATTATAGTTGGATGATGTAAAAAGATGCAATATGCACAATATAATGGGCATGCCACATTCCGCTTCCATTATTCACCCAACTCTTGGACTTATTCAAATTTTGTCTCCCAAATTTGAGCAAGTCCTTGGCAAGATTAGTTGGGTGAGTGAACATTCGTAGAAGCTTTGTCGCACATGTGTGCTGTGGAAAAAAGCTAAATATTGTGCGACAAAGCTTCTATGAAAGTCATCTGATAAATTTGGATTTAATAAATCTGATAAATTCGGATTTGATAAATCCGAATATTGCTAAATCTGAAATAATATTTAGTTTAATTATGATTAAATCTAGTTAAATTCATTTGATGTGTTTGGCATATATCTATCTCTTTGAAGCTTTTTCTAAATAAAATCCATTTTAATAAATCCGAATTTAAGTTACGGAATAACAAGAAAATAGGATTTAACTTGATGTCGGATATATGGAATTAAAAAATGGTGTTTGGCTGGATTTACATCATTACGTAAATCCCATTAATAATACGATACCAAATGCCCTCTAAGGGATGTTCTCGGAATCTATATCTTCGGCAAAAACCTCCACCTCCAGTCCTCAACAATCTTTTAAAACAGTGATGGACATCGTTAACAAGGAAAAGTTGTTATTGATTCTCCTGCCAACACCACCATTTTTTTTTACTTTTCCCTTAGATAGCCTTAATAATCTTTTTCCTCTTGGAGGAAGAAATATTGAGAACCTCCTTGGCATGAAAACCTTCACAGGCATTCACCCTACTTAACAGTCAATCAGAGTGCCTAACCATTCTATAGATGTGCACCCTCAAGAGCAACTCTGATGCCTTTCTGTAGGTAGATATAACATTGAATCTGCTTCTCAAAACTTTGGTGAATGCACCTCTTTTACTATTTAAACCTTCTCCAATCCATTCCTCAAGGATTGAAAACATCTGTAGCTGACCTTATGATGAGCATTGAACCATATGCTTATGCGTACCACCTTTAAATATTGATTCAATCTTTATATATCAAACTAATTTTTAAATGTATAATTTTATGAATTATTATTTTTTTCTCTTCAAGAAAGTTGAACACTTCGATTAAGCAAATTTAAAAATATTCTAATAATGTCCACATATTAACAGCTATGGGCCAATATATTATATATTGAAGATACGTAATGCCAAAGTAATTTATAAATTCTACTAATATGTTCATTTCAAACGCAAGAGCAATTCATGATTCATGCGTTGTATGTGGTTATGCAGTGTTACTATAACAATAATTGTATTGACCCTCTTTATTGAATGAGTAGTTAGATATAACTTTATGATTCTCCCATTTTGTCTGATTCTAATGACAGAACAACTATTACTCAAACTTAAAATATGCCTTGTTAAAAATATTGCATTAGTTTCTTATTGGTTGATTTCCTCGTACAAAATCTAGTACATGATATCTTGTTTCTAAATAAGATATAAGAGATCTCTATTCTGGCAGGTAACAAACATCAACCAAGTAAAATTTCATGTTGATTAAATAGTTAAATTCATGCAAACATTATAGTAACTGTAAAAGTAAATTTCTTACTTGCACAAAATGTTACTTGGTGATAGAGTGGAAAAATTGTATTTAAAATTTGTCTCAACATGTTGCAAAATATGGGTGTCATGAACTGAACCCTCTTACCTTAGAGAAAAAGAATGTGACTCACACACTATGATTATATATTGAGTTGGTGAATGAGGTTTGACTAATGTAAGCAACTAGTTTTTTCATAGGGATGTGAGCATCGGTGTGTTTGTACCATCAATAGTCCCAATACAATATTTGAAATATGATATGTAATGTAAATAATTAAAAAAGTTTAAACTATCAATGTTATAATATTCAATAATAACTTAATGTTAAACAATCAATGCAAAAATAACTACTTATTATTGTTGTAGTGTGTTGGAAACATTCACACATGACTTATGGATTCATTATGTGCTAGAATATTGATACGCTCCAAGTGCTGTGAAGCACGGCATATCAGTAGTATCGGTATTCGAGTCTGGAATGTCGATCCCATAGGGAACGAGATTAGTCATAATAAGAAAAGTTCTATCCTACAGATTTTAGTCCTAGACCGAAATTTTGTTTTGGTTTAAATCCTACAAAAGCAATCCTAGCATTACACAAATAAGTTGAAGGTGTCAAATACTTTATGGTTTTTCATTGAAAATGTTTAATTAGATCTCTTAAAATTAAGGATAGCAGGTAGAAAAACTTAGTGAAAAATAGGAACAATGCTCTTCTTTACCCCCTCTTAGTGGTGTAAGAAGTTTGTTTAGAAATAAGTTTATTTCCATAAATCTCATTACTAACCCAATCATAACATATTTCCCTAATATGTACATCTCCCTACATGATATATTCCTACCTTTTTTAGGTTAATGTGATTAACCTAATTTATTCCACTATAGTTTTTCCCAAGACATACAATTCATAACGGATTTTAACACATCACTTGGCCATAATGAAATGTAAATGAAGTTCAGAATTTAATCATCACCATGGAATTATTTTAATTAAATAGCCTTCTCAATTCAATCCATCTCACTTAGCCATCTCAAGGAAGAATAAGAAATCTACTCACTATGCATGCTTATAAATTCAACACAATACATTGATTAATAAAGAAGTCAAACTACACAAGTATTGCAAATCAGAGATTACACACAATACAACAAATAACTTAGCTTTCTCTTCTTCACAATACAAAGCCGATGACATGCACGCAATCTCTCCTACTTCATATCTTCTACTGTTGTCATGCTGCTTCTCTTAACTGCCCAAGGAGAAGAAAACTGGAACTCAATCAAGACAAAAATCACAAAGCCTCAACCACTACAACACTGCGTCTCCTTGCTTTCTATATTCTTCTCCCCTTACTTTCTGTGATCACCATTCATTTCTGCATGATCTCCCATGATTTGGATGTTCGGACTTCTCCAACTTTCTGTCTGGGAATTGTCGGTGGGGTGCCTAAGTGCCCAAGTGTGCGACGCCTGGGCGCCAGTATCCTAGAGATCGACACCATGGTAACGTGCACTTGTGTTGGGGCTTCTTTTTGTATTGGTTTTGGCACCTAGACGCCCAGTAATAAATCTATGCTTCATTTGTACATTTCCATCATGCTATCTAATATTCAATTCTTTACTATTATCAGCAAAATAAACATAAAATACTTTTTTTAAAAGTGCAATTCTATAAAAAAAAATATACAAATTCAAACTTATTACTAGCTAACTCATCAACACATCAAAATGCCTCAAACTTAAGGGTTACTTGTTCCAAAGTAACATCAAACTTAAATGTTGATTATATTAAACTAATTAGGAGTGGTTTTTCATAGAGAACTATTTATAATCATACGTCATAGGATTCATAGTTATAAATTTAGTTTCTCTAGTGAATTAGTCTATTCCATGTGCTATAAGAAGCTTTGAATTCATCAAATGATATATAACCTCATATTCATTTAAAAAAAGGATCAGAAATGCTAAATTAATGCAATTTAGATGTCAAATTTAAAGAATTAAACCCTCAATTAGGTAATCTACTAATAATTCATAAAAATATAAAAATTAAGGAATGTTTTGGAGTTTATAATTTAAAAGGAATGTTAGTAAAATTAGTTTTTGATAAGACTTCTCCTCAAGCTTTTCCTCTATATTTAAGGATGAATATTTCAATCCCATGCATAATTTATAGAGGATTACTATATTTGGATATGTGATTTTGAATTGTACTACATTTCTCTAAATTTAAACACCCCATCATTGCCTTTCTATTTAATGCTTTATAAGTTTAGGAATTATTAGAATAAAATTAAAGTTACATAAAGACTATTCTTATTAAAATACACATCTCAGTACACCTAACCTAGCAATTAACTAACTCTTCTTAGAATTAAATATGCTAATCAATTTTTCATTTGTTGAATTTATAAGTTAAATTAACACTTCTTCAATTTAATTCACATAGAGTTTAAATTACCTTTAACTATGTTTCCTCTTCTTTTTAGATTGTTTTAATTATAAATTCATCCCCACTTTCATAATGTTAACAAAAATTAACCATTTAAAATTTTTTTTATTAAGGACGAATAGTTTAAATACAACATAATCTCCCCCAAACCTAATTACAATCAGTTACAGAAGGCTAAAACATGATATACAATATAATAATTTACCACAGTAACACTATCTATCACATATTTAAACCAACAATCTATCAACATGAATGTAACATAAAGTACAACTACATTGAATAAAACAAACACAACATCACAATACATTAAGCTTAGCAATTAAGTCCAAATTGGTTACAGTAGTGAATTTAAAGAATTATAACTCTAAAATAAAATTACAATCTAATAGAAATGAAATACAAACTGGAGCTACAAATAAAGTAAATCACTTAAATATCCATGATTATAAAATCACTCGTCCCCCTCTTCATCATCATCTCCATTCTCATCATCTGCTTCTTCATCTTCCTCTTCCTCTTCTTCCTTTGAATCCTCTTCCATGGGCTGGTGGGTAGTCACGTAAGGCACATATGGAGAGGTATACAAGAAACTCAATTGGATTCTGACCTCCAATCCACTGATTCCTCTTATACATCTCCAACTAAGCAGCCTGAAAACTGGCAATCCAGTTGAATTGGCTCTTGTTTTGCATATTCATATGTGCTACTCAGTCTGCTAAATCATATACCTCTGCCTGCATGATAGATGTATCATCATCCTCTATCCTCTTCAATCTCTCTGTAATATAGGCCATCAAAGTAGAAGGACTAGATGTATAATAAGAAATGGAGGGTTGAGAAGAACTTCCTCCTCGCCCAAACATAGTTTGTCTTCTATAAATCCCAATGTTGGATTTGAAAATTAGCTTCAAAGGATGAAGCTGCTCCTCCCAACTCCCAAAAGACACGCCAGAGTTTTAGCATAAGGCGAACACAATAGATGGATGACCAAGACCGATAGTGGATCCCCCTTTTGTCATATTAAGAATGAAATGATGAATAACAGATCCTATATCTATCATTTTCAAGGTTTGATGCAAAAATTCATGGAAGCCCTATCCCTTGTAACTTCACTCAGATTGGTGGAGGGGAGTAACTTAGCAGAAATAAAGTAGTACAAAACTTTTGACACTACATTTAAAGTGGAAGAAGGGAAATTTTAATTTTATTTCTCACCTTCCACACCCCCTCCCAGTACTTATAAATTTAATGATTTTATCTAAGTCAAAATCAATAGGAGAAAAATTAGAATAGAAACTATCAAGATCATCTCTTAAAGAAGAAAATGCATTAATTCACAAAGAAGAAAAGCCCACCTGCTTCCCTCTGACATAAACTGAATCATTGTAAGCTTCAGGCAGGTTAGACTAAAATTCATGAGCAACAAGAATTACAACAACACTAGTGTTGAAGCATAGGTTTTCCCAATCCTTCCTTTCTATCATGCTTTCTACCTGTCCTCCAGGGGATAGAAATCCTCTCTCAGAAATGAGCTTCTTTGATATTAAGAAATCGTTATAACACTCTTCAGCTTTAGAGCTAACGAATTTCTTATTATTAAAGGAGGATTTTGATTTCTCACTCTTGGTTTTTTGAGCCATGAGAAATGCTAAGGAAGAGATTTAACTAAGAATATAGATTAAGAAAGGATTGTTGTAATCAAAATGCTACTTTAGAAACTTAAATCATGGCTAAATCAAAATCTCAAAAACTTTCGAACTGAACTCACTCTGATCACAAAGAGGTCCAAAAATCTCGAATGAAAATGGTGGAATTCAGTGAAGAGAGTATATTTATCTTAGAGATGCTAAACTCCCCTATGTTTTTCCTTGAATCATAAGAATTTGGAGAGATTTAATTTTGCTCTAAAAAGCTCAATCGGTCGAAGAAGACGGATCGAGAGGAAATTTAGACGAATGGGCTGAAAAACAACCTAATTTTCTTTTGTACTGCACTGGGTGCCTAAGTGCCCGAATAATGGCGCCTAAGTGCCAACATAATTTTGCGGGTTAAGGAGGACGATGCCTAGGCGCCGCCTTTCAAAGAAGGTGGCGCTTAGGCGCCTAAAGGGTAGTGCCTAACTAACTGTTGGTATTGGCGCCTATGTGCCCACTTCAATTTATACCACATTCACTAAAGTCTAATAAATCAACCCTCAAATCACTCTTATTGAATCAAAACAAATCTCACAAACACATTTAGATAGAGACACCTAAAATATTAACATCATAAATAAACTTGGGTTGTCACCCAAAAAGTGCCTATTTTTATGTCATCAGTCCGACAATGCCAGATGTTCTAATTCGGATGACCCAAAGTCGCTACCTCCTTAATTACATGTTGATCTCCACCTAAGTACGATTTATGTCTTTGACCATTGACTTTACGCACTCTTCCACTCTTATGATCAACAATATCTACAAAACCAAAAGAATAAAATTTTACTACTGTAAATGGTCTAGACCACCTAGATTTAAGCATCTCCGAGAATAATTTCAATCGTGTATTATACAATATCACCTCGTCCAGGCTCAAATTTTTTCTTAATAACTTTTTTATCATGCCATTTCTTCATCTTTTCCTTATATATCTTGGCATTTCATACGATTCTTCATTAATTTCATCAAGTTTATTGATTTGTAGCAATCGTTTCTCACTAGCATCCTTCATGTTATAATTGAACTCTTCAACAATCTAATATGCTTTATATTCCAGTTTAATAGGAAAGTGGCACGCTTTACCAAATATAAGCCTATATGGAGACATTCCTATATGTGTTTTATAAGCAGTCTAATAAGCCCATAAAGTGTAATCTAATCTTAACGCCCAATCCATCCTATTAGGGTTGACAGTCTTTTCTAAGATCTTCTTAATTTCCCTTTCAGAAACATTAACCAATCTACTTGTTTGAGGGTGATACATTGTTGATATCTTATGATTAATTCCATATTTCTCAACCAATTTCTCAATCTTTTTATTTCTAAAGTAGTTCCCCCATCACTAATTATGAACCTAGGCATACCATACTTGCAAAATATATTTTTTTTAAAATTTAGATACACTCTGAGTATCACAGTTAGGCAGAGCCACTGCCTCTATTCATTTTAAGACATAGTCCACAAGTATTAAAATATACACATTACCCAATGAATTTTTTATGGGTCCCATGAAACCTAAACCCCTCACAAAAAATTTTAATTTCTAAAATAATATTCAAGGGTATTTCATCTCTATTCGAAATATTGCCTACTCTTTGCATGTTTCACAAGTATTTATATAATCATTAACATCCCTAAATAGAGTAGACCAATGAAATCCAAATTGTAATATCTTAGCAGTTGTTCTATAAACCCCAAAATGCCTCCCAAATTTAGAATCATGACATTTCTTAATTACATCATGAATCTCTTACACCGATACACATCTTCTAATCACTTGGTCCTTACATTTCCTATAATGATATTGGTCATCCGAAAAATAATATCTCGCATCATGAACAAATTTTTTTCTCTGATTGTATGACAGATCATAAGTTAAAATATTACTAAATATAAAATTTATTATGTTCGCATACTACGAAATAATCCAATCAAAAACAAAAAAGAGTAACTTATTAGGGAAATTTCTTTGATATTATCTTTGAACGCGTAAGTATTCCCTTGGTCAAGCCTAGATAAGTGATCCACAATTTGATTTTCTGTACCATTTTCACCCACAACTTCGATATCAAATTATTATACTAATAGGACCCACCTGATCAATCATGGTTTCACATCCTTTTTAGACATTAGATATCGAATCACAGAATGGTCAATATACGCAGTACACTTAGTATCAATCAAATAGGATCTGAATTTGTCAAATGCATATACTATCATCAGAAGCTCCTTTTCAGTGATATTACTTAATTAGATCTTCATTTAGGGTCCTACTGGCATAATATATAACCCAAAACATCTTGTCATGCCTTTGTCTTAAAAAGGCCCCTATAGCATAGTCACTCCCATTGCACATTAATTCAAATTGACTCTCCCAATCTGGTGAGATAATAATAGGTGTAATGACTAATTTTTTCTTTAATGTATCAAAATGTATTTAGGCGATCCTGTTTAAAATTGAATAGGACATCTTTTTCTAATAAATGACATAAATGTTTGGTGATATTTGAAAACTCATGAATACATCGCCGTTAGAATCCAACATTGCCTAAAAAACTCCTAACTCTCCTCACAAAAGGGGGTGCGGAAATTTTCTCGATATCTTGTACTTTTCCTGTAATTGCCTCCATACTTATTTTAGAAATTTAACGTCATAAAACAATGCCTTCAAAAACCATGAATTTGCATTTTTTCCAATTCATAACTAAATTGGTTTCTTCACATCTTCTCAAAAATTTCACCAAATGATCTAAGAATCAAATGAAGGGACAAATACTGAAAAAATTTTCATGAATACTTCAATTCCTTTCTCGATTAGATCATAAAAAATTACTGTCACACAATGCTAAAAAGTCGCAGACGCATTGCACTATCCAAATGACATCCTCCTAAAGGTAAAAGCCCCATGAGAACTATTGAATGTGGTCTTATCCCGATCCTCTGGAGTAATGAGAATCTGATGGTACCCTGAGCACTTGTCTAGAAAGCAGAAATATTGGTGGCCAAATAGCCTATCCAATATCTGGTCTAAAAAGGGTAAATGAAAATGATCAGTTCTGGTGAATAAGTTTAATTTTCTATAAACAATACATATACGCCACCCAGTGAGTCTGGGGGTATCAATTCATTTTAATCATTCATCTAAATAGTCACTCCCCCTTTTTAGGTATATAATGAATTGAGATAACCCAGGTACTATCTGAAATATGATAGATAATACCTGCATCTAACCACTTTATTATCTCCATTTTAATGATGTCTTTCATGATAGATTTTAATCTCCTATGTGGATCTACCTTAGGTTTATGATTTTCCTCCATAAGGATCCTATGCATGTATGTCAAAGGACTAATCCTCTTTATGTCAGCTAGGGTCCATCCAAATGCTTTATTAAAATTCCTCATAACTTTCATCAACTACTCTTGTAAACTACTAAGTTCCGAGGATATGATCACAAGCAACGTAGACGACTTCCCTAAGTAAGCATATTTCAAATACTTAGGAAGAACTTTTATATCAAGTTTAGGGGGTTCCTCAATGGAAGCGATTGGAGGTTTAAAATTTTGAGTAGTGTCCAACAACTTGATGCCCGAATATTTATGCTTACGATTTAGATATGAAATTTATGATTTATAATATGACATTCTACGCAAGTATATGTATCGTTTATCAAGTAATATATGACTTTCTGATTAAGCCCTGAGATATCGAACCCACAGGGAAATGTGTAAAAATTTAAAGAAATAAGAAAAATAACTTTTTACTTTTTTAATTTATTTTTATAAGTATGTTTTAAGGTTTTAATTTTGAAAAGTTATTTTTGATATTTTTAATAACAATTTTAAGCAGGAAATGAAATTATCAATACTTTAAACACGATATAAAAGTTTTAAGAATCAAATATCTTTTTCTTTCTTCAATGAATTAGTAATAATTATGGATTTTTATGTTGTGGAAGTATTTAAATGTATTGTGCGAAATATGAGCAATTATATTCTTTACCCTTACTTGGTTCTATAAAGAAAATTGGTTAATTTGAAATTTTGAAATTTTGTAGATGGGTTAGGCAGGGAAGATACCAGCTCTCACTCTAGAGTTCTCTCTATTCCCTCCACTTGGGGCCTAACATCTCATAAAAAAATTTAAAATAACAAACCAAACTAGGGGGCTTTAGCCTGTCACTCTAAAGTCATCTAATTTTACTCCCTAATAAAGCATATCTCCCTATAAATTTGCATTCAATCATATGAACTACAATTCTTACCCATATAATTGCATGTGATTCTTTCCAATTGTTGTTTGAGACAATACCGCATTGGATCTTACATATTCTCACAACAAATTTTAACATCTTAATTGGACAAATCAAGAAGTAAATTAAGTTCAAGGAATTAAATCATCATAATTTATTTCAGCATTAAACACTTATACTTTCCACAACATTACTTCCACAATTTAATTACTTCATCATCTAAGAAAGAAAAAGATAAACTAAACTACTCAGATTTCATGAAGTAAACACAAACAAAACTTGATATGAAAGAATAAACCATAATGAAAACCCAACAATCTTACTTAAAAACAAAATGTAAAAACAAAGATAAATACTTATCTTAAAACCCACTCCACCAGACTCTGGAAGTTCCTTTGAAATTTTGCTTTACATAATATAACTTTACAGAGGTTGGCGCCCAACTGTGATGACTCTAATAAAGACTTTAAACTTCAATAAAAACTAGATATAAGGACAAAAAAAAATTGGTGAGAAGAAGGCTTCACACTAACCCTTTTTCCATTCTTATTCTCTACTTTCTACTATAGAAAAGAAGAACTCTAAAACGTAACACACTATAATAACCACTCTAATAACACACACTGAATAATAACCCTTTCAACACACACTTGCAAATTATGAGGCTTCATTTTATAATTTTCTATAAGGCGCATTGATGTCTCTTCAAATCATGTCTAGATTCAATGTATCCACCAAAAGATGCAACCCTTCATTCAAATTTACCACCCAAAGGAAGTTAAAGAAGTCACCACTAAAAGTTGCTTCAAACACCCCTTGGAAATAACGCCAAAATTCATTTAAATTCAATTTTTAACTGTGGCGCTTAAGCGCCAGAGGCCAAATTTCTCAAACTTCATAAATGTGCTCCAAATTTGGTCCTTTTTCACTCCTTTCATCATACCGATAAGAAAAACACAAAATACATTCCATTAAAGTGCAATATCATCAAAAATAGGTATAAAAATGTGTATAAAAATATTATATATTTTAGGTGTATCAAAATCCCCCAAACTTAAAATGTTACTTGTCCTCAAGTGACTCTTAACCATAAATATTTTATCATGCTAATTATGTAAACGAGTTTCTTTAGGAAGATTTCAAAATTTTGTTCTAGAAATGAAGTAATCCAATTTTGAAAAAATTTTAGTAAATAAGACCAATTTAAAATTTAGAAAGTTCATAAGTAAAGGATAATGAAATATAGGTTTCTATCTAATTCAGAAATACTTATAGATTTTTCAAAATATAGGATTCAAACATTTTATTTTTCTTTACTTAAAAATTTTAATTGAGAATAATTTTACTTACTATATTATAACATTAAGTTTTAGATTTTCTCAAAACTTATATTTTAAACTTTAAGTATGAAACCAATTATTGATTAAGCCTTTAATTCCTCAAGTTTCTCCTTCCTTTTCATATATTATTTTTGACTTTGTTCTCTTTTTCTTTTTCTTTTTCTTTTCTTTTCTTTCTTTTCTTTTTTCTCTTCTCTCTCTTTTTTTATTTTTTATTTTTTATAAGGCAAGGATTACTATAGCTAGATAGGTCTTTAATGATTTTGAATTCCACCATTTCATTTAAAATAAAGGTCTGATATTTATCTTTCACTAAAAAATCATAATAATAGTGTTGAAAATTATTCTTCAATAATAGAAATTTAAGCTTTGAAAAATGAAAGTCAAATCTTCTATTTATCCGAAAGTACAATATTTCTTACTAAAGATAGTTTAATTATATTTAACATTTCTTTATTAAAAACATTTTAACTTTAAATTTTTCATTATTACTATAAATTTTAATTAAGTTCTTTTATTAATTTCTATATTCAAAATTTTGTTTCCCTAATATAGCTTCATATACATAATTATTTTCAATAAAAAATCAAATTTATTCTAAGCATTCTTGAGAATAAATAAAATTTTAGGTTTTTGAAAAAGTTAGTTTTTTAAAATCCCCCCAAACTTTAATTTTTAGTCAGGATAAAAATATTTAAGCATAAAAAATGATACATGAGTGAGAATTAAAAAAAAAATTAAAATAACATGCTTGCAGGAATTTCAATATCCTAAATATGCAAGTATAACATTTTTAAAGATAAACAGGAGTAATAAGAATCTAAATTCAGTTTTTCATAAAAAGAAAATTTTCAAAAGACTTCTACAGTAGTGGAGACTTTCAAAGAAAATACACGCCAACTTAACATAACTAAAATCACAATAATAGTAGATTATGATTGGTAGTATATTTTGAAAAGTTTAAACATGCAATTTTCAAATAGTGGTTTTTAATAGTGTTCTAAATTTTCTAAGAAATTTGGAATTAATTTATACTCAATTAAAAATATAAAAACTAAATACACATTTAAAACTTTTACTACTACACACATATCACAAATTACAACATAAAACATTACTTTATCACATAAACATCTGAATGTACATAAAAAGAAATAGTCCTACTATGCTCTATACAAAATCAGAGTTCATATCATAAATACATCACACAACAATCAAACATAACATCACATATAAAAATATAAAAATAAAAATATAACTACACATAAGAAATCACAAATCAAAACAAACTAAACAAAATAACTCTAATCATCATCCTCATCATCATCTTCTTCAGCCCAGTCTCTGGATGATACATAAGGTATATAAAACGGATGAGGGGGCATCTCAGCACTATGATCACCTTTAATCACTTTATCCATGTGCTGCTAATAATTCCCCTCATATTCATCATACTTAACAATATACCTTTCAATATTTTCAATCTTACCATCCATATCTCTAACATATTCTCTGGTAAGACTCACTTTCTTCAAAATCTTCTTCAATAGTCCAGTTTGTGAATCACTAGATGTTGATGCTCTAGAAGTAGTGGCACGTGAAGTAGAAGTAGTGGAAGCTCTAAATCCTCCACTCCAGACAAACTCTAAATGTACAGTGTAAGCACCAACATTTACACTGGTAATAGGTCTCAATAGGCCGAAGAACTTCCTCCCATGTTTCAAACTTAACACCGGATCGCTCACAAATCGAATAAATTAAGGATGGAAATCCAATACCCGAAGTAGTAGCGAGATCCGGCACAGCTTCATCACATAGTAAAAAATAATAGCCCCTACATCAATAAGCTTTCCTAACCGAATACAATGATTCGAATCTGCTCTCTCCCTTGTAACTTCACTAGTATGACTTGAAGGCAACAGTTTAGATGAAATAAAGTAATGCCTTGCCTTTAAAATGACATTCAACTTAGAGGCCTGAAAATTTACTCTTCTTTCTTTTTTTATGTTCCATAAACCTCTTCCATCAGTCAGAAATGATATGATCTCATCTAATTCTCCTTCAGTAGGATGATAGTTAGCATATAAACAAAACACCGCAGAAGGCAAGTGGTAAAAGACATTGATTTGCTTACTAAACACTCGTTCCGGAATCAATTTACGTGACGACAGTGCTTCGACATATCGATCCTCAGATCTTGCACTAACAAATTTGTTGGAATCAAATTTCGCTTTATCTTTTGATCGCTTTGACTTTGGAGCCTTTTCTAAAAAAAATTGCAAAAATTCACCATAAATTCCAAAATTAAACTAAAGTTGCTAATTTAACTTTCAAAGGTAATTTCCACTAAATTCAAGCAATTTTTCATGCTTTTACTCAAATTTCACCATAAATAATGATCTTAAAATTTTTCAATAATGTACTCAAAATATATAGTGAAAATAAAAAAATTTTACTTAGGAGTAGTGCTCATACCTCAAAGAATTCAAATCTGATAAATCTCATTGAAATCGGCTCTTAATTTATCCAACTTAAGGATGCTCTAAATCCTATTTCGCGACTTTGAGAGGTTGAGGGTGACGTGAGGTGTTAAAAATGTCAATTTTTGGGTTTTTAACTGCAGAAAATCAGTTTTCACGAACCGGTGCTTAAGTGTGAGGCTTCGGCACTTAGCCGCGAATTCTGGCGCTTAAGCACCTAAGTTCAGGAACTTTGTTGACCTCATTTTTGATGAGGTCTTTCTTTTTCTCCTCTCTTTAGTACTTATGATCTAGCCTTAGACTTTTCCTTTGACTAATCTTAGAGGACTAGAAGTAGAACCCACCCTTTAGAAGTTCAAACACCTCTTGACTCCCTGCAAACCCCACAAGCTTGATTGTAGACCCCTAATCACCTGGAGGGTTGAAATCGAATGTGGAGGTTTAAAGGATGAGTTCCTATAGGACTTCTTGGCCTTAGGGATACCTCAGGTGGCTCGTTCCGGTGAGGGTTGACTTGCAAATACACTACACTCTCACACACATTCCAAGTCCTAAAACCACACTCTCACCCAACTTCGACTTCCGACTCATGTAGGTAATTCACATGGATGGTCCTTAACCCCTAAGCCCCTGGCTAAGAGAGTTAGGAACAACATAGTGAATGCCTCAAATGAGTCCTCTCATGGCTCATATGGGCTTAATATAGCTTCGTGGCTCAACCAAAGTGATTCCATTTTACTCAAATTTGATCAATATTCATTTTTCCAAAATTTCAATTTTTGACCCCCTAGGCCCTACACCTACTAAACCTACCAAAAGCCCTCGAAACTACCCAAAATTTACAAAACCACCTAAATTACCCAAAATTCCTCAAAATCAATCCTAAACATTTCCCCCCACTCAAATTGATCATCCATAGCCAAAAATACCAAAAATTCCAAAAGTACCCCCAATACCCTCCAAAAACCTAAAATGCCCTTCTTAGCCCAAAAATCCAAAAATTCAGAAAATTTCCAAAAAATTCCATAAAATCCCAAATATTCCCAATTTTATTTTGTTCAACTATACCATGGGCCAATTTTGCCAATTTACCCCACTTTTACCAAAACCCCTAATTTGGCCCATTTTAAACCCAAGTGAACCTAATGTCAAACCAAACCACCCCAATTGACCTCAATTTTGGTCCAATTCAATTCTAAACTTCAAATCAACATCCCCAATATCAATTTAGACCAAATCTAAGTCCAATTTGATTGACATTTGAGCCCAATTTCAATTTAAAGCCTTAGGCCCAATTTTGGCCCATGACCTAAACCTAGCTCAAACCCATCAAATTCAACTCCAATTGGCCCCAAATCTTTTTCAAAGCCTTTCTAACATCCCCATAAAAAAAACAATAACTTGATTTGCCCAAAATTTGAACCTAAACTCCACCCAAACCTAACCCAAAACCAAAATCCCTTAAATTGACCTAAGCCCAAACCTAACCCTAATGGGCCCAAATCCCAAAATTAGAGCCCAACCAAAGTTGGAAACTCTTTGTGACACTCCCATGAACATTTATCAAAATTAATTTTACATCAAATCCAACTTTAGCCCAACCTTAACTCAAGTTAGCCCAATTGGATCCATTTTGACCATAACCAAAAAGACCCAAATTCAACCCAATTCAACTCTAAATCACTTCAAATTGATTCCAAATCATTCATGAAACATTCATAAATTAAATTCAACACATATTGGACCCAATCCTTTGCAAAATTTTCATCCTAAAATTTGTTTTGAGATCTAAAAGCCCACTCCCTAAACCACCTTGAAAGCCCATCCAAAGTGAAATCCAAAAGCCCAAACTCATTCTAAAGCCCACATGACTTGAAATTGATTCCAAATCATTCATGAAACATTCATAAATTAAATTCAATACTTATTGGACCAAATCCTTTGCAAAATTTTCATCCTAAAATTTGTTTTGAAATCTAAAAGCCCACTCCCTAAACCATCTTGAAAGCCCATCCAAAGTGAAATCCAAAAGCCCAAACCCATTCCAAAGCCCACATGACAATTCCTTCTCATCATCCCTTTAATTGGAATCAATTCCTAAGTCCCAAATCAATCATCAAATCAACCTAAATCAAGCACCATCTAAATTTTTCACTAAATTGCCAAAATCTCCAAATTCCTTTTTCATATAAATGAATCCACTTTTCCTAAGCCAAGGATGAGCCAAATGGAGCAACATGCAAGCCATGGACAAGCCACATGAAGCCATGGGGGGTTTAACTTGTCACCAAGCCATTAATGGCAAGAAGAGGGAGTCCTTTCCTAAGCCTTCCTTAAGCCATTTTAACCTCTTTAATGTAACACCATAACCCAAAATTAACTTAAACTATTTTGATGGGGACTTCACCATCGCATGGCAGTGACCTAACCGATCCCCTTGGCCCAAAATCAGACCATGGGGAGGTGAGGTGAACCAAGCCCAAATACATGGGTTGACACATGTGAACCCAAAATCACTCTTCTCCCTTTACCACTTGAATCCAACCCTTTACACTTGACATTGGACAATTACTTGCACAAACCTCCAGCACTGGTTCTCCTGACCTTGAGGGTGACCTGACCCTGGCCGGCCAGCCACCACAGCCGCCGGAAACCACCAGGCCGAGAGCACCCATGTGAGCCAATTTTTTAATTTCTCCTTGCTGA
Organism: Papilionanthe hookeriana x Papilionanthe teres; assembly: GCA_022702705.1. Lineage (NCBI taxonomy): Eukaryota > Viridiplantae > Streptophyta > Magnoliopsida > Asparagales > Orchidaceae > Papilionanthe > Papilionanthe hookeriana x Papilionanthe teres. Next base: position 26,125,838 of record CM040423.1, read on the forward strand.
GTTGTCCTAGCCCAATTGAACACCATGACTGTTCTTCCCTTGCCCTAAGCAGTTGATCGAAGCCATCAAACCCCCTGGTGAGCTCTCCAGCCATTACTATTTAAACACCACCTCCTCTCGACCAAAGGAGGAGTTGAACAAAAACCTTGCCAAAACTCTGCCAAAATCATTCCAGACCCCTCTCCAGACATAGAGCAGTTGATCCCCAGTGTTCTTTTGCCCTAATCCCCATTAACGAGCTCGATTTCTAAGTTGAAAATCCACCCAAAAACGAGGACACTTCACCACGGTGAGCCAATCTCCAAATTGATTTGTCCTACACCTTCACCGGACCAAGAGGAGAAGTTCCCCGACAAAATCCCCCTCACCGGGCCGGCCATTGCTTCAGCCTCTAAGCTTTGTGATCGGCCTTGGTCACTTTCATACCTAGACAATTCCCGGAGCCGGAGACTTCATCCGGAGCTTACCCGGACTCAATCGAAGGTGACACAACTCTCAGATCGAAGCTTCACTTCTCTGAGCAAAGGTATGAACTCACTCTTCCTCCCGAGCTTCCAGTGATTCTCCATTTTTTGGGTTAATTTCATAGCCTATAAACAGTATGGATGTGTTCGTCTCTTCAAGAAAATACATAGAGCATAAGAACACGAAAATCCATTGAGAATCGAGTGAAATCTTAGGGTTTTAGTGTGGACGGTCACGGGTGCACACCAGTCGTAGACGATGATCGGGAGCTGTTGGATCGCGCGTGTATCGAGCGGATGGTTCAGATTGCACTGGACCAGGGAATGTTACGTGAACCGCAGGCTCCGGAGCGCTGAGTCTGATGGCGACGTCTAATGGGAATGCGCCGCATGGGCTTTCGGAGCTGCCGATGTTGCGCTGGCACCGCGTGGATAAGTAGATAAATAAGGTATTTTTGAATTATTTAAATGCTCAGAACTTCAAAAATCCATATCTTTGCATAGAAAAATCACAAAAATAAAATAAATATACCCTATTGCTCAGTGAACAGAGGAGAATAATGTGGAAAAGAAATCAAATTAATTGGATGAGTATTTTATTTTTAATAATTTATTTACTGTTTTTAGTATTTTTATTCTTCATTTGCATAAATAATTCACCATGACATGAGACCATAGGGCTTTTGAAGCCTCTGATCTTAGAATCATTCCCTAAATTTTTCAAGGTCAGAGGCCATCTCTGTGAAAAGTTATTGAATTTTCAATTTCATGTCAATGTTTTAGGTATTTTAATTCCAATAATTAGCATGTTGTGAAATAAATTCTAGGAAAATTTGGTGATGTTCCTTAGGACCAGAGGACCCTATGAAAAATAAATTTTGGGTTAATTCATTCATAATAACCTTAATTGGCCTAAACTCCTAAAATTGAATTTGAATTAATTAGAGTTAACCACACATCAAATTGACTTGAAAATAATTCTCCACTGATCTTTAAGATCAGAGGAACTTCACATAAAAATTTGAAATCGATCGGACTCGATTAACCCTACCAAATGGATTAATTAAGCCTCATAAGCAAAATGGAACTTTAAAAATTCATAACTCTAAAAATACTTTTCAAAAATTCACAAAAAAGGTTTTGGGCCTTCTCTGATATCAGGAGAGTTCAGGAAAATTAAAATTAAAATTTTCTAAAAAGGTTGATTTTTCATAATATTTTAATATTTTAATAATTAAAAAATAATAAAAATTATAAAAATATTAAAAATCATAAAAATGTCACATTTTGATTCCTAATCACTTAGGAACAAACCAAATATTTTTCCTAAGTCCCTAGGGTAAGATATTGAATTTTAAAGGCTTAATGTAATTTTTAATATTAAAAAATGAGTTTTTAACCTTTTTCACTAAAATAATTCCAATAAATCAAAGAAGATCAGAAAATTATAAATTTTTTTCTCCGAACTCCTTGAGGTCGGAGAGATTTAAGAAAAATATAAAATCTATTTTTCACTTTTAATTTTATTTTATAATTAATTAATACTCTAAAACTCAAAATAATTATAATAAATAAAATATAATTCAAAGATCATCAAAATTGGTTCATGTGGTCCTCTGGTCATTAGGAACTTCCCATAATTTTCTTAAGGATAGAAACTTTTCCTTGGTCATGTTGTTGAATTTTCTTTGAAAACCCATTTTTCTACTAAAACTAATTATATAAATAAATTAAATTCAGAAAAATCACATTTTCTCCTCTAATGTCTTAATTGACATATGAGTGAGGTGACATAAAAATTTTAAATTCATTTGAGCTTAATTTAGTGAGTTATGAAATAAATAAGCTTAAAAGGGAATAAAGGTAATTAAAAATTTTAACCCTTAATTAAAACTTTAGGTTTAATCAAAATGAGGAGGTAAAACATTTGATCTTAATTTTCTCTTGGATGATTGAAACTTAGGAAAATTAAGGGGCAGAAACCCACTAAACATTTTGAAAATATCAAAAATGAAACTTTAATTAATTAAATAATTTAAATTTTGGAAAGAATATATTTAAATTTGGATTATTAATATAGAGATATTATTAAAAGGATAATTATTCTTTAATTTAAAATCCCTAAATAAGTCACTTTAACAATACTTAATTCTTAATTAAAAATTAAAATAATAATCCAAATTGATAATTAAAATTAACAATTAAAACTAAAATTTAAACTAAAATTAAATTAAATTAAAATTAAAAAAATAAATTAAATTAAATTAAATTAAATCAAATCAAATTAAATTAAATTAAATCAAATCGAATCGAATCGAATCGAATCGAATCGAATGAAATTCAATTAAATTAAATTGGATTCAATTAAATTGAAGTTAAATTCAATTGAATTCAATTGAATTGAATTAAATTAAATTGAATTAAATTGAATTAAATTGAATTAAATTGAATTAAATTAAATTCAATTGAATTAAATTGAATTAAATTGAATTAAATTGAATTAAATTAAATTAAATTGAATTAAATTGAATTAAATTGATCAAATTAAATCAAATTGAATTAAATTAAAATTAAATTGATCAAATTAAATTGAATTGAATTAAATTTAATTGAATTGAATTAAATTTAATTGAATTGATCAAATTAAATTGAATTAAATTGAATTGAATTGAATTGATCAAATTGAATTGAATTAAATTAAATTGAATTGATCAAATTGAATTGAATTAAATTAAATTAAATTGAAAGAAATTGAATTAAATTGAATTAAATTAAATTGAATGAAATGAAATTGAATGAAATTAAATGAAATTAAATTAAATTAAATGAAATTAAATTAAATTAAATTAAATTCAATTTAATTCAATTGAATTAAATTGAATTGAATTCAATTGAATTAAATTAAATTCAATTAAATTGACAATTCAATTCAATTAAATTGAATTAAATTGAATTGAATTGAAATTCAATTCAATTCAATTAAAATAAAATAAAATAAAATAAAATAAAAATTAAATTGAATTAAAAATTAAATAAATTTAAATCAAATTAAAATTAAAAAATTAAATTATAATTAAATTATAATTAAATTAAAATCAAATTGAATTAAAATCATTTAACAACAAACCTAAATGAAATCATTAAGAATTAATAATTTGAACACTATTCGAAACTTAAAATTATTAATTAAAACCTCATTATTAAATTAAAACACTTTAAACTATTAATTCAAACTTTTAATTAATTATGATTAAAATTCTCGATAAACCAACTTGCCCTTAAAGGCTTTAATTATTATAACTCTTAAATAGAGTATTAAGTGAGATGTCACTTCATTCATCTAAGTTCACTGAGCAAGAAACAAAGTTTAACTAAACTCCTGGATGATTAATTCACCTGTGCAACTAAATTTACTTGGACTCAAAACAATCCCAGAAATATTGAAAAGATTTTTAGGACTCGTCCTAAGCACTTCCTCAATATGACGGGATGTTTTAGAAGAACAATTGAATTTAATTGTTCTTTAATGAAGAAAATCATCCTTAAACCAAACCAAGAACCTAGACGTCATAGGAAATGACTAGTTATAGGATTAGGAATTTTGTAGACAACCAAAACCCTTCCCTTAGCTTTACCTAGGTATCTGTTGAAATATTTAAATGCCGTAATATGTGTTTTAAGTGCAGCTTGGATGACGGGAAGACCCTCCAGGTACGCTTTTATTTTATTGCAATTTACTTACATGCACTGTACTTTACTTTTCTTGCATGTTAAACAAGACTGTTGCATGAAAACAAAAACCTTTAGGGTAGTCCCTAAACTGAAACCAAAACTGAATTAAAAGTCATTGCAAGATAAAATTCACCGCCACAACATTCTAAAATATAAAACAACTCAAAATTTAATCACAAACAGAACAACAAAACTACGATTGCAACTAAATTAAAACGTCTTGTTGAATGATCGGGAATACCTCAAATGATGTAACCCACGTGTTGCTAACGGGATTTCCCACGGTATAAATGAAAGTGTGGAACTCATTCAGTTGAGTTAACAAATTCATCTGGACTAAGTGAATTCAATGAAAATAACGGTGTCGGGATGACGGAACCGTGGGATCTTAATCGGTTCTATTTAAATAACTTTAAGATTTGTTTTAATTAAAATATTAAAAACACTTGGATTTTAAGATTTTCTCTAAAACAAAACACTTCTCTCACCTCTTGATTGTCACCTTCTAAAACTAAACCTCTGCAATAATAAGGAGCTCGGAGCATGGTGGGCAGCTCGGCCATCGTCATCAACAAAACTCGGATCTACACCAGCTAAACCATTCTTAGAATTAAATAACCAAGCCATAGGATTTCGAGGTAGTTTGCCTAGTGCAACATAAATCCTCAACTCTTCGTTAAGCATTTGCATGATCATGTCATGTAAATTAAGCCCTAACTGGTCTTAGGACTCCGAGGTAGTCGTTTGGTACGACATAAACCCTCATATCTTCCAGGTTATTTGTATGATCATGTCATACGAATATAAGTCCTAATTAATTAAAATTGGCAGGATTGCAATATTAAATAAACTCCCAAATTGAAGCCAAACAATATGATAGTTTGAGAAGTTGCCAAGATTCTTCTTGGATCCTCAGCTTCTCCTACTTCTCTTTCTTTGGACTCTTAAAACAAACTGTTCTGAATTTGATCCATTCCCTATTGAAATTCCAAAATTCAATCATTTGAAAACCTTAAACTTTGAAATTCTTGAGAGCAAAACCACTGATCATTATCGAGAGTTTTATTAAATGATTCCCGTCATTTAAGATGTAATTAACTATAGAGGCTTGCCCTTATAGAGAACTTTAAGAACCCAGGTAATATAAACCCTGCTTAATTTCTTTATATTAAACAGGTGAACTTGTCTGGCTTATAAAATTAGTTCGCGGACCAAACGGATGTCACAAATCTTCTAATTTACTTAATCGAGCCCCATCGTCGAGCGATGGTGTACTATTCTTCGGGATAGATACACGGTTTGTTATGCGAGTGCTCGTTTATATAAACTACTTGGGATGTGAGATCGGTTTGATTTCATATCTTAAAATTTTCAAACTCAAAATTGTTTTTAAAATCAAATACTACTTTCTAAATTATATATATATATATATATATATATATATTTAAATCAAATTTAAAATCTAAAATTCGCCGATAATTTCTGTAGGCGACCCTTTTTTAAAATACAACATTCAACCTAAAAATATGCCGACACGCTTAAGCGCCTAAGTTCTGGCGCTTAGCCGCCAGCATCCTTATTTTCACAATTAATTTAAAAATTCACTAAATCCCTTGGTTAATCCTCCTAAATCACTTTAAATAATAATTTCTCCCTTCTAAACTTTCTAATTCTCCAAAGAAAGTTAAATTTCCATCAATTCCAAACAAATTTCACACAAACACAAACTTTCATTAAAAACAATCACACTTAATGCATACTAAAAATTTCTATCCAAACATGTTGGATGAAATTTACCAATACAAAATAATTCAAATATATCAAAACAAAGATAATGTTACATCATTAAGATATAATAAACACACATTTAAGTTCAATAAACACTTGACACTAAACACTTATCACATAAAACCACAATACTAGACTATACTCAAATTAATTCCAATGTCCATTAGGTTGAATGTATCCAGAACCACCATTAGTTCCATTTGAATCATCTGGAATATTGATCTGATAAAATGGGCGCTGGTTGAAAACTCTTACATCTTCTTCTTCTAACCATTTGTTTTTTAGAAACATCGCCTTATCTGCTTCTTCCACATGAATTGTATGACTGAATTGCATTTTAAGTTGTCATCCCATATGCGCTAAATGAGCGTTAGTTTCATTTACCTTTGCTTCAATTGACTCCACGTTGGCTTCAATCTTCGCAATCCTTTCTACAATACCTTAAATACTAACTGCTAGGAATTCGTTGTATAACTCTTAAGCACTTTCACTGATAAATTTCTTCTTGTTAGCTTCCTCCTTCTTCTTAATTTTACTCTCTCAAGAAGACATTTTTGCACTCAAAATACTCTTCTTAAGACTCAGAAATGGAAATAGAGACTGGGGCAAGTGTTTCTCTTAGTCCAGGGACTTTTTATAGACATGGGAAGTGCTAAAACTGAACCTAGAGTTTTAAAACTCCAAAATAACTTCTAAAACACTTCCCCACAATTTTGGCTTCTAGAAATTCATTTATCATGTTTTTCTTAACTGCGGTGCTTAAGCGCCAACCAGGCGGCGCTTAGCCGCCAGTGCACATTTTTGCACAGGTTCATTATGAATTATTCTAGTCATCCTTTAATATCAAATAAACACCTCTATAATTATTCTCTTTAAAATACTACCATATAATCATAAAAACAAACCAAAAAAATCGCACAAAGAAAACATAAAGCAAAACACACCGATAAATATAAAACAAAGCACACTAATAAATATAAAACAAAGCACACCGATAAATATGGGTTGCCTCCCACAAAGCGTTTGGTTTAATGTGTTTAGCCTGACATACCCGGAACTTATTCTGAGTGATACAACATATGATTCTCATCAGATTTAAGTTGATCGACTGAAAAATCAGGTTTAAGTCTATGACCATTAACTTTGAATATTATTCCAGTCTTAGGATCTTGAATATCCACAGCACCATAAGAAAAAACTTTTATCACAATAAATGATCCCATCCATTTGGACTTAAGTTTACCAACAAAAAATTTCAACCATGCATTATACAACAAAACTTTTTGTCCAGGCTCAAGATTTTTATTAAGAATCTTCCAATCATGCTATAACTTCATTTTCTCTTTATAAGTCTTAGAATTATCATAAGATTCATTTTTTATCTCTTCAAGCTCATTTAATTGCAATAATCCCTTCTCAGCAACATCCTTTAAATTATAATTAAACTCTTTAATAGCCTAATGTGCTTTATGCTCAAGTTCAACATGCAAATGACAAGCTTTCCAAACATTAGCCTATATGGGGACATCCCTATAGGAGTTATGTAAGCAGTCCTATAAGCCCACAAAGCATAATCCAGTTTGATTGACCAATCCTTTCTGTTTGGATTAACAGTCTTTTCCAATATTCTTTTAATTTCACGATTGGATAATTCAACCAAACCATTTGTCTGTGGATGATAAGCAGTAGCAATGCGATAGTTAATATGATATTTCTTTACTAACTTCTCCATAATCGCATTTCTAAAATGAATTCCCCCATCCGTTATGATTACTCTTGGTATTCCAAATTTGCAAAATATATTCTTTCTTAAAAAGTTTGCAACACTTTGAGCATCACATTGAGGTAAAGCAATAACTTCAATCCATTTGGATACATAGTCTACTGCTATTAAAATATAGATCTTTCCGAAAGATGGTGTAAATGGTCTCATGAAATCTAATCCTCAAACATCAAATATTTCAACTTCCAACATATAATTGAGGGGCATCTCGTTTCTTCTAGAAATATTGCCTACATGTTGACATCGATTACAATTTTTAATATATGCATTAACATCTTTAAAAATTGTAGGTCAATAACATTAAGATTGTAAAATTCTATAAGCAGTTCTATCAACTCCAAAATGCCCCTCATAATCAGAATTATAACATTTTTGAATAATTTCATAATTCTTCTTAAGGCACACATCTTCGAATGATCAGATCTTTTCCTTGTTTATATAAAAATGGTTAATCCCAAAAATAAGTTTTAGCATCAGATAAAAACTTCTTCTTTTCCTGGTATGTCAAACCATATGGTATAATATCACTTACAATAAAGTTTACAATGTCGACATACCACGAAATTCGCCATTCATTAATAGTGAACAATTTTTCATCAGGAAAATGTTCATTAATTTCTTCAGTATCACTAAAAGATTTTTCAGTTTCAAGCCTGAATAGATGATCAACAATTTGATTATTAGCACCATTTCTATCTACTATCTCAAAATCAAATTCTTGCAAAACTAATCAATCTCGGTTTTGCATCTTTCTTCTTCATTAAATATTTGATAGCAGAATGACAATATGCACTATACATTTAGTTCCAATTAAATATGATCTAAATTTATCAAAAGCAAATACTATAGCTAATAACTCTTTCTCAGTAGTGGTATAGTTAATTTGAGCTTCATTAAGAGTTTTACTAGCATAGTAAATTACTTTAAAAATTTTATCATATTTTTGACCCAAAACAGCACCAATAGCATAATCACTAGCATCACACATTAATTCAAAAAGTTTTTCCAATTTGGTGGAATTATAATAAGTGCAGTGATTAATTTTTCTTTTAATGTTTCAAAAGCTTTTAGGCATTCATCATCAAAATAAAAAATTACATCCTTTTTCAATAAATGGCATAAGGGTTTTGAAATTTTTGAAAAGTCTTTAATGTAACGCCTATAGAATCTAGCATGTCAAAAAAACTTCTAATTCCCTTTACATTTGTTGGACAAGGTAAATTAGAGATAATTTGAATTTTTGCAGGATTTACCTCTAAACCTCTTTCTGATATTCTATGCCCTAATACAATTCCTCCTGCTACCATAAATTGTCATTTTTCCCAATAAAGGACCAAATTAGTTTCTTCACAACGCTTTAAAACTTTAGATAAATGTTCTAAACATGATTCAAATGAACTTCCAAATACTGAAAAGTCGTCCATAAAAACTTCAATCCCTTTTTTAATTAAATCACAGAAAATAACCATCATACATCTCTGAAATGTAGCAGGGGCATTACATAAACCAAAAGACATTCTTCTGAAAGTAAATGTATCATAAGACTAGTAAACGTTGTTTTCTATTGATCCTCAGGAGCAATTTGAATTTGGTGGTACCCAGTATATCCATCCAGAAAATAAAAGTATTTATATCTAGCCAGTCTATCCAACATCTGATCTAGAAATGAGAGTGAATAATGATCTTTCTTTTTATCAAGATTTAATTTTCTATAATCAATGCATATCCGCCATCCTGTAACTTGTCTTGTTGGTATAATCTCATTATTCTCATTAACAGTCACAATTACTCCTCCTTTCTTAGGAACACAGTGAATATGACTCACCCATGCACTATCTGAAATAGGGTAGATAATCCCAGCATCCAGCCATTTTAAAATTTATTTCTTAACAACATCTTTTATAATAGGATTTAATCTCCTTTGAGGTTCAGCTCTAGGTTCACAATTATCTTCCATAAGGATTCTATGCATACAGATTGAATGACTAATTCCTTTAATATCAGCTATCGTCCATCCGAAGGCTTTCTTGTACTTCTTTAAAACTTCAAACAAACTCTCTTCTTCTGTTTTAGTTAATTAAGAGGAAATTATCACTGGAAAAGTTGAGGACTCTCCTAAAAAATATTCTTCAAATGATTAGGAAGTATCTTTAACTCAAGTTCTGGAGGTTTTTCATATGATGAACCAAAAAATTCATCTTTTTCAGTCATGTCCAGCAGTTTAAAATTTTCATGAACATAATTTAGATCTTCCTCATTAAAATCTTCAGAATGATGTAACTCCTCTTCTTACTCATGTTCTAATTCATCTCTTTCAGATTTCTCTTCATAAGCTGATTTGAAATGACATTCACTCAAATACTTGATAACATCCATCATATAACATTCATCATCTTTACCTCTTGCATGATATTTTATAGATTTTAAAATGTTGAATGTAATAGTCTGATCATTAACTCTCATTGTTAATTCCCTTTTTTGCACATCTAAGAAAGGTCTTCCTAAAATTATGGGTATTTCTTTATCTTCCTCCATATCCAGCACAATGAAATCAACATGAAAGATAAATTGATCCACTTTTACCAAAACATCTTCTATAACTCCTTTAGGATATGTGATCGAACGATCTGCTAATTGCAGAGTTACAGTAGTTGGAGTTATTTCTCCTAATCCCAGTCTTTTAAACATTAACAGAGGCATAAGGTTAATGTTTACACCCAAATCAAATAAAGCTTTTCCATAAAATCTATCTTCGATTGCACATGGAATTGTGAAACTACCAGGATCTTTAAGCTTTTTAGGAAGCTTTTTCTGAATTATTGCACTACACTCCTCACTAAGTGCAACTGTCTCATTATCTTCAAATTTCCTTTTTTGTTGAGAATATCCTTCATAAATTTCATGTAGTTTGGCATCTGTTCTAAGGCTTCAGCAAATAGAATATTGATTGTTAGCTACTTAAATATCTCCAAGAATTTTGAAAATTACTTATCCAATTTTTGCTGACGAACTCTTTGAGGAAATGGAGGTGGTGGTTTTTCCAAATCTTCCTTAAGTGAAAAAATAGGTCTTTCCAAACCTTTCCGAGCGTCCTCTTTTGGTTCTTCAATCTCTTCTTTCTCTACTTCAATTTCTCTTTGAACTCTACCTTCCAACTCTCTTTCACTTCTCAATTAAATTGCTTTTACATGCTCTTTATTTTATCTCTTGGATTTACTTCAATATTACTTGAAAGCATACCTTGGGATCTATTACTTAATGTATTGCCAATCTGTCCTGATTGATTTTCAATATTTCTTATTGTAGCTCATTGACTTTGTAATTGATTTGCCATTTGTAACACCACTTCTTCATTAGACAACTTCTTCTCCTTCAATTGTTAAGCATTGTTATAACCTGGAGGATATGTTGATCTATAATTATTATTCCCTTGGTTGTTCCAGTTCCCCAATAGGTTTACTTGGTTGTTTCCCCATTGTTAATTAATACCACTCTGATTATTGGTATTACAATTAAAGTTTGGATGATTCTTCCAACCTGGGTTATAATAATTAGAATAAGGGTTATTAGGCTACTTATAACATTCAAAGTTTCTGGTGAAATATGAGAATTAACCATTTGAATTGATGAATTTTCTTCAATCATGGCAATTGGCTAAGAAAAATTCATTCCAAATTGGTCTATCTTCCTTGAAATTGGAACAACTTGATTTGCTAACATCGCAAGAGCATCATTTTCATGAATATTGGCTACCTTTTTTGGATTTAACTATTTAGAAGGCCATTGAAAATTATTAGTATCCATTTCTTCTACCAAAGCATAAGCATAAGTAAACTGTTTAGACATCAGTGATCCTTCTGCAGAAGCATCGATAATAGATTTAAGAGATCCAATTAATCCATTATAAAAAGTTTGAATTATTAACCAATCTAGTATCGAATGATATGGACATTTCCTGAGGATATCTTTAAATCGTTTCTATGCTTCATATATAGATTCACCTTCAAACTGACAAAAATATGTAATATCGTTTCTAAGCTTCACAGTCTTTGATGGTAGAAAATATTTAGCAAGGAATTTTTGTGCTAAATCACCCCAAGTTTTGATAGATCCAGGTGCTAATGAATTTAATTATATCTCAGCTTTATCCCTTAGTGAGAAAGAAAAAAGTCTAAGTCTAATATCATCATTCGAAACACCATCATAATTAAAAGTAGCACACAACTCTAGAAAGTTGGCAAGTTATAAATTAGGATCTTCAGTTGGTGCTCCCCTAAAATGATTATTAGACACAATTTGGATAATAGCAGGTTTAAGCTCAAAGGAATTAGCAATTACAGTAGGGTGTTGAATACTACCATGAAGTTCATCTACTGTAGGGTTAGCATATTCTTTTAAAGGTTTAAATTCTTGATGGATGTAAACATTTTGATTTTGATGATTTGCCATTTCTTGAATATTTTTATCTTTTTCAGAATTTTTAATTTTTTTTCTGTTCTTTCTAATTCAGAATCGTAACGCACAAGTCCCTCAGACCCTGAACTACGCATACAACGTTAAATAAAATAAAACAAAACCCACTAACAAAAGCAAAGAAAAGTAAAAACTTTTAATTTCTCTTAATTTTCTTTAAATGAAATATTAATTAATTTCTCCGGCAATGGCGCAACAAACTTGATGCCCGAATATTTATGTTTACGATTTAGATATGAAATTTGTGATTTATAATATGGCATTCTATGCAAGTATACATATCGTTTATCAAGTAATATATGAATTTTTGATTAAGCCCCGAGATACGGTCAATCAGATCCATCCTGTAACGTGCATCTTCATTATAATTAGAAGGGAATTTTATATATTTTAAAACATTAAAAGTAACATCCTGATCATTCACTCTCATAATCAAATCCCCCTTTTGGACATCAATCGTTACCTTACCAGTGGCTAGGAAAGGTCTTCCTAATATGTTGGGTTTCTATTTATCTTCCTCCATATCTAATATAATGAAATCAATAAGGAAGATAAACTTATCCACCTTAAATAGAATATTTTCTATACCCCTATAGGATAAGCAATTGAACGATCAACAAGTTAAAGGGTTACATTGGTAGAGAACACCTCTCATAACCTAAACTCTTAAAAATTGACAATGACAGGAGGTTAATACTAGCACCCAAATTACATAGGGCATTCTCAAAGAACTTCTCTCCAGTAGCACATGGAATATTAAAGCTACCAGGATACTTAAGTTTCTGAGGAAGCTTCTTCTAGATAATAGCTATGCATTTCTCACTAAGTGTTATAGTTTTAAAGTCTCCAAACTTCTTCTTCTTGTTAAGAATATCCTTCATGAATTTTACATAACTGAGCATTTGTTCCAAGGCCTCAACTAAAAGGATGTTGATTGTTAATTTCTTAATCACTTCCAAGAATCGAGAAAATTGTTGATCCAATTTCCATTTACTGAGTCTCTGGGAAAAAGGTAGAGGTGGTCTTTCTGAGTTATTCCTTGTGGTTGTGATTTGTTTTCCTGCATCTTTAAAAGAATCTTCTATAGATCTTTCAGGGTTCTCTTTCCCCCACCTCAGGCTTTTTCTCTTCATTTCTTCCAACTTATTGCACTTCACAACTTAACCTCATTCACATGTTAATTTTTTTCCTTAGAATTAATCTCAGTGTTACTAGGAAGGGTTCCATGAGGTCGGTTACTAAGTGAGTTAGCAATCCACCCCAATTGGTTCTCTATATTCCTAATATCTGCATATTGACTCTGTAATTGATTCCTCATCTGCAATATAACTTCCTTCCAAGCCAATTTTTTTTCCTTAAATTGTTGGTTTGCATTAAAACTAAGAATATAAGAAGGTCTCAAGTTAGGGGATTTTCCAATTTGTACGAGAATTTGTTTGATTATTCCCCCATTGTGGATTTACTACACCTTAATTGGTATTCCAAATAAATTTAGGGTGGTTCTTCCAACTAGGATTATGAATACAGGTTATTCATCCTATTTTTAATTGCATTTAGGGTTTCAAGTGAAAAAGCTTTAGCATGAACCACTTGTCCTAATGAATTTTCCTCAATTTCTTGTGGTCCTTGTGGTTGGTTCATCCCTAACTGGTCTAGCTTCCTAGATATAACAGCTACTTGAGAATTCAAAAGTGAAAGGACATCTGTGTCATGGACACTCACTACCTTCGTGGGGTTCACTCTATCAGAAGGCTATTGAAATTGATTGGTTTATGATCTATAAAAAAATACCTATTTCTTTATGTCTTAATTCTTATTAATTTCTAAGGATATTATGCTTTAATGAAAGGTATTTTTTGTATTTTTGGATGTAGGTAATGTAAAAAGGTCTAAGAAGGAAAAAGGAGCAACAAGGAGCAAAAATGGAGCAAAATACCAAAAGTATAAAAAATATGGCTTCGGCGCCAGACGCCGGACTCGATACGAAAACCGTCGAGTTTTGACAACATTTGATCAGTTATTTTGACGGAGTGAGTAGTTATTGGATATTTTAGAAGGCTGACAGTTGTTCCTTGATAACATGACATGTGATACATTGCATTTGGATGCTCCAAAACAGTTTTAATCATGAAGAGGTGCGAGCCAAAGTGAAGAGGTGCAAAGAACTGGAAGCGGTGTCCGGCGCCTAGGCGCCAGACCGACCTTCTAGAAGATTCATTGAATGTGGACATGTTTTGAAGAGGTGCCTCAAGGCAACTGTTGAAGCTTATAAATAGAGGTCCAATTCTTCAGAAAACGTGCCCCTCCCATTGTACCCCTTTCTCTTATCTACTTTAGGATCTCTCATCCTTAGAGAGAGAATTAGAGAGAGAAATTTAGGGCAACTTTTGTTTAGTTTAGTTAGTTTATTTTCAAGTTATTGCATTTGGAGTTCATTATACTGTGGAGTCAGTAGGAATCAGAAGATCTGTAGAAGAAATATTTGAGATAAGTATATTTTTATATTTGATTCAATGTTTAATTATCATGTTTTGTTATTTATTTTCAATGTGTTCTGAGTAGTTAGTTACTTTCTTACTTCAATTATGAAGAGATAGATAAGATAATATAAAGATTCGATGGAGAATTAAAATTCAAAATATTTTCAAAACATTGTGATGACATTAATACTCGATCTTACTTTACTTTTTAAATCGGTCGTTAAAACCTCGTCGAAGAGTTTAAAAACCTTGTAGGAGAAGAACTCTTAACTTGTAAATGTCACATGAATCCTTGGGTAGTCGTAGGCCATGTGCGGGCTATTCATGGTAAAGTGCAAATAAATAGGAAGATAATATTTAAATGGCGTAGAATTGATAAGTTTTTAGAGTGACAGACTAAATTCTTATAATTTGATTTATAGACTAGAAAGGGTCACTAGTAGGGCCGACCATAGCCACCCTCGAACATCTGAAGTGTGAGCTTAGATTAACCCATTACTACTAACAATACATCCGGACCTATTCTCAGAATTAGTCAATGTTCTTTGCACTCGGATCAAAGGGTAAAGAATAGTGAATGCTTTTATTTGGCACAATACCATAAATTAAATTTTCCAACGAATATTAAATTATCTTAAAAATCTTAGATTAATTGAAGGAAAGAAAGTTGTTTATTTTATATAGAGTTTATAAAATAATTTTCTTATTATTGTTTTTATTTAAATTTCATCTAGTAAATTAATAGTAATTTATAATCAAAATAAAAATATTTTTACTATTATATTTCTCTTTCGCTTTATATAAAATTTATTTCTATAAATCTTCCCTGTGCGATCGATACTGGGGTCTTTGTTTAAAAACCCTATATTACTTGAAACGATACATATACTTGCGTAGTACCCCTAGTGTATAAAAATATTATTTATATAATATTAATTTTATACACTAGCCGCTATTTATAAATCGAGTCAAAGCTTTTTGGCTATCTTTTGGAAGCAAACATTACTGTGTTAAGCGAGGCGGTCGGGTCAAGTTTTTGGCGCCGTTGCCGGGGAAGAAATCAAAGGAAGAAAGAAATAAAATAGTTAAATTTTATTGCTTGTTTTATGCGAAGATTTGGTTCTGAAGGATTAATACCTTTAGATCCTAAATTGGAAATAACAATTAGAAAAATTAAAAAGGGAAAACAAATTCAAAAATTTCAAGAAATGACTACTTTACAAAATCCAATTGAACTTAATGATCAAAATTTTTATAAACATTAAGGGATTATGCTAATCCTACAGTTGATGAACTTCAAAGTAGTATTCAAATACCCACTATAGATGCTAATTCTTTTGAACTTAAACCGTCTATTATTTAAATGGTGCAAAATAATCAATTTGGTGAATCACCAAATGAGGATCCAAATTTACATCTTGTTAGTTTTTTAGAACTTTGTGCTACCTTTAAATATAACAATGTTTCTGATGATGCTATTAGACTTAGACTCTTTCTTTTTTCTTTAAGAGATAAAGCAAAGATGCGGTTAAACTCATTAGCGACTGGTTCTATTAAAACATGGGTCGAAATGGCACAAAAATTCCTTGCTAAATATTTTCCTCCTTCTAAAACTCGCTAAATTAAGAAATGATATTACTTCATTTAGTCAATTTGACGGGGAGACAATATATGAAACATGGGAAGATTTAAAGAACTATTAAGAAAATGTCCTCATCATGCTTTACCTGATTGGTTGATTATTCAAACATTTTATAATTGATTAATTGGATCTTTAAAATCAATTATTGATGTTTCTGCTGGAGGTTCTTTAATGTCAATCATTTGAAGAAGCTTACACTTTAATTGAAGAAATTGCTAATAACAATTTTCAATGGCCTTCTGAAAGGATTAAACCTAAAAAGATGGCTAGTATTCAAGATAATGAAGCCTTTTATATCTTAGCTTCACAAGTTGCAGCAATATCTAAGAAATTAGATAATTTTGCAAGTAATATTTCGCATAATAACTCTGCTAATATCAAGATCCTCAAACTATTGAAACTTTACAAGCTATTGCAAGTAAAAATAATCCTTATTCAAATTATTATAATCCCAGGTGGAAAAATTATCCTAATTTTAATTGGAATAATTCACAACAACAATGAGGTAATAATCAATCTCATCCCACTCGGAAATTGGAATAATCAAGTTAATTCAAATTATAAACCTCCTGGATTTAATAATCAACGAAAAAGTTATCGATAGGAGAATTAATTATGCAAATGAATAATCAATTACAAAATCAAAATACTCGCTATTCGTAATATTGAAAATCAAATGGGGCAAATTGCTACTTTAATTAATAACGACACTGTAGGAACACTTCCTAGTAATGTTGAAATCAATCCAAAGGAAACTGGAAAAGAACATGAACAAATTAAAGCTGTGCAACTTAGAAGTGGAAAGGAATTAAAAGAAAGATTGCAGAATGAAATTGAAAAAGAGATTGAGATTAAAGAGATTGAAAAACCTAAAGAAACTCTCTCTCCTTGTCAAGATCAGACTGTTGTACCTATTAATGTGGAAGTTGAAAAACCACCACCACCTTTTCCTCAAAGACTTAAACAACAGAAACTTGATCATCAATTTTCTAAGTTCTTTGAAATTTTTAAGAAACTTACTATAAATATACTTTTTGCTGAAGCTTTGGAACAAATGCCAACTTACGCAAAATTTATGAAGGATATTTTAAGCAAAAAATGAAAATTTGAAGCTTTTGAAACTGTTGCATTAGGTGAAGAATGCAGTGCAATAATTCAAAAGAAATTACTTGAAAAGCTTAAGGATCCTGCAAGTTTCACTATACCCTGTGCTATTGGAGAAAAATTTTGCGGAAAAGCTTTATGTGATTTAGGAGTAAGTATTAATCTCATGCCATTTTCTATCTATCGAAGATTGGATTTAGGAGATATTACTCCTACCACTGTAACTCTTCAGTTAGCTGATAGATCTAACACTTATTCTAAAGGAGTTATAGAGGATGTCCTTGTTAAAGTGGATAAATTTATCTTCCCTGTAGATTTCATAGTACTTGGTATGGAAGAAGATAAAGAGATACCTATTATTTTAGGAAAACCTTTTCTAAGCTACCGGACGAGCTATGATTGATGTGCAAAAAGGAGAATTAACCATGAGAGTCAATGATCAAGAAATTAAATTCAATGTTCTTAAATCAATGAAATACCCTGATAAAGAGAAATGTTATCGAATGGATATAATTGATTATTTAATTGAAAAACATTATCAAGAAAAATGTAAAGTTATTTACGAAGAAAAATTTGAATTTTTTATCGTCGAAGATGAAATAGTAGAAGAAGAAGAGACTCATTTTATTCAAGATAATTGGGAAACTTTAGACATAACTCAAAATGATATACTTTTACCCTCAATTAAAAAAGCACCTAAACTGGAATTAAAAATGTTACCATCACATTTAAAATATGCTTTTCTTGGAAATTCGTTAACTTTACCTGTTATTATTTCTTCTGAACTGAGTATAGATCAAGAAGAAAATCTACTAGGTGTGTTAAAGAATTATAAGAAAGATTTTGGTTGGACTATTGCTGATATAAAAGGAATAAGCCATTCCATTTGCATGCATAGAATTTTAATGGAAGAAAATTTAAAACCTACTATAGAATCGCAAAGAAGATTAAATCCTATTATGAAAGAGGTTGTTAAAAAAGAAATTATTAAGTGGTTAGATGTCGGTATTATTTATCCTATTTCGGATGTCGATAGGTAAGTCCTATTCATTATCTTCCGAAGAAAGGAGGAGTAACTGTCATTGCTAATGATAAAAATGAACTTATTCCTACAAGGCAAGTTACTAGATGACGAATTTGTATTGACTATAGGAAATTAAATAAAGCCACTAGAAAGGATCATTTTCCTTTACCTTTCTTGGATTAAATGCTCGATAAATTAGCTGGACACTCATACTTCTATTTTCTGGATGGATATTCTGGTTATCATCAATTACTTATTGCTCCCGAGGACCAAGAAAAGACAACATTTACAAGTCCTTATAGAACATTTGCTTTTAGAAGAATGTCTTTTGGCTTATGTAATGCACCTGCAACTTTTCAAAGATGTATGATGTCAATATTTTGTGATTTGATTGACAAAGGAATTGAAATATTCATGGACGATTTTTCGATCTTTGGAACTTCTTTTGAATCTTGTTTGGAAAACATAGCCAAAGTTACGAAAAGATGCGAAGAAACAAATTTAGTTCTTAACTAGGAAAAATGTCAATTCATGGTCACAGAAGGCATTGTACTTGGACACAAAGTATCACGAAAGGGATGGAAGTAGATCATGCAAAAGTGAAAATTATTCGCTGAATTGCAACCACCTACTATTATTATCGATGCGAGAAGTTTTCAGGTCATGCTCGGATTTTATAGAAGATATATAAAGGATTTTTCTAAAATTGCTAAACCTCTTTGTCATTTATTAGAAAAAGATGCACAATTTGAATTTAATGAAGAATGTATTAATGCTTTTAATAATCTAAAAGAAAAATTAATAACTGCACCTATCATTATTGTACTCGATCTGGAATAAATTTTTTGAATTAATGTGTGATGCAAGTGATTTTGCAATTGGACCTGTATTAGGATAAAAATATGAGAAATTTTTCAAAGTTGTATATTATGCTAGTAAAACTCTCACCGAAACACAAAGAAATTACATTACCACCGAGAAAGAGCTTCTAACTATAAGTATATGTCCGATAAATTTAGACCTTATCTTCTTGGTACTAAATGCATAGTTTATACCGATCATTCTGCTATTAAATATCTAATATCTAAGAAGGATTCTAAACCTAGACTTATAAGATGGGTTTTACTTCTACAAGAATTTGATTTTCAAATAGTAGATAGAAAAGGAACCGAAAACCAAATTGTTGATCATTTGTCTAGAATTAAAAATGATATTATTTCGGAAGAAAATATAAATGAGAAATTTCCTGATGAATCTTTATATGTTATTCAAAGATACAAAACACCGTGGTATGCTGATATTGTTAATTATTTAGTTAGCAATATTTTACCTTATGACTTGGATAACAAATTTATTAAGAAATTTAAATATGATGCTAAATCTTATATTTGGGAAGAACCTCATTTATTTAAAATTGGTAAAGATTCTATGATTCGAAGATGTGTACCTTATGAGGAAACTTTTGCTATTATTCAAAAATGTCATGATTCTGATTTTGGAGGACACTTTGGCATAGATAAAACTGCATTTAAAATTTTAAATTCTAGATTTTATTGGTCTACCTTATTTAAAGATGTGAGACAATATGTGAAAACATGTGATCGATGTCAAAGGATGGGAAATATATCTAGGAAAGATGAAATGTCGTTAAACTATATATTAGAAGTTGAAATTTTTGATATATGGGGATTAGACTTTATGGGACCATTTGTTCCATCATCTGGAAAAATTTATATTTTATTAGCAGTTGATTATGTTTCAAAGTGGATTGAAGCTATTGCTTTACCAAACTGTGATTCCAAAAGTGTTTCAAAATTCTTAAAGAAAATGATATTTTCAAAATTTGGAATGCCTAAGGTAATTATCACTGATGGTGGAAGTCATTTCAAGAATATAAGAATTCAATCATTACTTCAAAAATTTGGAATCAAACATAGAATTGCAATCGCTTATCACCCTCAAACTAAGTGGAATGGTCGAAGTATCAAACAGAGAAATTAAAAGAATTTTAGAAAAGATTGTTAATCCTAAAAGAACTGATTGGGTTGATAGACTTGATTCTGCATTATGGGCTTATAGAACCGCTTATAAGACACCAATCGAAATGTCACCTTACCAGTTAATTTATGGCAAACATTGTCACTTACCTGTAGAACTTGAACATAAAGCTTATTGGGCGATAAAGGAGTTTAATTTTAATTTGAATAAAGCTGGAGAAAAACGATTATTGCAACTAAATGAGATGGAAGAAATTAGAAACGAATCATATGAAAATGCGAGGATTTATAAAGAGAAAATGAAGATGTTGCATGATAAGAAAATTTCAGGAAATATTTTTGAGCCTGGACAAAAAGTTTTTTTGTTTAATTCTCGTTTAAGAAATTTTCCTGGAAAATTAAGATCTAAATGGATTGGACCTTATTTTGTTGAGAAAGTATACCATTATGGAGCTGTGGATATTAAAGATCCCAAAACTGGAAAAATTTTTAAAGTAAATGGATTAAGATTGAAGCCTTATTTGGGAAATATTAAGAAGATTTATAAAGAGGCTTATGAATTGAGTCAACCTGATTAAAGATTTACTTAAGTCGGGCTGACGACGTTAAACCAAGCGCTTTTTGGGAGGCAACCCGTAATTATCTTGTGTTTTTGTGTTTTAATGTAAGGTTATGCCTCTATCTTGATTAATTTTGTATTACTTTAGAAAAATTTGACGCTCACAAGTCTTGGTTGACTTAGGCTGAAAATTATTTTTGAGGTATGTAAGATTTAAAAATAGGATCACTCTATTTTAAATATGAGTAAAAAGGAGATCAAGTTAACCTTCATTATGATAGTTTACAATGTGAGTTATCGAGTCTAAATTACTCTTACCAGTATAGTATACCTATCTTGGAGAATGAAATTTTGAAAATTTGATGATTAGAAGAAACGGAGTTGAACATAGTTCCGGCGCCTAGGCACCAGAATTCGGCGCCTAAACACCAGAATCAACTATGTTTCCATGAACTTACGTCGTCGAGAAAGTTCATGTCGGAACGAAGTTTTTATCATCCTGGGGAGATGATCGAAAACACTATCGTTGCGCACAACTTGCAATGATTTTGTTACTTTACTGCTATTGCTGTTATCCCAGTTGTTCGAGAATTTTATGCAAATTTTCTGGATGTCGAGGATTCTGAAGTCTTTGTTAGAGGAATCGGAGTAGGATTTACTCCAGAAAAAATCAACATATTCCATGGCCTGCCACCGACTATTGAGTGCTATTATTCTGGATTATCACCATCTAAGGGAGATTTGGAGATGATTATTGCTTATCCGACTAACGGTCATCGGATCTTGGAAGATCGAGAACGGAAAGAGGGTAAACTTCAAATCCTCTGAATTAAATGGTGTATCTAAAGCATAACACTACTTTATTTCTGCAAGATTATTACCTTCCAACCACCTGAGTGAAGTGACTAGAGATCGAGTGATCTTAAATTACTGTATTCAGGAGAGGAAGCCTATTTATGTCGGAAGCATTATTTATGATTCTGTGGAGTCTACTGTGAGATCCAGCACTTCTGTTGGATTGTGATTTCCTTCTTTGATTTATTCGTTATGTGTCAGTAATGGAGTCACTATTGATATTTCTGAGGAGAAGCTGAAGTCTACTAAGCCAATTAAGCAGGAGAGTGTTAGTATCTATGATCGTCTTCGAGGGAAGAGATCGACCGCTCCTTCTACTTCTGCACATACTTCAGGTAGACCTTCTACTTCTAGACTCTCTACTTCTGCTGAGCCACCATCAGATTTCTGGGAATCAATGCATGATCTGTTTTTAGTACAACAGCAGGAGTTATTTCAGACTCACTACAGGATTGATACTATTGATAGAAAACTAGATCATTTATCTGATTATACCCAGAGAAAGAGTAATTATGATGCTGAGTATGATGAAGCCCTAGTCAGATTTATGAAGGGTGAACATGATGTTAGTTTTCCTACTTTTCCAAGATTCACACCATTTTTTGATCCTAAGGATGTTGAGTTTTCCTTTGGTGATGAAGATGATGATGAGGCTACAACTAGTGATTAGTTGTTATCGATTTCTTTGATGTGTAACTCTGTTAGTTTGTTTTATTTGGATTGTTTGTTAGTTTTGTATTTGATGTATGTTGACTGTTTAGTATTAGGATTCTGTTGTGTTGAGACTGAATTTAGAATTAGTTTATATGTTGTTTTAGTTTAATGTTTAGTACTTAATTATTTTGCTATGTTTTAATTCTGTTTCAAATTTAATATCATCATAAAATTAGCTCTGCTTACCTTTCTATATACATGCTTCAATTTTATCTTAATTATTCATAAAAGCATGTTTAGAAGTTAATTTTTCTTTTTAAGATTGTTTTTTTTTACGTACTTACTAAAAATACTTATGATTTTCTTTCTCTCATACTTTCAAATTATCATAGTATACCAAAACTTAAGTTTGGGGAAGGGAAATTCCATTCAAAATTAAATTTTATTTGTTCTTAAAGAGCTAATACTTTCTTAAAAATAGAAACTTTTTAACATAACTTAAGGAAAGAAGAATTTATTTGAGAGCACTTTTATTTTTGAAATTATAAACAAATTAGTGAAAATTAACCAAAATTTTACTAGCTTTGATTGATTTTAAGAATAAAATTATTTAACTTAAAGAAGAATGAGAAAAAGAATTTTTCTATTCATGATAGAAATAATAGAATTTTAGAAATATTAAGTAATAAAAAATTATCACTTAAAAAAGAAAAGATTGGAATTTTTTTTTGAAATTTTATTTATGTTATAATAATTAAGTGGAGATGTATAAGCTTTCAAAATATAAGTTAAGTATAGTGAAGTTCAAAACCATTAACATGCTATCTAGATATAGTAATCCTCTCTATAAAAAAAAATAAAAAAAAAAGAAAAGAGAGGAGAAGCTTGAGGAAATGCCTTGTCGGCATATTTTTTAGGTTGTGTGTTTTATTTTGAAAGGGGTCGCCTAACAGAAGTTGTGCGGCGAATTTTTTTAATTTAATTTAAATAAATAATTTTAAAAGTAGTATTTGATTTTAAAAATAATTTTAAATTTGAAGATTTTAAGATATGAGATTAAACCGATCTCACATCCCAAATAGTTTATATAAACGAGCATCGCACCACAAACCGTGTATCTATCCCTAAGGATAGACACACTGTTTGATGGTGGGGCTCGATTAAATAAACTAGAAGATTTAGTGACATCCGTTTGGTCCGCGAACCAATTTTATAAGCCGACAAATTCCCTCGCTTAATATGAAAGCATTAAACGAGGTTTATATTACTCCGGGTTCTTTAAAATTCCCATAAGGGCAAGCCCCTATAGTTAATTACATCTTAAGTGACGAGAATCACCTAAGAAAACTCTCGATAATAATCAATAATTCTGCTCTCAAGAATTTCAAAGTTTAAGTTCTCAAAGGATTGAAGTTTGGAATTTCAATAGGGAATGAATCAAATTTGGAACATTTTGTTTTGGAAATTCAAAGGAAGAAAAGTAGGAGAAATCACAGATTCGAAGTGAACTTCGGTAATCTCCCTACTATCCTATTGTTTGGCTTGAGTTTAGGAAAGTCCTAATGTTTATTTGATGTTTTGATCTTGCCAATTTTAATTAATTAGGGCTTATATTTGTATGATAAAATCAAACAAATAGCCTCGAAGATGTGAGGGTTTATTGTCGTACCGGACGACTACCTCGGAATCCTAAGATCGGTTAGGGCTTAATTTGCAATGCAAATGCCTAACGAAGAGTCGAGGATTTATGTTGCACTAGTGCAAACTACCTCGAAGTCCTATGGCTTTGTTATTTAATTCTAGGAAAGTTTCTTCGAAGTAGACTCGAGTTTTGCTTGATGACGATGGCCGTGCTCGCCCACCATGCTCCGAGCTCCTTGTTGTTACGAGAGGTTTAGTTTTAGAAATCATAAATCGAGAGGATGAGAAAAGTGTTTTGGTTTAGAGAAAATCTTAATTTCCAAGTGTTTTCAATATTTTAATTAAAACAAATCTTAAAGTTGATTATAACGACACCGGTTAAGATCCCACGGTTCCATCCTTCCGCATCATTATTTTTATCGGATTCACTTAGTCCAAATGAATTCGCTAAACTCAACTGAATGAGTTCCACACTTTCATTTAGCATCGTGGGAAATCCCGTTAGCAACACGTAGGTTACATCATCCGAGGTATTCCCGATCATCCAACAGGACGTTTTAATTTAGTTGCAATTGTAGTTTTGTGTTCGTTTGTGATTAAATTTTGAGTTGTTTTATATTTTGAAATGTTGTGGCGGTGAATTTTATCTTGCAATGACTTTTAACTTAGTTTTGGTTTCGGTTTTAGGGACTATCCTAAAGGTGTTGGTTTTCATGCAACGAGTTGTTTATCATGCAAGAAAAGTAAGTGCGATGCGATTAATGAAATTGCAATAATGTAAATTGCAAGAAAGTAAATCGCAATAAAATAAAAGCGTACCCGGAGGGTCTTCCCGTCATCCCAAGCCGCACTTAAAACACAATTAGAATATTTAAGCAAGTTCCTAGGTAAAGCTAAGGTAAGGGTTATGGTTTTCTACCAAATTCCTAATCCTATAGCTTAGTCATTTCCTATGACGTCTAGGTCTTTGTGTTTTGGTTTGAGGACGATTTTCTTCATCAAAGAATAATTAAGTTCAATTGTTCTTATGAACATCCTATCATATCGAGGAAGTGCTTAAGACAAATCTTAAACATCTTTTCAATATTTCTAGGATTGTTTTAAGTCCAAATGAATTTAATTATATAAATGAATTAATCGTCCGAGGATTCAAATTTTGTTAACTTGCTCAGTGAACTAGGACATTTGAATATCCTATGAGTGAGGTAACATTTCATTTAATGTTCTGTTTAGGAGTTATGATAACTAAAGCTTTTGAGGGTAAATTAGTGTTCAAATGGTTTGTGATTTAGTTTAATTTCCATTAATAGGTTTAAATTTGGAATATTTGTTCAAGTTATTTTAGATTTATTTTGAATTCTTTATGTCTTTAGTGATGTTATATTTAATTCAACTTAATTTAATTTAATTTAATTTAATTGAGTTTTAATTTAATTTTAATTCAATTTAATTCAATTTAGTTTGATTTGATGTTACATTAAATTAATTTGATTTGATTTAATTTTAATTTAATTTGATTTAATTTAATTTAATTTGATTTAATTTAATTTAATTTGATTTAATTTAATTTAATCTTTAATTTGATTTAACTTAATTTAATTTGATTTTATTTATTTAATTTAATTTAATTTAATTCATTTAATTTAATTTAATTTGTTTATTTAATTTAATTTAATTTCTTTATTTAATTTAATTCAACTTTTAATTTTAATTTAATTTAATTTAATTTAATCCAATTTAATTTACTTAATTTAATTTAATTTTTAATTTAATTTTATTTATTTTAATCTTAATTAAAATTTTAAAAGAGTTTTATAATTTAATTTTAGTTTAATGATTAAGTCTTTTAATGTTTTGAATTTGAGTTATCATTTTAATTAAGAATTGAATATTAATGAAATAATTAATTTAGGGATTTTTAAATTAAAGAATAAATCTCTTCCTAATAATATCCCTATTTTAATAATTCCAATTTTATTATTCTTCCAAATTTAATCAATTATTTAATTAAGGTTTAATCATTTTAAATTTCTTAATGGGTTTCTACCCTTTAATCATTTAAATTTCAATCATCCAAATCAGATTAGGATCAAATATTTTGCTTGTTAATTTTTTATTAAACCTAAAATTTTAATTAAGGATTAAAAATTTTATTTATCACTTTACCCTTTAAGCTTAATAATTTCATAACTCACTAAATTGAACTCAAATGAACTTGAAATTTTTATGTGACTTCACTCATATGTCAATAAAGACATAAGAGGAGAAAATGTGATTTTTCTCGTATTTAATTTATTTATATAATTATTTTTGGTGGAAAATAGAGATTTCCAAGGAAAATTTAATAACATGACCAAGGGAAAGTTTCTGTCCTTAAGAAAATTAGGGGACATTCCTAATGACCAGAGGACCACTTGGACCAATTTTGGTGATTTTTTGAATTATATTACTTTTATTATAATTATTTTAAGTTTTGGAGTGTTAATTACTTTAAAAATAAAATAAATGTTGAAAAATGAATTTTATATTTTTCAAAAATCTCTCTGATACCAAGGAAATCAGAGAATCATATTTTACAATTTTCTCGATTTTTCTATGATTTATTATAATTATTTTAGTGAAAATGCTAGAAAATACATTTTTTTAATTTTAAAATTACCCTAGAGTTTTAAAATTTAATATCTCACTAAATAGACCTAAGAAAAATATGGGGTTTGTTCCTAAATGATTAAAATTTAAAATGTGACATTTTGGTAAATTTTTATTATTTTTGTGATTTTTATTATTGTTTAATTATTAAAAATATTAAAATAATATTAAAAATCAACTTTTTTAGAAAATTGAAATTTTAATTTTCTTAGATTCCCCTAATATCAGAGAGGCTCCAAAACCAATTTGGTGAATTTTTGAAAGGTATTTTGAAAGTTATGAATTTTCAAAGTTTAAAATGACTAAATGGCTTAATCAACCCATTTAAGTAGGGCTAACCAAGTCCAATCGACTTCAAATTTTTATGGTGGGTTCCTCCGATCCTAAAGGTCAGTGGAGAATTGATTTCAAGTCAATTTGATGTATGGTTAGCTCTAATTAATTAGAGATCCATTTTGGGTGTTTAAGCCAATTAGGGTTGTTTTAAATGAACTAACTCAAAACCTATTTTTCCTAGGGTCCTCTCGGTCATAAGGAACATCATCAAATTTTCCTAGAATTTATTTCACAACATGCTATTTATTGGAATTAAAATACTCAAAACAAGTAACATGAACTTGAAAAATCAATAACTCTTCATAGGATGGCCTCCGACTTTGGAAAATTCGGTGAATGTTCACAAATTCGTAGGCTTCAAAAGCCCTATGGTCTCATGCCATGGTGAATTGTATACATGCATGGAGAATTAAATGTATGCAGAGAGTAAATAAATTATAAAAAATAAAATACTTGATGAAATTAAATAATTTCTTTTCCACATTATTCTCCTCTCGTTCACCGAGCAAGATGGTATTTTTATTTTATTTTTTCGATTTTTCTACACAAAGTTATGAATTTTTGAAGTTTAGGGAATTAAATAAATCGGAAAAATACCCTAATTTTCTATTTATCCACGCGGCGCCGCGTCAACCTCGGCGACTCCGAAAGCACACGCGTCGCGCTCCCATTCGACGCCGCCATCCGACTCGGCGCTCCCGGGCCCGCCGTATCGTTCCGTCTTCTCGATCCGACGCGATCCCGGCCGTCCGTCCGCTCGTGTATTAAATGAACGGCATCCGTTCATCGTCCCCAAGTGTCCTCACCCGAGAGCCGTCCACACTAAATCCCTAATATCTCACTCGATACTCAATGGATTTTCATGTTCTTATGCTCTATGGATTCGTCTCGAAGAGACGAACACATCTATATGGTTATCATGCATTGAAATTAAAGCATTTGAAATGGAGAATCTCCGAAGCTCGGGATGAAGAGTTAGCTCATACCTTTGCTCGGAGAAGTGTGGCTTCGATCCGAGAGTTGTTGCACCTTCGATTGGATCCCGAGCAAGCTCCGCATGAAGTCTCCCGGTCCAGTGAATTGTCTAGGTTGGATTTCGACCACGACCGATCACAAAGCTTGGAGGCCGGAGCAACCGGGAGGCCCGGAGATGGGGCTTTGTCGGTGGACACCTTCCTCGGTCCAGTGAAGGTGTAGAACCAATCAATTTGGGAATTGGCTCACCGTGGAGAAGTGTCCCGGTTTTCGGTGGAATTTCGGTCGAGAAATCGGGTTTTGTCGGTGGGGATTAGGGCAAATCGACACCTGGGATCAACCGCTCTAAGGGTGGAGAAGGGTTTGAAACAATTTTGCGCGAGTTTCGGCAAGGTTTGTGCAACTCTCTTCTCATGGCCGCGAGGGGGTCGGGTTTAAATAGAGGTGGCTGGAGAGCCTCCCGGGGATGGCCAAGGGTCGGGATCGACCTGCTCGGTCATGGGAAGAACAGCCATGGTGGCCATCGGGCATGGGGCGGCTCGAAGAAGGTGGAATTCCAAAGTTTAGCTCCTCCCAAGGTCTCGGCCATGGTGTTTTCCGGCGATCCAGGCGGGCCGGTCTGCAGGCATGGGTCACCTTCGGGGTCGTGGAGTCCGGGGCTTGAAGTTGGTGAAGTCAATCGGAGTTTGACATGTGTAAAGGCTTTGAATTAAAATGGAATGGAGAAGGGGTCATTTTGGCTTCAATTTGGTCAACCCATTGGTTTGGGTTGGGTGCACCTCCCCATGGCTCGGTCTTGGGCCGAGAAGATCGGCTAGAGCTAGGCGATCAAGAGGTGGTGATGTCCTTATCCAAGAATATTTGGATTAAATCTTGGTTAAAGGGGGAAACATGCTTAAGGCTAATGACTTTTAGGAGATGGTTAAAGGACCTCCCCCTTTTGCCATTAATGGCATGGTCACATGCCAAACTTTCATGGCTCCATATGGCTTGTGAATGGCTCATCCTTGGCTCCATTTGGCTTGGGAAAAGCTTGGGTCAATTTCATAAAAAAGGATTTAAGAAAATTTTGATATTTTGATGGGAATTTGTATGGGGCTTGATTTGGAATTGTTTAATTGATGATTTTGAAACTGAGGGGCAATTTTGATTAAATGGATGATGAGGGAAGTGCCATGTGGGCTTTAGATGAATTTGGGCTTTTGAATTTGAAGGAAGTGGGCTTTTAGGAAAGTTTAAGGGGAATGGGCTTTTTGATTTTAGGATGGGCATTTGGGTGAAGATTTTGTGAAGGACCTTGTCAAATAAGTGTTATAATTGGTTTAGGGATGTTCTATGAAGGGCTTGGAGTCAATTTGGTGTGATTTGGGGTTGAATTGGTTTGAATTTGGATTTATTTGGTAAGTGGGCCTATGTAGGTCAAATTGGGCTAACTTGGGCCAATGTTGGGCTAGGGTTGAAATTGATGTAAAATTAATGTTGAGAAATATTTATGGGAGTGTTTCAAAGAGGTTTTGACTTTGGTTGGGCTTTGATTTTGGGGTTTGGGCTCATTCAGGTTAGGTTTGGGTTTAGGTCAAAATTGGGCCTTTTTGCTTTGGGTTGAATTTGAGTGGGATTTGGGTCCAAATTTTGGGCAAATCATATTAGTGTTTTGTTTTTGGGAATGTTAAGGAAGATTTAGAAAAGATTTGGGGTCAATTGGAGTCGAATCGGGTGAACTCGGGTTAAGTTCGGGTCATGGGTCCAAATCGGGCTTTAAGGCCAAAAGTGAAATTGGATCCAAATGTCAATCAAATTGGACTTGGATTTAGTCTAGATTGGTGTTGGGAATGTTGAATTGAAGTTTAGAACTGAATTGGACCAGAATTTGGGTCAATTGGGTAGGTTTGGTTTGACATTGGGTTCACTTAGGGTTAAAATGGGTCAAATTGGGGGTTTTGGTAAAAGTGGGGTAAATTGACAAAATTGGCCCATGGTGTAGTTGGACAAAATGAAATTGGGAATATTTGGGATTTTCTGGAATTTTCTGGGAATTTTCTGAATTTTTGGATTTTTTGGCCAAGAGGGGTATTTTGGGTATTTGGAGGGTATTGGGAGGTATTTTTAGAATTTTTGGTAGTTTTGGGTATGGATGATCAATTTGGGTGATGTGGAAATGTTTGGGAATGATTTTGGAGGATTTTGGGTAATTTGGAAATTTTGCAAAAATTCGGTAATTTCGAAGTTTTGGGTAGGTTAAGCCGGTGTAGGGTCCCGGGGTCAAAAATCGAAAATTTGGGAAATTGAAGATCGGGTGGATGTAAGTGGAATGAAATCATTTTGGTTGAGCCATGAAGCCATATCAAGCCCATATGAGCTATGAAGGGACTCATTTGAGGCATTCACTATGTTGTTCCTAACCCTCTGACCAAGGGCTCGGGGGTTAAGGACCACCCATGTGAATCACCTACATGAGTCAGGAGGTCAAGTTGGGTATGGGTGTGTTTTTAGGAGGTGTGTGAAAGTGTAGTGTGTAGGTGTAGTGTATAAGTGTAGTGTGTGTAAGTCAGCCCCTTCACTGCACTCGTGACCACCTGTAGGCGGTCCTAAGGCCAAAGAGTCCTATAGGAACTCATCCTTTAAACTTCCACATTTGATTTCAACCCTCTAGGTGATTAGGGGTCTACAGTCAAGTTTATGGAGTTTGCAGGGAGTTTATAAGTAGTTTGAGTTTCTAAAAGGTGGGTCCCAATTCTAGTCCTCTAAGATAGTCAAAGGAAAAGCCTAAGGCTAGATCCTAAGCACTAAAAAGAAGAAGAGAAGACCTCATCAAAAATGAGGTCAACAAATGGACCCCCAATAGGTGTGGTGAGCCGACGGAGCACACCGCGCGTATCGGTGTTGACCGAAGCGATCAACAAAACCAACACAAATGTCCAAGTGACAAACTTAGGACAAAGCAAACGAATTTCCGCCGGGGAGTATCGGGTATGTTCCCAAAACCGGAGATACCCGAACTCTCGCCTGGGAAAAGAAAAGGAGGTGAATTCCGAATCACATGACTCAGGAGAATTTCGATTTAGATTTTATTTTGTTTCGGTTTAAGTTTGACGCGTGAACTTAGATTTTAGTTTGGAGTTTTAATTTAGATTGAAGTTTTGTCAAAATTAATTTGAGGGATTTGATTTGAAATGAAAATTGAAATTCTGAGGTTTTAGATGTAACATCTTCAACCTCGAAAGAAAATTGAATTGATCAAATTGAATCATTGCAATGAGGAGAGATCTCGGAGCAATGCGGTATTGGATGTAAAATCCTTAACCTCAAGAGTTTGATTTTGATGTATTTCATTCATTGTAGGGAAAGAATCCTAAGCGATGCGATCTTGGATGTAAAAATCCTCGACTCAAAAAGTTTGATTTTGATGTATTTCAGTGCATTGGGAAAGAATCCTAAAGCGAGTACGATCTTGGATGTAAAATCCTCGACCCAAAAGTTTGAATTTGATGTATTTCGAGTGCAATAGGGAAAGAATCCTAAAACGGTGCAGTCTTGGATGTAAAATCCTCGACCCAAAAATGTGAATTTGATGTATTTCAGGTGCAATAGGAAAGAATCCTAAAGCAGTGCAGTCTTGGATGTAAAATCCTCGACCCAAAAGTTTGAATTTGATGTATTTCAAGTGCAATAGGGAAAGAATCCTAAAGCAATGCGATCTTGGATGTAAAATCCTCGACCCAAAAGTTTGATTTTGATGTATTTCAAAGGCGATAGGGAAAGAATCCTAAAGCAATGCGATCTTGGATGTAAAATCCTCGACCCAAAAATTTGAATTTGATGTATTTCAAGTGCAATAGGGAAAGAATCCTAAAGCAATGCAGCTTTGGATGTAAAATCCTCGACCCAAAAGTTTGAATTTGATGTATTTCAGTGCAATAGGAAAGAATCCTAAAGCAGTGCAGTCTTGGATGTAAAATCCTCGACCCAAAAGTTTGAATTTGATGTATTTCAGTGCAATAAGGAAAGAATCCTAAAGCAGTGCAGTCTTGGATGTAAAATCCTCGACCCAAAAATTTGAATTTGATGTATTATTTTAGATTTGATTTGAAATTTGGAAGGATTGAATTTGAAATTTGATTGAGAATTTGATTTGAGATTTGGAAGAAATTGAATTTGAATTTGATTGAGATTTGGAATCTGGAAAGATTGAATTTGAATTTGATTGAGATTTGAAATCTGGAAAGATTGAATTTGAAATTTGGAAGGATGAGTTTGAACTCGGTTGAAATTTGATTTAAGATTTGATTTAAAATTTATGTTGATTTTGTTTATCTTTTAATGATTCAAATTTTATTTTATCGTTTATTTAATGTTCATGTGAATTTGGTGTTCGTCATTTTTAGATTTTTTTTAGGAAAGTTTTCTTTTATTCTTCTTTTTATTTCTTTTCTGTTCTTTGTTCGAAGTTCGTTTAACTTTAATGGCGTTTCCCAGTCAATTTGCACAAAAGAGGTGAAGACCAAAAAATGTGACATGGTCACTTTCATTCCAATCATGTTGAAGATACATCGTACAACTTGATCTGGCATATATTTCATACAATCCATGTAGACTCAAAACGGACTATGCATGATCTTCTTCGATCCATCAAAAGAAGCATCTGTCAAACATCCATGTCTGAATAGTGGGGTACATGGTTAATAACATCACCTTCCAAGCCATCCTTGGCAAGGATGCCGGCTGGATGTACGTTGGAGGTGTGATATTTCCCATGTAACTCACAGCTCGTAAGGCCGGAGGTTTTCTAGCTCTGGTCCGGTCGGAAATGGTAAGGTGTCTTCCCGTCGTCCATTCTCCCGAAAGTAACCGAGATCCGCTTCACTCGGTACTCTCGGTATGCAATGCTTAGCGATATCCGCTCCGTTGCCCTTCGGCATCATGACGGAACCTACCGGTAAAGGTATCTTCACCGGCCCTCGGAACTCACCCGGGCTCGCTATCCGGAGGTCGAATCCGAACATGATGTTACACTCGTTCGGAAAGAGACCGTGCGATAGGGTTCGACAAAGTCGTGGTGATCTATGTGTGGGGGTATGCAGTCACCCTGTTTGTAGATGTTGATAATGCAACTATTGGGTATGCAATCTGTTGGCAGTACCCTCCATATTATCAATCTCTTTACCATTCTCTTGATGACTAATGGCATCAGAACCACTTGCCCATGACAGAGTATTCCCGGTGGGTTTCCCTTCCGTCTTCAAAGAAGTCAGTAGCAAGATCCGCATTGTATTGTGATTCTTCCCTTCCCCGGCATCCATCTCCGGGTTCCGAGTAGGTATTTTCCCTTAGGCGGCCTCGCTCGGCCCATTCTTTTCAAATCCCGGATACAATCCACGATTTGCCGTTGTTCATACTCCGAGAATACGTCCGTATGTAGCTCGAGGCCCTCTAGTATGTCGATCCTTCCGCCTCTAATTCTCTCGAAGTATTCAAAGGTTTTCTTTTCAACATTTTGCATTCTCTCCAGCTCGTATTCCGGAATGATCCGCAGATGGCAAGGCCTCGGTGACATATTGTGGGATATACGGTTCAATCCCTTCACGTTCTCCTCGCATACCTCGGCTCCTCGTGGATGATGCTCGTCGGGACATCCCCGGGGTTGCTTCCGCAACAAGGTCATGCATCACTGGTGGTTCTATCCGGTGGCGTGGTAGCCTTCTTTCTTCCGATCTTCTGGAGATTTCCCTGGTCCTTTCTGTTATCTTAGGAGCTGGCCTCCTTCCTTCAGGTTCCTGGTGAACCGGTGTCCTTGAAGTGTACGTACTGGCAGTAGTTATTGTCTCGTCGCGCTGGTCCGCAGCTAGTTTTGTTAACATCTTACGGATACGGCGATTCTTATTTCTTCGTTGCGTTGCTGTGAGAGTAGCCCTTCGAACTTCGAATCTCCGCGGGCGCGGCGCCGACAAGCTCGCCCTCCGCCGTAGCGACTACGGACTTCATTTTCTTGTCTTCTTCGGCATTTGCCTTTCTTTTCTTCGTCGTCGGATTGGTGACTTGGGCCACCCACTTTCATCACCGTCCGCCCGGCAGCTTCTTCTCGGTCAACCGGGACCCGACCACTTTCCTCGTATCGTAGGCTCCGCCGGTGTGAAATCCGAGTCAATCTCGATTATCGCTCCATCTTTCACCCTCTTTTCATCGAGTGCAAGGCTTACGCCATTCTTAAAGTTCAGGACCAACCGCCCGTTCGACATTCCCCTGCGAAAAGACAAGGAAAAAGATCAGGGGCTGTACTAAGAACAAGAACATTAAGAAAATGTTTATTAAAGACAATTTTTTTTAATTACTCTTATATTTTTAAATTTAACAAGAATGAAGTGGGATAAGATCAGGAAAGAGATTTTGATTTGGAAAAGAAAACAAGGAAAACTTTATTATCACGATTTTATTTATTTTAGCACATTTTATTATTTTTTGGGTTCGGACCCAATCATAAGTAATTACTTCGCCCGTGTTTCTTAGGGATGAAGAATTCATTCCTTCGAAACATCAGGTAGCGTAATACTTTTTCAAGTATCGTCCGTCGATCGGAAGCATATGTCGTTCTCCCCGGCAATTCACTAACCGGTAGGAACGTGGAGAATTGATTTCAAGTAATTTTGATGTGTGGTTAATCCTAAGGAATTAAAAACTCGGTTTTAGGTGTTTAGGCCGATTATGGTTATTCTTAAGGAATTAAATCGAAACATTAAGCTACCTCCTAATTTTCTTCGAATTTTCTAAACAACATGCTAATTACTGGAATTAAAACATCAAAACAAACACATAAACTTGGAAAATCAGTAACTTGCCATAGAGATAGCCTCACAGCCTTGGAAAATTCGAGGGATGTTCCCCGAAGCAGAGGTACAAAAGCCTATGGTCTCGTACCATGGTGAATTGTATGCACGCATGGAGAATTAAAACACTGAAATCAGTAAATAATTAATTAAAAAATAAAATACTCATCAAAATAACTTAATTCTTTTTCCACATTGTTCTCCTACGTTCCTTGTATAAGAAGTATTTTTATTTTATTTATGTGGTTCCCACACCTGAAAAGATATGAATTTCTAAGTTCTAGGTATTTAAATAAATCAAAATACCCCCACAATTTCCTACTTATGAGGCAGGCGCCGTGGTCAACCCCTGAGATCCGAAGCCCCACGCGGTGCGCTCTCCATTCCGACGCCGCCTTACACCTCGGTGCCACGCGGCCGCGGTCATTTCTGTTCACTGATCAGACGCAATCTAGATCGTTCATTTGATACCGAATGGACGACATCCGTTCATCGTCTGAGAACACATACTAACCGAGAGTGAGTCCACCTTTAAAACCTTAAGATCTCCCTCATTTCTCCATCCAAATTTCATGTTCTTGTGCTCTGGATTCGTCTCGACAAGACTCGCGCATCATGCGGCTAACATCTTATGAAATTGAGCCAAAGAAAATGGAGAATTCACGAAGTTTGGGAGGAAGAAGAGATCCATACCTTTGCATTGAGAAGTGAAGCTTTAATCAGAGAGTTTGACAGCACCTTCGATTGAACCCAAAGAAGCTCAGTTAGGTCTTTGGCTGTTGAATTGCACAAACCCGATTTCCGCTGGCTTTGATTCTTTAGCTTGGCCGATAGAGAGAATGGCTTGCCTGGAGAGGGGGCTTTTCTTGGGGAACTTCTTCTCTTGGTTTGGTGAAGGTGTAGAGTCAATCAATTTAGGGATTGGCTCAACTTTGTGGTGAAGTGTCTTTGTTTTAGGATTGAAATTGAACTCGGAAATTGAGCACGGAGGGGAAATTAGGGTTGGATTTCAGTGGGGATCAATTGTTCTATGCTAGGAGAAGGGTCTAGAATAATTTTGACAGAGTTTTCATATGGTGTGGTTCAGCCCCTTTGTTTGGCCGAGAGGGGTGGTGTTTAAATAGAGCTGGTAGAGGGCTTCTGAGAAGTTTGACTTGGATTCTTTTTAGGTCGGGAAAACAGTGTGTGTCGTGGGCATGAGACAACTCAGCTAGTGTGTTTGCAATTTTTGAAATAAGAAGTAAGGTGCTCGGCCATGGTATACTCCGGCAGTAGGGTGTTGGCCCATTGAGCATGGGTTACCATCTTGACCGGTGGTCGGGGTACAGGATTTTGTGAGCTCGATTGGCTTTGGCCGTGTATGGGATTGATTTAAGTGGAAAAGGAGGATGGCTCTTTTGGGCTCAAATGGGTTAAGCCATGGTTTTGGGCTTGGTGCACCACCCAGGCTTGACTTTGGGCTAAAGGAATCATTTGGAGTGTTGAATTGGAGTGGTGAAGTCGCCATCCATGGTGAGGTGGCTAAGCGTGGTTCAGTGTAACATAAATAGGTTAAAGGTTTAGTGAAAGCTTGAAAGGCCCCTTCTTCTTTCCATAAATGGATTGATGACAAATCAAAGCTCTCATGGCTTCATATGGCTTGTGAATGGCTTCATTTGGGTTAGCTCGTAGCTTGGGAAAAGGTTGGCTTATTTTTCGTAGAAATGGAGTTTTGGCATTTGATGAATTTAGGAGAAATTGTAATGTGATTTGATTTAGAATATTTTGATGACTGAATTGGAACTTAGGGAATGGTTTTATCAAATGGATGATGATGGGAAAAATGTCGTATGGGCTTTAGGGTGATTTTGGGCTTTTGAGTTGGTAAATATAGAACTTTTAAAATGCATTAGGAAAGTGGGCTTTTATGTTTTTAAAACAAATTGATGGATGAAAATTTGGTGAAGGGTTGTGTCAAATAAATGTTGCAATTGGTTTAGGAATGTGTCATGAGTGATTTGGAACAAGTTTGGGGTGATTTTGAGTTGAATTAGATTTAATTTGGGTCTTTTTGGTAATGGGGCCCGAAAGTGGGTGAATTGAGCTAGCAGGCTAAGGTTGGGCTAGTGCTAGTTTTGATGTAAAATTAATATTGAGAAAGATTTATGGGAGTATAACAAAGAGTTTCAATTTTGGTTATGCTTTGATTTTGGGATTTGGAGCTGTTGGAGTTCGCTGATTGGTTTAGGCAGTGTGGATTTTTTATTTAGGTTAAGTTTGGGTAGAATTTTGGTCTAAATTTGGGGCAAATTAAGTTAGTTTTTGTTTGTAGAGATGTTAGGAATGGTTTTGAAAACATTTGGGGCTAATTGGAGTTGAGTTGGATTGGTTTGGGCTAAATTTAGGTCGTGGGCCAAAATTAGGCTTTAAGCTTCAAATTCGAGTTGAATCGAATATTGGTGAGTGGGTTTTAGATCTAGTTTAAATTGATATTGGGGATATTATATTGAAGTTTATAATTGAATTGGATCAAAATTGGGATCAATTGGGTTGATTTGGTTTGACATTGAATTTGATTTAAGTTAAAAAGGGAGTCAATTGGGGGTTTGATAAAAGTGGGCTAAATTGAAAAAATTGTATAGTGTAGTTGAACAAAATGAAGTGGGAATAATTGATTTTAAGATTTCCTGGGAATTTTTGGAATTTTTGGATTTTTAGGGGTAAAGAGGGCATTTTGGGTATTTGGAGGTTATTGGGGGGTATTTTTGGAAATTTTGGTATATTTTCATGGATGATCAATTTGAGTGGGGGTAATTTTAGGATTGATTCTGAGAAATTTTGGCTAATTTAGGAAATTTTGGAAATTTTGAAAATTTTAGGCGATTTGAGGGCATTTGGTAGGTTTAGTGGGTTTAGGGTCAGTCCAAGTGAAATTTGGGAAAAGTGAAGAATAATTAGGTGTGTATGAAATGAAACCATTTTGGTTGAGCCATGAAGCCATATTAAGCTGCGAGCCATGAGAGGACTCATCTTAGACATTCCTTATGTTGTTCGCAACCCTCTTGGCAGTGGGGTTAAGGTACGTCCTTATGAATCACCTACGTGAGTCGGGGAGTCAAATTAGGTATGGGTGTGGTTTTTAGGGTTTTAGGATGTGTGTGAGAGTGTGGTGTGTGCAAGCTTACCCTCACCAAGACCAGACCATTCAGGGTAATCCTAAGGCGAAAAGAGTCTTATAGAAAACTCATCCTTTAAACCTCCGCATTTGAGTTTAACCCTCAGTGGCTTAGGGGTTTACAATCAAACTTGTGGGGTTTGAAGGGGAGTTAAGAATTTTGAATTTCTAAGTGATGGGTTCTATTTCTAGTCCTCTAAGATAGTCAAGGAGAAGCCCTATGGGTAGATCCTAAGTCTTTAAGGAGAGAGAAGAGAAAGACCTCATCAAAAATGAGGTCGACGAATCCTTTAAGGAGAAGTCTTTATCGGACGGCTCAGATGATCTTCAGTAAGATACCAACTGCATGTTGTTCCTGAAGCATGGTTTACACTTCATGCTTAATTTTCTCCATCGAAGTATGTAATCCACCAAAGTTTCGTTCGATTTGTTGCTGCTGTAGATCACCAATAGTGATGTGGTATCGGGCCCAATGACGGATTGTAAAACGTTCTTTAATTCTAAGAAAGTCTTGACCGACCGTTCGGCAATTCTGTGTACTAATCGAAGGCGATCACGACAAACAGGCGATGAACTGACAAAAAAGTAAACATCGCTCCCACTGACATTGCAACACTTAGCATGAAAATGTTCGACATCTTTGCGGGGTTTCCCATGTCATCGAAGGTCTTTAAACGAGAGGTGGTACAAATCCCTTTAGGTATTAGACTGCATCAAATTCATTGGGGGTAGGTCTACCCGTCTGAATAGATGCTCCACTCGTGGTATGGCTTCTCGCACCTTTGTTCTGTGTTACTTAATATCTTTGAGAATCATGCTCTGAGTTGAATCCTTCTTTGTCTGTTCATACATGTTGATGGATGTAATTTCTTTCCTCATCTTTGCAATGTGAATGATCTCCGGAGGTGTTTCCTTCTGGGGTTGAGGTGACTGCGGAGTGTGGCTAAGATAGCCGCCATCTCCTGTCTTCTTCTCCATTTGATAAATTATTTCATTCTTTTCTGGAAGTCATACTCTCATTGCTTAATTTGGTTCATCTCCTTGAAGTTAATGGAGCTCCACTGTGGGGCGACGATGCTCGGGTCTCAGCCATGTTGATCTCGGCAAACTCTTCATCCATGAACTGCGACGCATCCGCTTTATTTCCTAACTCTTCTCTTCTTTCCACGACGATTGTTGGATGTCGGTTCTTAGCTTTCTTGCGCATCTCGAAGTGGTCTTTTCCAAGTAATCTCACGGTTGTCGGGCGACAGGCGGCCAGACTTCATCTTCAGGAGTCTCTTTCGGAAGGCTGCGACACTCTCTTCGAGAATCGGGCTTTCGACGGGAATTCTCTTCCACCGAGTGTTTTGTGGGTATCGGTTCGGCAAAAAATAGGTTACCACACCATCCTTCTTGCGATGGGGAGCTGGGCCAGGGATAGTGCAATGGGTTGTGCGTCGGTAGGTGGTGTGCTCCCTAATAATGGTGACATGATAAAATGACGGACAAACTTCTTTTTTAGCTCGTGCTTTCTTCCACGGCCTTTATGCTTCGTGATGGGGTCTACTGCGTGGTCGGTAGGATCAGCGGGTGTACGTCTCATTCTTCTCAGGATCTGCGACACGGGACATCCTTCCTTCCTTGCTAACTTCTCCCTCTTGCCCTTGATTGAGTGAGCGGCGTAGTCTTGATATTCTTCTTCTTGAAGCTGCGCGTATGCGGGTAGAGGTAACGCGGCGATCCTTCGAGCATCCTCTTCATCGGATGCAGCAAAGAGAGAGGTGGAACCTACTCCTTCTAACGATGGGTGAGAGCCTCGAGTTCTTCTTCTTCTTCAAGAATCTCTTGAGAAATGCAGCTTGACAGCCAGGTCTTTTTGATCTTGGTGATCTTTCTGCTCTATTCCTCCTTTGTGTACGAGTTAAGGGTGCAAATCTTGAACTGAATACATCTCGAACACGGACGATATTGCAGCAAAATCTGAACCCTCCGCGGTAACAGGCTCATCTCTGACTTGGACTTCTTTTCCTTTTAATTTGGCGGGAGCCGAGGGTGGGTGCGGTGATGACCGGACCGATGGGGGTAAAGATGGCCGATCCTGGGGGTAGCAGTGGCCTCATGAACATCGATATTCATCTCGGCAGGACCCTTTGGGCGGGAAATTTTTGGGTCGACTTGAGAGTTGAACTCAATTATGGGTTGACGGTTTCTGGTACCTTGGCCATCGGTGCAAGAGAGTGACATCGGCGAACTTAATGTCCGTCTTGTGTTAAATCCTTGTCCAAACGGATGATCGCATCATCGGGCAACTCGTCCTTGCTAATTGCCAAGTCAGTCCATTGGTGAGAGAAAATTAGCTTCGGTCTGAGACATCTTTGCGGTATATTTCGAACGTTAGTTCTAAATCATGCTTCTTTTCGTCACAACAAAAAAAAACATTCCAGGACGAATGAAGAATTTCTCCGAAAAAAAGTCGAACACATTTTCATTTATCTTTCGTTTTCTTTATAAGGTTTTTTAAATCTTGTAAAAAAAAAGGTTTGCTTATTAAGAGGTACGTTAATTAAAGGTTAAACAATTAAGGGAGGAAGGGTACAGAAAAGGCAAGAGATCTAACCTAGAAAGTCTGTGAAGACTTCTGAACCCCGAGGGACTAGCTCCTAAGCTAAAACTGTTAGGGGTCCACCCAGTATAAAAGAGGTAAGAATGATTCAGGAACCTCTCGTTTAGGGGTGTCTAGATAGTGGCTTCGAAATCCAGAGAGTTGGCCACGTTCAAGACAAAATGAACGTGGTATTCCAACGGAAAGAAAGATAGTTTGATCCGAAGGGAGCATGGATTCACTACCCGATTCATGGCAAAACCATCTGATCGAGATGGAGAGATGAACTAATCTCAGGTGGAGTCGCCGGAAGTTGTCGGCATATTTATAGGTTGAGTGTTGTTTTTTTTAAAAGGGGTCACTACGAGAAGTTGTGGCCCAGTGCAATTTTAAATTTAATTTAAATATATATAATTTGAAAAGCTGTATTTTTGATTTTAAAATAGTTTTAAATTTAAAAATTTTTAGAATACGAAATCGAACGATCTCGCATCCTAAATAGTTTATATAAACGAGCACCACACCTGGCCGTATCTATCTCCAAAGAATAGACACAACGTGATGGGGCTCGATTCGTAACCAGAGATTTGTGACATCCATTTGGTTTTGGAGGATCTATCTTCGTTGAGGAAATAAGTTTTTCTAATTCCTTAGGAGTTTCTTCTAAAGGTCTTCCAATATCCTTATCCTCTTTTCTCAACTCAAAGTTCTTTTGAAATATATCCTCAAATTCTCTTCCAAGTCTTAGTTCAATAACTTTATCTTGTTCATCATTCAATTCAGATTTTTCTTGTGATTGAGTCGCATCTAAAGATATAAATACTGCTTGTGTAGATGAATTCCATAAATAAATATGCTTTAAAACTGTATGGGGTACATCTATCTTAAGTTCATCGGATTTTTCAACAGATGGAAATAAAAGTTTACTATTTTTGGTAGTGTCCATCATTTCACACCTCTCCTGAACATACATACAGTCTTCTTAAAATAATGTTTTCGATTCATCATGAAAGTTTATTTCAATCTCATCATTTAACTTACTCTCAAAACTTTTTTGGAAATGGTCTTTACTTAGATAATTAGTTTCATTTATCTAAAAACAATCATCATCTTTTCTCTCAGCTGGATATTTCATAGTCTTTAATACATTAAAAGTGATTTCATGGTCATTAATATTCATAGCAACTCTCCTTTTTTACACATTTATCATAGCTTGTCCAGTAACAAAGAAAGGTCTCCTTAAAATAATTGGAATTTATTTATCTTCTTCCATATCTAATACAATAAAGTCCAAAGGAAAGATAAATTTATCCACTTTAACAAGCACGTCTTCTATAACTCCTTTTGGATAAACGATAGATCAATCAGCTAACAGAAGGGTTACAGTAGTGGGAGAAATATCGACTATACATAACCTCCTAAATATAGATAGAGACATCACATTAATGCTCACTCCTAAATCACATAAAGCTTTTCCACATAATCTTTTTCCAATTGCACAAGGAATTATAAAGCTACAATGATCTTTAAGTTTCCGAGAAAAATTTTTCTGAAGTATAGCGCTGCACTCCTCACTTAGTGCAACTGTCTCGTAATCCCCAAATTTTCTTTTCATGTTTAATATCTCCTTCAAAAACTTTGCATAACTTGGTATCTGTTCCAACACTTCAGTGAAAGGAATATTTATCGTTAACTTCTTAAGTACTTTCATGAACTTTGAAAATTTTTATCCAACTCATGTTGTCTAAGTCTTTGATGAAATGGAGGTGGTGGTCTTTCCAAACTGATCTTAGTTGGAGATATTAATTTTTTCAGATCCTTAGAAACATGTTCTTCAGGTCTTTTAGTTTCCTTTGTTTCTCTCACAACATCTTTCTCTTTTCTAACCATATCTTTTATCTCTCTTCAACTTTTTAATTGGACAGCTTCTACTTGTTCATTAGTGTTCTCTTTAGGGTTGATCTCAATGTTGCTAGGAAGTGTTCGTTGGGGTCTATTGCTAAGTGAATTAGCAATTTGTCCCAATTGATTCTCCATGTTTCTAATTGCAGCATTTTGAATTTGCAACTGGTTTCCCATTTGCAATACCACTTCTTCCATAAACCTCTTCTTATCCTCAAATTGTTGATCATTATTAGAGTCCGGTGGATATGAAAGTCTGTAGTTTGTGTTCCCCTGATTATTCCAACTTCCATTAGGATTTGCATAATTATTTTCCCATTTTTGGTTTCCACCATCAGTAGTATGATTCCAGTTAAAATTAGGATGGTTCTTCCAACATGGGTTGTAAAAATTAGAATATGGGTTGTTTATGGTAGTTAAAGTCTCATATAATAAGTTGGAATCAATCATGCGCCCTAATGAGCTTTCCTCACTTACAGGAGTAAATTGAGGTTGGTTCATTCCAAATTGGTCCAACTTCCTTGATATTGCGGCAACTTGAGATGCAGGAATTGTAATCACATCCGTTATATGAACATTGGCTACCATCCTAGGATTTACCATTGCAGATGGCCATTGAAATTCATTTGTAGCCATTTTTTCAATTAACTCATACACTTCATCAAATGGTTTTGACATTAATGATCCACCGGCGGCAGCATCAATTATAGACCTAAGGGATCCTACTAACCCATTATAAAAAGTTTGAATGATTAACCAATCGGGCAGAGCATGGTGTGAACACTTTCTTAGGAGTTCCTTAAATCTTTCCCAAACTTCGTATTTTGATTCCCCTTCATACTGAAAAAATGAGATAATATCGTTTCTAAGTTTAGTAGTCCTTGAAGGTGGAAAATACTTAGCTAAGAATTTCTGAGTTAACTCCTCCCAATTTTTAATAGAGTCAGGTGCTAATGAGTTTAACGATAAGTCAACATATTTGTGTAATCGAGCAAAAAGATATTTGTGTAATCGATGAGTATAACCACAAGTCAACATATTTGTGAAATCGATGTGTATTTCGAAATAAGCCAGGTGTTATTGAAACCCACAACCACAAGTCAACATATTTGATTTTTAAAGTTATAGTGTTACTTGAGACAAGTAACAGTTAAGTTTAGGGGATTTTGATAAACCAAAAATATATATAGTTTTTGTTATATGATTTTACTCATTTTTGGTAATATTGCACTTTAAAGGAAGGTATTTTGTATATTTTTTTGTTTTAGATACAAGAAATGGTGATTGGAGCAAAAAGAAGCAAAAACGGTGCAATTTGGAGCAAAAATGAGCAAGAAAGCAAATTTTGACTTGACATCTTTCGATAAGTCTTTCTATGCTTAATCTCTTTTACACTTCTTGCATATTTTTGAATGAGATTATAATTTAAAGAAAGGTTATTTTCATGCTTATTTTGTAGGGCTATCTGTTAGGAACGCAACGCAACTGCAATGGGGCAAAACGAAGCTAAAACGGAGCAAAACGGAGCAAAACGGTGGAGCTGCGCAGAAATCTCGCCAAAAGCGCCCTTGAGCTCGCCGACGGCGAGATTTTCCCAAGAAGACCGAAAAATGACAGAAAAGCTTGCCAACGGTGCCCTCGAGCCCGTCGACAGCGCCCAGGATGACTATGAACCGACTTTTGGCTGTTATGGGCCGAAATTTAACGTATTTGGACGCTTTTTGAAAGGGTTCTTGTGGCAACTCTTCAAACTTCGTCCCTACACTTTAAAAAAATGAATTTAGGTTAAAAAAAAGAAGAGGAATGTTAGGAAAATTTTGGAGAATGTTTAGGGTTCTTAGATTAGGAGTATAAATGTAGAT
Organism: Papilionanthe hookeriana x Papilionanthe teres; assembly: GCA_022702705.1. Taxonomy (NCBI): domain Eukaryota; kingdom Viridiplantae; phylum Streptophyta; class Magnoliopsida; order Asparagales; family Orchidaceae; genus Papilionanthe; species Papilionanthe hookeriana x Papilionanthe teres. The sequence goes on from CM040423.1 coordinate 26,170,317, forward strand.
TTCTACCTTTTTAGAGAGATTGGAGAGGAGATTTTGAGAGAATTTGTAAGGGATTGCACTAGCATTGCATGGATTGATGGGAGACTTTGTGGGAGAGATCTTCATCTTTCTTTCAAAGAGAAAAAAGCTAAGTATTGTTCTTCGTTATCTTATGATTTTGTAAACACTTACCTAGTGGATTTTCTTTGGTTAAATGAAGTTTCCGTTGTGTTTTCTTCGTGTTTTGTGACATATCTCTCTTACTCATTCTTCTTCTTTGTAAATAGTGGCATGAGAAGATTATGCCATTCTTTTCGTTTTCCTTTTCTTTTATAATGAGTAGAATTCATGTGTAGGATGTTGAGATACATGCTAGAAGAAGTTTTATATATAAATGTGATGTTTTTTACTTGCACTTCATTTACATTACAATTAAAGCCTGTTGTAATGTTAAAATTCGCTGTGAAAACATACGATCCGAGAGGGTTATGCTTTCTACAACTAAGTACGAACCACATTCAAATTCTATGGATGGTGAAGTTCATATGGATTGAATGCAAATAAACATGAAAATATAATTATTAGACGTAGAAGTGGAGATTTTAGAGTGACAGACTAAAATCTCCAATTCAGTCATATTGTTTGAAGTGGAGATGTTAGCCCTCAGGTGAGGGGAACGTGGGAGCTCCGAAGTGAGAGCCGATATCCTCCCGCACCTAGCCACAGATTCAGTAAACAAGCATAGGATTAGTCAATGTTCTTTATGTTTGGACCAAAGGGTAAAGAATATGATTGTTCCTATTTGGCACATACAACATTTAATGCATCTCATTCCTATACATTATCCATTTCATTACATAAAAATATTAGTTTTTAGTATTTCAAAATTTTCCAAACCAATTCATTCAAAAAGGGTTATCTTTAGAATTAATATTTGCATTTAGTTATAGTTACTATCTTTACATTTAACACCTGCATTTAGGAGTAGTTGCTAGATAAAACATCATTTTAATCGATATTCCAAACTAAGGAGTAATTGTAGTAGACTAATATTTGACTAAGAACATTTTATCTCGCTTCCCTGTGGGATCGATAACCAGAACTCTACTAGAGCTCTGTATTACTTGAGCGATAGATATACTTGCGTTGATATAAGTGACTTTATTATTAATCAATTAAACTCATTTTTATCACCTCGAAAAGTCGAGGTCAAGTTTTTGGCGCCGTTGTCGGGGAAGCTTCAGTAAGAACTTTAGGAGAATTTTAGTTGAAGTAATTAGGCTTAGACTTGGAAAACTGTAGTGTCGTAAAAACTTTTTTGTGTGAAAAGTGTTTTTATATGAAAAAGTGTTCTGAAAAAAAGAAAAAAAAACTGTTTGTGTGAAACATAAGGTGTTCGTGAAAATGTTTTGTTGTGTTGAATATATTTCATTTATTATTTGTTTAATTGTTAATATATTGTTTGTTGTGTTACGTATGCGAAATAAAGGATCTGCAGGACTTGTGCTTTATGATATCGAGTTTGAAAAAAATAAAAAAATAAAAAAACAGAAATGACTCGAAAAACTAGAAATGGAAATGGAAAAATTTCAAGATAATAACTTAGAAAATCATCATACTTCATTGAGGAATTACCTAAATCCTACGGCAGATGAAATTCACTCAAGTATACAAAATCCTGTTGTAGAAACTGATTCGTTTGAAATAAATCCTGAGATTATCCAACTGATGAAGAACAATCAGTTTGGGGGAACTTCTTTGGAGGATCCCTATTTACACTTATCAAGTTTTCTAGAACTTTGTGCTACATTTCGTTATAACGGTATGTTAGACGATGCTGTTAGACTAAGGCTTTTTCCTTTCTCACTAAGGGATAAGGCTAAAATGTGGTTATACTCATTAGCACCTAGCTCTATTAAAAATTGGGAGGAGTTAACTCAGAAATTCTTAGCTAAGTATTTTCCACCTTCAAGGACTACTAAACTTAACGATATTATCTCATTTTGTCAGTATGAAGGGGAATCAATATACGAAGCCTGAGAAAGATTTAAGGAACTCCTAAGAAAGTGTCCACACTATGCTCTACCCGATTGGTTAATCATTTAAGCTTTTTATAATGGGTTTGTAGAATCACTTAGGTCTATAATTGATGCAGCCGCTGGTGGATCATTAATGTCAAAAATATTTGATGAAGCGTATGCATTAATTGAAAAATGGCTACAAATGAATTTCAATGGCCCTCTGCAAGGGTAAATCATAAAAATGTAGCTAGTGTTCATGATACAAATGTGATTGTAATTCTTGCATCTCAAGTTGCCGCAATATCAAGGAAGTTGGACCAATTGGAATGAGTCAGCCTAAACTCACTCCAGTAAGTGAGGAAAGTTCATTAGGGCATATGATTGATTCTAACTTATCATATGATGCTTTAAATACCATAAACAACTCGTACACTAACTTTTACAACCCAGGTTGGGAGAACCATCCTAAATTTAACTGGAATCATACTACTGATGGTGGAAACCAAAAATGAGAAAATAATCATGCAAATCCTAATGGAAGTTGGAATAATCAAGTGAACACAAACTATAGACTTTCATATCCACCGGACTCTAATAATGATCAACAATTTGAGGATAAGAAGATGTCTATGGAAGAAGTGGTATTGCAAATGGGAAACCAGTTGCAAAGTCAAAATGCTGCAATTAGAAACATAGAGAATCAACTGGGACAAATTGCTAATTCACTTAGCAATAGACTAATGAACAAGTAGAAGTTGTCCAATTAAAAAGTGAAAGAGAGATATCAGATGTGGTTAGAAAAGAGAAATATGTTGTGAGAGAAACAAAGGAAACTAAAGCACCTAAAGAACATGTTTCTAAGGATCTGGATAAATTAATATCTCCAACTAAAATCAGTCTGGAAAGACCACCACCTCCATTTCCTCAAAGACTTAGACAGCATGAGTTGGATAAAAAAATTTCAAAGTTCATGAAAGTACTTAAGAAGTTAACGATAAATATTCCTTTCAGTGAGGTTTTGGAACATATGTCAAGTTATGCAAAGTTTATGAAGGAGATATTAAACAAGAAAATGAAATAGTGGGATTACAAGACAGTTGCACTAAGTGAGAAGTGCAGTGCTATACTTCAGAAAAATTTTCCTCGGAAACTTAAAAGATCATTGTAGCTATACAATTCCTTGTGCAATTAGAAAAAGATTATGTGGAAAAGCTTTATGTGATTTAGGAGTGAGCATTAATGTGATGTCTCTATCTATATTTAGAAGGTTAGGTATAGTGGATATTTCTCCCACTACTGTAACCCTTCTGTTATTTGATCGATCTATCATTTATCCAAAAGGAGTTATAGAAGACGTGCTTGTTAAAGTGGATCAATTTATCTTTCTTTTGGACTTTATTGTATTAGATATGGAGGAAGATAAAGAAATTCCAATTATTTTAGGGAGACCTTTCTTTGTTACTGGACAAGCTATGATAGATGTGCAAAAAGGAGAGTTGACGATGAATATTAATGACCATGAAGTCACTTTTGATGTATTAAAGACTATGAAATATCCAGCTGAGAGAAAAGATGATGATTGTTTTTGGATAGATGAAACTGATTATCTAAGTAAAGATCATTTCTAAGAAAGATTTGAGAGTAAATTAACAGATGAGATTGAAATAGACTTTCATGATGATTCAAAAATGTTATTTAAAGAAGACCGTATGTATGTTAAGGAGAGGTGTGAAATGATGGATGCTACCAAAAATAGTAAACTTTTAATTCCTTATGTTGAAAAATCTCATGAACTTAAGATGGATGTACCCCATATAATTTTAAAGCCTACATATTTAGGAAATTCATCTACACCACCCGTCTTTATATCTTTAGATGTGACTCAATCACAAGAAAAACTTGAATTGATTGATGAACAAGATAAAATTATTGAATTAAGACTTAGAAGATAATTTGAGGATATATTTCAAAAGAATTTTGAGTTGAGAAAAGAGGATAAGGATATTAGAAGATCATTGGAAGAAATTCCTAAGGAATTAGAAAAACCTATTTCCTCAACTAAGATAGATCCTCCATCATTTAATAATTATAAAGGGGAAGAATTGGAAGATAACTTGAAACAGAAGAGTAACATAGAAGATTTTGATTTAGAATCTAATTATCTAGGGAGAATCTGGTTCAAAATTTGGGAGAGATTGAAGTATCCTATACAGATCCATTTCTTATAAATTTCAAGGATGACATTAATATGCCGATTTAGAAAATCAATAGAAGAATATTGGATCTAGAAAGAAATATGAGAAATTATGATATAAATCAAACTAACAATGAAGAGCTGAATGAAAAATTAAAATTTGAGGATTTTATAGGAATCCCTGGATCTGGAAATGATTGGGCGATTTATCAAGGATTACTTAATTAGAATTTTGATCCAGGTGGAATCATTTATCGGGCTAACGAAGTTAAACCAAGCGCTTTATGGGAGGCAACCCATAGTTATCAGTGTGCTTCGATTTAGTGTGCTTGACAGTCATGATTGTTAGTGTTGTATTGTATTTGCTTTATAGTGGATTGATCAATTTGATTGATGATTGGTAGATGTTTAGATTATTAGTGCTTTGATCTGATCTCTATTTGTGTCTTAAGGGAGGTGATTCCTTAACTTCTTATTATGACTAGACTTGTTCTCTTACAGTTGTTGGATTGACGAGTTCACTATAATTCGGGTCTCACCCAGACTTAAGTTTTACAAGAGAAATCATGAATTTTGAACATTGATAGTTCAATCTAAATTTGTTACTTCCTTTCTGCAACTTTATTTTCATTAGGTAGGAGTCGCGAACCTATTTGAAGAATACCATGTGGATGATCTTACACTATAATATATAACTGTTAGAGGTGCTTAATTATAAGAATTAGTTGATGCCCGAGATTGGTGCCTAGGAGCCAAGATATTAGGGGTAATCTTATCTTTCAGATTATAATCTTTAAAACCATTTAAAATGCACCTTATTTATCTGTGTTGTGATTTTGATAGAAATTGGAAGTAAATTAGTGAGATGCGAGGAGTTAAAGGAAGAATTGATCTCATTTATCTTATGTGTGTTTATGTTTGTGTTATAATTTTATATAATAATTGAAGAACATTTTTATATTCCCTTGCTGATACCTGCTATGTGATCCAAGAAAAAAAAGTTAAGATTTTCATGCCTATTTTATACTGATTTTGATGATATTGCACTTTAAAGAAGTGTATTTCTGGTGTTTTTCTGCAGGTATGAAGATTTAAGGACAAAGGAGCAAAAATATGCAAAAAGGAGCGAATTTGGAGCAAAAAGGAGCAAATTATGCAAAATTGACCTAGGGCGCCGATGGCGAGGTCGACGCCGACTGCGTGATTTTCCCGAGAGTTCAGAATTAATTCCAAGGAAGGCCGCCGACGGCGGAGATCGAGGCCGCCGACGGCGGAGATCGAGGCCGCCGATGGAGGGGCCTGTTTAAAAAGTACTGTTTCTAGAAGGCCACCGACGGCGAGCTCGAGGCCATCGACGGCGGGATCGACGGATCTTTCCAGAAGTACATCGAATGTGGACGATTTTTGAAGAGGTGCCTGCAAAACCCTTAGAGACTCTTCTACAACTTTAAAAGGAACGAAATTAGGCCGAAAAAAGTATCTCCTACGTGATTACTAGTGAGTCTAGTTTTTTTAAGAGTTTGTTAGTGAGTCATTAGTGTTTTTATTTAGTGAATAGTGAGTTCAAATATAGATTTTGTAAGGAATTCTTCGAGGGATTGTAAGAGTGGAAGGGAAGTGAGAGATCTCTCATGCATTGCCATTTCGAAGGAGAATTCCATGTGCTGTACGAAAGGAAGAAATCTAGAGGAACTTCAAAGAGTTTGCTTGGGGAGGAATTTGAGATAAGTAGTGTTTATTTACTATTGTTTGTAAAACTTTACTTTGGTATATGAAATCTAAGTTTTATTGCATCATTTCCATGAATTCTGAGTAGTTGTTCCGTCTTTCTCCTTGTTTTGATGTTTTTGTGAAATAATTAAATGAATTAGTCTATTAAATAAAATATAAAGAAGTTGTGATGATACTATACCTAAACCTACTTTACTATACGAATTAGTCATTCATATTGTTAAAATCTGTGAAGAATTTTTAAGACCTGACCGTGGGCTAAGAATTCTTAACTAGTATGTATCACAATTCTCTTTGAAAGGTAGATGGGTAAATCCTTGGAAGGGAAATGCAAATAAATAGGGAAATAATATTAATCGGACATAGAATTGGAGATTTTAGAATGACAGGATAAAATCCTCAATTCGGTCCTATCGTTTGGGTGTTGAGGTGTAGATTGTTAGCCCTCAGGCGAGGGGAACGTGAGAGCTCCGAAGTGAGAGCCGGTATCCTCCCAACCTAGCCGCAGATTCAATAACCAAGTATAGGATTAGTCAACGTTCTTTATACCTGGACCAAAGGGTAAAAAATAGTTATGCTCCTAGTTGGCACAACACATATAAAACTAATTCTAATTATCATTTCACATAAATATCTTAAAAAAGGAGAAAGATTCTTGCTAATATATATATTTGAACTTAACTTTTGTAGTATTAGTAATCTGTCAGTGGAACTAGTTTAGATATAAGAACTTTATTATCGATTGCATAACAGTGACAGAGAAGCAAGTTCGATTAGTTATAAATTTTATTTTGGTTTATATAATCCTAGTCCGTAGGCTTTAATATTGTTTTCCTTGTGGGATCGATAATCAGGACTCCACTAGAGCCCTGTATTACTTGAGCGATACGTATACTTCGGTTTAAAGGTAACTCTGCGATAAAAAAATTATAATATTTAATTGTTACTAAAATTAAAATTACGCTCCTAATCAAGTTTTTGGCGTCGTTGCTAAGAATTTATATCTTTTAGTAGTGGTGTCGAATTCTTATATTTATAAGTATATATAAAATCGCAGATCACTATGCTAGTTAAACTTTTATTTAGTGAATTTCATTCTGGCATGATTAGTTTAGATTTACTTTCTGCTGCATATTATTCTGTCCTAATGAATACTTGTAAATGGTTTTGATAAACATTTGTGGTAGATAGAATTTCTAAACTGTTTTTCTTCCTACATATTAATGTGATATATATAAAATTTTTCTTGCTAGAAGAAATTTTATATATAAATGTGATAGTCTTTACTTGCACTTCATTTACATTGCAATTAAGGTCTGTTGTAATGTTAAAATTCGTTGTGAAAACATACGATCCAAGAGGGTTATGCTTTCTACAACTAAGTATGAACTACATTCAAATTCCATGAATAGTGAAGTTCATGGGGATTGAATGCAAATAAATAGGGAAATATAATTATTGGACGTATAGAGTGACAGACTAAAATCCCCAATTTGGACCTATTGTTTGAGTACTGAAGCGGAGATGTTAGCCCTCAGGCGAGGGGAACGTGGGAGCTCCGAAGTGAGAGCTGTTATCCTACCAGCCTAGCCACGGATTCAGTAAACAAGCATAGGATTAGTCAATGTTCTTCATGCCTGGACCAAAGGGTAAAGAATAGGATTGCTCCTATTTGACACATACAATATTTAATGCATCTCATTCCTATACATTATTCATTTCATTACATAAGAATAGTAGTTTTTAGTATCAGTCATACAAGTCAAACTCTCAAGGGCATCTTTGTAAATATTAGAAACTTTTACAATTTCACCCCTAGGTTGAGCTTCAGTTTGTAGTGTTTTTTAATGTCTCATCACTAATTATGTTTTCGTAAAAAACTTTACTTTGAGTCGTCAATGATCTTGAGTTAAGCCTAGCTCACTACAAAGCTCTTATGGATAACGGGCAAACTTGTAATTTTAGAATGCTTTTGTAAAATGTTTTTGTTCTCCATCAAATGGGTTAAGGAAATCTCTCCAACCAATGATTGGGGAGCTTCTAATCCGTACCCATCACTACCTATTCATCCAGACTTTTGCATATTCTTTTAACCAACAATCCATGTATTTGCATTTTTACCCTTTTAGAAAAGTCCATGAGTTGGTTACTTATCCTTTAGTGTTTCAAACATTACATCAAACTTATCATCCTAATTTTACCCTTTTTTCCTCTTATTTACCCTAAAAATTACATAATGAAGGGTTACAGTGTGAATTCCTTATTTACAAATATACCCTTAGGGTTAACCCCCCCATAACTCTCATATTGTTGCCTCGATCATTATGAAACTTTACTAACCACTTACCCAGGGGTTAATCAACACATCAGAAGTGAGCTTATATTTTTCTAATGTTTATTTATTTTTATGTAATTATTTAAATGTAAAATTATGGATTTCCAAAAAAATAATTTAATTGCCAATAATATGTTATGTGTCTTTGAAAATTTTATGGGGGGCATCAATAAGAGAAAAATTTATGACATTTTGAATTATATTTAAAGTTTTATAATTTTTAATTACTTTTAATAGAAAATTACTTGGAAAATATATTTTTTAATTTTAAATTCCATTTTTATTTTTTTAGTGCCTCTCAACTCACCAAACATTATTTTGTATTTTTCTTATTTTTATCTTATGTTTTATAATTAATTAAACAAAAGTAACTATTATAAAAAATTGGGGTATTTAGGGTTAGAGATGCTCTCTGACCTTGGAAAAATTAAATAACATACCAAATTTCATGAGTAATAAGCACTTAAATTTTCATGGCAAAATGATTAATATTTATATTTTAATGATTAAAATAATCTATGAGGTTTTTTGTTAATTAAATGTTAACTATAAAATATTTTTTTTTAATTTTTGAGTTCATTAAATTCCCTTCTGTTCACTGAGCATAGAGGTATTTATATTTTGTTTTTTTTATTTTTCTACACCAAGTTATGCTTTTTTGAAGTTGTATTTCATATTCAGTATTTACTTAATTCAAAGAAGTCCTACTTTTCTACTTAACCATGTGTCCGCCCCATCATCCTCAGCACCTCCGAAGTATCGCACGAGGCTCTCTGATTTGATGCGCTTTCCATGTGCCGCCACGTAGCCCCGCGGTCTACGGTTATTGATCATACTGATCTGTCTTCCGAACCAATCCGAGCTGTCCGATTTAAATACTCGTAAACAGACGTCATCCGACCATCGCCCCCAAGGGACTATAACACGAGAACCGTCCATGTTCTAGAGTTAAGATCTCACTCGATTCTCAGCCAAATTAGATGCATTTTGTTCCTACACCTTCATCGAAGTGATAAGAATACATCTGTACGGCTAGGTTGATATGGATTGTTCATTTCTTTCATAAAAGTCCAAATCGAGGAAAAAGTAGTGATTTTGAGTTCATACCTTTGTCGAAGAGGTGAGGCCTCAATTGGATTGGTTGAGAAGCTTCTTCTTGGTTCCATGAACCTCCTCCAAGATCCAGTTGCCATTTTGGTTGGGCTTATGTATTAGTTTGATCAAAGAGTGGCTCGGGTGTGGTCTAGGTCTATGTTTGAGGCCGCAGGAGAGTGGGATTTTGAATGGAGAAGTGATTTTGAAGTGCGAGAAAGCTTTTGGGACAAGCAATTTGAAGTATTGGTGATGTTGATTTTGAGACAAAAAATGCCCTAGTTTTCAGTGGGGAAATTAAGGTTTGTGGTCTATTTGAGGGTTTAGAAATGATGGGGATCAGCTTCTTAGGAGTGTAAGAAGGTTTGAAATGACTTTGGTATGGCTTCACCAGGTTTGTACACTTCCTCCCTTTTGGTTGTTAGAGGATGGTGATCGGGGGCTTCAATTGGCCAATGCTTAGGGTGCAAGGTGGTTATTAGGTGGAGAGATGATAGGGTCAAAGGTCCAATGGGAGTGAGCCATATTGGATGGGTTCAATTTTGAGTTTCACCTTTAGGTGGCTCTCGGGTTTGGGCTTGTCGTTGGCCATGGTGGGGTAGTGGAGCTTAGGTGGCCACTATCTGACTGTGGGATGTCAGTGGTGAATGTTGGTGAAGCCAATTAGGATAAAGCATGAGTAATTGTGTTGAATTATAATGAAGAATGTGTGAGAGTATTTTGGGTCAACATTGGGTCCAACCCCTGTATTTGGGCTTGGCTCAATCCCCATGGTGACTAGGTCTGCTGGTCAGCAGTAAGCTTGGATTGACATATCCTAATCATGGAGATTAAAGTCTAATCAAGGGTTTAGGTGAATCATGGGGATTGTTAATTACTTTGGGGGGGGGGAATCTTGAAAGAGCCCCCTCCTTTAACCATAAGTGGTATGGTGGATCACATGAGGCCATGCATGCTCCTTGGCTTCCCTATGGCTTGGATGAAGCCATATTGTTTTCCTAAGGCTTATGTATGGCCTATATGGCTTGCAAGAAAGAAGGTCGGGGGAATTTCAAGCTCTTGAAAAGTTTTTCATGGGTTCCATGTTTAGCTAATTTAATCATGAATTTCTCCACCATAGGTTTGATCAAATTTGATGTGGGGGACTGATTTTGTCATGTGGTCTTTTGTTTTAAATGAATTTGGAATTGGGCTTAGTTTGGTGGGTTTGGAAATGGGTTATGAGGTATTGGTTTTGCTTGAATGATTGATATTGGATTTGGTTCGATGATGTTGAAATTGCTCATGATGAGTTTAGATAAATTTTAAACATGTCATGATGGAATTTTGGACTTGGGCTTGGTGGAATTGGGTTTTGCTTGTGTTATTTAAATTTGGTGGATTTTGGATTTGGACATGAAGTGGTTTTGAATATGTACTTGTATTTGGATTTCAATGGCTTTGGTCTTAGATTTGAAATTTGGTGGATTTGGGTGGATTTGGGGAATTTGGTTGTCTAAGTGAGGTGAGTGAGTGTGATGAAGTGAATGTGGTGTACAGTGAGTGATATGTAGTGACATAAGGCGAGTATGTGTATCATGGGTATGTGTGAAACTTCTAAGTCACAAGGGGTTTCCCTATAGCTTTATGATCTTTATAGGAGCCCATTTTGAGTTTCAACAAGTTGGTCCCAATCCTCACAGTTAATCCTTGAGGGTTTGCGACCACACATGTGAGAGCACAAAAAAAAACCAAGAAGTACTTTAAGTTTCTAAATGGGGTAGGATCCATCACTAATCCCCAAGAATAGTCAACATGAATATCCTATGGCTAGATCCTATATTCTAGAGAAGGAATTTATTCCTCACCTAAAATGAGGTCAACAAAGGATGAAAAAGATAGCTTGGTCAATCACTCTCTTTAGACACATCTTCACAATGAAGGTGTTTCAAGATGAACGTGTTATGTGCACTTCGACAACATGAAGATAATTAGATTAGAGAGAAATATCATAAAAGGGAATACTTGTCACTAATTTTCAAACATGAAGGGAAAGTAGCTGACCTCAACCATGTCCATGCCATTCCCATGCAAGAAGGTCCAGCTACTACCATTGTGTGATGCTGCAGAGGTACTTCTATCAGCTAGAAAGTTCGAGTTCTACATGAGAATTATCAATTATGGTCACTTGTAGAATGTGCTAGGCCATAAGTCATTATTCTTAAAAAAACAACTTCTCTCCCTTGTTTCCTTTATACTCTCATAATGTCAAGTTCCCTGAGAATGCAAATAATTTTTATTATGTTGTCTCTTTACACCTCACTTTGCGAAACACCCAACCCTCTCAAAAGAAATTGATGTGTTGGAGGAGGCTCATAAGATGAGACTCCTATGATGATTTCAATTGCTTATGATAACTTTTTAGCTAGCAGCAAGTCAGATTATGATTAGTTATGTCTGATACATTTGAATTTCAGGACAATAAGGATTGAGTGGGGGAGAAAGAGGAGGACAAGAAGACTTCTTGAAACTTACCTTAGCCATCATGATGACATTTAAAAAGTTGCAAGCTACTAAACAATAAATTGGCAAGTTAAGAGCGGGTGAGGAAGGTGTTAAAGGGAAAATGACCACCTAATTGGGTGTAATGTCTGGGAACCATAAGAAATAGATAGATAAACAAGCCATTCAAGCTGAGGTGGAATTAATACCCTGGTCCTTAGATCATCTTAGTCGTGTTGAAATATGGATTGACTAAGAGATAGGGATGGGGTGGGATGAGGAGGCACAAAAACTAGTCGAGAGTGAAGCTATAGATGTTGCAGAAAAGCCTCTTTTGAAGAGAATGAGAACAATGCCATAGAAACTCAATATTGGAGCGAGTAAACAACATAAGCAATCAACAAGTTTAATATGCACACAATTTCTTTCAATTGTGAGGACTCCTTGAGTTAAATTGAATAGTTAATCTCAATCAGTATCTTAGCTCAACCATTTTAGATATAATTATAGATTGGAAAGCACATAGAATTCTAATGTCTTCGCCTAAATATGAGTTTAGGCACGCCATCAAGTCACATTCTTTAATCGAAGAGATGAAGTAGGTACTTGTTGAAGCATTCCACTTCGAAGTAATGAAGGTGAATTCTATAACATGGTTGTTTGAACAATATGTTATTTGTGGCTTACAATTAGTAGTCCAAGTAGGTTTTGTTGATGAAGTCAATGATGGCTACCCTTGAAATAGAAATGTCATGTTGGCAATGGTAAAGCTTGACTTGCAAGTTAGGTACAACACGTTAAAATCCTTCAACCAAAAGCTAGAGAAAAATGTCTTTGAGAAGGAATACAATATGTCAATGACAAGCTACGTGGATGAACAGTGGAAGAAAGAGTTGGAGTTTACCCGAAAAGTTTATCACTAAGCCTGAAAACAAAATTAAAAAACATATATAGAAGAGACAAAAGAGCTAACATTTTTTGACAAGTTTTTTGACACACTAAATTAGTGAAAGTAGTACAAGATTGTATTTAAGTTTGAGTTTAAATGGCCTTCATTAGACATGTTGGTAAATTAAGAGCTTATAGCTATTTAGTACACAGACATGTGCAAGTTCCAAGAGGTCGTCTAGTGGTTGAGCTCTTGTTAAGAGTGAGGTGATGGTGCCAAGCTAAGAACTACAAATAAAATGTTTACAGTTTTGCTTTCTAATTATATATTTTTATACATGCACAGTTCTATCAACCTTCTTCAAGATTAGGTTGATAGGATTGATGATTCTCTTAAGGATGTGCAAGTTGTTGTATGTGGATACTCGCCTCTTCACTTCTTCTTGCTTCGAAACTTGCGCTCTTCTAATAAATCAAGTGGTGTCTGCATGCCTTTTGCATTGGTGGTTTTCTATTGGCCAATTTTCTTTCTTCAAAAGCAGAGGTGATGACTACTCTTTAGATACATATATTATAATTTAAAATCATCATTGCTTTAGCTCCATCATTGAGAAAGTAAGGCAATATACTTGTATTGAAGTAGAGGACATGAAACATAATACCAAAAGTATTGAAGGAAGCGGTCTAGCCCATTCACCCTTGGGACTTCCTGAAAGGTTGAGGATGAATTTTTTATTGCTTTGACAAGGTCGTTAGTCTTAGAATGATGAACTGGAGTGAACTTAAGGTTAATCCCTTAAATTTAACAAAAAAAATTTATGCTTAATTTCAACAAATTGAGGCATGTTTTCTTATCATGGTCGCCACTATTATGCCATACCTATAAATGATATCAGCTCATATAGAATTATGGATCACAGTAGCAATTACCTTAGCTAGTGTCTTCTCTTCTATCCAAGTGGAAAAGTAATCAATCATAGATAGGATGAAGTTTTTTTGCTCTTTTGTTGGATGAAAAGGACTAAGGAGTTCCATCAAGGCAACATTAGTTGTAATTTGTATAAAGATTGAAGCTGCATAGGAGTAATCATTTGACATTAGTGTCTTAAGCATTTTTTGCATCCCAGCTCAATGTAGACCAAAAAGACTTACTGTATGATTATATTTGCTAAAATTTAACCTCTAACATGACCGCCACATTTTTCTAAGTGAAATATCTTAAGAATGTTAGCAATTTATTCTCCCCAAATATTTTAAGTACAGTGAGGAGATTGACTTTCTACATAGCTCATCAAAATTTATGTGGTGCACATTTCCCTTGATCTTAATTTTCCTTGGGATATTTTACATTAGACAAGATCACACCAACTTCAAGTATTTGACAAATTAGTAACCCAACTCAGCTTGTTCTGTTACTCGACCTTCATGCTTTATGCTTCTTAAATTATGGGACAAGCTAACTTTAAAGCAAGTCTCAAAGTTGAGTTTCCTATTTTGGAAGGGATGTTGACAGATTGGTAGTGCTCATTACAACTGTGTTTAATCTTAAAGTATTCAAACACCTCTTAGATGTGGATTTGAAGATAAATTTGTAGGATTTTTTGTCACACTTCATATTTTTAGTTAACTTGATTGACAACTAGTTGGGAGCTTGGGTAGACTCACCACACTTTAGAGGATGTTGAAGACTAGATTATCAGTTGAAAACACCACATAGGCAGAAACATAGAGAGAATAGAAAAGAATAGAGAGAGAAAAAAGAAAGGGAGGAAAATAAAAGGCTCTAAAGAGAGGCTTTGGATTGTATAGCTCAAGTGGAGTCTAGGGAGTATAGTAGAAGACGAAACATGGAATTGAGAGGAATCAACTCTTGCCACAACAATTGCCATTAACTCTTAAAAACAATACTGGGAAAAAGGGATTCTTGAAGAAAAGACCTTAGAAGAAAGATCCAAGAACTAGATTACCCGCACTCTAAATTTGACTGCCTATTTAGAACATGGCGGTGATATGACTCCACTACATATTAGATTATTAACCACAACACAAATTTCATTACTTGACGAAATCAAACAACTCAATAAAAATAATCATCGATTTTTATGTCGTGTAGATTTATGTTAAAAGTTATTGATTAGCTTGAAGCAACTCAAAATATTATTCATTCACAAAACAAACAGCTTCATTGCATCTAGAATGTTGGAATTGCACAAGAAAGTATCTTCTATGACCAATTCAATCAGTCTTGGTGAAACATTATATGATGCATATGAGTCGAGCTCAAATCACTTTCACTTCCATCAAAATCACTCCAACAAGCTCTGATCATAAAATGAACAGCATGAGCTCGTTTGAAGAGTTAAAATTAACTAAAAGGGAAGTCTTCTAAGATCAAAAGGGACACACACATAAAAAATTATGGGCTATTGGCACAATGTGTGCGATTTGAGCCTAAGTTGTCTTGATGCTCACCAAAATTGTTGAAACATTGCTCATGCATAAAATGAATCATGTGAGCACGACTGAAATATTAAAATTATCTGAAATTGGCACTCATATTGCACAAGTCTTGCACTCGAGTTGATGACACATAATTTGAGGAAAAAAAGAGATAATTAAGTAAGTTGTAATTGAGTCGAATATAAAATGGGTTGGACTTAGCTTGGTTGAATAATAATCATGCATGTCAAGTTTGAGCTTGAGTTGAGCTTTAATATATATTTTCATATTTGACTTGTTTAAATTTTTTAAATGACCATACTTGATTTGTACTTGGCTTGTTTATTTTATATGAACAAGCTAAAGATTTCAATAAATATCTAATTTTTCATATAAAATAAAGAATTTGATTTATACTTAATTTTTCATATAAAACCGGTAGCCAAACTAAAAGTTTGAACAAGTGTTTAATTTTTTTATATAAATTTATTTAAAAATTATTTTATAACTCTAAATAGATAAGCAATTTAATTAATTTTAAATCAGCATTTAACTTTTCTAAACAAGGTAAATAAAATAATATATAAATTATGAGTAAAATTTGTGCAATCGAATGATATAATTATGTATTAACAAACAAATTAATTGAAATAATAAAAAAAAGAAATTGCATTAAACTAATATACATATTAATATTAAATTATAATATGTTACTATTGAATATTCATTTAAATAAATTATAGTTAATTAAATTTTATTTAAATATTATATTATACAAGTATAGAGCATTTAAAAAAGTTACTCGTAGAATAACAAATGAGATTATTTGTTAACATTTATAAACGAGTTGGACTATGTTCGAATTTAATTCATTCAACTTCGGAGTATAAGAAAATGTTAAAACTTATTTTTTTAATAATTTGATAAAAAAAGATCAAGTATTACTCGACTCGAGTTTAAGTTGTTCATTAAGTACATTTTTTTTTTTCATTTACAACTTTATAACTAAGAGATGAGAGAGCTGTTAGCATCACTTTTGATTTCACGTGCATGGAAAGTCCGCTTGAGTGACCTGATATCATATTTCATGCATACATAACTTCCTAGAACTTGAGGTATTCATTTAAGAGTTTTCGGCGCACACTGAAGGGCATATGTCCAGGGTCATTTTGCTGGAGTCTAGCTATCATTTTGACAAAAATTGGTCAGCATTTTGTCTATTTGACCGCTTCAATCTGACTGAAGGATCTCATTCATCATGTCTCAATCATCAATGAATTTCTCAAGACGATCTCAGATGACGAAACAACTACGTGAGCCCATCTTGAACATCAATGTTTCTATAGATGACACCAATTTTGCTATGGTTTCTTGCACAAGCCAATTACGCGCAAATCAAGACACATAACTTACAAATATAAAAATATATTAAAAAATGGATAAATTCCGCACAGCAAAAGCCAGTATCATTTGGTCTGATCGGCTGTCTCTCGTCAAACGCCTTTATTGGTCGACTGTTGACCTCACTTTTGTTAACGTCTAGTCTTTCTTTAGAAGAGCCTAGGATCTAGCCTTAGGACTTTCTTGGTGAATATCTTAGAAGTCTAGTGATGGAGACCTCCCCTATAGAAATTCTAAATACTTCCTTGCTTCACTTGGAGTTTCATGTGTTTAAAGTCTAACCCCTAGCACTTAGGAGGTTGAGACTAAGCATAAGAAAACTTAAGAGGAGTTCTCTATAGGTTGGTCTGGTTTGGAGCTAGGACACACTCACTCTCACATACACATAAACCTCACATTCACACTACACTTTCTCACACACCTCAAACCCTAAGATCACTTGCACTTTACCTACCTCCTAGTTTCTTTTGGATACTCATGTGGATGGTCCGAAGCCCTTAGCCTTTGGTTAAGATGGTTATGTGGAGGATCCAATATGAGCTCTCCCTTGGATCTTGCAGCTTTGAGAAAGGCTTCATGACTTGTATGATCACCTTACCAATTGTTCACCTCACTTTTGGTTGAGGTCTAGTCTTTCTTTAGAATGGCCTAGGGTCTAGCCATAGGACTGTCCTTGTGACTTTCTTAGAAGACTAGTTATGGAACCCTCCCCATAGAAATTCAAACTTTTCTTACTTCATTGGGAGTTTTCATACTTAAGGCCTAACCTCTAGTATTAGGAGGAAGAGACCAAGCATAGAGAAGCCCAGGGGAAGTCTTCTATAGGTGGTCAGGCCATAAGATCTACCTTGGGAGGTCTGGAGCTTACACCACACTCACACTACACACTCACAACCTTAAACATATCTCACTTTGATCCCCTAACTCTTTGGACACTCATGAAGTGGTTTTTCCAAGCTTTTAGCCTCAGGCTAGGGTTTGGCTAGTACCAACACATAGATGACCAAATGAGGGTGACCCTTTGTCCATGGCTCAATCTAAACAATTCCATACTACTCACTTTCAACCAACTTCAATTTGCCCAAACATTCCAAATATCTAACCCCTTTGCCCCAAAATACCCAAAATACCTAAAATACCCCCAAAACCCTAAAATCCCCCAAAATCTCTAAAATCACCCAAATTACCCATAATTCCAAAAAATCATTCCAAAATACATCCTACCACTCAAATTGACCAAAATTACCCAAAATTGCCAAATTTCCCCAAAAATCTCCAAAATGACCAAAATACCCCTCTTAGCCCAAAATTCCAAAAATTTCTATAAATTCCCAAAATATCCCAAATATTCCCAATTTCATTTCTTTTAACTACCACATGATCCAATTTGGTTAATTTAGCTCAATTTAACCAAAAGCCCCAATTTGACCCATTTAACCCAAAAATGCCCAAATTAAACACAATGTCGACCCAATTGATCCCAATCTTGCCCAATTTCAATTCCAAACTTTAATTCAACATCTCCAATACCAATCTAAACCAAGTCCAAGACCAAATTGACCCACATTTGAGCTCAATTTTACTTAAAACCCAAAATAACGAATTTAACCTAAATGATCCAAAATCCCCAAATTGACCCAATTTCAACCAATTCCCCCAAGTTTTAATCCTAATCCCTTCATAACACACCTATGAACCACATGCAACATTCAATTGCCCCCAATTTGGACCTTAACCCCATTCAAACCCATTTGAACCACAATCCCCAAATCTAGCTCAATTTGAACCCTTCTCCAAAATCTTTCAAATTGATTGATCCAAACTTCAAATTGGCACCTAATTTATGTTGAGAACTCTTAATCACACTCCCCTAGAGCATTTGGGAACTTCAATTGGGTCTATACCCCATTCTAGACCAACCTAGACCCAAATCTAGCCCAACATGCCCAAATTGACCAAATCTCAAAATCCACCAAATTAAACCCCCAAATGAACTCAAAACTACTCCAAGTCTTCATGAAAAATCTTCATGAAAATCATCTACACAATGTTACTCAAGATACTTGGGCTCCATTCAAGCTCAAACCCAAGTTAACCCAACCTGAACCTAAATGGACCAAATTGAACCTATGGCTAAATGTGGCCAATTGTGACTTGATGAGGCCAAATTAACTCCACCACAGCCAACCTTAGGACCCCTAGGACTGACCCAAGCCCACCTAAACCAACCTATTGAAGCCATGGATCAAAGGTCCCTTGAATTAGGGGATTTCACTCCATATTTAAGCCTTAACCAAGATATCCCCACCATCATCACTTGCCATTGGGGGTTAAGCATCATTAATCCTCCCCTGGCTCGCATGAACCACCTGGCCACCAGCCCTGGCCCTGCCAGCCACCCTAGTGGCAGGAAAACACCAAAAACTGAAAGTCACTGATCACAGGAAAAAATATTAAGAACTTCATACCTATTTTTTATGAAATTGCACTTTAAAGAAAGGTATTTTCTTTATTTTATTGCAGAAATGAAGATTTATAAGTGATGGAAGCAAAAAGCATGAAATGGAGCGAATTTGGATCAAAAAGGAAGAAATTCATGCAAAATGAACTAAGCCGCCGACGACGAGATCGATCCCGCCGACGGCGAGATTATAAAGAAAATTTCTGAAGGATTTATAACCACCTCGCCGACAGCGAGCCCGAGCCCACCGACAGTGAGATAGCGCAGTTTGAAGACCTTCTAGAAGCCCCGCTGACAGCGAGGTCGTTTCTCGCCGACGACGAGACTGTTCAAAATGCCAGATACATTGAACCTGGAGCTTTTTGAAGAGGTGCTTAAGTACCCCTTGGACCTTTGTCTACTTCTATAAATAGAGGACGAATTTTAGTATGTGGTGTGTCTATTTTTAGGAGTCTTAGAGTATTCTATTAGTGTGCTTTTGAGTCTAAGTTGAAGTTTAGTGTAAGTGTAAGTAGTGAGTTACGAAGTGTGCTGTAACAGAAGGAAAAGTCAAAGGAACTTCAAGGAGTCTGCTTGGGGAGGAAATTGAGATAAGTATCTTTGTTTATTGTTGTTAACTTTAAATGAAATCCATGCTTTGTTTAATTCTCATGCATTATGAGTAGTTTTCTTAGTCTTTCTCCTTGTTTATGAAATTATGTGAATTGATGAAATTAAATAGAAGTGCCTAATATATTAAAATAAATTGTGATAGTCTTTTACTTAAAAATTAATTTACTTTCAATCTGGCCAATTGATTTGTTAAAATATGTTGAATTATCAACTATAGTAAAGATTACATCCAATATTTAGGGAAGTCAAAAGCCTTAGAAGTATGGTGCAAAAAAATAGGGAAATATTATTTATTGGATGTAGAATTGGACATTTTTAGTGTGACTGACTAAAATATTCAATTTGGTCCGATTGTTTGAGAGCTGAAGTGTAGATGTTAGCCCTCGAGTGAGGGGAACATGGGAGCTACGAAGTGGCGACCGAGTATCCTCCCGAGCCTAGCCGCATATTCAGTAATAAAGCATAGGACTAGTAAATGTTCTTTGCACCTGGACCAAAGGGTAAAGAATATGAATGCTCCTATTTGTCACAATACAATAAAAAATCTATTTGAATTCATCATTCACTTAAGTTTCTAAAAACAAGAGGAAAGATACTTTTTCTGAAATCTTTAAATCAACTTTATTTAAAGCATTAGTTTACTTTAGATCGCTTTAGTTAAGTATTCTAAATTCCGTATACTATATTAGTAAGTAAATCCTTTAAATTTAGTCGTTACAAATCTAGTAAAACTTCCCTGTGGGATCGATAACCAGGACTCCACTAGAGCCCTGTATTACTTGATACGATATGTATACTTGCGTAGAATGCACATTATACTTTCTATCATAAAACTAAATATATATATTGAGCGGGATCAAGTTTTTGGTGTCGTTGCTATTTTTGTAAACATTAAAAAGTGGGTTAAGTTTTTGGCGTTGTTGCCGGGGAAGTAAAGAAATTATTTACTAGAGTAACAGACTATTTTAAAATTTATTTTACAAAATTGTATGCGTAAATTTAGAAACAAAAATTTAATACCTTACGATTCAGAATTAGAGCGTATAATTAAAAGAATTAGAAAACAAAAAAGAGAAATTATAAAATTAACACAAATGGCGAATATTCCTGAAAATGAAAATATCAATCAACAGAGACCATTAAGAGATTATGCCAACCCTACATTAGATGAAATTCATTTAACTATTCAAAACCCTGATGTAGTTGCTAACTCATTTGAACTTAAACTCGCAATTATGCAAATGGTACAAAACAATCAATTTAGTTGTTCACTACTCGAAGATCCTAATTTACATCTCGCTAGTTTTTTAGAACTATATGCTACTTTCAAATATGAAGGAGTATCTAACGATGCTATTAGACTTAGACTTTTTCCTTTTTCTTTAAGGGATAAGGCTAAAATATGGTTAAATTTGTTAGCACCTGGATCTATTAAAACTTAGGGAGAGTTATCACAAAAATTTCTATCCAAATATTTTCCACCATCTAAAACTGCTAAGCTTAGAAATGATATAACTTCTTTTAGTCAGTTTGATGGAGAATCAATATATGAAGCTTGGGAGAGATTTAAAGAACTTCTTAGGAAATGCCCACATCATGCATTACCAGATTGGTTAATTGTTCAAACTTTCTATAATGGATTAGTAGGATCTCTTAGATGAATCATCGATGCTGCTGCTGGAGGATCATTAATGTCAAAACCATTTGATAAAGCCTATGCACTAATCGAAGAAATGACTACCAATAATTTTCAATGGCCTGCTGATAGATTGAATCCTAAAAAGATAGACAGTATTCATGAAAATGATGCAATATATATGTTAGCTTCTTAAATTGCTGTTATATCTAAAAAATTAGATCATTTTGGAATGAATTACTCTCCAACTATATTAGAAGTAAACTCATCTGGACAACTTATAGAATCTCAACCTTCATATGAAACTATGAATGCTATTAATAACAGACCCAATAATCCTTATGCGAATTATTATAATCCTGGATGGAAAAATCATCCTAATTTTAATTGGAATAATAATACAACTAATCAACCATGGATGAACAACATAACACAACCATTAGGAAATCCCTCTAACCAAGGAAATTCTAATTATAAACCTAGTTATCCACCTGGATTTAATAATAATAACCCTCAATTTAAAGATAAGAAATTATCTATAGAAGAATTAATATTAAATATGGGTCAACATTTACAAAATCAAGGAAATCAATTACAAATACAAGGAAACCAATTACAAAATCAAGGAACAGCTATTAAAAATATTGAAACTCAACTTGGACATATCGCTACCGCACTTAATAATAGAATACATGGAACATTTCCTAGTAATATGGAAATAAATCCCAAAGACAAAGGAAAGGAACAAATTAAAGCGATACAATTACGAAGTGGAAAAGAATTAGAACCTCGAATTCAAAAAGAACTTGAAATTCAAAAAGAGGAAGTGAAAATCGAAAAGGAAAAGAATCAAGAAGATCCGAACTTAGAAAATCCTTTAATACCAATGAAAATTTCTGTTGAAAAACCTCCATCACCATTTCCTCAACGACTAAATCAACATAAAAAAGATAAACAGGTTGCTTAAATTCCTTGAAATTCTGAAAAAATTAACAATAAATATTCCTTTCGTAGAAGCTTTAGAACAGATGTCAAACTATGTAAAATTCATGAAAGATATTTTAAATAAAAAAAGAAAATTTACCGATAATGAAACGGTCGCACTTAGTGAGGAGTGTAGTGCTATTATTCAGAAAAAGCTTCCTGAAAAATTAAAAGATCCTGGTAGTTTCACTATACCCCGCAGCTATTAGAGAAAAATTCTATGGAAAAGCTTTGTGTGACTTAGGAGCAAGCATCAATCTAATGCCTCTATCAATTTTTAAGAGATTAAGATTGGGAGAAATTTCACCTACTTCGATAACCCTTCAGTTAGCTGATCGTTCGGTTACATATCCTAAGGGAGTTATTGAAGATGTTTTAGTAAAAGTGGATAAATTTATATTCCCGGTAGATTTTATTGTTTTAGATATGGAAGAAGATAAAGAAATTCCTATCATCTTAGGAAGACCATTTTTAGCCACTTGGGAAAGTCTATGATTGATGTTCGAAAGGAGAATTAACTATGAGAGTAAATGACCAAAAAGTTACTTTTAATATTGCTAAATCAATGAAATATCCTGCGCTAGAAAAAGATGATGAGTATTTTCGAATGGAAATACTCGATCATTTACAAAAAGAACATTTTAAGGAATATTATGAAGAAAAATTAGAAAAATAAAATACTGAATTAATTGAAAATGCCAATATAAATGAAGAACTAGATTATATTCAAGAGAAATTTGAATTTTTGGATAATACGTAAAACACTGAAAAAAATATAGTTCCATCGATTATTAAACCTCCTGAACTTCGAGTTAAAAATGTTACCTAATCATTTGAAATATGCTTACTTAGGTAATTCTTCAACTCTACAAGTTATTATTTCATCTGAATTAAATGAATCTCAAGAACAAAAACTTTTAGATACCTTAAAAAAATATAAGAAAACTTTTGGTTGGACTTTAGAAGATATTAAAGGAATCAGTCCTTCAATCTGTATGCACAGAATTATTTTAGATAATAAACATAAGCCTAAAATAGAGCCCCAAAGGAGATTAAACCCGATAATGAAAGAAGTAGTCAAGAAAGAAATTTTAAAATGGTTAGATAATTGTATTATATATCCTATTTACGACGAGTCTAGCAGGTAAGCCCAATTCACTCGTGTGCCAAAGAAAGGAGGAGTGACCGTAAAAGCTAATGAAAATAATGATCTTATCCCTATAAGACAAGTTACTGGATGGCGAATATGTATTGATTATATAAAATTAAATACAACCACCAGGAAAGATCACTTCCCTTTACCATTTCTAGACCAGATGTTAGATAGATTAGCTGGACATAAGTATTTTTGTTTCTTAGATGGATACACCGGTTATCATCAAATACAAATTGCTCCTGAGGATCAAGAGAAAACTACATTTACTAGTCCTTATGGAACTTTCGCTTTTCGAAGGATGTCTTTTGGATTATGTAATGCACCTGCAACATTCCAGAGATATATGATGTCTATATTTAGTAAATTAATTGATAATGGAATAAAAGTATTTATGGATGATTTCTCTGTATTTGGAACATCATTTGACACATGCTTAAATCATCTTAAAAAAGTACTTGAAGTATGTGAGAAAACTAATTTAGTTCTTAATTGGGAGAAATGTCAATTTATGGTTACAGAGCGACATTATATTAGGGCATAAAATTTCGAGAAAAGGCATGGAAGTAGACCTCGCAAAAATTCAAGTTATACTTAAATTACCACCTCCAACTACGGTGAAATGGGTAAGAAGTTTTCTTGGACATGCTGTATTCTACAGACGTTATATAAAAGATTTTTCAAAAATTATTAAACCTTTATGCCAACTTCTTGAAAAGGACAAGAAATTTAAATTTACAACTGAATGCCTGAATGCTTTCGAATTATTAAAAGATAAATTAATTACAACACCTATAATAGTTTCACCTAATCGGGAGAAACCATTTGAGCTTATGTGTGATGCTAGTGATTATGCTTATAGGAGCAGTTCTTGGGCAAAGATATGATAAGATTTTCAAAGTTATATATTATGCTAAGTAAAACTCTAAATGATGTTGAAATAAATTATACAAGCTATCGAAAGAGAATTATTAGCGATTGTATATGCTTTTAATAAATTTCGGCCTTATCTAATAGGAACTAAATGTATCAGTGCATACCGATCACTCGCTATAAAATATTTAATGCAAAAAAAGGATTCTAAACCAAGATTAATTAGATCGATGTTATTAATGCAAGAATTTGATTTTGAGATCGTTAACAAAAATGGAACTGATAATCAAATTGATGATCATTTATCAAGATTAGAATATCATGAATTATCTGATACTGATAATGAAATTATAGACAGTTTTTCTGATGAACAACTTTATCATAAAAATGAGTGGAAAATACCTTGGTATGCTGATATAATAAATTATATTGTAAGTGACATTTTACCACCTATGTTAACTTTGCAACAATAGAAAAAATTCATTCATGATACTCAAGCATACTTTTGGGATGAACCATACTTATATAAGCAATGTAAGGATCTAATTATTAGAAGATGCGTGCCTTATGAAGAAACTGAACCAATTATTCAAAAAATGTCATGATTCGATTTTGGAGGACATTTTGGACGTATAAAACTGCGTATAAAATTCTACAATCTGGATTCTACTGGCGTACTCTATTTAGAGATGTATACAGATATATAAAAACCTGTGATAAATGCCAAAGAGTAGGAAATATATCAAGAAAAAATGAAATGCCTATGAATTTTATATTATAAGTTGAAATTTTTTATGTTTGGGGATTAGATTTCATGGGACCTTTTATTCCTTCATTTGGAAACTCATATATTTTGTAGCTGTTGATTATGTTTCCAAATGGATCGAAGCGCAAGCTTTACCTAGGTGTGATGCTAAAAGTGTTTCAAAATTTTTAATGAAAAATATTTTTACTAGATTTGGAATGCCGAGAGTGATTATCACTGACGGAGGAACTCATTTTAGAAATAAATATATTCACAAACTAGTAGAAAAATATAATATTATTCATAAGATATCAATCGCTTATCATCCACAAACTAATGGATTAAGTGAAGTTTCTAATCGAGAGATTAAACGTATTTTAGAAAATTCGTAAACCTTAATAGATTGGACCGGTCTATAAGACTGTACTAATCGCATTATGGGCATACAGGATCGCTTATAAAACTCGATTGGAATAACTCCTTACGAGCTTATATATGGAAAAACTTGTCACTTACCGAGTTGAATTAGAACATAAAGCATATTGGGCGATTAAAGAATTTAATTATAATATGAAAGAAGCTGGTGAGAAGAGATTGTTGCAATTAAATGAATTAGAAGAATTAAGGAATGAATCATATGATAATGATAGAATTTATAAAGAAAGGATGAAATTATGGCATGATCGGAAGATTAATCAGAGAAATTTTGAACCAGGACAAGAAGTTTTACTATATAATACTATATTGAAATTATTTCCTGGGAAATTGAAATCTCGATGGTTAGGACCTTTCACCATAACTCAAATATTTTCATATGGAACTATAGAAATTGAAAACAGGACATAGATTTAAGGTAAACGGACATAGATTAAAACCATATTTCGAAGGTAGAAGACCAAATTTTAAAGAGGTTTTAATGCTTAGTCGATCTGATTACTAACTGAAATTAGGTCGGGCTGACGACGTTAAACCAAGCGCTTTATTGGAGGCAACCCATAGTAGTCTTTTATTTTAATTATATACAAATTAGTGAGTCTGTAATATTAAAATAAGTCTTACTATTCAATTTTTAATTAGAATCATCACAAATTCAAACCTATATGATGAGATCAGAAAATATTCGGACCAGAGTGAAATTGGGCAATTTTACCGAATCTCGCCGACAGCGAGCTCGAGCCCGCTGACAGCGAGATCGTGTGTCATATCTTAAAATCAGTTTTAGAACTAGCCCACCGACGGCGAGAAACTCCCCGCTGATGACGAGGCTGTTGAAAAATGGGTCTCTTAAGTTTTATGTGCGGTTTTGGACGGTTCTAAAGCCATTTCTTTGTAGAAAACCATCCCAAATTCATTTTTACACTGTTTTCTTCCCTAGAAATGACTAGAGACCATTCCTTTCAATCCGAAATGGTCACCAAACTCTTAGAAACCACAAAAACTGGAGTTTTCAACCAAAGAAAATTCGTCAGTTCGGAGGCGCAGCGTATTTTCAACAAAGTTTTGATAAAGAAGCGACTTATTAAAGAAAGGGGATTTGTCAACAGAGGAGTAGATAATTCCACCACAAAAATTGAAGAAATGATCGCACAGCGGCATTGAGAGGTATTTTGCTATACGACATCCGCTGTAGTTATTCCTGTAGTTAAAGAGTTTTACTCTAATCTACATGCGATCAACAATGGAAGTGTCTACGTCAGAGGAAGATAGGTAAAATTTACTCTTTCAAAGGTAAATGAATTATTTTCTATAGAGAATACCCCTGTCTGTCATTATTTAAACTTTGTTCCTTCAAGATACAATATGAACGAGATTTATAGATACCTGACCGACGAACCTGATGATTGGGAGTCGCACGAAGACGGTATGTCGGCTTTTCGCATCACTTCTTAACCTCGTCTCGAAGCATCGGCATTTCTTTATCTCATCAAAATTATTACCCACTATGAGGGTAAATAAGGTTTCAAAGGAATGCGCTATATTAAATTATCGTATTCAAATTGGACTACCTATCGATGTTGGATCAATTATAGTAAAGTATGCATTGGGATTGATTGTGCATGGGTCGGCTCATGGACTTGGACACCCATCGACTATATTTGCTTTATGCAATCAATACCAAGTTTCTTAGCGAGGCGTGGGAAAATGTACTTTTGTCATGGAAACCACTCGATCCTACTGATATGTTTCCAACTTTGGATAACAATGATGAGATTACCATTATTTCTGATAGAGCATCACAGAACAATCCTTTAGTGAGGCCCCTTACTGATAAAACAAATTTCATTCTAAAAAAGATTAAAGGATTAGAGAAAGAGTTGCAAAACGTGATGAATTACATCGATAATATCTCCGATATGTTCGATCACATCGATCGGAGGATGAAAGAGCACTTTGATCATACTCGGACATCCGGAGGCCAGTTTTATTCATTTACTTAGACAAAAAGGGTGGATTGATGAAGAATCTAATGCAGAATTCCCTTTCAGGCCTTTCTACAATCTATTTGTGCACCTGTGTCACATCAGGAATATCAGAGAGGATGTTAGTTCATACACTGAGGAGTAGTAAAGATTTCTATCTTATGTTATATTTGTGTGTATATATGTGTTGATTTTGATTTAGATTTTACTATGAGTTGAACTTTAATTTGATCATCTTGGATTATATAAGATTATAGATTTATTGTTGTCTCAGCATTTAGTGTATAATGGTTTGGATTGCGATGCTGAGTATTATGGATTTGGACATTTAATTTAAGTATGTTGTTAGTCGTTAGTATGAAGTTTGTAAGTCTCATGGATTTCATATATAAAGTTATATTGTTTGTGTTGTGTGAACTTTTTGTGAATATAAGTATCTAATCTTCATACTAAATTATCAAATTAAGTGATCGGAAGATTAATTAGGGCCAAATTGAGGTTGAAAATGATTGAAAAATTTCAAAAATTTAAAATTTTTTTGGGAGCTCACCGACGGCGAGAATTAGCCCGCCGACAGCGAGATAAAAGCCGCTGACAGCGAAAACGATCTCGCCGACGGCGGATTTTTCCCGAAACTTTTGCCTCTATCAATAAATTAGCTCGCCGACAGCGAGATTGCGAAATGTCTTATATTTGACCAGTCAACCGACACTATTCATCATCCCCTTCCTCAAAACTTCGAAAAAACCGACCTAGGGCTCGTGAGATCTTAGATTTGAAGCGATTTCAACACTTTTTGACACCGGATTTCATCTTCTCTTGGTCAAAAAATGGCTCCACGACAAAAGAGAAGAATGGATTACGACGAAACTCGTTTTGTGAATGCAAGGGCACAATCAAGATATTTAAATCAATATTCAAGCGTAACATGCATTCAAGATTGAGTTTTCAAAAGTCCTGGAGGAGAAGTTGAGCGAATAATTAAAGAAAGAGGATGGAAAAATTTCTGTTTCATGACCAACAGAGCCGCTGTAGAAGTGGTAAAGGAATTTTATGCGAACCTGACACAGGCTGAAGATGCACCAGTTAAGGTTAGAGGATTTTTTGTGGAATTCAGCGCTGCAAGAATAAATGCTTATTACGAGGTACGAGACACCTACACCAGTGAGTATGATACATTTGGAACTATGGAAGGACCACTGGAAGAGGTGATCGACTTTCTCACTGATGGGAAAGGAGTTTGGAAGATAAAGCAGCGAGAACGGGTAAACTTCCCTCTTTCTATGTTAAATGCGTCATCTAAAACCTGACACTATTTTATTTGTTCTACTTTGTTACCTACTTACCACCATAGTGAGGTAACAAGAGATAGAGCAGTTCTGAATTTATGTATTCAGAACTCAAAAAGTATTAATGTGGGAAGTGTAATTTATAAGAATATATTAGCCACCTCAAGAAGTGAAAGTGGAGGAGGACTTTGACATCCTGGTCTTATATATGCACTCTACCAATTATCTGGGGTAGAGGCAAGAGATGATGAGGAATGGGTTGAGCCTATGAAACCCATTACTCTGGCTAATATTAAGAAATATGAGTCCTACGAAGGATGGAGATCCGGGACGAGGAGTTATATGCCTTCTTCAAGTAGAGATATTCCCTCTACTAGTTATGATCCACCTCAGTATACCACCCCTACCCTTCAAGATTTGATGAATGAGATAACTTTACAGCGGAAAAGTTTTGAGAAAATAGAAGAAAAACTGGAGCATATGGACCAAAGGATTGGAGGCTTGAAGAGAAGACATGATTATGATAGTGAATATCTCCAGCGACATTCAGAGTACGAAATTGCATATTATGAGGCTGAACGTCGATATAAGAGTGGTGAGTTAGATGTTGTCTTTCCTGAGTACCTCCGCTACACACAGTATCAGCCTGCTCAGCCTTCTCAGCCTAGAGATCAGGGAGATGATATAGTTTGGGATTTTGATGCGGAAGATTAGAGACTTTGTTTAGTTTGTTTAGATTAATTGTTATTTTGAAAACTTTATTGTTCTGTGTGTAATTATTTTGTACTTTTTGTGGACTGTGGATTTGGTGTGTTTGTTTGTTTGCTTATGCTGTAATGTTAGACTTATTATGTGTGTTAAGTTAGTTTGCAATTTTTCTTTTAGATAGGATGTTAGTTTTTCTTTAAGGTGTTGCTTAACTTTTTATAAGTTATGAACTTTTAATATGTTTAGATTGTTTTAATATGTTTAAAGTAGGTTAGTTGATTGTATGTGTAGTAATAGATTAAGTTTTCATTTGTTGTGTTTATACTTATTAAAAATTTCTTATCCCAACACTTTCTTTTAAATACTATATATGTTGAAGAATACTAACAGTACATGTTCTTTAAATAATGAAAAAGTCTGCAAAAAAATTTCAAAGAAAAGAAATACCTAAAGCTCAAATGTATGATGTAAATTCATTGTATATTTTCCTTTTTACCATTTAAAAATAGTTAGAAAAATTTAAGTTTGGGGGAGGAAAAATACAAATTTAATTATTAAATTGTTCTCAATTTCTATTTTCAAAAAAAAAATATTATTATTTGATTTTCTGTAATAATTTTTAATTCAGTAACTTGAATTAATTTATATAATTATTATAGAAAGTTGAATAGAATATTTCTAGAAATCCAAATTAATTTAATAGAATAAGATATTTGGTTAAAAGGAATAAGAATATAGTAAACTATTTAAGGTAAGGAAAACTATATTCTAAAATTGAAATTCTTAAGTATTTAAGTGAAAAAGAAAAGATTGAAACTCAATGAACTAAAAGGCAATGAAATACATATAAGCAAAGAAATATTTTAAGTTTCAAATTTAGGAAGAGAAAGTTGAAGTTCAAAATTATTAACAGGCTATCCAGATACAATAATCCTCACTTGAAAAATAAAAAGAGAATGATTGAAAATCAATCCAAAAAGAAAAAAAAAAGAAAAAGAAAAAAAATATATAAGTGAGGAGAAGCTTGAGGAGATGCCTTATTAAAAATTGGTTTCAATGGAATCAACCTAAAGGGTAAAACTCAAATATATTTCTAAACTTATATATATGGATTAGTATTTTACTAAATAGTGTTTTCTTGAACTTCCTATCATCTAAATAACTTAAGTAAATTACTCTTTTAAATATAGTCTTTCCTGAAATAAATAGAGAGTCAGAAATCTTAGATCTGATAATTAAATAATCTTATATCTATAAAGTTAATTTAATTACTTAAAAATATTTCTATTTAACTTTACTATAGTATTATTTAAATTTAATTCATAGTTGATTTGAATTAAAAATTCTATTACAAAAAAATCATTGTTTTTATTTAGTATAAAAATTACTTGAGGACAAGTAGTAATTAAGTTTGGGGCATTTTGATCACAGGAAAATATATTAAGAAATTCATACCTATTTTTTATGAAATTGCACTTTAAAGAAAGGTATTTTCTTTATTTTATAGCAGGAATGAAGATTTATAAGTGATGGAAGCAAAAAGCATGAAATTGAGCGAATTTGGATCAAAAAGGAAGAAATTTATGCAAAATGAACTAAGCCGCCGACGGCGAGATCGAACCTGCCGACGGCGAGATTATAAAGAAAATTTCTGAAGGATTTATAACTACCTCACCGACAGCGAGCCCGAGCCCGCCGACAGCGAGATAGCGCGGTTTGAAGACCTTCTAGAAGCCCCGCTGACGGCGAGGTCGTTTCTCGCCAACGGCGAGACTGTTCAAAATGCCAGATACATTGAACCTGGACGCTTTTTGAAGAGGTGCTTAAGTACCCCTTGGACCTTTGTCTATCTCTATAAATAGAGGACGAATTTTAGTATGTGGTGTGTCTATTTTTAGGAGTCTTACAGTATTCTATTAGTGTGCTTTTGAGTCTAAGTTGAAGTTTAGTGTGAGTAAGTGTAAGTAGTGAGTTAAGAAGTGTGTTGTACTGAAGGAAAAGTCAAAGGAACTTCAAGGAGTCTGCTTGGGGAGGAAATTGAGATAAGTATCTTTGTTTATTGTTGTTAACTTTAAATGAAATCCATGCTTTGTTTAATTCTCATGCATTCTGAGTAGTTTTCTTAGTCTTTCTCCTTGTTTATGAAATTATGTGAATTGATGAAATTAAATAGAAGTGCCTAATATATTAAAATAAATTGTGATAATCTTTTACTTAAAACTTAATTTACTTTCAATCTGGTCAATTGATTTGCTAAAATATGTTGAATTATCAACTATACTAAAGATTACATCCAATATTCAGGGAAGTCAAAAGCCTTGGAAGTAGGGTGCAAATAAATAGGGAAATATTATTTATCGGACGTAGAATTGGACATTTTTAGTCTGACAGACTAAAATATTCAATTTGGTCCTATTGTTCGAGAGTCGAAGTGTAGATGTTAGCCCTCGGGTGAGGGGAACGTGGGAACTCGAAGTGGCAGCCAGGTATCCTCCCGACTCACCGCGGATTCGGTGATCAAGCATAGGACTAATCAATGTTCTTTGCACTCGACCAAAGAGTAAAGAATAGGAATGCTCCTATTTGTCAAAATACAATAAAAAATCTATTTGAATTCATCATTCACTTAAGTTTCTTAAAACAAGGGGAAAGATACTTTTTCTGAAATCTTTAAATCAATTTTATTTAAAGCATTAGTTTACTTTAGAACGCTTTAGTTAAGTATTCTTAATTCCGTATACTATATTAGTAAGTAAATCCTTTAAATTTAGCTGTTATAAATCTAGTAAAACTTCCATGTGGGATCGATAACCAGGACTCTACTAGAGCCCTGTATTACTTGATACGATACGTATACTTGCGTAGAGTCCACATTATACTTTCCATCATAAAATTAAATATATATATTGAGCGGGATCAAGTTTTTGGTGTCGTTGTTATTTTTGTAAACATTAAAAAGTGGGTCAGTCACCCAATGGCCAAAACCCCCTATTTGAATCCCTTGAGCTGGCTCACTGCCATTGGCCATTAGAGCTCTTCTTCCCTCCACCTACGCAGCACTTTGCATCCAAAGCCAAGCCCTGAGCTCCACCAGGCAGCCATAGCTATAAAATCACCCCCTCACAGCCAAAATCTACGTGCTAAAATTTTCTTAAAGAAACTCTGCCAAAATCTCACCAGAGCCTCTCTAGACCTCCCTAACACCATTCCAGCCATTTTCTAGCTCTGGTTCCCATTGCCTATGGTCAATTTCAGAGCTTAAACTTAGCCGGAAACCAGGATACATTCCAATGCACCTCCACACAGCATCAAATCTTAATTAACTGTACCCACACCTTCCCAGCAGTGAAAGAAGATCCCCATCAAAGCCCCATCACAGAAGGCCTCTGCACTAGACTTCCATCAAAGCTTGAAATCGAGCTTGGTCACTTTCATACCTAGGCAATTCACCAGAGCAAGTGGCTTCATCCTTGAGCTCATGGGACTCCAACGAAGGTGTAGAGCGTCTCTGATTGAAGCTTCACTTCTCAGAGTCAAGGTATTACCTACTTCTTCTTCCCGAGCTTCTCTGGATTCCCCATGTAATTAGGGTTAATTTAAACTGTGATTAGCCATATGGATATGTTCTCCATGCTTATACGAGTCCATGGGATCAAACCCCATGTGATTTGGTTGAGTATCAAGTGAGATATTAGGGTTTTAGTGTGGACGACTCTCGTGATGAACCAGTGGAGGATAATGAAAGAGCGTCATTGGATCACGCGTGTAATGCTTGGACGACCAGGATGGAGTCGGACAGAGATTGGGTACATAAAGCGCGGCCGCGTGGACATCCAGTCAGATGGCGAAGTCGAATAGGAGCGTGCCGCGTGGTCTTTCGGAGCTGCCGATGATCCAGTCAGTGTCGCGTGGTTAAGTAGAAAAATCCCTATTTTTTGAATTTATTAAATTACCAGAACTTCAAAAATGCATATCTTAGCTTAGAAAAATCAGAAAAATAAAAGAAAGATACCCTGTTGCTCAGTGAACAGAGGAGAACAATGTGGAACTAGTTTGAAATTTTTTTGATGCATATTTTATTTTTAATGATTTAAATACTCATTTCAGTCTTTTAATTCTCCACTGACCCAGACATTTCACCATGGCTTGAGCTTTGGGGGTCTTGTTCTATCTGTCATAAGGGATCTTCCCTGATTTTTCCAAAGTCAGGGAGGATCTCTGTGAGGAGATCCCTATTTTTCAAATTATTGTGTCTATTTTGGTATAAAAATTGTAATAATTAAAATAATAATCGGAAAATGCAAAGTAAATTTTGGTAGGTCTCTTATGATTAAAGGACCGAAGGATAATTATTTCACGGACTAAATCACTAAGATATGCACTAATCACCAACTTGACCTAAAACAAACTCTTAAATTATTAAGATAAAATAAAAAATAAAAAAACCTAAAAATGATTCCCCACTGTGCTTCAGGGACAGAGGAACTCCCCTAAAAATTTTGAAGTCATTTGGAATTAATTTAATAAGTTAAATGATTTTCCTAAGTCCAATGACATTTTTGGAACTTAAATGAATTTTAATAATTAAAATACTACTAAAAAATTATAAAATTGGTTTTGGGAGTTCTCTGTAATCAGAGAAATTTTCTAAAGATAAAATTTTCATTTTTAATCATATTTTAATAATTATATAATTAAATAATATTAAAAATCACAAAAATATTAGAAATCATCAAATTGTCACATTTGGTCTCCTAATCACTTAGGAACCATCCCCATAATTTTCCTAAGCTCCTAAGTCAAGATATTAATTTTTAAAGGCTTAAATGAATTTTTAAAAGGATAAAAAATGAATTTCCTTAATTTTGCACTAAAATAATTCTAATAATTAAAATAAAAATCAAGAAAATATTAAATTTGTTTCTTTGGGACCTCAGAAAGATTTTTGAAAAATATTAAATTGAATTTTCAACTTTTAAAATATTTTATAATTAATTAAAACTCCAGAAATTAAAATAATTCTAATAATTAAAATAAACTTAAAAAAACCATGAAATTTGGTTCAAGTGGTCCTCTGGTCTAGGTTTACCTCTAGTAAAATTTCAAAGTAAAATATTTTGTTTTGATCCAGTTATTGAATTTTCACTAAAAACCTCTATTTTTGCATTAAAATA